>OW626785.1:40404303-41646216 GCA_939628115.1 Tribolium freemani
GTAAAATGCGAAGTTGGCGTTTTTATAGTTTTGAAACAGCTAATACATAGATACTCTCAGTGGATTTTGAGCAAAGTTTCGAGAGAAAAAATGAATCTTTAGCTTACAAATGTACTCAAGCATTTGAAAAAAAAGGTAAGGAAATTCTGCAAGGTAGGTAAGTGAGTTTGTAAATAATTTATTTAAGTACTTACCTTAATTGTATCAGAATAACTTTGCTAGAAATAAAATATAATATACAAAAAAATAATTTATTAAAGCTGTTTTCCAGATCTTAGACTCTCTATCAATACAATTCTCATAAATTTGTCTAAACTTAAGAAAACGACAAAATAATACTATTTTTAGGGAGTTTTCTGATTTTTCGACCGAAAAACATAAGCAACTACAAACTAGAACCCACAATTGACTTTTATCATTTATTTACTTTTTCCTCACACTGTCTGCATAAAATAAAAAATGAGTGACAAATCTTCATCATCTCGTAAGTTCCACTGTATCACTAGATTTATTCGTTTCAAAAACTTGAGATTCTTCAATCAAGCGATCAATTTTCGACTCAATCCTCCTCATAATTCGTTCATCTTCCGTTTTCTTTTTCTCCAAATCTTCCCCCAAACGTTCCAACAAACCCACAATCTTCCTCTGCTCTGAGGCTAACTGAAGGCAAAAATTTTCCAATTTTGCAAATTCAGATATTTCCGAATCGTCAGAATTTGACGAAACTTGTGGCAAGTTTTTATCCGATTCCATTCGTTTGAGCAGCTTTTTACCAACACTCACTTCTTGTTTAAAACTGTCCAAATCAAACTCGTGGGGTTTCACTAAAGTGGAAGCAATCAAACGATAAATTATTTGATCAAACACTTACAGAAATAATTAACAATGTCGTAAAAACCCGAATTTGTGCTACAAATTCGCTCGATGTGGTCGCCAATATTCCGGATTTTATTTGCGATACAAACAGCAGTTTCTTCTCTCAAATCTTCGATCAAATTGTGTTTTTCGTGCCAATAATTCGGGATGTTTCGCCGTTTTATATACTCACCATATTTTCGCAACATCTTTGAAATCAAAAATCAAAACAACAATAAAATAAGAAAAAAAAACATACAGTCATAAACACGAAACTTAACGACTGTTCCCAGAAATTTTTATCGAAATTTTCCAGTTCCCACATAAAGACAGTTTTGATAAAATAGCTGGCAATGTTGTGGTCATGTCGGTCTCGTATTTTCTAATAAAAAAAAATACTAAATTATGGTCACAAATTCACCAAAAATACTTTGATGAGTCTGATGCTTGACTTCATGTTTTTGTAATTGTGGAGCAATTCTCGCTCTTGTTCTTGGAAGCTCAATCTCCAGTTGTAAACGTCCAAATCGTTCGGACTTTTCGGAACAACGAAGAAAGTTTTCTACGAGAAATTGTAATTTAACACAAGTGCACTAAAACGGAAAATCGAGGGGCCGTTAACTCTGGATAATTACATTAAATGAATTAATTAAGTTAGAATTATTGGGATTAATATTGAATTATTAAAGATTATTGGAATTAATAATTGGTGTTTTTTTGGAATTATCGGAATTATAGCTGGAATTATTTGTAAGTTCCTCGAATTTTTTTTGCAATTACTTAGAAATAGAAATTACGATGAATGTCTTAGAACGGTCGGAATACTTAATTTAGAATTGCAGGAATAATTTTGGAATTACGAAAACTAAGTTAGACTTACGGAATTAAATTAAGTAGATTGACAGTTGAACTTATTTGGGACTATACTTGGATTAGAAATTACGTTGTAATGCTTAGATCTACTGGAATCAATTAATTAATTTGATAGTATTGGAATTAATCTTGAATTAACATAGATTCTGGCATTTTGATGTTTTTTTTTAATTACATCTGGAATTATTTATGAATTATTATTTAGTAGAATTACTTTTAGAATTACCTAAAATTACTTGGAATAGAAATTCCTTAGAACTAACAGAATTAATTAATTTGGAATTACGAAAACTAATTTGGCATTATGCCAATCAGTTTAATTTAAAATTACTAGAATTAATCTTAAATTAATATGGATTATAGGAATTACTTTGATTCTTGGAATATAAATTACGTTAATTTTTTTGGAACCATCGGAATTAATTAATTTGGAGTTTCAGAAAAAATTTTGGAATTACGAAAACTAAGTTGGAATTGCGGAAATTAAGTTAATTAAGTGGAATGGAAGCTAAAATAATTTGTGAATTCTTTTAGGAATCACGGGAATTTTTATGGAATTATTTGAGACAATACTTGGAATTGATTAATTAATTAAAATAATAATAAATAATAATAATAATAATTTTGAACTTAATTCTCGTAATTCTAACTTAACTTTTGTAATTTCAAATTAATTAATTCCAATAGTTCCATGCAATTCAACGTAAACAAATATTATTAGTAAACAGATTACTGGAATTTTGGTGGAATTTTTTGTGGAATTACAGCTGAAATTATTTGTAAATTATTATTTACTAGAATTTTTTTAGAATTACTAAAATTCTCTTTGGAATTGTTGGAATTCTTTTTGGAATTATCCAAAATTACTTTAAACAGAAATTGCGCTAAGTTTCTAACTACCAGACTTAATTAATTTGGAATTACATAAACTAATTTGGCATTATGCCAATTAAGTTATAATTACAGGAATTAATTTAAAATTACTAGAATTAATCTTGAAGTAATATGGATCACAGGAATTACGGGAACTGTAGTGCATTGTTTCAGGAATTACTGTGAATACAGCTGGAACTATTTGTGAATTACTTTGATTCTTTTTAGAATTCTAGAATTCTCATTGCAATAGCTGGAATTTGCTTTAGAATTATCTGAGGTTACTTGGAAAAGAAATTATGTTAAAGTTTTTTAAAACCATCAGAATTAATTATTTTGGAATTACGAAAACTAAGTTGGAATTACGAAAATTAAGTTAATTAAGTGGAATGATAGCTAAAATTATTTGTGAATTCTTTTAGGAATCACGGGAATTTTTTTGGAATTATTTGAGACTATACTTGGAATTTATTAATTAAAATGACAGGAATTAATTTAATAATTCCTGTCTTTTCATCTTAATTCTCGTAATTCCAACTTAATTTTTGTAATTTCAAATTAATTAATTCCAATAGTTCCAAGCAAATCAACGTAATCAAATATTATTGGAATTAATATTGAATTAAAATAGATTACTGAAATTTTGGTGGAATTTGTTTTGGAATTACACCTAGAATTACTTGCATATTATTATTTACTAGAATTTACTAGAGTTGGAATTGTCGAAATTCTTTTTGGAATTATCCAAAATTACTTTGAACAGAGATTGCGTCAAGTTTCTTCAAACTATCGGAATTAATACATTTGGAATTACAAGAATTATTTTGGAATTACAGAAGCTAAGTTGGAATTGTGGCAATTAAGTTAGAATTAGAAGAATTAATTTAAAATTATTCGAATTTGATCATACTGATCATAGGAATTACTGGAATTTTGGTGCATTTTTTGCCGTTACTGTAATTACAGCTGAAATTATTTATGGATTACTAGAATTCTTTTTGGAATCATCTGAGATTACTTTGAATAAAAAGTACTTAAAATGTCTTGGAATTAATTAATATTTGGTGTTTTGGAATTACGAAAATTAAGTTGGAATGATAGGAAATACTTTGGAATTATTGAATAAATCATGAATTAATATTGACTATTAGAATTACTGGAATGACAGCTGGAATTATTTGTGAATTACTAGAATTCTTTTTTGAAATCCTTTTTGGAATTATCTCAAATTACTTGGAATAAAAATTATGTTGAATTTCTTAGAAATACGAGAATTAATTATTTTGGAATTACAGAAATAATTTTGGAGTTACGGAAACTACGAGTATGGGAATTAAGTTGAAATAACAGGAATTAATTCGAAATTATGAAAATTAATCGAGAATTACTGTAAATTATTCGAGTTACTGGAGTTTTTATGGAAATTTCTGGAATTACTGAAAAGACAGCTGGAATTACATGTGGATTATTACTCGAATTCTTTTTGGAAATATCTGAGATTACTTATAATGGAAATTGTGTTGAATTTTATAAAACTATTGGAATTAATTAATTTGGAATTACCTATCTACAAGAGATATTTTGGAATTAGGAAAATTAAGTTGAAATTACGGCAACTAAGTTAATTTGGAATTATTGGAATTAATTTAGATTATTAGAATGTTCGGAATTACAGCTGGAATTATATGTGCATTACTGGAATTTTTCTAAAATTTCTGGAATTCTTTTTGGAATACAGAAATTATTTTAGAATTACGAGAATTTAGTTGGAAATTCTGAAATTAAGCTAGAATTACCGGAATTAATTTGAAACTATATATTTGAATTAATCTTGAATTTACATGTGAATTGCTTTAGTGTATTTTTTTTAATTAATAGAAAGGCAGTTGGATTGGAAATTAGTTGGAAATGACTTCTTCTTAGAACTACCGAAATTAATTAATTTGAAATTACAATAACTTAGTTGGAATTATTACGGCAATTAATTTGTTATTTTATTAATAAAATTAATCTGGACGAGCTTGAATTTCTATCGAATTTTTTGCAATTACTAGAATTCTTTTTGGAACCATCCAAAGTTACTTGGAATAGAAATTATTTTGCATTCCTTGGAAATTATTTTCAAATTACGTCGGAATTATCGACAGATTTGTTTCAAGTTAACGGCCCCTCACTGCCAACTAACCTTGTTATGTGAAAGATTTCGCCGGTAACCATTTTTGGGCCACTGATCCACTGGGAAAATAAAACAAGGGACAAAGTCAATTTTTAGTTCGAATTTTTTCAAATTGTGGACACCTTCCAGTTTTATGGTCAACGCTGGTCCACTTTTGATGATGTCAATCTGAAAATTTTAGCGGTTTTGGGCCGTAATCTGGGTTAGTGGTACCTTGATGGGACAGGTGGTACCATCGATATTCACATCCATTTTCAAATTTCCGTGAAACGCTGTATCGATCAGACTCTCAATCCATGACTTGGTTTTTTTCGTAGATAAGCGATTGCCATCCAGGAGTTTGTCCAAATTGCTAAAATACCAAATTAGTTATTTACGAAATCAGTTATGAAAAGACTCGAATCATTCGCTGCGCTCACTCGTTTTGGCAAACATTATGCTCGTTAAACAATAATTTCGGCGTAAATTGAAAATTTATTCCCGCAATTTTATTTAAAAAAAAGAGTAGAATAAAAAAATTATAAGTACGGATATTTTGCCGCTTCGCTTTCATTTTTTCGAAGAGCTTCCAGATTTCTCAACACAACGTGAACGAAGCCAGGCGTGTTATTTTCCTCAATCGTTGCCTCTGCCAGTTTTGGGAATCGCAAATTGCAGCCCAAATCGTACTCATTTGGACTTCCAATTTTGAGTCCATCGTAGAAACTGCCAACGTAGGAAATATCTTGGTACAAATTGTTAAACAGGACGCTTTTGTCTCGTATTTTTTGGACGGTGCGTTTAACAATCTGTAATCTGGTGTGTAAATAATTATTGGAATTTGGTTCAAAGCACCAACTTGTAAGAGTTGGTTGTTCCGTTTGGTTTCGTCGTCTGGGAGTGCGATGGACATGCTGTTGATTTTTTGGAGCACGTTTTCGATGATTTTGTATTTCTTGCTTTCTTCGCTCATGGTTATTTAGCTGGAAAAATTGGTAGAGTTGAGTTTCGAGTTTTTAAAAATTAACAAAAATTAATCGCTCATAAACTACGATTTTCTGTAATCAAAATTAATTGATTCGCTAAAATTCAATTAGTTTGGCAAATATCAACGAGTATTTGAAAAAAACTGAAACTGTCAACATATTTTTGCATTTTTCTCGGAAACTATAAGACCTAGTGCAAAAATAAAAAAAGCATCAAAGAGCGCTTGAAATTATCTATTTTCTCGTGAAAACTCGGAGCCACTCCGGGCAACGGTTCCGGGTACAGAGGCATTTAAAGTTTTAAACTAAAAAATTCATAACTCCAAAACTGAGGGATGTAGAGTAAAACGGTTTATTTCAGTGAATTCTGCGGCTCATTCTTCGTACACACACTAGCTTTTTTACAACATTAGCTTACTCGAGAATTTATTTTAAGAATATACCAACTTGAAAAATGGTGGATGCGCCGGGTTATTAATCAAAAAATTCATAAATCAAAAACTAAAAGGCGCAGAGCAAAACGGTTTGTTCCACTGAATTCTGCGTATGATAATTTTTTGCCTAAAATTTTGGTGGTCTAGTAAAAATAGCTAAGATGAAAAAACTTTATAACTTAAAAACTATTAGGAATCTGGCAATTTTCTCGACGCTAATCGATTTTACATAGGTTTGCATCAAAACTGTTTCAAAACAATGAAATTGAAAAATCCGGACTAAAAAAAATTAGAAGAATTTAGAGCTCAAAAACTAGAAAACGTAGAATTTATTTAGCGTTCCATACCATTTGTTTAACATTTAAATTTTTTTTAATTTTTTGTTTAAAATTAGAGTGGTCAATTTCACAAGCCCTAAATTGTTAGTGACTTTAAACAGACTTTTTTCGAAATCTATTTGTCCTAAAACATTCTAACTACCGCTAAATTACCGTCACGTTCAGTACGTGAATTTGCGTCTAGAAAACCACATTTTAAAATTGATTAAGTAACTTTACGATTTTTTAGAAAGTTTCGAAAAAATTCAAAATTAACAAAATCGCCAAATTTCCATTTTTTCTATCGAGTAAGATCAAAAATAATTAAATCAAATAATGTACCATATAACCACTTGTAGATTTTTTTACTACCTCTACTCGTATCCATGAAATAAAAGCAACAACATTATTAATACTTATAAGAGAAAACTGATTTTTCTTAAAATTGTTTTCTGATTCGTTTGTAAAGCCGTCTAAAGAAACTCTAGACTTTTCTTTAGATTATTTAATAAATCCATCGATATAATCGTTTATAAATTCTTTTCTAGATTCTACTTTGGATTGGTCCAAATTCTTTCTCAATTTTTTTTATTGTACTGCTACGAGTTTTTTCCAAATTGTCCTATACTAGTGATTTTCCTTAAGATTCTTGTGATTCTTTTATAATACCGTTTGTAGATCTGCAATCTAGACTTTAATAGAGAATTTTATAAATCCATCTCTAGAATTATTCATAAAGTCTTCTCTAGATTCCTGTTTGAAATTACTTTGTAGACTGGATCCAAAATTCTTTTATAAACACCTCTTCCAATACATTCTCCAAATTCCTTTTTGAGTTCCATTCTACGTCTTTTCAAACTTTTTTATTTTGATTTTTTCCAGATTGTTCTTTAGGATCATTGTTTTTGAATTCCTCTGTAGATTATTCTTTAAATGCATCTCCAAATTTTTTTATAAATTATATTCTAAATGCTTCTTTACAATTATTTTCTAAATAAACTCAAGTTTATTTTGTAAACTACATTTTTTCTACGACTTTCTCTTTTAGATTCTATTCTATGCCTTCAAAATTCTTTTGTAGTTTCATTTAGAATTTATTCATATTATTTTTTATCATTGATTTTTCTTAAGATTTTTCTCAGATCCTTTAGTGAAGTGGTCTGTAGATGTAAAATCTATAATCTTCTCTAGATTTTCTTATAGTTCTATCTTTGGAATGTTTTATAAATCATTCTCTAGATTCTACTTTGTTTTTTTTTAACTATTATTATTCAAAACTCTTCAAATTCAATTCTTTTTCAATTTTTCTTTATGGTTCCGCTTAGAGTTTTTACCAAATTGTCCTTTACTATTGATTTCTTGTTTTTCTCTTGTAATACCGTCAAATACTCTTTAGAGTATTTTGTAAATCCATCTTTAGAATTATTCATAAATTTTTTTTTAGATTGGTTTTTGAAATTATTTTGTGGACTTATAAATACCTCTTCTAATAGATTTTCCAAATTCTCTTTCGTTCTACGTCTTTTCAGAAAGCAAAAATCTGAAATCAAGTATGGATTCAGCCCGTTTAAATCTTTATATTCTTACTAATTTTATGCAAAAGAGGATGATTCGAATTAAAATTTTTCATATATACAGTGCCTTCATTTCAAAAGGAGCCAGTCTTAATAACTCTTGACATTGAGCAAATCTCTTTTTAAGCAAAAACAGGTCGATTAGGATCGCGAGGGGGAAGTTCAAAACCAACATTAGTTACAATTGAGGTTTCATCCCTTAATGGCTAGCTACCCCTACTTTAAAATTTTAAATGGCACCCCCTACTTTTTCAAACATTTTCGGAAAGAGAAAAAATTTGCGTATCTAACTGTCAAAGAAAAAAATTTTTTTGTTGATTCGTTTTTTAGTTAAGGGTGGATTTATTTTTGAAAATTTTAATCCTAGTAGCCTTTGATTTGAAGCCAATTTAATTTAAATAAGAAATTTGTCAATAAGAGGTACAACGAAATAGTTCAAATTCAAGATAAAGTACATTTTACATTTCATCCCCAAATTTCAAATCATCCTTACTTTAGAATTTGAAATAGCACCCCCAACTTTTTAAATATTTTTGGAAAGGGGATAAAAAGTTTATCTAACTGTAAAAGTAGAAATTTTTTTTCGATTCGTTTTTGAGTTCAAAACCAACATAAAATGTTTCAAAATGTTGGGGGTGCTATTACAAATTTTAAAGTAATGGTAGTTAGCGACTAAGGGATGGAACTTAAAACGTATTTTATGTTGGTTTAGAGCTCTCCCAGTGCAATCCAAAACAACAAACCTACTTTTTATTTAAATAAAATTGGCTTCAAATCAAAAGCCACTATAACTAAAAATTTTAAATATAAAACCACCCCTAACTTAAAAACGAATAGAAAAATATTTTTTTGATAGTTAGGTACGTTAATTTGTTCCCTTTCCAAAAATGTTCCAAAAAGTAGGAGGTGCCATTTAAAATTTTAAATTAGGGGTGGCTAGCGAATAAGGGATGAAACCTAAAATGTAACTAATGTTGGATTTAAACTCTCTCATTGCATCTCTAATCGACAAATTTCGTATTTAAATTAAATTGGCCTCCAATCAAAGGCTACTAGGATTAAAAATTTCAAAAATAAAACCACCCTTAACTAAGAAACGAATAGACAAAAAATTTTTTTCCTTGACAGTTCGATCCGTAAATTTTTTCCCTTTCCGAAAATGTTTGAAAAAGTAGGGGATGCCATTTAAAATTTTAAAGTAGGGGTAGCTAGTGATTAAGGGATGAAACCTAAAATGTAACAAATGTTGGTTTTGAACTTCCCCCTCGCGATCCTTGCTTGAAAACAGATTTGCTCAATGGGGCATTTCACGTGAAACGGACAACTGAAAAAAATGCGACAACCTGAAATTCGGTTTAAATTGTTCTCCTAAAAGGTATGAATGTAAATACATGATGATTTTTTTGTGAGCGACTTATTTAAAAAGTTATTGACTTCTAAAAATTGACCAAATATTAAGCAGAACGTTCTTGTAAACTGTATTTCTAATTAAACAGTAAATAGTAAAAAATTTAAAATGGTGCTTTATACAGAAAATTCAATGTTCTTTTTAAATCTAAAATCAAATTTGAAATTTGAAATTTTTTTCGTGTAGAAAACCGGAAGTGAAGTTTCAAATCCGAATTTTTTTTTCACTTATTTTTATTTCAAAAAATAGCTTATACCTAATATATAGATTTTACACTATAAGTCGCAAAATGGGATCTCTACTCGTTTAGGAGATACAGTGCTTAATGTACAGTCACCCAAAATGAAAATGATGCGTCCATTAACGAACCCCTGCTATAAATCTTTAGAGATCGTAAATTAGTTTTGAGTCGAGTTCCACATTTCATTTATCGGCTTTTGAAATGTTTAAGGATTTCTTGATGGAAATTATTGGTTATCCCAAATGTGAAATAATACAATTTTTAAGTTCTTCGCAACGCGATGTTTCGACGCTTTGAGAGAAATAAAACAAAAATAAAATTGTTAGTTGGTTTGCAAATTTAATTTATTATTTGGTTGATGCAAAATAAGTTAATTAAAATCTGCCGAATAAAAAACACGGCAAAACATGGATTCTTATTTCATTTTGTTTAAATTATCATTAAATTAAATTAAATTAATTATTAATTGCACAATCGTTTTTGTGAACATTTTTGTTTATTAGTGCCGGTTTATAGAAAGCTCCATTAAATTTTAGTTCGTTGTTAACAACGTGTTAAATTTTAATGGAGCTTTTTATAAGCCTGCCCTTAATGTTTTAAAAAATTGGAATCGCCAAAATAAAAGTTATTATCAATTAATGTTACGGCAATTCATTCATGGGAATACCCGGATTAAAATTCCGACTATTACCGCCAATAAGATTCACTGGAAAATAATTAACAAACCCGTAACACCACAGGGGATAACTTAAGACCAAAACTGCAACGAAAGAATTTTCAAATTCTTCTTCGAATTGATAAACATTTATTAATTGTCTTGGAAGACAAATGAGAAGTAAAAAAAGTTTCATGTTCGTCGCCACGTTTCGACACTTTGAGAGGTCAAAGAAAATTAATTTGTTTTTTGCAAATTTAATTTACTATTTAATTGATGCAAAATAAGTTAAACTAAGTTTATTATAATAAATAAACACTCCAAGTCTTATTGATTTTAGAATACCATTTCGAAATAATGAATAAAATTAAATATTATAAGTAGTTACACTTTTATTGTTTTCTACATTTGTTTAAATTTTAGAAGAACCCACAAAAAGATCATTAAAAATGTTTCCCTCTTTAAAATTGAATTACCACTAATTTTTGTTAATTATAACTTCTTTATCTTAAGAATTTCGTAGTCAATCGTGTCTTAATTAAGTATTTACTATTAAAATTAAAATGTCTTAATGCAATTGTATTTCAAATTTTAAACAAAGACGTTTCAAAAAATTGGAATAATCAGAATAAAAGTTATCAATGACGTTACGGCAATTCATTCATGGAAATACCCGAATGAAATTCTGACCATTACTGCAAATAAGATTCACAGGAAATGACAAACAAACTCTTACCGCAGGGGATAACTAAAGGTCAAAATTTCAAGGAAAGAATATTCAAATTCTTGATAACATAAACATTTATTAATTTTCTTAGAAGACATATGAGAAATAAAAAAAATGTCATCTTCGTCGCCACAATTCGTCACTTTGAGAGGTCAAAAAAATGTATTATTTTAAAATTTAATTTATTATATTTTAGTTGATGCAAAAAAAACATTGTTATAATACTATTTCCAATTCATGAATAAAATTAAATACTTATTATAAGTGGTTTAGTTATTTATTATACAACACGATAAAATTAGATTTTATTTTTGAGAGCGGTTTCAATTTTTGGAATTTTAAGATTACAACTTATTTGTCTTAAGATTTTCGTACTCAATCTTGTCTTAATTAAGTATTTACTATTAAAACAAAAATTGTAATCCAATTGTATTTCAAATATCAGACAAAGACCTTTAAAAAAATTGGAATATTCAGAATAAAAGTTATCAATGATCGTTAGCTTTTAACAAGGAATTAAAATTTAATGGAACTTTCTATAAACCGGCACTAGCAAACTAAAATGTTCACAAAAACGTTTGTGCAATTAATAAATTAAAACCATTAAGAGTGTAGACGTCTTTGCATGAAATTTTGGTTACAGTTTGTGATAATCAGATTTTTAGTGTTAATAATTATTTTGATTTGAAATATTTTTTGGGCAATGGATATCAAAGTGATCGTTTCGTGATTGCATCACAGTCCGCGAAATTTAATTTAATGATAATTGAAACAAAATGAAATAAGAATCCATGTTTTGCCGTGTTTGTTATTCGGCAGATTTTAATTGCACACTAAAATTTATTTTGCATCAACCAAATAATAAATTAAATTTGCAAACCAACTAACAATTTTATTTTTGTTTTATTTCTCTCAAAGCGTCGAAACATCGCGTTGCGAAGAACTTAAAAATTGTATTATTTCACATTTGGGATAACCAATAATTTCCATCAAGAAATCCTTAAACATTTCAAAAGCCGATAAATGAAATGTGGAACTCGACTCAAAACTAGTTTACGATCTCTAATAATTTATAGCAGGGGTTGCACGGTAGGCGTTCGTTTATGGACGCGTCATTTTCATTTTGGGTGACTGTACATTAAGCCGGTTTATGTAATAAATTACGCGCTTTTGTGTACATTAAGTACTATATCTCCTAAACGAATAGAGATCCCATTTTGCGACTTATAGTGTAAATTCTATTTACTTTAAGCTATTTTTTGAAATAAAAATAAATAAAAAAAAACGGTCCAAGTTACTAAAATTCGGATTTGAAACTTCACTTCCGGTTTTCTACAAAAAAAAATTCAAATTCTAAATCGGATTTCAGAATCAAAAAGAACAAAGAATTTTCTATATAAAGCACTATTTTGAATATTTTGGTATGCATTAGTTTTTTGAATAAAAGCTTCCAAAACTCTGTGACTCATATTTCGTCAATTTTTTACAAGTCAATATCTTCACAAATAAGCCTCACACAAAAAAATCATTATGTATTTACAATTATGCTTTCTAGGAGAACAATTATCCTGAATATGACCGAATTTCAGGTTGTTCCTGATTTAAAGTCAATTTAAGCATGCCATTTTTCAATTTAGTTTTTGTTTAAGAGAGTTGTTATTGTAGCGACAATAAATAATCAAGTTTTTAAAAGTGTATTTTTTAATCATCAAAAATTTACACATTACAATAAACACAGGTTGTCAAATTTTTTTCGTTGTCCGCTTCACGTGAAATGCCCCCAATGTCAAAAGTTATTGAGACTGGCTCCTTTTGAAATGAAAGCCCTGTATACAGGCTGTTTTGTCTAAACCGCACATTAGAATTATTGGGAGTTCTAATAATCATAGTCATCTGAAAATTTGTGTACAACCATATTCTTTTAGGTCCTGCTCAATGAAAATATTCTCAAGATACTATATATATATATTTTAAGGTAGTTTTCATAAGCTGTTCCTATACCTAAATTTAGCCGTTTACGAAATATTTATGGTTTTTAAATTGTTTTTGGATTTACACCTTCCAGTTCAAAAATCGATAACTCTGCGATTTTTAAAAATTTGGAAATGTTTTTGAGCTCATTTGAAAGAGGAAGCTTAGATCTTTCTTTTGGTGTTTTCAAATTTCTAAAAAAGAATAACAAACTCCAAATTTCTAAAATTAAGTTTGCAAAACTTTAAGCACCCATAACTCATTTTTTTCAAATGAAATGACAAAAGTTTTATTTCACTAGATGGTAGAGAATTTAATTCTGCATCGATCTGTATTAACATTCCCTACACTTACGTTTAATAGTTTTCAAGTTACAATACTTTTTTGTTGGGATTGAAAAATTCATTAGCCATAGGCCTTTTCTCATGGAAACGAATGAAAAAAGGTGAGAAATTAAAGTTTTTCAAACCAACACCCAATGAATTTATTTTGTTTTCACAGTCTGATAACACAATTTTGAACAGAGTTTGTCGTTTAAGTTTAATCAGAAATGTTTTTATGGCAAACTATGCAAAAATAGCTGTGGTTAGTAAGAAATTTCGTACAATAACAAAAAAACCAACATAACTTAAAAATTATCACAGATAGGTATAGGGAATGCTAATGCTGATCGATGCAGAAAAAAAATCTCCTCCATCTAGTAGAATAAAAATTGGGACATCCCATTTGAAAAAATTAAGTTTTGGGTACTTGAAGTTGTCCAAACTTAACCTTAAAATTTTTGGGTTTATTAATTTCAATTCCAATTTTGATCACACTGAATAACAGATATAGGCCTTCTCTTTCAATTCTCCAAACATGATTTCGAAATCTCTAAAACTAAGCGAGTTACCGATTTTTTAAGGGACAGGTGCAAATTCAAAAATTTTCAAAAATCCTAAATATCTCGAAAACGGTTAAACTTGGGTATAGGGAAAGCTAATAAAAACTCCCTTAAAATAACTCAACTAATCCAAAAACGCATTAAAAAATATAGCATTCCATTTAAAATAAGGAAGTTGATAGCGACTTCCGGTATAACCGAAAGTGCCGCCATCTTGAAAATATTTTCATTGAACATAACTCAACGTACCAACTCTCAGATAAATATCTTTATTAGAACATTCAATACTTCTAATGTGGGGTTTAGACGGAACACCCTGTATATTAGAAACCGCGCTCCAAAAAAAGGTCTACCACCCACCAAGTTCGCAAAGAAATTGAGCGACAAGCGAAAGTTCCAATCGATATAATGACCGACTGAAACGAAAGCGTGTAAAGCACGTTTCAGTCAAAGTTTTCCATGACGAGGGTAAACACCCCGTCCGCGAAGCTCCCCAAAATGCACACGACCTCCTAATCCAATGGCAACCATCCGAAAGCTGGCAACTTTCCGGCAACTCTCCCTCGATTGCGAGCCCGACCACCGCCGAAAATCGCTCAAAAAGCAGCTTTCCGAAGAAAAAACCCACCACGAACGACCCCATCCTATCCGAATCGCGTGGGCAGACACCCCTTCGCCCAAAGATGAGGGCATTGTTGCCAAAAAATGCCTCAAAGAAGCCAAGAAAGCACCCAAGTTGAGCCGCCACAGCTCGCTGGAGAAGGACTCGATTCTCTACTCCAAGCAAGAGGTAAGTTATTGAACTTGTTGATTTCTAATAAATCCAGATCAGTTCAATACATTCTAAAGACAATTTTAATGTAAGTCCAAATTCTGAATAATTACCAGCTATTTTCCGATAATAATTTTATAAAAAATTCTGTTCTATTTTACAATCTGTGTCTTTTCGAAATTCTTCTCTAGATTCATTTAGAATTCTTCCAGAGTATTTATTAACACTATTTCTGTATTCTTCTCTAGGTTATTTTTAAGATTCTTCTCTGATTCTTTTCTGAAAATGTTTCTGGATCTTAAATCTGGATTCTTCTTTGGATTATTTTATAAATTAATTTTTAGATTCGTTCTTCTCTAGATTCTTTTATAGAATTACTTTTTAGATTCTACCCAAAATTATTTTATAAACACTTCTTCTACAATCTTTCAATTCTCTTCTAGATCCTACTTTACGTCTTTTCGGTTTATTTTAGTGAATTCTGCGGCTCATTCTTCGTATTACACTAGCTTTTTTACAACATCAGCTTACTCGAGAATTTATTTTAAGAATTTACCAACTTGAAAAATGGTGGATGCGCCGGGTTATCAATCAAAAAATTCATAAATCAAAAAATAAAAGGCGTAGAGCAAAACGGTTTGTTCCACTGAATTCTGCGCCTCATTCTGCGTATGATACCAGCTTTACACATGATTTATATTTTTTTAATTTTTTGCCTAAAATTTTGGTGGTCTAGTAAATAGCTAAGATGAAAAAAATTCATAACTTAAAATCTGGCAATTTTCTCGACGCCACTCGATTCCCCGGATCATTTTACATAAGTTTGCATCAAAATAGTTTCAAAAATCAGGACTAAAAAAAATTAGAAAAATTTAGAGCTCAAAAACTAAAAGACGTAGAATTTATTTTTCGTTTCATACCATTTTTTTTAACAAGTTCTGAAAAAATTCAAAATAAAAAAAAAATCACCAAATTGCCACTTTATTCTATCGAGTATTATCAAAAATAATTAAATCAAATAATGTACCATGTAACCACTTGTAGAATTTTTTTACTACCTCTACTCGTATCCATGAAATAAAAGCAACAACATTATTAATACTTATAAGAGAAATCTGATTTCTGATTCTTTTGTAAAGCCGTCTAAAGAAACTCTAGACTTTTCTTTAGATTACTTAATAAATCCATCGTTAGAATCGTTTATAAATTCTTCTCTAGATTCTACTTTGGATTGGTCCAAATTCTTTATCCATTTTTTTTATTGTACTGCTACGAGTTTTTTCCAAATTGTCCTTTGCTAGTGATTTTGCTTAAGATTCTTGTGATTCTTTTGTAATACCGTTTGTAGATCTGAAATCTAGACTTTAATAGAGAATTTTATAAATCCATCTCTAGAATTATTCATAAAGTCTTCTCTAGATTCCTGTTTGAAATTACTTTGTAGACTGGATCCAAAATTTATTTAGAATTTTTCCAGATTGTTCTTTAGCATTATTGTTTCTGAATTCCTCTTTAGATTATTCTTTAAATGCTTTTCGAAATTAACTCAAGATTATTTTAAAAACACTTCTACACTTTTTCTAGGTAGTCTTTCTAAATTCTCTTTTAGATTCTATTCTACGTCTCTTCCAAATTCTTTTGTAGTTTCATTAAGATTTTTTCTATATTTTTCTTTATCATTGATTTTTCTTAAGATTCTTCTCAGATCATTTAGTAAAGTGATCTGTAGATGTAAAATCTAGACTGTTCTCTAGGTTGTCTTATAGTTCTATTTTTGAAATCTTTTTAAATTATTCTTCTCTAGATTCTTTTTTGGATTTTTTTAAACTACTATTATTCAAAACTTTATTAGAAAGAAACACAACAAATATCTCTATATTTTTTCTGCATGATCCAATTTCTTTTTCAATTTTTTTTATGGTTTTTTCCAAATTGTTCTTTATCATTGATTTTTCTTAAGATGTTTCTCAGATCCTTTAGTGAAGTGGTCTGTAGATGTAAAATCTAGAATCTTCTGTAGATTTTCTTTCATTTAAAATTCTTCCAGATTATTTTTTAGCATTATTTCTGTATTCTTCTCTAGGTTATTATTAAATTCCTCTCTGATTCTTTTCTAAAGCCGTTTCTAGATCTAATATCTGGATTCTTCTTTAGATTATTTTATAAATCCATCTTTAGATTCGTTTTTCTGTAGATCCTTATTTAGAATTATTTTTTTAGACCCTACTCGAAATTAATTGCGTTTCTTCTACAGTTTCTAAATTGTATTGTAGATTGTATTCTACTCCACGTCTTTTCGAAAACCTTTTCTACTTTCATTTAGAATTCTTCCAGATTATTTTTAGCATTATTTTTGTATTTTTCTCTAGAATTATCTTAAAATTCTTTTCTGATTCCTTTCTAAAACCGTTTCTAGAACTCAAATCTGGATTTTTCTTTAGATTATGTTATTAATGCATTGTAAGATTTTCTTCTCTAGATTCTTTTTTAGAATTATTTTTTAGACTCGACTCAAAATTATTTCATAAACACTTCTTCTACATTCTTTCAATTCTCTTTTAGATTCTACTTTTCGTATTTTCGAAATTCTTCTCTAGTTTCATTTAGAAGTCTTCTAGATTATTTTTTACCATCACCATTTACTATAATTCTTCTCTGGATTTTTTCTAAGATTCTCCTCTGATCTTTTTCTAAAACCGTTTCTAGATTTCAAATCTGGATTCTTCTCTTGATTATTTAATAGATTCTTTTATAGAATTATTTCGTAGATTTGCACTTTTCTGGATTCTTTAAATTCTCTTTCATATTATACTGTATGTCTTTTCGAAATTCGCTAGTTTCATTTAAAATTCTTCCAGATTATTTTTTAGCATTATTTCTGTATTCTTCTCTAGGTTTTTCTTAAGATTCTTCTCTAATTCTTTTCTAAAAATGTTTGTAGATCTTAAATCTGGATTCTTCTTTAGATTATTTTATAAATTCATCTTTAGATTCGTTCTTCTCTAGATCCTTTTTTTAGAATTATTTTTTAGACTCTACTCAAAATTATTTTATAAACACTTAATCTACATTCTTTCAATTTTCTTTTAAATTCTACTTTACATCTTTTCGAGATTCTTCTATTAAATATTCTTTTTTAAAGTAGTTTCTAGATCTCAAACCTCGATTCTTCGTTAGATTATTTAATCTTTTCTAGATTCTTCTATAGAAGTATATTGTAGACTTTACCTCACATTTATTTTATAAGCACTTCTTCTACATTCTCAATTCTTTTCTAGATTCTACTTTACGTATTTTCAAAATTTTTCTCTAGTTTCATATAGAATGCTTCAAGATTATTTTTTAGCATTGTTTCCGAATTTCTCTTTAGATTTTTCATAAGATTCTTCTCTGCTTTGTTTCTAAGGCCGTTTCTAGATCTCAAATTTGGATTCTTTTTTAGATTATTTTATAAATCCATCTTTAGATTTGTTCTTCTATAGATTCTTCTTTAGAACTAATTTCTGGACACTTCTTCTGCATTTTTCTTCAATCTTTTAATTATCTTTTAGACTCTACTTTACGTCTTCTCAAAATTCTTCTCAAGTTTCATTTAGAATTCTGCCAGATAATTTTTTTGGGATTGTTTCTGTATTCTTCTCTAGATTTTTCTTAAGATTCTTTTCTAAAGCAATTTCTAGATCTCAAATTTGGATTATTTTATAAATCTATTTTAGATTTAGTCTTCTCTAAATTCTTTAGGATTATTTTTTAGGCTCTACTCAAAATTCTTTTATAAACACTTCTGCATTTCTTCTACATTATCTAAATTCTTTTTTAGATTGTCTCTGCGCCTTTTCGAAATTCTTCTTTAGTTTAATGAAGAGAAGAACATAAACAATGCTAAAACAGTTGTTAACGGTTAAGTTATTCTTCTATGTGAATAAAGCATTCATTTAATCTTTTTTAAGTTAAGGAGAAATAGCGAAGTTCTAAAAAAATTGAGAAATCTGGAGTAAACTTTGATCAAGAAAAATCAAACCTTAAATATAATAATAAATAATAATAATTAATAATAAATCTTATTAATAAATAAGAAGAAATCTTGAAAAAATCATTAAAAAATTAGGGCAAATAACCAAATTGTGATAAAAAAGGGAAATCTCTAGTGAAATTTGTATCATGGAAAATCAATTTTTAGAATTTTTGAAGGAATCAGTGGTAATCACATTAAAAGGAATTAAAGGGAAATAGGTAAATTCTGACAAAAAAGAGAAATCTGGAATAAATACTTTGACAATGAAACCTCATTTCCTAGATTAGGGAAATCTCAAAGAAATCAGAAGAAATCGTGTAGTAATCTGGAATAAACATTTAGATTAGATATAAACATTTATTTTCTTAAATTTTAGTAAATTATAACTGGCAAAAATTTGAGAAAATCAGTGGAATCAACTAACCTTTTAAAAAATTAAGAAAAAATCAAAATTATTAATGATTTACGTTCTTCAGGAAATCTGTAAAAATTAGGATTTGTAGCTAAGTTATGATAAAAATTAAGAAATCTGGAGTAAATGAACGTAAATTTTGTTTTTTGAATTAAAGCAAATAATAAATAAATTGTGAAAAAAATAAAAAGAAATCTGGGGTAATTATTTACAAATTAGGTTAGAAAAAATCAAGAGAATATTAGAGAAAATAACTGAACTCATACAAAATCTAATTGTCTAGGTAATCGCGAAATCTTAAGGAAATCACTGAAAATTAGAGGTAAATTAGAAAAAAACAACTAAATTGTGATCAAATTGTTTTTTTTTTAAGAAATCAGAAAAAAATGAGGAAATCGGGCAAAATAAATCCAATTATGATGCTTAAAAATGGGTAATCCTTCCCGTAGATCAAATCAGCGGAAAAAAATTGGGGAAATCATGAAGGAATGAATGAAGAAATTGTTACAAGTCAGAATAAGTTACGAGAAATCTGAAGTAAATATTTCAATTGTGGAAAATAATATTAAAAAAATTTGGGAAAATCTTGAAGAAAACAATGAGAGAATCAGTGGAAATAACAATAACCTCTTACAAAATTAAGAAAATCTGTAGGAAAGTTAAAATTCTTCAAAAAATCTTTGAAAAACGTGGAAAATTATAAGAAATAGCTCAATTGTCATAAAAATAAGAAGTATATGACTGGTAATCTTGTTTTTTGAGAAAATCTTGAAGAAATCTCGTAAAAAAATTAGGAAAAAGCTTGGGGACTTCACAGAAAAGGCAAATGTCACGGAATTAAGAGAAATCTGCAATAATTATTTAAGTCATGGGAAATTATTCCAAGAATTCGTAAAAATCTTGAGGGCATTAGAGGAAATAAGCATCAGGAAATCAGTGGAAATAATTAACCTCAAGTCTCTAGTAATGATAAAATTCTTCAGAAAATCTCTGAAAACCGTGGAAAATTAGGAGAAATAGCTAAATTGACTTAAAAATAAGAAATCTGGAGTAAATGATTGGAAATCTGTGTTTTTTTGAGGAAATCAGTGAAGATTTTCGAAAATTAGAAAATAATAGCTAAATTGTGAAAAAACTGAAAAGTTCTAAAAATAAAAATATTTTTTTAAGAAATCAGAAGAACTCTTGAAATCAGAAAAAAGAAACAAATTACCATGCTTAAATATATACTGGGGGAAACAGCGAAAATCTTGAGAAAATAATGGGAAATCGTCAAAAAAATTAGGGGAGACTTTAAGGAAATCACAGATAATTTTGAAGAGATTTGGTGTAATGAAATTTTTTTTAAATTAGGGAAAAGCCGTGAAAAGCTTGAGGAAAATCTACAATAATTACTTAAGTGAAAGGAAATCATTTTTTAGAATTCGGAAAAATAATAAAAATCACCTGAAGTTATGCCGAAAAAATAGCTTAATTTTTTAATTCTCCTTTAGATTCTCCCATAAAATTATTTTATAAAGAAAAATTCCTTTGTAAACACTATTCTATCTATTCTATCCAAGTTCTGTTATCGAATCTACTCAGTGTCTTTTTAAATAATTCTTCCCTAATTTGATTTTTTGGCATTATTTTTTTCTTAAGATTCTTCTCTGATTATTATTTTTTAAAACCGTTCCTAGAACTGAAATCTGGACTCTTCGTAGGACTCTTCGTAGAATTTTAGAATTCTTGTTCTTCTTTACAATAATTTTCTTGTCCCTAGTCAACATTATTTTATTGAAAAAATCGCTAATTTTTTTTTTCATTTGAAGTAATCCAAAATAAAATTTAAATAAAAATTTTCAAAAATTTTTTTTTTATTTAGCTAGCGGATCGTTTGCGCTACGCCCTCAAAGACCGCGAAAAGCCCAACCTGGACATTTTCCTCGCCCAAGCCACGGAGGAGGTGGAGCCCCCCGACCCCAAACCGCCCCCAAAAATCATCCAGCCCCTCACCGCCCCTTCAAACGTCTTCCAAATCAAGAAAAACAAGTCGAGTGCGATTGTTGTGATACCGGTGGTCGAGGACGAGCCCCAGAGCCTGGAGGACGCCCCCGAAGGCGACCCCCAGGACCCCAAGGCCATCAAAAATGTGATAATCAGGCCCGCAACGGCTGCCTCCAAGCGAGAAAAGTTCCAAAAAAGGAGCAACACTGCGTTCAATTCTGTTATTCGACCACCTTTGGTCAGGTCGTCTTCTGCGCCCACTTATAAAACCGACCAAAAGCCCAAATTTCTCGCAACGAAGAGGAAAATCAAGTCGGGGAAGGTTAAAGGGAAGACAAGTGATGATGAAGATAGTGGAAGTAATAAAGAGAATCCGAAAAATAAGAAGGAAATGAACAGGTATTGTAATTATTGTCTCAGCTGGTTTGCATGTTTCCGGGTTCGATTGTGAATTTTTTGGAAGCAAGCCAAACTAAAGCTTGAATCGATAAAGATATTAAATGAAGTGTCATCTCATTACAAATTTTAAATTGACTAACTAACTTTGTTTTTTTTTTTTATTTATTTTTATTTATTTATTAATTTTAATAACAATAATAATAATAATAATAATTTATTACAAAATGAAAATACTATAAATACGAATAATAAAAAAGTAATAGAACGTAAAAACGATACATGTTTAATTTATAATATTGTGACGATTTCTCGCCTTGAATTCGTTGATTTAAAGAGCTTTCCCAATTATAATGAACTATTTATTTATAAACAGACACAAATACAAAATCACTCAAAAATTATTATTTGTTATAAACAATTTCTATTGTCATTCCAACCCACTATGTTTTTCCATCTTTTCATACTACCGTAACAATATTTTTTAGTCGATGCAGACACAAAAATAGGTTCTACTTTAAATCTTTCGATTTACTTTTCGTTTCAATGAGAATCATAACTTTCAAAAGTAAAGAAATACGAAAATTCTTATTACTTTTTTCTTCTAGTTTCCATTTCTTCAATTTTTTGCATATTTTTTTTTAACTTATTTTTATGCTTATTTTCGTAATCGACGCAGAAAATGATACCAATGGGTTTTGGTTTATTCTCTTTGATTTATTTTTTGTTTATGTTTATACCTAATATGTTTTTTAACAATTTTTGCTTAAAAATTTCAAAAGTAATACGAATTTTCTTTTTAAACTTATTTTTATGCTTATTTTCGTAAATCGACGTAAGAAATGATACCAATGGGTTTTGGTTTATTCTCTTTGATTTATTTTTTGTTTATGTTTATACCTAATATGTTTTTTAACAATTTTTGCTTAAAAATTTCAAAAGTAATACGAATATTTTTTTAAAAAACTTATTTTTATGCTTATTTTCGTAAATCGACGCAGAAAATGATACCAATGGGTTCTAAATTTAATTTTCTGGTTTTTTCTCTTTGATTTATTTTTTGTTTATGTTTATACCTAATATGTTTTTTAACAATTTTTGCATAAAAATTTCAAAAGTAATACGAATATTTTTTTAAAAAACTTATTTTTATGCTTATTTTCGTAAATCGACGCAGAAAATGATACCAATGGGTTCTAAATTTAATTTTTTGGTTTTTTCTCTTTGATTTATTTTTTGTTTATGTTTATACCTAATATGTTTTTTAACAATTTTTGCTTAAAAATTTCAAAAGTAATACGAATATTTTTTTAAAAAACTTATTTTTATGCTTATTTTCGTAAATCGACGTAGGAAATGATACCAATGGATTTTGGTTTATTCTCTTTGATTTATTTTTTGTTTATGTTTATACCTAATATGTTTTTTAACAATTTTTGCTTAAAAATTTCAAAAGTAATACGAATATTTTTTTAAAAAACTTATTTTTATGCTTATTTTCGTAAATCGACGTAGGAAATGATACCAATGGATTTTGGTTTATTCTCTTTGATTTATTTTTTGTTTATGTTTATACCTAATATGTTTTTTAACAATTTTTGCTTAAAAATTTCAAAAGTAATACGAATATTTTTTTAAAAAACTTATTTTTATGCTTATTTTCGTAAATCGACGCAGAAAATGATACCAATGGGTTCTAAATTTAATTTTTTGGTTTTTTCTCTTTGATTTATTTTTTGTTTATGTTTATACCTAATATGTTTTTTAACAATTTTTGCATAAAAATTTCAAAAGTAATACGAATATTTTTTTAAAAAACTTATTTTTATGCTTATTTTCGTAAATCGACGCAGAAAATGATACCAATGGGTTCTAAATTTAATTTTTTGGTTTTTTCTCTTTGATTTATTTTTTGTTTATGTTTATACCTAATATGTTTTTTAACAATTTTTGCTTAAAAATTTCAAAAGTAATACGAATATTTTTTTAAAAAACTTATTTTTATGCTTATTTTCGTAAATCGACGTAGGAAATGATACCAATGGATTTTGGTTTATTCTCTTTGATTTATTTTTTGTTTATGTTTATACCTAATATGTTTTTTAACAATTTTTGCTTAAAAATTTCAAAAGTAATACGAATATTTTTTTAAAAAACTTATTTTTATGCTTATTTTCGTAAATCGACGCAGAAAATGATACCAATGGGTTCTAAATTTAATTTTTTGGTTTTTTCTCTTTGATTTATTTTTTGTTTATGTTTATACCTAATATGTTTTTTAACAATTTTTGCTTAAAAATTTCAAAAGTAATACGAATTTTCTTTTTAAACTTATTTTTATGCTTATTTTCGTAAATCGACGTAGGAAATGATACCAATGGATTTTGGTTTATTCTCTTTGATTTATTTTTTGTTTATGTTTATACCTAATATGTTTTGTAACAATTTTTGCTTAAAAATTTCAAAAGTAATACGAATATTTTTTTTAAACTTATTTTTATGCTTATTTTTGTAAATCGACGCAGAAAATGATACCAATGGGTTCTAAATTTAATTTTTTGGTTTTTTCTCTTTGATTTATTTTTTGTTTATGTTTATACCTAATATGTTTTTTAACAATTTTTGCTTAAAAATTTCAAAAGTAATACGAATTTTTTTTTAAACTTATTTTTATGCTTATTTTCGTAAATCGACGTAGGAAATGATACCAATGGATTTTGGTTTATTCTCTTTGATTTATTTTTTGTTTATGTTTATACCTAATATGTTTTGTAACAATTTTTGCTTAAAAATTTCAAAAGTAATACGAATATTTTTTTTAAACTTATTTTTATGCTTATTTTTGTAAATCGACGCAGAAAATGATACCAATGGGTTCTAAATTTAATTTTTTGGTTTTTTCTCTTTGATTTATTTTTTGTTTATGTTTATACCTAATATGTTTTTTAACAATTTTTGCATAAAAATTTCAAAAGTAATACGAATATTTTTTTAAAAAACTTATTTTTATGCTTATTTTCGTAAATCGACGCAGAAAATGATACCAATGGGTTCTAAATTTAATTTTTTGGTTTTTTCTCTTTGATTTATTTTTTGTTTATGTTTATACCTAATATGTTTTTTAACAATTTTTGCTTAAAAATTTCAAAAGTAATACGAATATTTTTTTTTAAACTTATTTTTATGCTTATTTTTGTAAATCGACGCAGAAAATGATACCAATGGGTTCTAAATTTAATTTTTTGGTTTATTCTCTTTGATTTATTTTTTGTTTATGTTTATACCTAATGTTTTTTAACAATTTTTGCTTAAAAATTTCAAAAGTAATACGAATATTTTTTTTTAACTTATTTTTATGCTTATTTTTGTAAATCGACGCAGAAAATGATACCAATGGGTTCTAAATTTAATTTTTTGGTTTATTCTTTTTGATTTATTTTTTGTTTATGTTTATACCTAATATGTTTTTTAACAATTTTTGCTTAAAAATTTCAAAAGTAATACGAATATTTTTTTTTAACTTATTTTTATGCTTATTTTCGTAAATCGACGCAGAAAATGATACCAATGGGTTCTAAATTTAATTTTTTGGTTTATTCTCTTTGATTTATTTTTTGTTTATGTTTATACCTAATGTTTTTTAACAATTTTTGCTTAAAAATTTCAAAAGTAATACGAATATTTTTTTTTAACTTATTTTTATGCTTATTTTTGTAAATCGACGCAGAAAATGATACCAATGGGTTCTAAATTTAATTTTTTGGTTTATTCTCTTTGATTTATTTTTTGTTTATGTTTATACCTAATATGTTTTTTAACAATTTTTGCTTAAAAATTTCAAAAGTAATACGAATATTTTTTTTTAACTTATTTTTATGCTTATTTTCGTAAATCGACGCAGAAAATGATACCAATGGGTTCTAAATTTAATTTTTTGGTTTTTTCTCTTTGATTTATTTTTTGTTTATGTTTATACCTAATATGTTTTTTAACAATTTTTGCTTAAAAATTTCAAAAGTAATACGAATATTTTTTTTTAACTTATTTTTATGCTTATTTTTGTAAATCGACGCAGAAAATGATACCAATGGGTTCTAAATTTAATTTTTTGGTTTATTCTCTTTGATTTATTTTTTGTTTATGTTTATACCTAATGTTTTTTAACAATTTTTGCTTAAAAATTTCAAAAGTAATACGAATATTTTTTTTTAACTTATTTTTATGCTTATTTTTGTAAATCGACGCAGAAAATGATACCAATGGGTTCTAAATTTAATTTTTTGGTTTATTCTTTTTGATTTATTTTTTGTTTATGTTTATACCTAATATGTTTTTTAACAATTTTTGCTTAAAAATTTCAAAAGTAATACGAATATTTTTTTTTAACTTATTTTTATGCTTATTTTTGTAAATCGACGCAGAAAATGATACCAATGGGTTCTAAATTTAATTTTTTGGTTTATTCTCTTTGATTTATTTTTTGTTTATGTTTATACCTAATGTTTTTTAACAATTTTTGCTTAAAAATTTCAAAAGTAATACGAATATTTTTTTTTAACTTATTTTTATGCTTATTTTTGTAAATCGACGCAGAAAATGATACCAATGGGTTCTAAATTTAATTTTTTGGTTTATTCTCTTTGATTTATTTTTTGTTTATGTTTATACCTAATATGTTTTTTAACAATTTTTGCTTAAAAATTTCAAAAGTAATACGAATATTTTTTTTTAACTTATTTTTATGCTTATTTTCGTAAATCGACGCAGAAAATGATACCAATGGGTTCTAAATTTAATTTTTTGGTTTTTTCTCTTTGATTTATTTTTTGTTTATGTTTATACCTAATATGTTTTTTAACAATTTTTGCTTAAAAATTTCAAAAGTAATACAAATATTTTTTTTAACTTATTTTTATGCTTATTTTCGTAAATCGACGCAGAAAATGATACCAATGGGTTCTAAATTTAATTTTTTGGTTTATTCTCTTTGATTTATTTTTTGTTTATGTTTATACCTAATGTTTTTTAACAATTTTTGCTTAAAAATTTCAAAAGTAATACGAATATTTTTTTTTAACTTATTTTTATGCTTATTTTCGTAAATCGACGCAGAAAATGATACCAATGGGTTCTAAATTTAATTTTTTGGTTTTTTCTCTTTGATTTATTTTTTGTTTATGTTTATACCTAATATGTTTTTTAACAATTTTTGCTTAAAAATTTCAAAAGTAATACAAATATTTTTTTTAACTTATTTTTATGCTTATTTTCGTAAATCGACGCAGAAAATGATACCAATGGGTTCTAAATTTAATTTTTTGGTTTTTTCTCTTTGATTTATTTTTTGTTTATGTTTATACCTAATATGTTTTTTAACAATTTTTGCTTAAAAATTTCAAAAGTAATACGAATATTTTTTTTTAACTTATTTTTATGCTTATTTTTGTAAATCGACGCAGAAAATGATACCAATGGGTTCTAAATTTAATTTTTTGGTTTATTCTCTTTGATTTATTTTTTGTTTATGTTTATACCTAATGTTTTTTAACAATTTTTGCTTAAAAATTTCAAAAGTAATACAAATATTTTTTTTAACTTATTTTTATGCTTATTTTCGTAAATCGACGCAGAAAATGATACCAATGGGTTCTAAATTTAATTTTTTGGTTTTTTCTCTTTGATTTATTTTTTGTTTATGTTTATACCTAATATGTTTTTTAACAATTTTTGCTTAAAAATTTCAAAAGTAATACGAATATTTTTTTTTAACTTATTTTTATGCTTATTTTTGTAAATCGACGCAGAAAATGATACCAATGGGTTCTAAATTTAATTTTTTGGTTTTTTCTCTTTGATTTATTTTTTGTTTATGTTTATACCTAATATGTTTTTTAACAATTTTTGCTTAAAAATTTCAAAAGTAATACAAATATTTTTTTTAACTTATTTTTATGCTTATTTTCGTAAATCGACGCAGAAAATGATACCAATGGGTTCTAAATTTAATTTTTTGGTTTTTTCTCTTTGATTTATTTTTTGTTTATGTTTATACCTAATATGTTTTTTAACAATTTTTGCTTAAAAATTTCAAAAGTAATACGAATATTTTTTTTTAACTTATTTTTATGCTTATTTTTGTAAATCGACGCAGAAAATGATACCAATGGGTTCTAAATTTAATTTTTTGGTTTATTCTCTTTGATTTATTTTTTGTTTATGTTTATACCTAATGTTTTTTAACAATTTTTGCTTAAAAATTTCAAATGTAATACGAATATTTTTTTTTAACTTATTTTTATGCTTATTTTTGTAAATCGACGCAGAAAATGATACCAATGGGTTCTAAATTTAATTTTTTGGTTTATTCTCTTTGATTTATTTTTTGTTTATGTTTATACCTAATATGTTTTTTAACAATTTTTGCTTAAAAATTTCAAAAGTAATACGAATATTTTTTTTTAACTTATTTTTATGCTTATTTTCGTAAATCGACGCAGAAAATGATACCAATGGGTTCTAAATTTAATTTTTTGGTTTTTTCTCTTTGATTTATTTTTTGTTTATGTTTATACCTAATATGTTTTTTAACAATTTTTGCTTAAAAATTTCAAAAGTAATACGAATATTTTTTTTTAACTTATTTTTATGCTTATTTTCGTAAATCGACGCAGAAAATGATACCAATGGGTTCTAAATTTAATTTTTTGGTTTTTTCTCTTTGATTTATTTTTTGTTTATGTTTATACCTAATATGTTTTTTAACAATTTTTGCTTAAAAATTTCAAAAGTAATACAAATATTTTTTTTTAACTTATTTTTATGCTTATTTTCGTAAATCGACGCAGAAAATGATACCAATGGGTTCTAAATTTAATTTTTTGGTTTTTTCTCTTTGATTTATTTTTTGTTTATGTTTATACCTAATATGTTTTTTAACAATTTTTGCTTAAAAATTTCAAAAGTAATACGAATATTTTTTTAAAAAACTTATTTTTATGCTTATTTTCGTAAATCGACGCAGAAAATGATACCAATGGGTTCTAAATTTAATTTTTTGGTTTTTTCTCTTTGATTTATTTTTTGTTTATGTTTATACCTAATATGTTTTTTAACAATTTTTGCTTAAAAATTTCAAAAGTAATACAAATATTTTTTTTAACTTATTTTTATGCTTATTTTCGTAAATCGACGCAGAAAATGATACCAATGGGTTCTAAATTTAATTTTTTGGTTTATTCTCTTTGATTTATTTTTTGTTTATGTTTATACCTAATATGTTTTTTAACAATTTTTGCTTAAAAATTTCAAAAGTAATACGAATATTTTTTTTTAACTTATTTTTATGCTTATTTTCGTAAATCGACGCAGAAAATGATACCAATGGGTTCTAAATTTAATTTTTTGGTTTTTTCTCTTTGATTTATTTTTTGTTTATGTTTATACCTAATATGTTTTTTAACAATTTTTGCTTAAAAATTTCAAAAGTAATACGAATATTTTTTTTTAACTTATTTTTATGCTTATTTTCGTAAATCGACGCAGAAAATGATACCAATGGGTTCTAAATTTAATTTTTTGGTTTTTTCTCTTTGATTTATTTTTTGTTTATGTTTATACCTAATATGTTTTTTAACAATTTTTGCTTAAAAATTTCAAAAGTAATACGAATATTTTTTTAAAAAACTTATTTTTATGCTTATTTTCGTAAATCGACGCAGAAAATGATACCAATGGGTTCTAAATTTAATTTTTTGGTTTTTTCTCTTTGATTTATTTTTTGTTTATGTTTATACCTAATATGTTTTTTAACAATTTTTGCTTAAAAATTTCAAAAGTAATACAAATATTTTTTTTTAACTTATTTTTATGCTTATTTTCGTAAATCGACGCAGAAAATGATACCAATGGGTTCTAAATTTAATTTTTTGGTTTTTTCTCTTTGATTTATTTTTTGTTTATGTTTATACCTAATATGTTTTTTAACAATTTTTGCTTAAAAATTTCAAAAGTAATACAAATATTTTTTTTAACTTATTTTTATGCTTATTTTCGTAAATCGACGCAGAAAATGATACCAATGGGTTCTAAATTTAATTTTTTGGTTTATTCTCTTTGATTTATTTTTTGTTTATGTTTATACCTAATATGTTTTTTAACAATTTTTGCTTAAAAATTTCAAAAGTAATACGAATATTTTTTTTTAACTTATTTTTATGCTTATTTTCGTAAATCGACGCAGAAAATGATACCAATGGGTTCTAAATTTAATTTTTTGGTTTTTTCTCTTTGATTTATTTTTTGTTTATGTTTATACCTAATATGTTTTTTAACAATTTTTGCTTAAAAATTTCAAAAGTAATACGAATATTTTTTTAAAAAACTTATTTTTATGCTTATTTTCGTAAATCGACGCAGAAAATGATACCAATGGGTTCTAAATTTAATTTTTTGGTTTTTTCTCTTTGATTTATTTTTTGTTTATGTTTATACCTAATATGTTTTTTAACAATTTTTGCTTAAAAATTTCAAAAGTAATACAAATATTTTTTTTAACTTATTTTTATGCTTATTTTCGTAAATCGACGCAGAAAATGATACCAATGGGTTCTAAATTTAATTTTTTGGTTTATTCTCTTTGATTTATTTTTTGTTTATGTTTATACCTAATATGTTTTTTAACAATTTTTGCTTAAAAATTTCAAAAGTAATACGAATATTTTTTTTTAACTTATTTTTATGCTTATTTTCGTAAATCGACGCAGAAAATGATACCAATGGGTTCTAAATTTAATTTTTTGGTTTTTTCTCTTTGATTTATTTTTTGTTTATGTTTATACCTAATATGTTTTTTAACAATTTTTGCTTAAAAATTTCAAAAGTAATACGAATATTTTTTTAAAAAACTTATTTTTATGCTTATTTTCGTAAATCGACGCAGAAAATGATACCAATGGGTTCTAAATTTAATTTTTTGGTTTTTTCTCTTTGATTTATTTTTTGTTTATGTTTATACCTAATATGTTTTTTAACAATTTTTGCTTAAAAATTTCAAAAGTAATACAAATATTTTTTTTAACTTATTTTTATGCTTATTTTCGTAAATCGACGCAGAAAATGATATCAATGGGTTCTAAATTTAATTTTTTGGTTTTTTCTCTTTGATTTATTTTTTGTTTATGTTTATACCTAATATGTTTTTTAACAATTTTTGCTTAAAAATTTCAAAAGTAATACGAATATTTTTTTTTAAACTTATTTTTATGCTTATTTTTGTAAATCGACGCAGAAAATGATACCAATGGGTTCTAAATTTAATTTTTTGGTTTATTCTCTTTGATTTATTTTTTGTTTATGTTTATACCTAATATGTTTTTTAACAATTTTTGCTTAAAAATTTAATACGAATTTTTTTTAACTTATTTTTATGCTTATTTTCGTAAATCGACGTAGAAAATGATACCAATGGGTTTTAAATTTATTTTTTTGGTTTATTCTCTTTGATTTATTTTTTGTTTATGTTTATACCTAATATGTTTTTTAACAATTTTTGCTTAAAAATTTCAAAAGTAATACAAATATTTTTTTTAACTTATTTTTATGCTTATTTTCGTAAATCGACGCAGAAAATGATACCAATGGGTTCTAAATTTAATTTTTTGGTTTATTCTCTTTGATTTATTTTTTGTTTATGTTTATACCTAATATGTTTTTTAACAATTTTTGCTTAAAAATTTCAAAAGTAATACGAATATTTTTTTTTAACTTATTTTTATGCTTATTTTCGTAAATCGACGCAGAAAATGATACCAATGGGTTCTAAATTTAATTTTTTGGTTTTTTCTCTTTGATTTATTTTTTGTTTATGTTTATACCTAATATGTTTTTTAACAATTTTTGCTTAAAAATTTCAAAAGTAATACGAATATTTTTTTTTAAACTTATTTTTATGCTTATTTTTGTAAATCGACGCAGAAAATGATACCAATGGGTTCTAAATTTAATTTTTTGGTTTATTCTTTTTGATTTATTTTTTGTTTATGTTTATACCTAATATGTTTTTTAACAATTTTTGCTTAAAAATTTCAAAAGTAATACGAATTTTCTTTTTAAACTTATTTTTATGCTTATTTTCGTAAATCGACGTAGGAAATGATACCAATGGGTTCTAAATTTATTTTTTTGGTTTATTCTCTTTGATTTATTTTTTGTTTATGTTTATACCTAATATGTTTTTTAACAATTTTTGCTTAAAAATTTCAAAAGTAATACGAATATTTTTTTTAAACTTATTTTTATGCTTATTTTTGTAAATCGACGCAGAAAATGATACCAATGGGTTCTAAATTTAATTTTTTGGTTTATTCTCTTTGATTTATTTTTTGTTTATGTTTATACCTAATATGTTTTTTAACAATTTTTGCTTAAAAATTTCAAAAGTAATACGAAAATTTTTTTTTAAACTTATTTTTATGCTTATTTTTGTAAATCGACGCAGAAAATGATACCAATGGGTTCTAAATTTAATTTTTTGGTTTATTCTCTTTGATTAATTTTTTGTTTATGTTTATACCTAATATGTTTTTTAACAATTTTTGCTTAAAAATTTCAAAAGTAATACGAATTTTTTTTTTTTAATTTATTTTTATGCTTATTTTTGTAAATCGACGCAGAAAATGATACCAATGGGTTTTAAATTTGTTTTTTTGGTTTATTCTCTTTGATTTATTTTTTGTTTATGTTTATACCTAATATGTTTTTTAACAATTTTTGCTTAAAAATTTCAAAAGTAATACGAATATTTTTTTTTTAAACTTATTTTTATGCTTATTTTTGTAAATCGACGCAGAAAATGATACCAATGGGTTCTAAATTTAATTTTTTGGTTTATTCTCTTTGATTTATTTTTTGTTTATGTTTATACCTAATATGTTTTTTAACAATTTTTGCTTAAAAATTTCAAAAGTAATACGAATATTTTTTTTTAAACTTATTTTTATGCTTATTTTTGTAAATCGACGCAGAAAATGATACCAATGGGTTCTAAATTTAATTTTTTGGTTTATTCTCTTTGATTAATTTTTTGTTTATGTTTATACCTAATATGTTTTTTAACAATTTTTGCTTAAAAATTTCAAAAGTAATACGAATTTTTTTTTAAAAAACTTATTTTTATGCTTATTTTCGTAAATCGACGCAGAAAATGATACCAATGGGTTCTAAATTTATTTTTTTGGTTTATTCTCTTTGATTTATTTTTTGTTTATGTTTATACCTAATATGTTTTTTAACAATTTTTGCTTAAAAATTTCAAAAGTAATACGAATATTTTTTTTTAAACTTATTTTTATGCTTATTTTTGTAAATCGACGCAGAAAATGATACCAATGGGTTCTAAATTTAATTTTTTGGTTTATTCTCTTTGATTTATTTTTTGTTTATGTTTATACCTAATATGTTTTTTAACAATTTTTGCTTAAAAATTTCAAAAGTAATACGAATTTTTTTTTAAAAAACTTATTTTTATGCTTATTTTCGTAAATCGACGCAGAAAATGATACCAATGGGTTCTAAATTTATTTTTTTGGTTTATTCTCTTTGATTTATTTTTTGTTTATGTTTATACCTAATATGTTTTTTAACAATTTTTGCTTAAAAATTTCAAAAGTAATACGAAAACTGTCTTAATGTTTTTTTATAAAAGAACTGACTTATTTGACGAAATTGGATCACTTTATGCTTTAAATTGAGTTATTCTGGAATATTTCACTTAAAGAATTATTTAAATTTTGTTAAATAAATGTACGAGGTGGCAATAAAAAGCACATTAAATTGTGTTCGAGTCGATACAGTAAATTACAAAAATATGTTTCAAACTTATTGTTTCAGCTTGTTTTGTTCGATTTACTTGTTTTATTTCAAATAAATTAATACCTGGTCATGCTTCAAGTAATACAAAAATGGTGAAAAAAAATGGTTCATATTTCTAAAAATATATTTTAAAATGAGCTTTTTGGCTTATTTACAATAGCCTGGCTTTGTTTAACAAACATCTGAAATGATTTTTTTTATAAAAACTTTTATTTTAGGACATTTTTTGAATCAATGCAGAAAATACAAAACCAGGTTCTAAATCTAATTTTTTGGCTTATTTTTATTTCGGATTTGCGAGTATATTTCGTTTTTTATTTTCTTATTTTATTTTATTTCTTATTTTCAAAATGAAATGCCTTTGTTAAAAAAAATGCTTCATTTTATGTACAAATGTGTTATTTCACAAGCTTTTTGATAAAAACTTTGCTTATTTTAATACATTTTTTTAACTGATGCAGAAGGTTACAAATAAAACGGGTTTCAAATCTAATTTCTCCGCTTATTTTGCTTTGAATTTATGTTCGATGTACTTATTACTTAACAAATGGTCTAATTTCCTTAAAATCGTAACTTTTAAAAGTAACGAATTACGAAAATTCTTTCTTTCTTTTTTCGTTTATTTTGCATTTCTTCAATTTTTTGCATATTTTTTCTATAAAACTTTAGTTACTTTATGAGATTTTTTAAATCGATTTGAAGCGATTAAATGATACAAATGGGTTCTAAATTTAATTCTTTGATTTAGTTTGTTCGATTGGAAACGCTATTATTTGAAAAAAAATGTATTGCTGAAAAAATTGTTCTTTGAAGTGGATTATTTAAATATTGATAAATAATGTGAAAATCGTTAATTTGCATAAAACAATGTCTTTATTTTAAAAAATGTTTTTATCAACTGGCCTTGAAATTATATAATGCCTGAAATCAAAACTTTCAAAAGTGGTCGTTGGACCAAACTTATTTTTCTAAAAAAAGTTCGTTAAGAATTTTTTTAAATGTTTTGAATCGATGCAGAAAATTAAAGGGCTCGTATTTTAATTTTTCTTTCGATTTATCATTTATTTCAAAGAAATTATTTTTTTCAAAACTGAAAGTGAACAGAATTAATAACTGATTTCCTTACATTTAAAAGCAAAATATAAAAATGTATTTGGAAATGTTAAAATTCCTTTACTTTGAGATTTTTTTTGAAAAAAAAATATAACAAATTTCTAGACCTAATTTTGTTCAGTTTTCTTTTTGCTTTATAAGAATTGCTGCTCTTATTTGGAAAATATGCTTTGAAATGAGTAATTTTGGCTTATTTCGATCAGAGACTTTCTGCAGACATGAATTATTGATTCAGAAAATGTAATGTTTCGCGTTTTTTTGTCGATTTACTTTTCGTCTCAATGAGAATTGCTTCCATTCAAAGGAAAAAGGTAATTAATTCAAAAATATAGTAATACAAAAGTGGCTCTATATTTCACATATCTTTGTCTTAATCTAAAAAAAATTGGTTTAATTTATGCAAAAATATAGTTTGAAATGAATTATTTTCGCTTATTTTAGTCTAACATTTATAGGTTGTAATTTTTTTAATAAATCATGAAAAAAGCTTTTTTTTCTTTGATAAATAATAAATTATTCGCTCCATTTAAGACATTTTTTTGAGTTTGTTGATGTAAGAAATACAAAAATAGGTTCTAAACTTATTTTTTATTTGGAGAAAATAGCATATTGTTACGGTAGTGGAAAAAGATAGTGGGTTAAAGTGACAATAAAAAAAAATGTTTATAACAAATAATTTGAGTGATAAGTTGTGTTTGTGTCTGTTTTTAAATAAATAGTTTGTTGTAATTGGGAAAGCTCTTTAAATCTACGAACTTAAGGCGAGAAATCGTCACAATATTATTTTTTACAAAGATTTACTTAGTAATATCTAAATGATATTTAAGATATTTTTTTGAATGGATACGGAAAATTAAATTAAATTTTTCGACTAAAAAGTGTACAAAGCAGAATTTTTTACTAACACTTGTTTGGAATAATTTGTTTAATCGATGCAGAAAATCACAAAAATATTTCATTTTTCGGCTTATTAGTAAAATCGTTTTTATTCGAAAAAGAGTAATTTTTGCAAAAATATGCTTAATCTGTTTTTTTGACAAATGCCTCGAATTAATGTCTCATTCGAAAGTAAAAAAATACGAAAAGGTTCAATTTTTCGCAATTTTGGTTCGACTTTAAAAATTATCCTTATTTAAAAAAAATTGTGTAAAAATGTATGCTCTGAAATGAATTGCTTCAGCTTATTTTGATTAAAGGATTGAATTTCATCAAAATTGCTAAAAGCTTCCATTGTTTTAGGAGCTTTTTTTAATCGATTACAAAATAAAAACTACCCTTATATTAAGACATTTTTTGAACCAATACAATAATAAGGTTTGTATTTAATTTTTCAGCTTATTAATATAATCGCCTCGAATTAAGAGTAATTAAGAGTAAAAAAATAAGAAAAAACTCAATTTTTTTAACTAAAAGTTTCGCATATTTTAAGACATTTACTTTTTGTCTCCCTGAGAATAGCTTTTATTCAAAGGAAAAAAGTAATTAATTAAAAAACAAAGAAATACAAAAGTGGCCCAATACATTTCACATATCTTTGTCATTATCTAAAAAAAATGGTTTAATTTATACAAAAATATAGTTTGAAATAAATTATTTTCGCTTATTTTAGTCTAACATTTATAGGTTGTAATTTTTTTAATAAATCTTTGATAAATAATAAACTATTCCCTCCTTTTAAGACATTTTTTTGAATTGATATAGGAGTTGATATATGGAGACAATAGCATATTATTTTTACGAATAAAGACGAATTATATCCACGGAAAAATAGTTTAGGATTATTTTTTGAGTGGATAAATTTTTCAAAAAGTTGTTTTGGCTTATTCCGATATAGTCGTTTTTTTAAATTATCTAGATTTTGTTGAAAAAATGTTCCAAATCACAAGTTTCGAAGAAAATTACAAAAAACAAAAGTTCTACATTTAATTATTTTATTGATTTTGTTCGATTTATTTATATCACAAGGATTATCCAAATTTTTTTTGAATAAACGTACAAAATCGTAGCATTTCTTTTTGTAAAAACTTGACTTAATTTAAGATATTTTTTGAATGGATGCAGAAAATTAAATTAAATGTTTCGACTTAAAATAGTAGCAAAAAGTATTACAAATCAGAATTTTTTAATAACACTTCTTTGGAATAATTTGTTTAATCGATACAGAAAATCGTTTTTATTCCAAAAAATATGCTTAATCTGTTTTTTGCACTTCCGGGACTAAAGTGGGCATTTACTCCCTTGGGAATAAATAAAATCTCCAGGGACTAAAGTGGTTCATTTAATTCCTAGGGAATTACTTTAGTCCCTGTAGACAGAAACTAAAATATCCATTTTAGTCTCGAAAAAGCAAAAATGTAAATAATTTTGAAGTCATTTTTGGCTCTTAATTAAAAAACCACCTTCTAAAATGTGTGTATTTCAAATTTCATAACAATCCGTTGATAAATAATTGAGATATTTAGCTTGAAAGTCTTAGCTGAGACGCCCTGTATACCTTAGGACTAAAATGCTTGAGCTTATTTTGATTAAAGGATTATTCAAATTTCGATGAAGAAATGTCGAAAATTGCAAAACTTCTCTAGTTTTAGAAGTTTTTTTAATAATAAGAAAATAAAAAAAACTTTCGCTTATATGTATTAGGATAATTTTTGAATCGATGCAGATAATTTTGCAAAAATAAGGTCTTTATTTAATTTTTCTGCTTATTAATAAGCATTACTATCTGAAACTGCAACAATCAAAATTGCATTTTTGCTTCAACATGAAAAAAAATTGTGTGTAGTTTATTTTGATTAAAATTGTTGGAAGCTTTCCTTGTTTTAAGAGATTTTTTTATCGTCCAGAAAATTAATTTTTAGATTATTTTGAATTTTTTTCATAGATATGTGGCTATCAATGGTAGCGACATAGTAACGATGGTTTCCCTCATCAGCCCTGCTGCAAGTGACACCGAAGACCTCGAAATTGACCTAAAACCCAAAACCAAAACATCCCCTGCTAAAACCCCAGTCATCAAAAAAGACGAAAAAGACCAATCAAAACCCGTCTCGTTGCGAAAAACCGTCAAATCAGGTAAGTCCTAAGCAAAAATTGCGTGTATGTACAGGGTGCTGCATTTTGGATGTCCGAATAGGGGATCTTCGAAACTAAGAGGTTTAGAGAAAAACGAGTGACACATTCTCGGGGCCGTTTTTTGAGAAAATAATTTTGGTCAAAACCGCATCCCGCTATCGTCTTTTGTTTTCGACTTATAAACAAAAGTTGACATTTCAGCGAAATCTTAAGAAAATCATATCTTCCTTATTATAAAAGATACACATTTGAAACTAAAACATTATAGAGGCACTTTTTTACAGAGAATCTAATAATGTTATCAGCGATTTTTTTTAATCATTAGTTTAGCTGTAATAACATAAAGTTGTATTTTTTTAAATAGGAATCATAGGCGGCTGTGATATTTTTGAAAAGCTTATTTTTTTCTGATTTGATATGTGTATTTGTGTAATACATTATTTTTAAATATTAAAAAAAAACATAATATTTCGCTTTTTCTTTATAGTAGGCCATGAAAAAATTTTGGATTTTCAATTAAAACTATGAAAAATATATTACCCAACAAGTATTTATAATTTAATAATTTTTTAAAAACTAATTAATTCAAAAATAGCATAATAAATTATTATTAGATCAAATTTTTGAAATTAATAAAAATTATTTGTTTTTAGATTTAAAATGGCAAGCTTACTTATTGCTATTCTATTTTCTAATTAAACATGCAATGTCGGAAAAAGAAAAATCTTATTAATTGTGTGACTGCTTGTCAATGAAATTTTATTTTACAAAAAAATGTCAATCCAAACACCAATTTTAAATCCCATCTGTGGTAAAAAAATACATGACATTATCAAGGTCACCTCCATTGCACTTCACTAAATCATAAAAAAGTGTTATCAAATGGTAGTGACACATCGTTTTCAATTTTCTGCACATTTCTTATGTAATTAAAATATGCAACGATCGTATATTTGTTCAATTGAAAATAACTTTAACATAGCTATTTTTATAATTTCACATTTTTTACTTTAATAACCGTTCACAAAATTTCTAGATTATTCACACCTTTTATGTGAAATAAATTTTCCATGGCCAACTACTTTCAAATATTTTAAATATATTTTTTATCAAAAGTATATAAAAATATCAAACTGTATTTATATTGTTTTTAGTTCAAAAAAAAATAAGCTTTTCGAAAATGTCATTGCCAACTATGATTCCTATTTAAAAAAATAAAACTTTATGTTATTACAGCTAAACGAATGATTAAAAAAAATCGCTGATAACATTATTAAATTCTCTGTAAAAAAAGTGCCTGTATAATGTCCTTATTTCAAATGTATATGTTTTATAATAAGGAAGATATAAATTTTTTAAGATCTCACTAAAATGTCAACTTTTGTTTATAAGTCGAAAACAAAAGACGATAGCAGGATGCGGTTTTGACCAAAATTATTTTCTCAAAAAACGGGCCCGAGAATGTGTCACTCGTTTTTCTCTAAACCTCTTAGTTTCGGAGATCCCCTATTCGGACATCCAAAATGCAACACCCTGTACAGCGTGACCCAGAGGTGCGTAATCGGTCTATAACTTTTTTGATATTGAAAATATTGCGAAGCCGTTTTTATTATTCGATAGATCAACTTAAAGTCCACAAACTAAAAATATTTATATTTTATACAGGATGTTGTATACAGGGTGATAAACCAAAGTTATATTTTTTTTAATGGAACACCCTATATATTTTTGCATAATTAGATTCTACGTAAAAAAATAATGGTACTTTGTATAAACTATTATAGGCCTATCTTTTTCTTTTTCGAAATTATTCAACTTTTTGTGCTAAAAACAACCCACATTTCAAAAATCACTATGAAGCCGCCAATGAATATTTTCCGACAAATTTGCGACAGAAAAACTTAGAATATCTCGTAGTTTTAGCAAATAGTCGACTTTTCGTTAAAAGGCACAGATAATGTACAGGGTGTGCCAAAACGGAAAAAGTTGAATAACTCATTTTTTTCAATTGGAACACCCTGTATTTGTTTACACCTATCAATAGCATTTTTGATAAGCTTTCTAATGATATGCGGTTGGTAAAGCAAATTTAAAAGATTTCTCGAGATTTTCAAAAAAAAATTATTTTATTACAAAAAAATTTATTTTTCAAATAGGCTGCTGCCACAATGCTTTTAAAATGAGACAGTTATTTATCTCGCTAGTGTTATTAATTACTTGATACAAAAATGGATTTTACTCAGCAAGAATTAATCAACATGGTTTACTGTATTGGTGAAATGTTAGAAGAAAACCCGAATTTAAGCACGCGGGAAATTTCTCGGCAAACAGATATTTCACAGAGCAGTGTCAACAGGATGATATTGAAACATAGATTTCATCCATACCATTTAAAATTACATCAAGAATTGCATGGCGAAGATTTTCGAAAGAGAATAAATTTTTCTGAAATTATGCGTAATTTGATTGCGGAAACAGAAATGTTATAAACAAAATTCTGTTGACCGATGAAGCAATATTTAAAAGTATTTGAAGTGTGAACAGACATAACTGACTACACTGGGTTACGACAAAAAACATGTATTTTATTACAAAAAAAGCAGTTAAATTTTTCAAATAAGCTGCTGCTAGAGCGGTAAATGAATTTATTTTTCACAAGAATTAATTTTCTTAAAATAACTGAGAATTAAAATAACACAATGTTTATAGCAACAATAATATTCATCATAATTCCTATAGAAGAACAATTCACAATAACAAAAATGAACATTATTATTAAAAAATATTAAATAATAATGAAATAATAAATAATAAAAATATTAATAATAAAAAATTTAATGTAGATGTTCAAATAAACCATCGTATTTTCCTCGTTACAAAACGCCAATTGCCTTTCAAAAGACAATTTAACTCTTGCTAACGTGTCTTGGCGGATTGACTGAAATGCTTCAGAAATTCTATTCCTCATAAATGTCGCTTCATCGGTAAACAGAATTTTGTTTATAAAATTTCTGTTTTCGCTAATCAAATTAAGCATAATTTCAGAAAAATTTATCATCTTTATAAAATCTTCCCCATGCAATTCTTGGTGTAATTTTAAATGATATGGATGAAATTTATGTTTCAATATAATCCTGTTAACTTTGCTCTATGAAATGTCTAACATTAGCAAAACATTTAGTTCAGTGTCTTGGATCAGTCCTCCCATCTAGTATTTCTTTCTTTTCGTATTTAGTACTACCAGAGTTCTCAAATCGATCTTTTAGCTTCTGAAAAGAAAGACCTTGTGGTGTTCTTGCATAAGAATACAGGCTGTTTTGTCTAAATCCCACATTAGAAGTATTCGAAGTTCTAATAATCATAGTCATCTGCAAATTTGTGTACAACCATAATCTTTTAGGTCCTGCTCAAAGAAAATATTCTCAAAATAGCAGCACTTCCTTATTTTAAATGGAATGGTATATTTTTTAATGCGTTTTTGAATTACTAGAGTTATTTTAAGGGAGTTTTTATCAGCTTTCCCTATACCTAAATTTAGCCGTTTACGAAATATTTATGGTTTTTAAAATTGTTTTGGATTTACACCTTCCAGTTCAAAAATCGATAACTCTCCGATTTTTAAAAATTTGGAAATATTTTTGAGCTCATTTGAAAGAGGAAGCCTAGATCTTTCCTTTGGTGTTTTCAAGTTTCTAAAAAAGAATAACAAATTCCAAATTTTTAAAATTAAGTTTGCAAAACTTTAAGCACCCATAACTCATTTTTTTCAAATGAAATGACAAAAGTTTTATTTCATTAGATGGTAGAGAATTTAATTCTGCTTCGATCTGTGTTAACATTCCCTATACTTATGTTTAATAGTTTTCAAGTTACAATATTTTTTTGTTGGGATTGAGAAATTCATTAGCCATAGGCCTTTTCTCATAGGTTGCCATGAAAACGAATGAAAAAAGGTGAGAAATTAAAGTTTTTCAAACCAACACCCAATGAATTTATTTTGTTTTCACAGTCTGATAACACAATTTTGAACAGAGTTTGTCGTTTAAGTTTAATCAGAAATGTTTTTATGGCAAACTATGCAAAAATAGCTGTGGTTAGTAAGAAATTTCCTACAATAACAAAAAAACCAACATAATTTGAAAATTATCACAGATAGGTATAGGGAATGCTAATACAGATTGATGCAGAAAAAAATTCTCCTCCATCTAGTAGAATAAAAATTGAGACATCCCATTTGAAAAAATTAAGTTTTGGGTACTTGAAGTTGTCCAAACTTAACCTTAAAATTTTTGGGTTTATTAACTTCAATTCCAATTTTGTTCACACTGAACAACAGATATAGGCCTTCTCTTTCAATTCTCCAAACATGATTTCGAAATCTCTAAAACTAAGCGAGTTACCGATTTTTTAAGGGACAGGTGCAAATTCAAAAATTTTCAAAAATCCTAAATATCTCGAAAACGGTTAAACTTGGGTATAGGGAAAGCTGATAAAAACTCCCTTAAAATAACTCAACTAATCCAAAAACGCACTGAAAAATATAGCTTTCCATTTAAAATAAGAAAGTTAATAGCGACTTCCGGTATAACCGGAAGTGCTGCCATCTTGAAAATATTTTCATTGAGCATAACTCAACGGATTATGCCTGAGTACCAACTCTCAGATAAATATCTTTATTAGAACTTTCAATACTTCTAATGTGGGGTTTAGACGGAACACCCTGTATTCTGCTGGCTAACAAAACATTTCGATCGGCTTCACCAATACATAAACCATGTTGATTAATTCTTGCTGAGTAAAATCCATTTTTGTATCAAGTAATTAATAACACTAGCGAAATAAATAACCGTTTTTTGTATTTTGTTTTTTTTTTGTAATAAAATTAAAAAAAATTGAAAATCTCGAGACATCTTTTAAATTTGCTATACAAACCCCATATCATTAGAAAGCTTATCAAAAATGCTATTGATATAGTCTGTTTTTTTTTAATAAACAATTGTCAGTGACAAAATCGAGTATAAAAGTAGCTCATATCTCTTTAAAAGGGAAAATTGAGAAATTAGATTTATATTACGTACCCGGATTTGGGGTGAGCAATACACCTAGTTATATAAATTTCTTCAATTAAAGCCATATAACAAAAATTCTTTCTTATTTTGACACTGACAATTGTTTATTAAAAAAACGGATAATAGGTATAAACAAATACAAGGTGTTTCATTTGAAAAAAATGAGTAATAATTCAACTTTTTGCGTTTTGCCACACCCTGTACATTATCTGTGCGTTTTAACGAAAAGTCGACTATTTGCTAAAACTACAAGTTATTCTAAGTTTTTCTGTAGCAAATTTGTCGGAAAATATTCATTGGCTGCTTCACAGTGGTTTTTTAAAAGAGGGTTGTTTTTGGCACAAAAAGTTGAATAATTTCGAAACAGAAAAAGATAAGCCTATAATAGTTTATACAAAATACCATTATTTTTTTACGTAGAATTTAATTATGCAAAAATATATAGGGTGTTCCATTTAAAAAAATATAACTTTGGTTTATCACCCTGTATACAACATCCTGTATAACCGATTACGCACCCCTGGGTCACGCTGTATGTGTGTGCGACAAAACACAAGCACTTATTTGATCGATTAAAGCCATCAGTAATGAAAAAGTTAAAAGCACAACGAGTTTTCGTGTCAGAAGCGCCGAAAAAAAGCCATTGTACGAACGCGAAAGCCTCATTAAAATTTTGAAAGCTTCCACTCAAAAAGCGTCAATCACTCGACGAAAACTTTCAAATGGAAAAACTTGCTTGTTTGTGTCTTGGAAAGTTACGCCTGTTAATTATCAAGTTTAATTGCATGGATCGGGCACGCCATCGAACGACCTTCGACAAAGATTCGAGGGTGAAGTACCTTTATCGAGATCTGCTGGGGTTTGATTTTCCCCAAGGAAAATCAAATCAACAAATATGTTTAATCGATTCGAGAGGGTGGCGGAGCCAAAGCTATTTTCACACTTTTTTTGTGTTATTTTTTAGTTGTTTGTAAATTTTTTTTCTATTTCTATTTCATTATTTTTATACATATTTTGTTTATTTATTTATTTATTCGTTTTTCGAGATTAAATGTAGTAGCTGCAAGTTTCCTTCGCCTCCTTATGTAAATAAAATAACTGAGTTTTCGATCGAAAAATGTCAAACTTAAATGAATTCCGAAATAATTTTGAAGCTTTTATGACTACTTGTCGACCAATGATTTCGGTCAAAAATTAGGTAAATTACTCAAAATAGGGCAAAGTAATGTAAATAATTCCTATCAAATTTCGTGATTCTTAAACAAATTTTGCCAAAATTTAGCGGTCAAAAATGGGCTAAAAATCTCGAAAAAAAGGGTAGAATAATTTCGTAATTTTTCAGTTTATTATGACAAAACTTCTTAAAATATTAAGTGACCTTTTAAATGGTGAAAAACGACCAAAATTTTTGCTAGAAAAGGCCTAAATAAAATCAATTTCGATGTAATTTTGAGATTATTGAACCGATTTTATCGAAATTTTGCAAACAAATGTTCATCTCGGTAAAAAACGGGCTAAATTACTCCTATAAAACAGCAAAATAACGTCAATCTATGTTAAATTTGTTGGTTTATAGACTTATTTATTAGCAAAATTAGCAAAATATCTCGAAAAAGGGCGAAATACAATTTTGTGATTTTCAAGCATATTTTGACCAAAGTTTTCAAAATAAGTTAATTTTTCGATGAAAACGAGCGTAATTATTGGTCAAAAAAGACCAAAACAAGTAAAAGCGATTTTGATGTAAATTTGAGATTTCAAACCCAATTTTGTCGAAGTTTTGTTAAACAATGAATGTTCATTTTAGTAAACCGAACTAAATTACATACTCGAAAAAATGCAAAAACGTCAATTTCGATTAAATTTTTGTAATTTCTATACTACTAATTTTGACAAAGGTTTGCCAAATTCAGGAATTTGGCAAACCTTTGTCTGGTCATTTCTGACCAGGGTCAGAAATGAGCTAAATATTAGTTAAAAAAGCAGATTAAGATCAAATTCAATATAATTTCGTATTTTTAAAGCTATTTTGAGCAAACGTCATAAAGTAAGTGATACTTTTTGTCAAAAACGAGTTATTGCTCAAAAAGGACCGAAATAAAATTTTGAGATTTTTTTAGGTCTATTTTGTAGAAATTTTACTAAATAATTCTTCGACCCAAAAACAAGATAAATTAGTTAGAAAAAAAGAAAAACAACGTCAAATTCTATTAAATTTGTTGATTTTTAGACTAATTTTATTGCGACAAAGTTTTACACAATTTCGGGTTAAAAATAAATTAAATATAGCTCAAAAAAGGAAAAAATAAGGTCAAGGTTGAGACAATTTTGTTAATTTTTCAGTGTACCATGAACTAAATTACTGGTCAAAAAAGGCCAAAGTAAAATTAATTTGATTTGTTGGTCTAATTGGTCTAATTATGACAAATTTTTTGTTAAAAATTATCTAATTGACACACAAAAGGGCAAAATAATATGAAGTTCGATTAAATTTCGGAATTGTTAGCTTATTTTGACTAAATTAAATTATTCGAGAGAAGGCAAAGTAACTTCAACTTCGATACAATTTCGTGATTTTTAAGCTTATTTTGAGAATAAACATAATTTATACATATTTTGTTTATTTATTTATTCGTTTTTCGAGACTAAATTTAGTAGCTGCAAGTTTCCTTCGCCTCCTTATGTAAATAAAATAACTGAGTTCTCGGTCGAAAAATATCAAAATTAAATGAATTCCCGAATAATTTTGAAGCTTTTATGACTACTTGTCGACCAATGATTTCGGTCAAAAATTAGGTAAATTACTCAAAATAGGGCAAAGTAATGTAAATAATTCCTATCAAATTTCGTGATTCTTAAACAAATTTTGCCAAAATTTAGCGGTTAAAAATGGGCTAAAAATTTCGAAAAAAAGGACAGAATAATTTCGTAATTTTTCAGTTTACTATGACAAAACTTCTTAAAATATTAAGTGACCTTTTAAATGGTGAAAAACGACCAAAATTTTTGCTAGAAAAGGCCTAAATAAAATCAATTTCGATGTAATTTTGAGATTATTGAACCGATTTTATCGAAATTTTGCAAACAAATGTTCATCTCGGTCAAAAACGGGCTAAATTACTCCTATAAAGCAGCAAAATAACGTCAATCTATGTTAAATTTGTTGGTTTATAGACTTATTTATTAGCAAAATTAGCAAATTAGCAAAATATCTCGAAAAAGGGCAAAATACAATTTTGTGATTTTCAAGTATATTTTGACAAAAGTTTTCAGAATAAGTTACTTTTCGATGAAAACGAGCGTAATTATTGGTCAAAAAAGACCAAAACAAGTAAAAGCGATTTTGATGCAAATTTGAGATTTCAAACCCAATTTTGTCGAAGTTTTGTTAAACAATGAATGTTCATTTTAGTAAACCGAACTAAATTACATACTCGAAAAAATGCGAAAACGTCAATTTCGATTAAATTTTGTAATTTCTATACTACTAATTTTGACAAAGGTTTGCCAAATTCCTGGTCAGAAATGAGCTAAATATTAGTTAAAAAAGCAGATTAAGATCAAATTCAATATAATTTCGTATTTTTAAAGCTATTTTGAGCAAACGTCATAAAGTAAGTGATACTTTTTGTCAAAAACGAGTTATTGCTCAAAAAGGACCGAAATAAAATTTTGAGATTTTTTTAGGTCTATTTTGTAGAAATTTTACTAAATAATTCTTCGACCAAAAACAAGATAAATTAGTTAGAAAAAAAGAAAAACAACGTCAAATTCGATTAAATTTGTTGATTTTTAGACTAATTTTATTGCGACAAAGTTTTACACGATTTCGGGTTAAAAATAAATTAAATATAGCTCAAAAAAGGAAAAAATAAGGTCAAGGTTGAGACAATTTTGTTAATTTTTCAGTGTACCATGAACTAAATTACTGGTCAAAAAAGGGCAAAGTTAAATTAATTTGATTTATTGGTCTAATTGGTCTAATTATGACAAATTTTTTGTTAAAAATTATCTAATTGACACACAAAAGGGCAAAATAATATGAAGTTCGATTAAATTTCGGAATTGTTAGCTTATTTTGACTAAATTAAATTATTCGAGAGAGGGCAAAGTAACTTCAACTTCGATACAATTTCGTGATTTTTAAGCTTATTTTGAGAATAAACATAATTTATACATATTTTGTTTATTTATTTATTCGTTTTTCGAGATTAAATGTAGTAGCTGCAAGTTTCCTTCGCCTCCTTATGTAAATAAAATAACTGAGTTCTCGGTCGAAAAATATCAAAATTAAATGAATTCCCGAATAATTTTGAAGCTTTTATGACTACTTGTCGACCAATGATTTCGGTCAAAAATTATGTAAATTACTCAAAATAGGGCAAAGTAATGTAAATAATTCCTATCAAATTTCGTGATTCTTAAACAAATTTTGCCAAAATTTAGCGGTTAAAAATGGGCTAAAAATCTCGAAAAAAAGGGCAGAATAATTTCGTAATTTTTCAGTTTACTATGACAAAACTTCTTAAAATATTAAGTGACCTTTTAAATGGTGAAAAACGACCAAAATTTTTGCTAGAAAAGGCCTAAATAAAATCAATTTCGATGTAATTTTGAGATTATTGAACCGATTTTATCGAAATTTTGCAAACAAATGTTCATCTCGGTAAAAAACGGGCTAAATTACTCCTATAAAACAGCAAAATAACGTCAATCTATGTTAAATTTGTTGGTTTATAGACTTATTTATTAGCAAAATTAGCAAATTAGCAAAATATCTCGAAAAAGGGCGAAATACAATTTTGTGATTTTCAAGCATATTTTGACCAAAGTTTTCAAAATAAGTTAATTTTTCGATGAAAACGAGCGTAATTATTGGTCAAAAAAGACCAAAACAAGTAAAAGCGATTTTGATGCAAATTTGAGATTTCAAACCCAATTTTGTCGAAGTTTTGTTAAACAATGAATGTTCATTTTAGTAAACTGAACTAAATTACATACTCGAAAAAATGCGAAAACGTCAATTTCGATTAAATTTTGTAATTTCTATACTACTAATTTTGACAAAGGTTTGCCAAATTCCTGGTCAGAAATGAGCTAAATATTAGTTAAAAAAAAGGATTAAGATCAAATTCAATATAATTTCGTATTTTTAAAGCTATTTTGAGCAAACGTCATAAAGTAAGTGATACTTTTTGTCAAAAACGAGTTATTGCTCAAAAAGGACCGAAATAAGATTTTGAGATTTTTTTAGGTCTATTTTGTAGAAATTTTACTAAATAATTCTTCGACCAAAAACAAGATAAATTAGTTAGAAAAAAAGAAAAACAACGTCAAATTCGATTAAATTTGTTGATTTTTAGACTAATTTTATTGCGACAAAGTTTTACACGATTTCGGGTTAAAAATAAATTAAATATAGCTCAAAAAAGGAAAAAATAAGGTCAAGGTTGAGACAATTTTGTTAATTTTTCAGTGTACCATGAACTAAATTACTGGTCAAAAAAGGGCAAAGTTAAATTAATTTGATTTGTTGGTCTAATTGGTCTAATTATGACAAATTTTTTGTTAAAAATTATCTAATTGACACACAAAAGGGCAAAATAATATGAAGTTCGATTAAATTTCGGAATTGTTAGCTTATTTTGACTAAATTAAATTATTCGAGAAAGGGCAAAGTAACTTCAACTTCGATACAATTTCGTGATTTTTAAGCTTATTTTGAGAATAAACATAAAAATATTTTATTGGTCAAAATACAAACAATAATTTCGATGTAATTATAACATTTTTAGACCTATTTTTTGAAATTTTGACGCCATCAATGATCATTTTCACTCAAAAAACAAAATATACCCAAATTTTTCTAGCCTAATTTTGACAAAAGTTTTACAAAACTCTCATTTAAAAATTTAACTAAATATCACTCAAAATAAGGCAAAAAAGTCGAATTTCATACAATTTTGTGATTTTTAAGCTATTTAGACAAAATTTCTCAAAATAAGTGAATTTTTCGATAAACAGGGAGCTATATTTTTGCTCAAAATAGGCGAAAATTAAATCAGTTTCGATGTTATTTTGAAAATAATAATACGTGAGGTTATTATTACATATTATATTATTTTTTGCCGAAGTTTTTTGCAACATTCCCAGCCAAAAATAGCTAGAAAAAAAAGCCAAATAAAGTCAGTTTTCATTAAATCTGAAAATTTTTAGACTAATTTTAAAACAATTTTGGAAAATTTTAGCTCAAATATAAGTTAAATATAGCTCCAATAAGGACAAATTGTTGTCAAGTTCGATACAACTTCATACTTTTACAAACTTTCTCAAAGTAAATTAGCATTTGGTTGTAATTTTCAGACTATTGTTAGGCCAATCTCGGTCAAAAACGTTCACAATTACACGAAAAATAAAAAAATAACAAAGTAAGTCAACTTTTCGGCAAAAAAGAAACTGAATTATTGCTAGAAAAAGGGCAAAACAAAACCAGTTTCGGTGTAATTTTAAGATTTTTAGAGCAATTTCGTTTAAACAAATAGTCGAAAATGGCTAAAATAATATCGATGATTTGGTGAGTTCGACAAAGATTATTCCTAAAATGAGGTAAAAACCCGTAATAGAAAAAATAATATCAAGTTCGATACGATTTCGTGCTTTTTAAAATTAATTTGGCAAAATTTTTCAAAACAATAAAAGAGTGATTCGGTGAAATACTAACTCGAAAAAAATCAAGCTCGATGTAGTTTCGAGATTTTCAGACCTATTTCATCGAAATTGTGCAAAGTATCATCTTTGATAAAAAAACATGCTAAATTAGTGGAAAAAAAGCAAACGTTTTGGTTGACTTTCGTGATTTTTAGACTAATTTTAAGAAAAGTTTGATCAAAAATCAGCTCGAATGAGCTCGAAAAATAATTCTTTAAAAATTTCGTAATTTAGTCACGATATAAACAAGCTTTTCGGTGAAAAAGTCTAAAACCAAAATCAGTTTTATTGAATTTGGAGAGTTTTAGGTCAATTTTGAAAATCATCTCTCTAAAAAACAGTCTAAATTACTTGGAAAAGGATAAAACATTTCCTAATTTTTATGGGCAAATTTTGACGAAACTTTCAGTTACTCAGCAAAAAGGAGGTACAGTCACCCAAAATGAAAATGACGCGTCCATAAACGAACGCCTACCGTGCAACCCCGATCCCTTGACCGCAACCAACCCCTGCTATAAATCATTAGAGATCGTAAACTAATTTTGAGTTCCACATTTCAGTTATCGGCTTGAAATGTTTAAGGATTTCTTGATGGAAATTGTTGGTTATCCCAAATGTGAAATAATACAATTTTTAAGTTCTTCGCAACGCGATGTTTCGACGCTTTGAGAGAAAGTCACAAAAATAAAATTGTTAGTTGGTTTGCAAATTTAATTTATTATTTGGTTGATGCAAAATAAGTTTTAGTGTGCAATTAAAATCTGCATAATAAAAAACACGGCTAAACATGGATTCTTATTTCATTTTGTTTCAATTATCATTAAATTAAATTTCGGGGATTGTGATGCGATCGCGAAACGATCACTTTGATATCCATTGTCCAAAAATTATTTCAATTCAAAATAATTATTATACTTAAAATCTGATTGTCACAAACTGTAACTAAAAATTTGATCGTCTTTCTTAAGAATATAAAACTTATTGCAATAATAGTTGTGCATAAAATAAGATAAAATAAAAATGTCGAAATCTAATTGTTATTCTACACTTCAAGCAAAGACGTCTACACTCTTAATAGTTTCAATTCTTAATTGCACAAACGTTTTTGTGAACATTTTAGTTTATTAGTGCCGGTTTATAGAAAGCTCCATTAAATTTTAGTTCGTTGTTAACAACGTGTTAAATTTTAATGGAGTTTTTTATAAGCCTGCCCTTAATGTTTTGAAAAATTAGAATCGCCAGAATAAAAGTTATCAATAAATGTTTCGGCAATTCATTCATGGGAATACCCGGATTAAAATTCCGACTATTACCGCAAATAAGATTCACTGGAAAATATTGAATAAACCCGTAACACCACAGGGGATAACTTAAAACCAAAACTGCAACGAAAGAATTTTCAAATTCTTCTCCGAATTGATAAACATTTATTAATTTTCTTGAAAGACAAATGAGAAGTAAAAAAAGTTTCATGTTCGTCGCCACGTTTCGACACTTTGAGAGGTCAAAGAAAATCAATTTGTTTTTTGCAAATTTAATTTACTATTTAATTGATGCAAAATAAGTTAAACTAAGTTTATTATAATAAATAAACACTCCAAGTCTTATTGATTTTAGAATACCATTTCGAAATAATGAATAAAATTAAATATTATAAGTAGTTAAGTTTTTAGTGTTTTCTGCATTTGTTTAAATTTTAGAAGAACCCACAAAAAGATCATTAAAAATGTTTCCCTCTTTAAAATTGAATTACCACTAATTTTTGTTAATTATAACTTCTTTAGGTTAAGATTTTCGTAGTCAATCGTGTCTTAATTAAGTATTTACTATTAAAATTAAAATGTCTTAATGCAATTGTATTTCAAATTTTAAACAAAGACGTTTCAAAAAATTGGAATAATCAGAATAAAAGTTATCAATGACGTTACGGCAATTCATTCATGGAAATACCCGAATGAAATTCTGACCATTACTGCAAATAAGGTTCACAGGAAATGACAAACAAACTCTTACCGCAGGGGATAACTAAAGGCCAAAATTTCAAGGAAAGAATTTTCAAATTCTTCATAACATAAACATTTATTAATCTTCTTAGAAGACATATTAGAAATAAAATTTTTTTTATCTTCGTCGCCACATTTCGTCACTTTGAAAGGTCAAAAAAATGTATTTTGTTTTAAATTTAATTTATTATATTTTAGTTGATGCAAAAAAAACTGTTATAATACTATTTCCAATTCATGAATAAAATTAAATATCTATTATAAATAGTTTAGTTATTTATTATACAACACGATAAAATTAGATTTTATTTTTGAGACCGGTTTCAATTTTTGGAATTTTAAGATTACAACTTATTTTCGTACTCAATCTTGTCTTAATTAAGTATTTACTATTAAAACAAAAATCCAATTGTATTTCAAATATCAGTCAAAGACGTTTAAAAAAATTGGAATATTCAGAATAAAAGTTATCAATGATCGTTAGCTTTTAACAACGAAATAAAATGGAACTTTCTATAAACCGGCACTAGTAAACCAAAATGTTCACAAAAACGATTGTGCAATTAATAATTAAAACCATTAAATCTTTGCTTGAAATTTAAAATAACAATTGGATTTCGATATTTTTATTTTATCTTGTTTTATGCACAACTATTATTGCAATAAGTTTTATATTCTTAAGAAATAAACTATAAAGACGATCAAATTTTTAGTTACAGTTTGTGCCAATAATTATTTTGAATTGAAATAATTTTTGGACAATGGATATCAAAGTGATCGTTTCGCGATCGCATCACAATCCGCGAAATTTAATTTAATAATAATTGAAACAAAATGAAATAAGAATCCATGTTTAGCCGTGTTTTTTATTATGCAGATTTTAATTGCACACTAAAACTTATTTTGCATCAACCAAATAATAAATTAAATTTGCAAACCAACTAACAATTTTATTTTTGTGACCTTCTCTCAATAATATATAAAAATTGTATTATTTCACATTTGGGATAACCAACAATTTCCATCAAGAAATCCTCAAACATTTCAAAAGCGGGTAAATGAAATGTGGAACTCGACTCAAAACTAGTTTACGATCTGCAATGATTTATAGCGGTCAACGGGGGTTGCGTTTATGGAGGCGTCATTTTCATTTTGGGTGACTGTAAGTCGTTCGAAACGGACTTGAAATTGTAATTTTAGCTCGTCAGAAACGAGGTTAATTACACCAAAGAGTTAAATCAATTTCGACTTAATTATGTTATTTTCACAATTGGTTTGGTGATTTTTGCGAATTAAGTGATTAAATGAATTTAATTTTAATATTTAAAAAATAACCAACAGTAGAATTTTTAATTTTTTTCATGCAAAAATAGATAAAAACTAAAGCACTTTTTCAATATCATGTTTCAAGTTAAACAAAATTCCTGTGAACAATTTGCCAAAAAACGAATTGTTGGAACTTACTCACAAAGAGGTTGTCGTGCACGTCCATGCCTCTAATAAAATCACCAAAATATGCATAATCGAATACCGGCAATAAACTATTGATAATAATACGAGCACGACATGACGGAATGATTGTCGTAAACCTCCCTCAACATGTCACAAACCCGAAAAAAACTATCGTTTTCCAATAAATTCTTCTTGTAAACTGCAACTCTGATGCGAATTATTTATTGTTTCTAGTCTCGTTCCAGTCTTCGACCATACATGCCATTAGAAGCTTTTCAGCGAGTTTTCCAGGAAGACGCGGCTCCATGGCCACAGCGCTAATGGTGGGAAACACTGTCAAAAACCAGAAAAACCAAGAGAAAAGGGCCACGAATTCCACGCCCTCTGAGGATGAGGACAGAGGGCCGAAACGCAGGCTGGTGAGAAGCGCCACAGACAAGACACAAAAAAGGTACAATCATTCTAAAATTACCAGTAATTTTAATGGAGCCACTCACTAATTTTATGAACAAACTGGAAATGAAATAAAACGTGCGATAAGATAACTTTCTCGCATTGTTGGTTGTTTATTTATCAGATTACAATTGTTATTGTTATTGTTATTTATCAGATTACAATACTTGCACCCATGATTTTTTTATTCGATCCAATGCATTTGTCGCTGTTTTGTTTCGAGGTTTCGAGGCGTAAAAACGATAAATCATACAAACTCCTCAACATTTTCGTGATGAGGAAGGTTCAGTAGCAGAGATATCTCTAGGTAATACTTGAATGTCTTGTAAATTTCGTTCGAAAAGTGCGGGGTCATTTGCCGGAAATGCAACGTGTTTTAAGTGAAAGAAATTAAATGTTTTCCTTGAATTGATCTTTCCAATTTTTTTTAACTAACAGTAATAAAGTCGTTCGCTGATATTTGTGTTGTTCCTGATCTTACCCCCATTAAATCACGGGAAAAACTGTATGTACAAGATGTCTCACCTAAAACTGCCCAAAGTAAAAAAATCGTTTTTCATCATTATTTTGCTACATCCGGAGTAGACATATTTTAATTTTTGAAATTTTTGGATAAAACTATTGTGGTCATTTCAAAAAATCAAAAAAATCATTTTTTAAACTCGTACTAGCAAACTTTTATGCACTTTTCTATGTCTTTAGAACGCTCTACTTTCCTTAAAACTGCAAAACTTTTCGATTTTTCCAATTTTTGTCAAACTTTTTGTCAATTTCCGGTACCCGGAACATTTATCGGGCAATAACTCCGGAACTATTAAAAGTAACGCCATTAAGTTTATTATCGTTGGAAAGCTCTTTTAATTATCTATCTTTTTCAAAAAAGATCGTCATTCTGCGTCTAATAGTTTTCGAGAAAATTGTAAAGAAAAGTAAAAATAAGTAAAATACAAAAAAATTCATAACTCGAAAACTAAAAGTCGTACAGCAAAATCGTTTGTTCCAGCGTTACATTTATTTACATTTCACGTATGACATACTAGTTTTACACAAAATTTAAAATTTCAAAAATTAAAAAAAATAATTTAATTGTTAGCCTAAAATTTTAGTGGCCTTTAACAAATCAAAAAAAATAATTTTTATAATTTGTCGCTTTAGCAAAGTTTTATGAACTCTTTTGTGCCTTTGGAACCCTACTGAATTCGTAAAAGTGCAAAAATTCAATTGCTTCGATTTTTTGATGTTTGATTTTTTCAATTTTTGTCAAAATTTTTGTCAATTTCCGGTACCCGGAACATTTATCGGGCTAAACTCCGGACTTATTAAAGGTAACGCCATTAAGTTTATTATCGTTGGAAAGCTCTTTTAATTATCTATTTTTTTCAAAAAAGATCGTCATTCTACGGCTAATAGTTTTCGAGAAAATTGTAAATAAAAATAAAAATAGGTAAAATACAAAAAAATTCATAACTAAAAAACTATTGGGAATTTGTTGATTTTCTTTACGCCAATCGACTCCCGAGATCATTCTATATATAGGTTTGCATCAAAATTGTTCCACTTTTTCGTACAGGTTTGCCGTAATTGACAAAATAAGAAAATTGAAAAATGAGTGTCACTAAAAAAATTCATATCTCGAAAACTAAAAGTCGTACAGCAAAACCGTTTGTTCCAGCGAATTCTACGGATCATTTCAGGTATTACATACTAGTTTTACACAAAATTGAAAATTTCAAAAATTAAAAAAAATAATTTAATTGTTAGCCTAAAATTTTAGTGGCCTCCAGCAAATCAAAAAAAATAATTTTTATGTCGCTTTGGCAAAGTTTTATGAACTCTTCTGTGTCTTTGGAACCCTACTGAATTCGTAAAAGTGCAAAAATTCAATTGCTTCGATTTTTTTATGTTTGATTTTTTCAATTTTTGTCAAAATTTTTGTCAATTTCCGGTACCCGGAACATTTATCGGGTTAAAACTCCGGAATTATTAAAGGTAACGCCATTAAGTTTACTATCGTTGGAAAGCTCTTTTAATTATCTATTTTTTTCAAAAAAGATCGTCATTGTGCGCCTAATAGTTTTCGAGAAAATTGTAAATAAAAATAAAAATAGGTAAAATAAAACAAATTCATAACTAAAAAACTATTGGGAATTTGGCGATTTTCTTGACGCCAATCGGTTCCCAAGATCATTCTATATAGGTTTGCATCAAAATTGTTCCACTTTTTCGTACAGCTTTGCCGTAATTGACAAAATAAGAAAATTGAAAAATGAGTGCCACTAAAAAAATTCCTAACTCGAAAAGTAAAAGTCGTACAGCAGAACAGTTTGTTCCAGCGAATTCTACGGATCATTTCAGGTATTACCACTGGAGTTTCACAAAATTAAAATTTTGAATTTTTTGCCTAAAATTAGGGTACAGTAGGAGGATACTTAATTCTTCAACAAAAAAATTTATAACTCGAAAATTAAAATTCCTAGAGTAGAACCGATTGTTTTAGCGTATTCTTCAGTTGATTTTGTGTATTACACTATTTTTTACAACATTAGCTTACTCGACAACTTATTTAAAAAAAAACATTATTTCAAATTGAAAAATGGTGGATGCGCCGGGTTATTCATTAAAAATCGTAACTCAAAAACTAATGGTCTTAGAGCAAAACCGTTTGTTCCAGTGATTTCTGCGGTTCATTTCACGTATTACATACTAGTTTTACACAAAATTTAAAATTTCAAAAATTAAAAAAAATAATTTAATTGTTAGCCTAAAATTTTAGTGGCCTTCAACAAATCAAAAAAAATAATTTTTATAATTTGTCGCTTTAGCAAAGTTTTATGAACTCTTTTGTGCCTTTGGAACCCTACTGAATTCGTAAAAGTGCAAAAATTCAATTGCTTCGATTTTTTGATGTTTGATTTTTTCAATTTTTGTCAATTTCCGGTACCCGGAACATTTATCGGGCAATAACTCCGGAACTATTAGACGAAACCCCATTAAGTTTATCTTCGTTGGAAAGCTCTTTTAATTATCTATCTTTTTTAAAAAAGATCGTCATTCTGCGGCTAATAGTTTTCGAGAAAATTATAAAGAAAAGTAAAAATGGGTAAAATACCCAAAAATTCATAACTAAAAAACTATTGGGAATTTGGCGATTTTCTTGACGCTAATCAATTCCCGAGATCATTCTATATAAGTCTGCATCAAAATAGTTCCACTTTTTTGTATAGCTTTCCCGTAATTGAGAAAATAAGAATGTTGAAAAATGTGTGTCACTAAAAAAATTCATAATTCGAAAACTAAAAGTCGTACAGCAAAACCGTTTGTTCCAGTGATTTCTACGGTTCATTTCCGTATTACATACTAGTTTTACACAAAATTTAAAATTTCAAAAATTAAAAAAAATAATTTAATTGTTAGCCCAAAATTTTAGTGGCCTCCAACAAATCAAAAAAAAAAAATTTTTATAATTTGTCGCTTTAGCAAAGTTTTATGAAAGCTTCTGTGCCTGCTGAATTCGTAAAAGTACAAAAATTCAATTGCTTCGATTTTTTGATGTTTAATTTTTTCAATTTTTGTCGAGATTTTGGTAGATTTCCGGTACCCGGAACATTTATCGGGCAATAACTCCGGAACTATTAGACGAAACCCCATTAAGTTTATCTTCGTTGGAAAGCTCTTTTAGTTATCTATCTTTCTTGAAAAAGATCATTGTTCTCCGATTAATAGATTTCCAGAAAATTGCACACAAAAGGGAAAATTGGTAAAATGAAAAAAAAACTGTCGGAAATTTGGCGATTTTCTCGAGACCAATCGATTCATTTTACATAGGCTTAGACTAAAATAGGGCCACATTTTTGAATAATTTTGCCGTAATTAAAAATGTTACCTTCAAAAAAACAAAAAAAATGTTTAGAGGCCTCTATAGAGACCTTCAAAGGGCAATAGGACGTCAATAGGTTGGATTTTACATAACCACAGTCCGAAATATTTGGATATTTAAAAAAAAATCATAACTCGGAAGTTAACAGGTAAATTTCTCAAACAGTTTTCTATTTTTGGTGACGTATTTTAATATTTTTTTGAATTTTTTGATTTCCTCAGTACCAACGACTTCCTAGAACATACGGTCCAAAATTTCGCCGAAAAAGACACAAAAGTTCGTTTTGTAAGACATTAATTTGGCAAATCAAGCTTTTGTTTCGCTTTTCGTCGGCAAAGCCCGCCACAACAATAAATCATAAAAGCATCAATATTCCGATGCGAAATAAAAAGCCGGAAAGCACGTCCTAGTTACCTATTTTCCATTTCCAGGTCATTTGTTCCGATTTGCACAAATCGAATTCGAATTTTTGTCAAACACGCGTCCCATATAACATATTATAATAGAAGCAACTGTCCATCATCGAATCCATCAACCAATCAAAATTCGTAATAATTCGGTTATCGACTGTGCAATAACATTCGCGACGGTACCAGCCGACTTTACTTATTGAATTGAAATTTCTCCATTGCTTTCAGGATTAATAAAATCAATCATTCGACTATTATTAAATGAAACGAACATATCGCACGAAAAATTTTTCTGAATTTTTCCAACACTCCTTACTATTGAAATTATTTAATTGAGAATATTAACGTCAAGAAAATTAAAAAAATTTTCGAATAAAAAATAATTCACCAATTAATTAATTTTCTGAAAAAATTCACAGGCACAGAGAAAAATACAAGGTGTATAATAACAAACGCTGAATACTATGCGATTAGTAGTTTTTGAGATACCGGGTGTTTCAGTTGGGTATTCGCACCCTTGCAATTTTTTTATTTTTGTAAAATAGTAATACAGACTGATTCTAAAAAAGCCAGATCTTTAAAATTACGATGCTAACGAATAATGTATATAAATTAAAAAAAAACAACAAATAATAACTGACAGGGGCGGATCTAGAAATTAATTTTTGGGGGGGGGGCTTCCAAAAATTTTTAGAACGGTGAAGCTATTGGATGAAACTTTTGTTATGTTAAAATACATATTTGCACCAAATTTAAGCCCAAAAAACTTTTTACAAAAAATTTTACAAGGCAAATTTATATTTTCTCAAATAAAACACCCTACATGTTGTAGTCCGGTCAAAATAGTGCTAAGCTTGCAAAAATTCGCATAGAGTTGAAAAGTCTTTAGTACACGATTACAAATAAAATATCAAAAGTCCCAATTGATCCCATGTATGCAAAAAAATATTTTCAAGGTTAAAGGTCAAAAGTATCGCTTTTTGAAATTTTTCTCGTAAACGGTAAATGTTATCATTAAAATAGGTCAGACAAAAGTGGTAGACCATGCAATTTTCTACAAAAAAAATATTTTATACTTTTTTTTCTACGAGTTACCATTACCGAGATATCGCGATTCTAAAAGTTAAAGAAGGCGTATTCTATATCCCAGTTCAGTTGGGTTTTCTTGGCTCAAAATTTGTCGCTGGGATTTAGTTTAACACAGAGTTATGATTTTTTTCAAAAACTATAAAAGTATAGGACGTGTTAATAAAAGTCACCATAAATATCGATCATCTTTCGATTGCCGTCCCATTTGAAAAAACTGAGTTATAGCCGTTTTTTGATAACCATTTTGAAAAAATCATGAATTTGAATATTGACAGTTGACAATTTTGAAAATTCTAGAAAGCCCCTCAAACTTTTGATTATCGAATGCAAAAAATTATTCAGTTATCGCAACGATATTTTAAATAAACCCCTGGCAATGAAAATTAAAAAAAAATTACGTATGTTAAAAACTATGACAGATAAGGACTAACAACTACGTACATTTTACTCAGTTTCGAAAGGCGATTTCACAAATGCAATAAAAATGTGTGGTTACTGTTTAAAATTTCAAAGTTGGCGCCAATTTTTCGTAGTTCCGGAAGCTCAGCCATTTTGAAAATAATTTAGTTGACTCAATATGGCCAATTTGGATCGTATAAAATTTTAAAATTCTAGCTGTATTAGAAGTTAAAAAGTTTCTATGTAGATAATAAACAAATCACCCTGTATATATTTTTGAATGAAATGATATGGTTTATGATGACATTTGTGAGTTTCATTTTTTTAATGCTATCCTGTATAATTTTTTGGACCATTTAACAGATAAATGTACTAATTTTAAACATGTGTCACAATATGACAAAATAATAAGTTTTTGGAAAAAAATTAGAAAAATATAGATTATTTTAGATAAAAAAACAAGGAAAACAACTTATTATTATATGCTTTTATTTACTAATTTAAGCAAAAATTAGTAAATTTTTTGGCACTTCTGGTATACAGGCTGTTTTGTATAAACCCCACATTAGAAGTATTGGGAATTCTAATAATCATAGTCACCTGAAAATTTGTGTACAACCATAATCTTTTAGGTCCTGCTCAATGAAAATATTCTCAAGATAGCAGCATTTCCGGTTATACCGGAAGTCGCTATCAACTTCCTTATTTTAAATGGAATGCTATATTTTTTAATGCGTTTTTGAATTTCTAGAGTTATTTTAAGGTAGATTTTATAAGCTGTTCCTATACCTAAATTTAGCCGTTTACGAAATATTTATGGTTTTTAAAAATTTTTTTGGATTTGCACCTTCCACTTCAAAAATCGATAACTCTGCGATTTTTAAAAATTTGGAAATATTTTTGAGCTCATTTGAAAGAGAAAGCCTGGATCTTTCCTTTGGTGTTTTCAAATTTCTAAAAAAGAATAACAAACTCCAAATTTTTAAATAAAGTTTGCAAAACTTTAAGCACCCATAACTAATTTTTTTCAAATGAAATGACAAAAGTTTTATTTCACTAGATGGTAGAGAATTTAATTCTGCTTCGATCTGTGTTAACATTCCCTATACTTATGTTTAATAGTTTTCAAGTTACAATACCTTTTTGTTGGGATTGAGAAATTCATTAGCTATAGGCCTTTTCTCATAGGTTGCCATGGAAACGAATGAAAAAAGTGAGGAATTAAAGTTTTTCAAACCAACACCCAATGAATTTATTTTGTTTTCACAGTCTGATAACACAATTTTGAACAGAGTTTGTCATTTAAGTTTAATCAGAAATGTTTTTATGGCAAACTATGCAAAAATAGCTGTGGTTAGTAAGAAATTTCCTACAATAACAAAAAAACCAACATAACTTGAAAATTATCACAGATAGGTATAGGGAATGCTAATACAGATAGATGCAGAAAAAAATTCTCCTCCATCTAGTAGAATAAAAATTGGGACATCCCATTTGAAAAAATTAAGTTTTGGGTACTTGAAATTGTCCAAACTTAATAAAATTTTTGGGTTTATTAACTTCAATTCCAATTTTGATCACACTGAACAACAGAGCTTTTCTCTTTCAATTCTCCAAACATGATTTCGAAATCTCTAAAACTAAGCGAGTTACCTATTTTTTAAGGGACAGGTGCAAATTCAAAAATTTTCAAAAATCCTAAATATCTCGAAAACGGTTAAACTCGGGTATAGGGAAAGCTAATAAAAACTCCCTTAAAATAACTCAACTAATCCAAAAACGCACTGAAAAATATAGCTTTCCATTTAAAATAAGAAAGTTAATAGCGCCTTCCGGTATAACCGAAAGTGCCGCCATCTTGAAAATATTTTCATTGAGCATAACTCAACGGATTATGCCTGAGTACCAACTCTCAGATAAATATCTTTATTAGAACTTTCAATACTTCTAATGTGGAGTTTAGACGGAACACCCTGTATACAGGGTGCCATTTGAACACAAAGTTGACAGTCATAATTTTGACTTGTCAATCTAGTCAACTCATTTAATTTATTTATGTATGGTTTATTATATATACTTTTTTTAATTGAAAAGTTACAGTTTTCTGATTAAAATTTTGCAGTGAGGACGTGAAAACTGAGCCAGAACCCGACATAAAAATCGACATCAAGACGAAAATTGTCGAACCAGCGCCACTGGAAATCCCCGAAGCCACAGAAGAGGAAAAAACCGAACCGGTTGACGACCAACCGAAGTTCGGTTCGGTTAAGGAGAAAGAGTGCTGGGAGATGTACTGCAAGATGGCGGATCGCGGTCTCAAGGTCTCCTACGATACGATTTTGAGGGGGATGTTGACCCCAACCGAGTACAGAATGCGGCGAAAAGAGAGTATCACACCCCTTGTTAACGAAACAACACAATAAATTGACAGTTAGGTTAGTCGTAGGTGGCGACGACACGCCTGTACTTCCCCCATAGTCCTGAGATTGTTCAATGCTTGTTATAGACGGATTTTTATACGATTTCTTTTATAGAGGCAAATAATTTTATACAATGTGTACGCGACAAACGCACAACTTATATTTTATAGAAAAATAAATGTTGAGTATTGTTTCGTGATTTTTAACCCCTCCTTGAATATCTTCTTTAAGTTAAGGTGGTAGTACTTAAAACACTAAATAAGGTTATTGTGGTACCTACTGGCCCTTTTATGTTGTGTGTTTTTTCTCCACGATAAAACATCACCTGTGTCACCAACTAGTGACACTTGAAGCAACAAAATCCCTAGATGGGAGCTAAAGCTTGAGTCCCGGTAGTTGTTCTAACAAAAAAAGTTAATTTTTTAATATACTTAAATTTTTTTTCAATATTTTTTCTTTGTTTCTATTATTCTAAAATTTTCGACCATTTATGGCGTCCATTTCGTTGTTTTTACGGGCGCCATCTGTACTAAAGCCACATAATTAACAATGTTAGTTAATTACAGGTTTCTGAAAAACCTTGATAAAAAGAATGCTGTAAGTGATAAAACAAAAACCTAATAACATGTTTTGAAATTAATTAGGTAATTCCCCAAATTGTATTTGATGCCAAAAATTACATGTTTTATGCATTTGTCAGCAATTAACATGCCAAAATGGCATTTATCGGATTGAGATTTTGTAATTTTATTTCAGCAAAATTTCTTTTTCAGTGAATCTTTAAAAACATTTTTCAACAAGATTCATAGTAGTTTAAAAAAAACGTCCAAAATTATGCCTTTTTCAGTATTTTAGTGTGTTTTACAGCCAGAAACCTAATTATTTTTACAAAATTTTATTGGAAAGAAGCTAAAAAACTAACAAATTCAGCCAAAATGGTGGTTTTTCAGCTTATTGTGGTGTTTAAAGTTTTTTGCTCAAAAAATTTGCAAAAACTCGTTGAAAAATGATCGAATTACATTAATTTGTTTTCTTTAATTTAGTTTGTTAATTAATAAATTCTGAGTTGTTTAAACAGACTGAAAAATCAGCAAATCTGGTTAAAAAAAATTTTGCCGTTTGAAATGCAATTATTTTTTAAAAAATCATTAAATACATGTTGAAAAATGATCAAATTCAGCCAAAATGTTGTAATTTCAACTTTGTTCAATAAGTTTTTTTTTCAAAGAATTGCTAAAACTGATTGAAAAATTATTGAATTATATTAGCACTGATAATTTTAACTCGTTACGCTACATTTAGCACAAAAATTCTTAGTTTCTTTTTTTTCAAACAGACTAATAAACCACCAATTCTGGTCGAAATTTATGACTTTCTTCGAGCTTTCTACAAAAAAGCATTTAGTATTTTGGAACACAAGCAGCAAATAAGATATTTAACCAAAATCGATGAGTTTACGTATTTTAATTTTGTTCTGGTATTTATGAGCACGTATATTTGACGTAAAACCAAAGTTTTTTTTTCAAAAAATTACTAAACTAGGTAAAAAATCATCAAATATCATTATAGAACTGGCGATATTATTATTTAGTTCAAATTTTTTTCTAAGCACTTTTTTAGCAAAATTCTTAGTTTGAAAAATCACCAGATATAGTATTTCCAGCCAATAATTAAGTGAAAAACAAGTTCCTAACACTCCGCGATTAAAGTAGTACCGGATCAAATTTTAGTATTTCCTTAAAAACGTTTTATTTTTCGTTTTGGTGAATCACGATGTGTAGGATTTAGCCCCTATTAATAATCAACTAGGAATATTTGCATTTACCTGAGGAAAATTGTTTGACCTGCCAACAATTACGTCAACGTCAACATTTGAAGTGATGTCAACAATGTCAACTATGTCAATAATATAAAAATAATAAATTTTGATATTTTACTGACGGTATTTGACTATAAAATTGGTGTATTTGTTAAAAATAAAACTTAAGGGTAGAAGAAAACTTTTAGAAAATATAAAATATGAGGTATAAAGATAAGTATAAAAATAAATAAACAAAAATAAAATTCTCAAAAAACAGTAAAAAAAAACAAATTATTCTCTTTTTTCATTTTTTTACGCTTCAGCCATTATCCCCTTCGTCTTCATTCTCAAAAAAATATTTTCTTCAAAAGGAAATATGACGTAAAATACAACATAACCTCAAATTTTCATTGTTGACCTATTGTTGACATTGTTGACATTGTAGACATTGTCGACGCAATTGTTGACACGTCGTGTAGACAATCAAAGTCGACGTGTCGACGCCCATCTCTGGGCGCGGGAATATTATGATATTTTAGAGTATTTTGTTTCACTCGATTTAGTTCGTTTTGTGCGAAATTTCTTCAAAAATAAGACGAAAAACTACAAATTTGGTCAAGAAATGTGTTATTTTTGTACTTTTCAAGCAAGAAAACGCGTAATGATCTATTTCGGGTGAGATACAAACTGAAAAATTCGAGGAAAAAATCACTAAATTTAGTCGAACAATTCATGCCTTCTCCTTTTCCGAATGTTTTGATCCGGTTTACAGCCAGTAAAGGAAGTATTTGTTAAAAGTTTGTAAAAAACAAATTGAAATTTCACCAAGTCAGACCAGATTATGTAAATTTTGGGTTTTTTGGATTACTGTCATTTTGAAAAAGTCGTCATTTTGATTGGCAAATTCTTCCAATTCTTCTTTGGCTGAATCAGCATCAGCACCAGCATCGATTAAAATCACAACAATAGAGAAATTGTGATTTTTTGCAGCTGTTACAAGAGGACTCTTTTCTTTTTTATCGTATGAGTCAATAGGAAATCCTTGTTCCAAAAGATATTTAACAAAACGTGGATTTTCAGTTTCAACAGCTTTGAGCAAAGTACAAGTTTTGAAATTGTCCACTAAAACACTCTTCAGTTCAACTTCAATCTTTATTAGATTCTTTAGGCATTGAAAATGATCGTGCATTAGACATTTGCAATCGATTTTCGCTCCCTTGCCTATTAAAAACTTGACAATTTCGCAGTTGTCAAGCTTCAAGGATTCAAACAGTGGATAAAAACCTTGACCATTTGTAAAATTGACGTCGGCACCACTTTCGATTAAAATTTTGACCACTTTGAAATTTGACCTGACCTGACCTGACCTGACCTGACCTGACCACTTCGAAATTTACCTTCTGTACAGCTCTGCTTAGAGGTGTGGCCCCCTTTCGAGATTTGCAATCAATTACAACATTATTTTCAATGAAAAAATTTATTATCTCGACATTATCCACATTTATGGCCGTTAACAAAGCAGTTTGCATCGTTAGAGCTGCTCTAAATTCGAATAACAGTTTGACTGCTTGTAAATTGCCCTGTTCAACAGCTAACGCAAGAGAGGTCCGTAATAATAATAATCCAGTATTTCTGTTCTATTCTTTTGTTGAGCAATTGTTAGAGCAGTTGTTCCATCAAAATTTTTTATACACATGTCAGCTCCAGAACTAATTAGCAGTTTAGCCGCTTCAAAATTGTTTACGATAATGGATACCGAAATTGGTGTGTATTTTGAATAGTCATACGTATTATAAGTATTAATATTATAACGATAATATCGTGCAAGTAGATTTACATCTGCATTATTATTTATAAGCAGTTTTATAATATCTAGTGAACACTCTTCGTAAAATGCAATGTGTAAAGGTGCATATTCGCTATCATTTTTGTAATTAACGTCAGCACCAGAGATGGGCGTCGACAAGTCGACTTTGATTGTCTACACGACGTGTCAACAATTGCGTCGACAATGTCTACAATGTCAACAATAAGTCAACAATGAAAATTTGAGGTTATGTTGTATTTTACGTCATATTTTCTTTTGAAGAAAATATTTTTTTGAGAATGAAGACGAAGGGGATAATGGCTGAAGCGTAAAAAAATGAAAAAAGAGAATAATTTGTTTTTTTTTACTGTTTTTTGAGAATTTTATTTTTGTTTATTTATTTTTATACTTGTCTTTATACCTCATATTTTATATTTTCTAAAAGTTTTCTTCTACCCTTAAGTTTTATTTTTAACAAATACACCAATTTTATAGTCAAATACCGTCAGTAAAATATCAAAATTTATTATTTTTATATTGTTGACATAGTTGACATTGTTGACATCACTTCAAATGTTGACGTTGACGTGATTGTTGACAGGTCAACAATTGAATTGTCTACCTTGTATTGTTGACACGCCCATCTCTGGTCAGCACCGTTTTCTATTAGATACTTTATTACGTCGATTTTTTTTCGCTTTTATAGCGACTATAAGTGGCGTGAAATATACAGGCTGTAAATGAAATAGGTACATTAATTTTAAGTAGTAATAGAACTCGTCAAGACCAACAATTTTTCCTAATAACTTTTTTTCAAATCGTTTTAGTTTTTGAGTTAAAATTATTTTAACATTTTACAAAATTTTCTTACACGCCACTGGAACCAAAGTTATTTAGTCGATAAGATTACTGTATGAAACGGTTACTGTTGGTTGCGATTATTATTTATTATTACTTTTCTTTGTTGGGTCATTATTATTTTAAAAAGTGCGATTGTGAAAAATGGATCATAGGAAAAGTGTTTGTCTTAATGAGTTCTACCGTAATGTACTTATTTTACTTACATTCTGTACAGTATTATAATTTTGCTGATTATAAATGAAATTTAAAATGAACTTTTCTGGTACATAACTCCGAACTCCATTTAAATCTCCATTTTCAATTGCTTTAATGAATGCCGTCTTTTCCTACAAGCAATGACAAAATTTTAGATTTGATTTAAAGTCCATTACTCCATTCACATGAAAAACACGAAAAAGTTGATATGCAATTAAAATGTATTTAAATTACCTGATCAGTTGCACTAGCCATTGCACCTTTTACTTTTCAGCGCACAAAGAAGTCAAGAATAACAATAAGTAATAACCTTCCTTTAATCTTGACTGGAATTTTGTTTGGACTGCAAGAAACTGCAAACTAAGACAAATCAACAACACAGATCCAAATTCTGCAACCAAAAAAATACTTCAGCGTTTATTAAGAAAAAGGAATGCACGATTTCTGCCATTTTTTGTAAATAAATAGTTAAAGAACCGGTTTATAGAAGCGTTATTAATTTAATGCGTGATTAACTAATCACGTGACCAAATTGAACCAATTTGATTGGGCTATTCACCTTAACATTTAACGACGGGTTAAATTTTAATGGAGCTTCCTAGAAACCGGCTCTTAGTAAGTCGCACAAGTGTTGATTATTTTTTTTTGCTGCAAAACTATTTTTAAAACTCACTCTGGTTAGTAATGATTAGAGATCATTAAAACTTTTATTTACATGTCAAAAAAGTGTGTAAAAAAACAGAAGTTAGATATTAAAATCTGATGGTAATTTAGGATTTTTAATTTCTACAAAAGCAAACAAAAAAATTTCTATTACACAAAAAAACTGTTAAGAAGTTAATTAATCGTTGAACCTAAATATTGTTCTAAATTTGCTACTGCAAAAGTGCATTACCAATATTTGCTTATTCATATTATTTATACAATTTGTCTTATCTTTGTTTGTCACTAATTAATTTTTCCACAACTCATCCTGAAGCGCTTTTTACGAAAATTTACACTTTATTCACGAGAATAAGTAATAAGTAACTTTAACGCTGAGAAACTAAAAAACTGAAACACAAAATAACTAAAAAATAGTAACTAATAATGCGACTGATAAACTGAAAAAAACTACAGAACTGGAAGAGAGAAATACTAATAAATTGAAATACTTAAAAACCAATGCACTAGAAGTCTAAAAACCAAAAAGCTGAAATACAAAAAAATAGTGAAATTACAATTCTATAGAACTGTGATTGAAAGAGTGAGATATTAAAAAACAATAGAACTACAAAATAAAAACATGAAGAAATTAAGAAAAAAGAACTTACCTCAAAAATCAAGTTATTAGCCATTCTGCTACTAACTCAGTAATAATAATTTAATAAATATCTTTAAACGAACAATATAGTCAATATAAATTAAAATAGATTAAGCACTTTCATGTGATATACATATCCTAAGACAACAAAGAGAAGATAACTGAAATTCCTTTAAATAAATATATGTGGCTCGTTTATGAAAGTTTCTTTGAAGTCTGAATAAAAATTTATTTGGGATGAGTTCTTCAGGGATACCTAATAGTTGTATCAAAGACTTCAGTTGAAAACATAATTTAATAAATAAATTTTATTTTGAAAGGCTTGAAAACATTTTTGATAATTTTTACGCTTATTTACAGTTTTTATGCATAGATATTTTAGCGTTTATTCTGTTTTTTGTGCTATAATTCAGAACAAACCTTTTTACTATAAACTAAAAATTAGTGGCTTGGCGAAAGTTTAATAATACTTAAAAAATAAAGAACTAAAAATAAATAAAAAAATTAAGGATTGTGTTTGATTTTATAAAGTGCTATTCTAAATAGTGTAAAAAAACTACAACTTAAAATTTTTACTTTAGCCTAAAACCCGGTGGTTTGACTTTGGCGCAAATTAAATGTTACAAATATTTAAATAGAAGAACGAAAATTCCGTTTAATTTTTGTGAAAAAAACTGCCGTCAAATACAAAATGTTATATTGCTATATAAAAAATCTAGGTTACCACAACATAGTCGTCAACAGAACCTGCAACCAATAAAACTACAACATGAACAAAATTCAACAAACAACTTCCTACCACTTTTAGAAATTTGTGCGTTGGGTTTAAATTTCGGTTTCAAACTTTGATAATAGACATAGAACTCGTTATCTTGATTAGCAAACTCGTCCAACTCTTCTTTGGCTGAATAAATATCAGCGCCAGCATCGACCAAAATCCTAACAATGTCCAAGGAACAATTTTTTGCAGCTACTGCAAGTGGGCTTTTCTTCTTTTTGTCATACAAATCGATGGCAAGTCCCTGATCTAGAAGATACTTAACAACTAATGCACTTTTAGTTTCAACAGCTGCCACAAGCGTATTGAGTGGAAAATCGCCCAACAAAACACTTTTCAGTTCAACTTCGCTTTCAATTAACTTGTTCCAGGCCCCTGAAGGTTTATAGAGATTCAGGGTTCACTGGCAGCGGTGGGGCAAAGGGGGGAAATGGATAAAATAGTTCAATTGCTTCACGTCTGAGGTCGCGTCAGTAGCAAAGAAATCTGCAAATTTAAAGGAATCTGTAAAGTCAGTGGGGAAAACTTCTTGCTAATGGACAAAGAAAGAAGGCCGCGCGCACGCACTTCTCTTTTTAATGTTTTGATTTAAAAACAGTGGATTATTTTGCTTTCGTTGCGGTTTTTGGCGACATGTTGTTTAAAGGTGTTTTTTAATGATTTAACGTAATTTTTAGGGTGTTTTTGTGATCAAACATCTTTTTTTATTTCGATCCTTTATTTTGATCTAGTGTATAGTTTTGTATAGGGTAAATTGACAGTCTTCAATTGAATGGAGGATGAATGAAGGTAAACGTTATTGAAACGTGTGTACAGCAATTAATTGCGATTTCCAGTTGGTGATATATTAATATTACATCGAAGAGGATCACACAGACCCCTCTAAGGGAATTTCCGGAGATGTTGGAGACACAGGTTGGAGATGACAACCGTCCTTGGAGATGATGACGATTCTTGGGATGAAATTGAAAAGCCCACGAAGAGGAGTTAAATGTAATGTGTAGTAATTAATATGCAGTAATAATAAACAAATTTACTGTAGGTGCGAAGCCAGTATTTTGTGAGAGCAAGGAATTTAGAACTTGCTATGGATTAGGGTTTTCAAATTCGCCATGTCCCTCTACGTCTATATCTTTTATGCAGACTAATACACAATGTTTCAGACAATTTTATAAGGCCTATGCCTGCTAAAAACAACCAACAATCTGTGCAGCCATTTGAAATTATGTTTAGTTTTCTGTATAATTGATACAACTTTAAATTGTCATGAGTTGTAGGCTGTGGTTGTAGGTCAGTTTGTGATTAGAATATAGGATAATGTCTTCTCTTTTCTTTGTTAGAACTGTTTTTGAAAAATAACCCAAAGGTTTCCAAAAATCAGGTAAATACTAGTATTAGCAGTTTCAAAACTATAAAAACGCCAACGTCGCATTTTACCGAATTATTTTTTTAAATAAGACTGATAAAATTGTAAAATAGTTATTAATGATTAGATCTCTTATTGAAAGTATAAATTGCATTAGCTATTATTTTTTGAAGTGCATGAATAATTTACAATAGCTAATTTTGGGAGAAAATGCGACTCTAATTATAAATTCAAATTATTACTTGGTATTAGCTCTTTCGTCGCATTTTCTCTTAAATTAGTTCTTATAAATTATTTATGCACTTCAAAAAATTAATAGCTAATGTAATTTATACTTTCAATGAGAGATCTAATCATTATTGAGTATTTTACATTTTTATCAACCTTATTTAAAAAAAATAATTTGGTAAAATGCGACCTTGGCGTTTTTATAGTTTTGAAACAGTTAATAATTGTAATCAGTTAACTTTCGATTATAGTAATGGATAACAGATATCACACTATTTATTGTGTCATAATTAGGTACAAATTTAAAATAAGTTTATTAACAAGCTTTAGTAACGTTCTTGTGCACGAGTAATTTACTAATAACTATAATGCAATTTAGATTACTTTTAAAAAAATTACAAAACTTATCAAGAACTTCAACATTAAACTATTATACGTTTTAGGGCCGCTTTTACAAACGTCCATAACTTTATAACCGGGAATATATTTCGAAAAGTACATTGTTGAAACAATTGTATGGATTCAGCTCGGTTTGCATGTGGGAATGAGCTTCTTCCATTAGTTATTCATGCTTTGATGACTAAAAATTCAGTCATAAGTGTGTAAACAAATAGTATTACGGTCTATAAGAAGATAATATGTCGAAAAGCTACATTACATTGCTTTGCAAAAAATTTTTAAAATAGCGAGCCACACGCAAACCGTAGTGAACTGACCGACCCATAACCATAGTAATTATACCACAAATAATAACTTATCGGGAGTTTGTTCATCTAAGGGCCGCTTTTACAATCGTCGGATAAGTTTATCCTGGGGATAAATTTTGAAAAATACATTGTTGTAACAATTGTAACCATAGTAATTATACTAGAAATAACTTATCCGGGATTTATCGGGCGATTGTAAAAGCGGCCCTTAGAGTTGTAAATTGTAAATTAGGAAAATTGTAAATTAGGAACTCAAAAATTTGACTAATGTTGTATTGTATTTACATTACTACATATGCGTATGTTTATAAAGAACAATTCGAGTTGAAATAACTTTGCCTATACATTCCATGCCGTTATTTTTTTAAATAAATTTTTGTGGGAAGGACTTTGTTTCATTTTATTACGCGATGTTAAATGTTTTTGTGCTATTGCAACTGTTGCAGATGTTTTTTTATTAAAATGTCTCGTAACAGTGCACGGGTACAAAAACATTTAATATTTATAATCTTTTAAATATGGAATATAAATAAAATGTCCTGTTTGAATTTCCCGCTATTGTCGAGTTAGTTCGCTTGCTTCTCGTCAGGTAGCGCTTTCGGTAAAAACGAGGGGTAGACAGAGAGATTCGCTTCTCCCTCTCTCTTGTTCTATGACTTGTTCACACGATAAGAGCATAATTCTTTTACCAATTTCGCCTCAATTTTCGCTCCCTTGTTAACCAAATATTTTATGTTGTCCAAATTGCCACAAGCCAATGATTTAAACAGGGGACTACGATCAGGTGGAAAATTAACATCGGCACCATTTTCGATCAATAACTTCACCATTTGTAAATCATCCTTGGATAAAGCTTCCAACAGGGGTGTGGTCCCGTTTCGATATTTGCAATTAAGTAAAACTTTTTTGGCAATAAAGAAATTAATTATATCGGGTTTGCTCACACGTATGGCCTCTAAAAATGCAGTTTTTTAAATTGAACGGCTTTCATAAGAGCAGTTTTTTTCTCTACACCAATCTCACAAACATCTGCACCGTCTTCTAAAAGTTGTTGAGCTTTCTTAAAGTCAAATCCAATGGCTGCTATTAGAGGTAACTCGGGTGTATAATCTATTGGGAAAAATATTGAAGTTGTTGTGACAGTGTTTGGTTTATTACCGTCAGTTTTTTCCCTGTTATCAGTCGAATCTTTCGCATCTTCAGCCTTGGTTTTATCGGCAGATTCTGATTTTGGTGCAGTTTGTGGTGATTGACGATTACATTGCTTTATACCAGCCTCCTGATTTATTAGCAGTTTTAAAACATCTAACGGACTGTCTTCATAAACTGCCACATGCAATGGTCTACAATTTCTACCATCTTTATAATCAACGTCTGCTCCATTTTCCACAAGGTACTTAACAATATCGTATTTCTTTGAAACTATAGCTGCAGTAAGTGGAGTTTCATATCCATTTCGTTCAATAAAATTTACAGTAAACTTCCACGAGATGTAATCTTTGACTGCATCTAAATCCCCATTTCTGACGGCTTCAAAGAAACGAGCCTTTGTCTACAATTCATAACGGCATTAAGCCAGAAATCGGAACAAAACACTTAAACTTACCCATGGATTCACATATCCCAACATGTTCTCGCAATTTAATATAAAAAATCCAAATAAATGCACAACTATTCTATCACTGACTGAAATGTGTGTTGTGTTTGTGGCGAAAAAAATGCATCAAATGAGGGGGTGCACAAAAGGCCTAAAAAGGAAACGCCTTGTTGTACCAACCTTGACTGTTAAATCCACCAGATTTTGGGCAAATTAAATGTTGTCATCTGCTTTATACTCTGTCGGCTCATAAAGGCACACAAATTCTAGCCTTTGAAGAAAACACTGGCAATTTTTAGAAACAAATGGGGTGTTCAATGCTATAGTCATAAATATACCACAGATTGTTATTTATCGGTTGTAAAAACGTTTTGGCAACAATCGAGTTGCCAACAATTTGGTTGTTTCAAAGCTCTAACGAAGTTATGCTCTGGAAGCTGTTGCTATTTTATGACTAAATGACAACTATTTACTACATAACCACCGATTTGTTGTTAATTGGCTATCGGTTCCAAAGTACAACCCAACACCAACTACAAAATTACATTTTATCTTTGGTTGTAATTTAGGAAAAATTGTGGGACATCAAGATCAAAATATAACAATATGGTAATTTAGTGGTCACTGAAGAGTCACGAAGAAATTGTTATTTTATTCAATCCTTGTAGACATCATGGATGGCGATAAACATATTATATATCACTGTAATGCATACACAAATTCCAAATACTCGTTAACCAAGCAAAAAATTTGTTTGGCAACATTACTTTTCTGACAAATATGAATTTTAAAAAAAAAAACAAAAACTTATTAAACATACTAATTTTTTTTTCAAAAAATTAGGAATTTTTCTTTTAAATTAATTTCAGTTATAAAAATATGTATAACTTTTATTTATTAAATTTTATAAAATAGCAATAATTATGATTCTGACAACGACAAAGTTATTAAATGGTTATAAAATAGTTGTAAAATTGACACACATAAGAAAAATTTAACATGGCCGCTGTCTGCGCTGTCGTACTTGTCAAAAAATCGCCATTTTTGTATGCCTTCTCTGATTGTTAGGAAATGGTTGCCGTGCTGACTCAGAAACCTAATATTGACTAAGTTAAAACCAAATGGTATTTAGTTATTTTTTACGTTTGAGGGGGCTTTTCTGGCTAATTAATAACTAAATCGAAACAAACTAAATAAGTTGAGTCAGTCGTTCGACGTTTTAATTTTCTGTAATATGTACTGCTTTTCCTAAATCTTTTTAACGAAAAATCAGTTTGTTTAATGTCAACTTTAGGCATAATTCACACTACACACTACAGACAATACACTTTTGTTGGTATAGGAAACGTAGATGTGGTATACGACAAATAACATTTGACAGTTAAAATGATGGGAAAATTATTGTGTAGCTACGAAAGGGTAGAGTTATAGACATTACTTGGTAATGACAATTAAAATTTTGCTACCAAATTGCCACATTCTACAGATAGATTTTCGTTATATTTTAGCTTTTTTATTTTTGAGAAAACGTTGCGGCAACTTTGGAAATTTGCCATATAGTTATAAGATAGATTATTCACAACTATATGGCAGAGTAGCCAAATGGTCATGAAATAGTAATATTTTAGATATTATTTTGTCATTAAAATATGTGTGATAGCTATAATATATCAATTTTAAATAGCTGTGAAAAGGTTATATTTTGGGTTTACGATGGACATAAAAGCATTATGGCAACCTAAAAAATAACTATTTAGTTACGTAGATACCAAATTAAAGCTAAATTGTGGGGCAACTATTAGGAGTCTAATATAAAGCCAAATGAGCATATTATAGCTTTTTTAAATATTAATCTAACTAAAAAACAACTTCATTTTAAAAAACTAATGAAATAACCTAATTATGACTAAGATCAGGTTGCCATAACGTTACTGCAACAACTTTTTAGTTGCCACAACCAAAAATATATTTTGTGCTACTTGCTATAAGATCTTCTCTTTCAAATGCAATACATTGGTTTATTTAAATGTTATTAAATAATTTTGTTATAACACCGAAAATTTATGAACATTTGTTCAATACAATAAAGAGATAAGTCCATCAATCGTTTTCCCCCTATAAGTCTACAAATTAATATTAAACATAAAGTATTATAAAAAATTATAAATTAAATCAGACAATTTATTCTAAGTGTTTTCCATAAATTTGAAGACAATATTTTAAAGGGCTGGTTTTTATTAAACTCATTTGCTCCTGATGGAAGAAGTATAAAAAAATTAGAAACATTTTAAGGGTTGCCAGTGATCTGCTTGCTAGAACGCTGACTTTAGTAAGTAAACTTATTACCAGTAAAAATAATCTGTTTTTAAATTTAAAGCTTATAGAGAGAACCTTTACAACTTTTTATCACAAACTCCCGGACTTAAAAAAAAAAAAAGAGGAAAAGAACAGTATGAACATTAAACGGACAAAACTTAATGGGTTATAAATTAGAATTTTTAATTTGGAAAAAAGTTACGTCCACGTCTTAGTTCTAACAAAATCAAAGAAATAAATTATGTACTGCATTCCTCCAATTCGCGTTTTACACAAACTTTTATTTATTTATTTTTGAAATAAATTTTTACAATGTTCTATATGTTGTTGTATTGTTTACGTTGTCTTTTAGTCATTACCTAATATTCATGCCAATCCAGCATAAAAGAGATTCGCAAAATATCAGCAAAAGTTCGAACCTTTGTATGAATGTTTTTGGACTAACGTTATTGGTTATTTGCAAGTAAAATTTGAAAATTTAATGTCCAAATCTGCTAAAATAAAAAATAAAGTGCATCCAATTTTGTAATTTCAGGAATTGTTTCAGGAATAATTTCCAAACTCCACTTACTTGTAAAGTAAGTAAACTGTTGAATTTGTGGAGGAATTTTCTTGGAGAAAATGTAGAATTCTCTACCTGGAGGGTGTCTGCAGGTAGAATTTAATTCCTGGAAGGAACAGACAGGTACAAACTACCCGCTTCTGTAAACACTTACAAGAGACGTTTGGTCCAAAATGCAAATTTATTGAACTCATATTTTTTTCAATTAAATAATTTAAAAATAATAATTAAATAAAAAAAGCTGTGGCTTCAGAATGCATCCACTCATGCATGATCATCTGAACAACGATGAGAGTTATTGTATTTCTATACAACTTTTACCAGTCTCACTCTTTTTACATATTTCCGAACAATCAATAATTCGGAGAATTGTCTTTGACCATCTCAAGGCCAAGAAAATAAATTCTTTAATCGGCTTTTCAACAGATTAAAATATAAACGTTGAGTTATCTAAACTCAGAAACAACAAGCCGTTTTTTGAGAGTTTTAAGCAATTTATGCCGAAAATAAACAGTTATCACTTCTAGAAAAATCTGTTTCTAATTTTGCAAATTCGTAGTCGCTTTCGGTGGTCCAGTAAATCAAGTTCCATAAAACGTATACAAATGACCTTCCAGAAAACTGTAGTACATCTTTTTTTTTATTATAATTTCATGCAGTCATCAGCACATTTTTCTAAATTAATTTCAGCTAATTTTTATTGTGGTAAACTAACATCAATTGAATGGAGCGCCTATCCAACAACTTAATTTTTTGTCTCATTGTGTTCGAGTTCATTTGACCAATAAAAAGTGAAAACAGGTTTACAGCCGGCCAATAATACGATTAAGTTGTTGTCATTGGTTTTTGTTTCAAGCATTCGAAGGCGAATTAAAATGGTGTGGCTTTCCTGCTTATCTCTGTTCTGGTTTAAAGACTATTCTTTGTCACATTTCGTTGCGAATTTTTCCGAAATAATAAGGTGTCTAACAACCAAAAAACAAAGTCAAAAAATTCAAATCGTATTTTGTTGTAAGAAGCTAATTAAAACGTAGAATTTCCTTATTGCTTTTTTACTTTCAGATTAATGATAGTAAATATAAAATTAATTTTAAATTTATTATCATTAATCTGAAAGTAAAAAAGTAGTTAAGTTACTTAGTTAGTTAAGTAGTAGTTGTAGTTTCTCTATCAGGAATAAGTGATCATAAATTAATGAAATTTTTATACAAGTCTTTAAGAGTGACGTACACATTATATATTTTTTTTAATTGTTGTTTTTATATAGAAACAACTTTAAACCCAACAGCTAGAACAAAATACTGTTTTAACAATTTTGTTTAATTAAAACCACCCCTTTAGAATATTGTCTTCAAATTTATGGAAAACACTTAGAACGAAATGCCTGATTTAATTTATAATTTTTTATAATACTTTATGTTTAATATTAATTTGTAGACTTATAGGGGGAAAACGATTGATGGACTTATCTCTTTATTGTATTGAACAAATGTTCATAAATTTTCGGTGTTATAACAAAATTATTTAATAACATTTAAATAAACCAATGTATTGCATTTAAAAGAGAAGATCTTATAGCAAGTAGCACAAAATATATTTTTGGTTGTGGCAACTAAAAAGTTGTTGCAGTAACGTTATGGCAACCTGATCTTAGTCATAATTTGATTATTTCATTAGTTTTTTAAAATGAAGTTGCTTTTTAGTTAGATTAATATTTAAAAAAGCTATAATATGCTCATTTGGCTTTATATTAGACTCCTAATAGTTGCCCCACAATTTAGCTTTAATTTGGTATCTACGTAACTAAATAGTTATTTTTTAGGTTGCCATAATGCTTTTATTTCCATTGTAAACCCAAAAAATAACCTTTTCACAGCTATTTAAAGTTGATATATTATAGCTATCATACGTATTTTAATGACAAAATAATGTCTAAAATATTACTATTTCATGACCATTTGGCTATTCTGCCATATAGTTGTGAATAATCTATCTTATAACTATATAGCAAATTTCCAAAGTTGCAACGTTTTCTTAAAAATAAAAAAGCTAAAATATTACGAAAATCTATCTGCAGAATGTGGCAATTTGGTAGCAAAATTTTAGTTGTCATTACCAAGTAATTTTGATTACTAATAATTAAAGTAATTAAAGTAAAGTAATTTTATTTCTTAAAGTAATTATTTTTCCCCGTTACAGGTTTAGTTAAAATCGTAAAAATGGTTCATTTTTGAATAAAACAAGAATTTGATTTATCTTAGTTTTCAACAAGAATCAATCTTACTTAGAGCAAAACTTGGCCAATTTTTTTTTTCGATTCAGCTTTGTTATAATCCGAGAACAAGAAAGCAAATTCAATTCAATTTATTAAAAAGAATTACAAAAAATACTTCAAAAATACGAAAACATAGACAATTGTTTAATTTTCGGTTTCGTTGCACTCGTCGCCTCCTGAAACTAAAAATTTGGTAAAATAAACAAAATCCGAAAAATAACTCACCTTCAGGTTTAAGTTTTTGCTTCAAATTTTCGTAATAAATGAAAAAATCGTCGGTTTTTTTGGCAAATTTTTGCAGCTAGGGCAAGTGGGCTTTTTTTACCATCACCAATTGGAACTCCTTGTTCCAGGAGGTACTTGACCACTCGGACGTTTTTAGTTTTCACAGCTGCTCTCATGGTATTATCCTCAAAATCGCTCAACAAAATGCTTTTCAGATCAATTTCCAATTTTAGCAAATTTTTCACAATTCCAAACGTGAAATGCTTCAACAGTCTGGCCTCCATTTTAGCGCCCTTGCTTATTAAGTATTTCGCGATTTCGCATTGGTTATTTTTCAGTGATGAAAACAGGGGAGTGTTGCATTTGTGTGGCTTCAATCAGGGGTGTTGTTCTTTCCCGGTAAATGCAATTAATCGCAATGTTTTTGGAAATAAAAAAATTAATTACATCGATTTTGGCCAAAGTTATGGCTTCTAGAAACGCAATTTGCATCGTGCTTTCGGCCCCAAACTCGAATAAAAGCTCGATTGCTTCAAGACTGCCATTGTGGACAGCTATCATAAGAGGTGTTTGCTTGCCTCGATCTGCATTACAAACATTTGTACCTTTTTCCAAATATTGGCGAGCTTCGGTTAATTTTCCAGCCCAAATGGCGTTACACAGAGGTGAGTAATAAGGGCCTTCACGTTCTCCATAAAAGGTTTCAAGAGACTGACAACAATTTTTTTTTTTAGCGTCCTTACTTGTCAGCAATTTTAAAATTTTAGACGGACATTCTTCGTAAATTGCCAAATGTAACGGTTCACAGTTTTTACCATCTTTGTAATTAACATCGGCTCCATACTCCACTAGGAACTCAACAATATCGAAATACTTTAAAACTATTGCTGCTGTAAGAGGAGTTTCATGTCCTTTTACGTCTTTGAAATCTGCAGTAAGACATATTTTATGGTTGAGGTAATCTTTGACTTTATCCAAATCTCCGCTTCTGACGGCTTCAAGGCAACCAATCTTTCCCTACAAACAATACAAAACAATACAATCACACGCAAGAAATAATAATATCACGATTTTTATTGTATTTTATCATTTTATACGTCGGCAAAGATCCTTAAAATAATTTAGAACAATTCATTTTTCAATAAGAGAAAAATCAAATTGAAAAACTATTGAACTCACCGCATAACCCCACTGCCACACCATTTCTGCTTTCTCTTCTCTGAATTTTTTAACTCAACAAAATGTTGGTTTTGTGACAAAAAATGCATAAAAATAGAGCTCAGAAGGTGAACAACAACTGAAAGACCACAGAATAGCAGTGTTGCCAACTACCGTAGACCAAATAATGCTACTAGCGCCACAAAATTATGCTACCGCTCAAAAAATTATGCTCAAACCTCAAAACCTTGTATAACAAAAAACAGTAACAAAAAAAGAGAATAATTTCATTAGAAAATTAATTTATTAATAAACAAATTCAAAAACATAACAAAAATTAAATATTACTATAATTAAAACAGAATATATATATTTTTTGGTAGAACAAGAAATAACACACTTTGTATCAGTCTTCGTCACTGTCGACAATGTTTTTAAAATCGTACATCTTTTGGTTATACAATTGGTAATGTTCTTCAGAAAAAACATATTTAGTGCAGAAGATTTTTTTATTAAACAAATTGATTTTAATTCTTATTAACGAACTAAGCATATCGGTTGACAACCGATTTCTTTTTTTTGTTTTGATGTCGCCCATAATTGAAAAAACTCTTTCAACGTCTGCGTTTCCGTGTGGCAAAATGATTATTTTTGTAGCTAAATCGCTTACGTTTTTAAACAGAAATTCATCATTATAATTTTGAACTTTTGAAATTGAAGTCCAGAATGATAAAATATCTAGTTTAAGCAAATTTTCTTTTTCTTCATCAGAAAAATGGACTTTCAGCAAATTATATTCCCTTACACAATCATCACTCAAACTGTGGTTAAAGGCTTTTGTAACTTCTCCAATATCAGTGTTTGCAGAATAAAAGACACATTTAGGTTCAATAAACTGCAAATTTTTAAAGAAAGGTGTTAATGGAAATCGTTTGAAAGAGTCATGAACTGCTTTAATTAAAATTAAAAAAAAAAAAAATTAAATTTAATTAAATTAAAAAAAAATAAAGGTGGTTTCTCATCAAAACAAATATTATGCTACAATTACCATTATGCTGCTACGATGCTACCTTAAACAAAATTATGCTATTTTAGCATAATTATGCTACGGTTGGCAACACTGCAGAATGGGTGGGTCAAGGGAAATTCCTAGTAATACCAACCTTCAACGTTAAATCCACTAGATTCAGGGCAAGTCGAATCTAATGATCGGCTATATTTCCTGTAATTTTTTCCGTTTGGTTTTTTGATTTTCGCATTGTTCCAAGTGATTTTATAAATGTGTAACTAAAATTAATAATTTATTAACTAAGCCCATTCACAATGGAATACAATTGCCAGTCTTTAGAAGAATTCTAGCGCTATTGTTTACAGGTAAACAAATACCATGTGCAAATGTTTAATAAAAAAATAAGACCTACAATATAACTCCGTCAAGAATAAAAAGAAGCAATTTTTGCTAACAAATAGCAAGGCTTTACAAAATTTTACTTAAAAAATTAAAAACTGAATTAAAATTTTATCGCTATAATTAATTTTTGAAGCTCAAAATACTTCGTAAAGGATTGACAAAAATTGAGTTTTTCTGCCTTTTTTATCATTTTTAGGCGCTTAAACACGTATTCAAGAGTTGGATTATTTTTCCAATATCAGATAAACATATTTTAATATTTGTGAAGTAAATATTCATTTTGAAAGACTATTGAATTTGTCGAGAAATTTTCCAAAACCCGAGTTTATTTAAAAGTCCAGAAAAAATCATAATTACAAAACAGATAAGTAATTTCTTGCAGATGAATGTTTACACGTTTATTGCAGTTAATTGCAACTGCTGGACCTTGAAAATCTCTTTCAAATGCTTGTTGTATGTTTTTAAATTTTCACTTTTCGATAATATTATTTAATAATTTTTTAATAATTAGGGTTATTGTGATTGCTTTTCCAAACTCACTGGTAGGTAAATAACGAATTGTACAGAATAAATTACCTTTGAACACTTGAAAAAAATATATTAATTATTCAGAAAATTTTTTTCAAAAACCAAAAAAATGTAAAACAATTTCAAGCAAAACAAATTTGTATTACATCACGGTTTAGGTCATGTTAAATAAATCTCTTGATGTTACATTTTAAAACAATTATTAGTGAATAAAAGTAAAATACAAACTACTGGCAACTAAACACAATTGAATAATTGTCACTTGAATAAATACTAATCTGCTAGAAGACAAAAGACCACAGCAAAATTTGTGTTACTGTTCAGCACGATATTCCATTTTGAAATAGCTACTACATATTTCATATTTTACATTTTTCTAAAATCGTAGAATTGTGGTGGGTAAAAAAACAACCTTATAACTTTTGGTTTTGTTTGAAAAAAAGGTCGGACAAAACCACCTGTTTTTCTGCTATTTCTGTTGATTTTATTATTATTGTAATTATAATTTTTCCCAAAAAAGACAGTGCAGATTCTAATTAGTTTTATTGGGTTTTATTTTTTTTTGTTAAAAGCTTTTATTTAGCTTACAATATTATCCTTCTGTCTGCTATTTTTTCGGAGCCAAATTTGAAAGGGTTCCCGTTGTCCCACTGAATTGAAATTTTGCATAGTTACTTAATCTGCGTGACAATGCAATCCTATGTAGTTAAAGGGGTTAAATGGGGTTTTGAAGTTTTAGGTTATGTTTACAAAGGGGTTCTCGATTTGTAATTTATACCGACATAGACGGTATGTTGGTCATTTGATGAAATGGCAATAAAAAAACACCTTGATTATAATGAAAAATTGGATATTAATGAAGGTTTCGAAGACTTGGCTGATATAGGCAGGTTTAACAAATTGGCAAATCACGTCTTAGTCTTCGAAGTTCGAGGTATATTTGCTAAACATCACAAAAGAAAAGCCTAATCAAGTATTAAATATTTACAGAGACCCCAGCCTGAAGTATATCAAATTGTCAGAAATATTCTCAAAATATATAACAAAATTATGAAGAAAGATCCTCATCTCCCAAATATTAAAGCAGTTATCAAAAACAGGATTCATTTAAACAGTGTTATTAAAAAATGGTTACGTTATAATGATAACTGTTTCGAACATCGATGTTTTTTAGTAAATAAACTTTTAAATACCAAATTGTTTAGTATTTTCAAATATATTCATGAAACAGACAAGTCTCAAGCTCGAAGAAAATTGAAAAAAGTGTCCAATAAATAATAATTTCTAAATATTACATTACCTGTATATTTAGGTATATTTTTTTTGTAAGACTAGTTTTCATATTATTACATAGAAATGTTTTTTATATAGCTATAATGTTGTATTTGTGCAATTATGTGTACTGTGTTCATCTGTTAATAAAGTTTTTACATTCTTTTAAAGAACATAAATTATTAATTTCACTTTTGTCAAATAGTTTTTGAAATTTTAAAATGACCAGAGTATTGTCTGTCTTTTACAGTAGCTATCCTTAACTACCCAACTAGCAGGTACAAAAAATTATAAGATGCAAAAATTGTTAAAAAATAATGTACTTACCTTTCGAATAAAAATAATTATAACATATACCTAACAAAATAATGTCTTAATAAGTGCTAAACTATTGATATTTTATTAAGAAGTTATTAAATTACTTTTATTTCTCTTTTTTGCAGTTATTAATTTAGGTACAACCGTACAACTAATCGTACTTTCGAAAAAAAAATCACTTGGGTCCCTGTGATAAATAAGGAAATAAATAAGTCTTTTAAGAATAATATTTAATCTGATTAATAAGGAAAAATATAAACTCTGAACACTTTAAGTAAAACATTTAACATATAAGTACAAATTATGACAAAAAGCCAAAAATTCTTTCTGTCAAATGTTTAATTTAGTAAAACAATAACCTATTAAAACGTCTAAGAACAATATTATTTTGGACACATTTAAGTAAATTTCATTAAATATTCAGCAGCTTCGTGGCATCCGTCTTCAAACCCTGAAAACAATTACACAATAATATAAGGTTAAAAACTTTACATTCTTACCTTCAGCAGATTTTTGCCCTTTTTGATTTGTGTGTACAATACATGTCAAAGTCATCATTTAGACCAACAAACAATGGATTTAAATCTTGACTGTCTGTAGGACTAACTACTGCTCCATTTTCAATTAAAAATTTGACTACATCAAAATCTCCCCTTTCTATAGCTTTGATTAAAGGTGTGTTGTTTGGAAAGTTAACATTGGCACCATTTTCGATCAAAATTTTTATCACATCGAAATTTCCCTTATCTATAGCTTTTACTAAAGGCGTGGTCCCGTTTCGGTATTTCCAATCAATTACGACTTTGTGTTGTATAAAAAAATTGATTATCTCGATGTTTCCTACATTTATGGCCTCTAAAAAAGCTGTCTGCATAGTAAGCGCTCCTTCAAATCCGAATAAAAATTTGATTGCTTCAAGGCTGCCTTTTTCAACGGCTATCACAAGAGGAGTTTTGTTGCTTGAACCAGTTGTAAATACATCTGCACCATTTAACAAAAGTTGTCGAGCTTCGGTCAAGTTTCCAGTAAAAATGGCATATCCTAGAGGTCCGTAATAATAATAATTCAACATTTCTGTTCTATTATTTCGTTGAGCCAGTATTAGGGCAGCTGTTTCATCAGAGTTTATTGCTTTATTCATAGCGGCTCCTTCATCAATTAAAAGTTTAAAAGCATCAAAGTTGTTGTTCAGAACTGATAACGAAAGTGGATGCTAAAAGTATTTTTAACTGTCACTCAGAAATCAGTATTTGCTATTAAAATAATTGAAGGTTATTACTTTTATTAATAGAACTTACCTCTTTAGTGGCTTCAACTAATGCAGCTATTTCTCTTCAATATTCAACAAAAAAACCTCACTTGACTGTCGCTAACGGATGCGAAATAGAGAAATGAAGTGGGGAGAAAGCTCATAAAGCTGCGCAGAGCTACCAACATAATCGACGTACACACGTCCAAGTACCAACTTAAATAAAATCTAGTGATATCACTAAAACTTCCGTTTTTTCCAATTTTTTTTAATGAACCAAAAAAAATTAAAATAATTTCAAGTAAAATAAGTTTGTGCTACATCGGTGTAGATACAGTTTAATAAATCTTTTAACGTTCTTTTTAAAACAATTAACAATAAACAAAAGTAAAATACAAACTACTGTTGACGATTAAACAAAATTATTTTTTCGTCCAGAAAAAAAACGGAAAAATAAAAAAGCAATTTTTGCGTTTGTAAGCAAGGTTTTACAACATTTTACTTAAAAAATTAAAAAACGAATCAATTTTTGCGCTTTGAGTTTTATTGATTGACCATTTTTCATCCACAAACGCAATAATTTTCGAGAATTTGTTGACGCATGTTTTTATCTAGAAGCTCAAATTATTCCGAAAAATTTCCACAAAATTTGGGTACTTTGTGACTTATTATTTATCACTTTTAGGTGCTTAAACAAGCTGACTTTAGTCATTTTACAATGAAGAGTTGATTTATTTTTGCAGTTTCAAATAAACGCATTTTAATATTAGTGTAAATACGTAAATATTCATTTTGAAAAACTATTGAATTTGTCGCGAAATTTTCCAGGATAATAAAGTAATTCTCTACCTGCTAGGGTTCCATCCTCTACTCCTAATCCCCAAATAAAAGAACTGTACATTCCAGCACCCAACAACAAGGGTTATCTTGTCCAAAACCCGAGTTTATTTAAAAGTCCAGAAAAAATCATAATTAGAAAACAGATAAGTAATTTCTTGCTGATGAATGTTTACACGTTTATTGCAGTTAATTGCAACTGCTAGTCCTTGAAAATCTCTTTCAAATGCTAATTATTACAATTTGGAAGAACGCATCAGCCAAAAAGTATAACACGTTTGTTGTGTGTTTTTAAATTTTCACTTTTCGATAATATTATTTAATAATTTTTTAATAATTTGGGTTGTTGTGATTGCTTTCCAAAATCACTGGTAGGTAAATATCGAATTGTACAGAAAAAAATAACTTTGAACACTTGAAAAAAAAATTAATTATTCAGAAATTTTTTTTGAAGAATCAAAAAATTCAAGCAAAACAAATTTGTATTACATCACGGTTTAGGTACTGTTAAATGAATCTCTTGATGTTCCATTTTAAAACAATTAGTAATGAACAAAAGTAAAATTTAAAGCACTGGCAAGTAAACAAAATTGAATAATTGTCACTTGAATAAATGCTAATCTGCTAGAAGACAAAAGACTACAGCAAAATTTGTTTTACTGTTCAGCACGATATTCCATTTTGAAATAGCTACTACATATTTTACATTTTTCTAAAATCGTAGAATTGTGATGAGTAAAAAAATAATTTTGTAACTTTTGGTTTTGTTTGAAAAAAAAAGTGTAATAAAAAGCCACCTGTTTAGCTGCTTTTTCTGTTATTTCTAGTTTTATTCAAAACTGTGTAAAAATATGTCTTTTTTTGTTTAAATTACTAACTAATTACATTATTGTTAACTGACATAAACGTACATAAAGGAACTAAAACCAAAATTAAAAGGTGAATTAAAAAACAGTAATAATAATAATAATAACTGACAAAGTTCCGTAATTTCGGCACGCCTACTTAAATTATTTTTTTACTCCAAAACCAAGCTCAAAAATTGATTAAAAATAATGTACCTACCTTTCGAATAATAAAGTGTGTTGCATTAAGAAGTTGTTAAATTGTTTTTATTACTCTTACTCTTGATCCAAGAGAAAGTCATTCAGGTCATAAGGAAATAAATAAGATTTTCAAGGATAATAATATTTATTGTGAATAATAAGGAAAAACATAAACTCTAGAACTTAGAAAAAAATTAAAAACAATTTTCACTTTAGTCAAAGAACAAAACGATTTAATATAAATAATAGAATAAGAAATAAATTCGGAAGATTTTAAGTTTTCATTAATTATTCGGCGGCTTCGTGGCATCCGTCACCAAAGCCTGAAACCAGTTAAACCATAATTTAACCAAGGTTTAAAATTAATATTCTTACCTACAGACATTTCCAACAGTTTTTATAAATAATAAATAATTACTTTTATGAAAATCTGTTGTCTCTTTAATTGTCAAAAAGTAAGGTTATGAGAGAACGAATTAATCACAGACATACAAAATAATTGTTTTTTAATTTCAAAGCACTCTAGAGTTTTTTTTTTAAATGAACACTTGTTATAAATTACATTAGTTATTAATTCTTTGTGCATAGTTTATAACAACTAACTTCTAGACAAAATGCGACGTTGGCATTTCTAGTTTTGAGTTAATAGCCTTCAAAAACAAATGATTTATTTAATTTGTTTACAACATAATAACAAAAATAAAAAAGGAGTGCTCAATTTTGTCCACCGTAAAAATGCACAAAACAGCAAAACGTAATTTTGTCTAATGTAAAACATTCAAACTATTTTTGTCCAACGTAAAATGAGCATCCGTATTTTGGTCCACCGTAAAAGTATACAAAGTTTCTAGTGTTCTTTTCAATACCAACATGGGAACAAAATAACCATGTGTACTGTTTTCCTATGTTGCAACATGTAAATAAAGTGTCTAAAGTATAATTTAAATTTTGTAAGTGTTTTTAGTAACACGTTGTATCATTATTTTCCGACCACAAACATAAATGAAGTATATATTTTTTTTCTAAAATAGTTATTTAATAAACTAGTTTGTTAATGAAGGCGATTAATAAACGATAATTTGATACACAAAAAAGTTCAAAAAGTTTTTTTATTTCAACTCACACACAACTTGTGACATCGTTTTCTCACTAAAAATTGCCCTAGATAATTTTACCACACCAACAACAAATAATATATCCTTAAATCTAAGGATAAAATCCCTAAGTTGACAACACTGACTTGACATAGCGGGTCAAAAAAAAAATCACATAAATCTAAATTTTGACAAAACATAACCAAAATTCTTATGAATAATAATAAACTTAAATCTCTACAAAGTAGCTGTAAAAATGCCTTTTTTTGTTTAAATTAATAACTAATTACCTTATTGTTAACTGACACTATAAAGGAACTAAAACAAAAGATGAATTAAAAAACAGTAATAATAATAACTGGCAGTTTCGTAATTTTGAGACTACTTTGATTATGTTTTTACAACAAAACCAAGCCCAAAAATTGTTTAAAAATAATGTACCTACTTTCGAACAACAAAAATATGTCCTAAGATGTCTTAAATTGTTGATATTGAAGTCACTATACTGTTTTTACAGTTATTAATTTACAACTAATCATTCTTTCGAGTTGCTGTGATAAATAAGGAAATAAACAAGACTTTTAAGAATAATATTTAATATGAATATGTAGTAAAAGCATAAATTCTGAACACTTTAAGTAAGTCTTATAAAGAAGTGTTAATCTGCAGCTTCGTTACATCCATCACCAAAACCTGAAACAATTACACAACAATACGATAAAAATGTAACCGCTTTCTTACCTTCAGCCAATGATTTTTTAGCAAGTTCTTGTTTCAATTTCTGATAATACGTATTAAAATCATCATTTTGACAAGCAAATGCTTCAAAATCATATTTGGCTGAGTCAATATCAGCACCAGCATCGACCAACATTTTAACAATTAGGAAACTGCGATTTTGTGCAGCTTTTACAAGAGGATTTATTTGTTGCTTCTCGTGGAAATTGATAGCTAGTCCTTGCCCCAAAAGGTACTTGACGAAAAAAACATTTTTCGTTTCAATAGCTTTAAGCAAAGTACAATGTTCGAAATCGTCCAACATTATATTCTTCAGATCAACTTCAATCTTCATCAAGTTCTTCACAAATTGCGAATTGACGTTATATAAACATTTCGCATCTATTTTCGCTCCCTTGTTTATTAAATACTTCGTAATTTCATTGTTATCAAACTTCAAACTTTCGAACAGTGGATAAGAACCTTTAGCGGTTGTAAAATTAACATCAGCTTCGTTTTCCATCAAACTTTTGACCACTTCAAAACTACCCTTTTCGAAAGCTTTTATTAGGGGTGTGAGCCCATTATGATATTTGTAATTAATTTCGACTTTGTTTTCGATAAAAAAATTAATTATATCAATGTTTGCCACATTTATGGCTTCCAGTAGAGCAGTTTGCATGGTAAGATCAGCTCCAAATTCGAATAAAAGTTTGATTGCTTCAAGATTGCCTTTTTCAACGGCTATCATTAGAACAGTTTTGTCGTTTGAACCAATGGTGCAAATATCTACACAACAATCCTCCAAAAGCTGTCGGGCTTTATCTAATTTTCCGGATGCTATGGCATTTTTTAGAAGAGTGAAGTAATAATAATTCAATATGTCTCTTCTATTATTTTGTTGAGCAAGAGTTAGGGCAGTTGTTCCATTAGAGTTTGCTTTATTCATATCTGCTCCCTTATCAATTAAAAATTTAAAAACTTCAAAATTGTTTTCCACAACTGATAACGAAAGTAGTGTACTTTTCGAGTCATACAAAACAGATACAACTTCATTTATATCTGCCTTATTCTTTATCAGTAGCTTTATAATATGTAATGAACGGTTATTGTATATTGCGAAATGTAAAGGTGACATTCCTTCTCCATCTTTGTAATTAACATCGGCTCCATTTTCTATTAGATATTGTACAGCACTGAAGTTTTTAAATTCGATGGCAAGTGTAAGTGGAGTTGGTTTTTCCCACCTTCCCTCATGAATGAAATTTAAAGTAAACTTCTTTGAAACGTAATTTTGAATTTGTTGTTGAAGTTGTTTTCTCGAATGGCATCAAGGAAATTCTTCATTTCCTACAAGCAATTACGACACTAATTGAAAACAAGCAGTCGTAAACACAAAGTTCAAAAAGTAGTTATTTATTATACAAGACGATAAAATTTGATTTTTTTTTGAGAGCGGTTTCAGCATCGAGGCGCTTGAGAAGATAATTGAATTTTATCGTCATGTACAATAAATTTTTTTATTCTACCCTCGATTATTATCTATTTAACTATTTTAATCCTTTCCTATGCAAAATGATCCGGGGAATCGATTGCCGTCAAATCGCCAAATTCCTAATAGTTTTTTAGTTACGAATTTTTTAAAATTTTACCTACTTTTGCTTTTTTCCAAATTTTCTCGAAAACTATAAGGCGTAGAACAATAATCTTTTTTGAAAATAATAGACAATTAAAAGAGCTTTCCAACGATAATAAACTTCATTGGGTTATCTCTAATAGTTCCGGAGTTATTGCTCGATAAATTTTCCGGGTACCGGAAATCGTCAAAATCGCGACCAAAATTGCAAAAATCAAAATTTTAAAAATCGAACCTACTGACTGTTTTTCTACTTTTAACAACTCTAGAGGGTTGTATGAGCATAGAAATGTCCATAAAGTTTTGATTGAGTGAGTTAAAAAAAAGTTTTTTTTTTCATTTTTCGAAGTAAATTAAAATTTTTAGCAAAAAAATTCAAAATTTTAAATCTCATGAAAAGTTAATATAATACGTAGAATGAGCCGCAGAATTCACTGGAACAAACCGTTTTGCTCTACGACTTTTAGTTTTTGAGTTACGAATTTTTTGTTGAAGAATAAAGTACCACTATACTACTCACTAGGCCACCCTAATTTTAAGCAAAAAATTTCAAATTTTTAAATCTTGTAAAAAACCGATATAATATGTAAAGTGAGCCGTAGAATTCACTGGAACAAACCATTTTGGTCTACGACTTTTAGTTTTTAAGTTATGAATTTTTTTAGTGTTAACCTTTAAATGCCTCTGTACCCGGAACCGTTGCCCGGAGCGGCTCCGGGTTTTGACGAGAAAATAGAGAATTTCAAGCGCTATCCGACGCTGTATTGATTTTTGCTCTGGCTCTTATAGATTCCGAGAAAAACGCAAAAAAAGGTTGCCATTTTCACTTTTTTCTAATTTTTAAACGCCGATTACGGCGAAACTATAAGAGTTAGAGAAAAACGGTAAAATCGATTAGAACCGGTATAAAAAGCCCTACAAACTGGCATAGGTTTCAAGGCGATATCTCGCAAAAAATTTTTCAATTTTCAAACGTCGATTACGGCCAAACTAAAAGAGCTAGAGGAAAACGGTTTACTCCATTGTAAAGAGCACATCAAAATCTATAAGATAGGATGGGTTTGAATTGATTTTGAGACACTTTAAAAATTGGCCATTTTTAAGGGGGGGGTGTTAACAAATTTATCATTTTTTTTATTTTCTCTATTACGGCTAAACTATTCGAAAAAGTGGCACTATTTTAACCCCTACCTATGCAAAATGATCCGGGGAATCGATTGGCGTCGAGAAAATCGCCAAATTCCTAATAGTTTTTTAGTTATGAATTTTTTAAAATTTGACCTACTTTTGCATTTTTTCAAAATTTTCTCGAAAACTATAAGTCGGAGAACAATAATCTTTTTTGAAAACGATAGACAATTAAAAGAGCTTTCCAACGATAATAAACTTCATGGGGTTATCTCTAATAGTTCCGAAGTTATTGCTCGATAAATTTTCCGGGTACCGAAAATCGCCAAAATCGCGACCAAAATTGAAAAAATCAAAACTCTTAAAATCGAACCTAGTGACTCTTTTTCTACTTTTAACAACTCTAGAGGGTTGTATAAGCATAGAAATGTCCATAAAACTTTGATTGAGTGAGTTAAAAAAAATGTTTTTTTTTCATTTTTGTGAAGGTAAGTTGCCTGACCATTAAAATTTTTAGCAAAAAAATTCAAAATTTTAAATCTCATGAAAAGTTAATATAATACGTAGAATGAGCCGCAGAATTCAATGGAACAAACGGTATTGCTCTACGACGTTTAGTTTTTAAGTTATGAATTTTTTTGTTGATAAATAAAATACTCCACTATGAAATGGCTGACCTAATTTGAAGCAAAAAAAATCAAAATTTTAAATCTCATGAAAAGCTGATATAATACGTAGAATGAGCTGCAGAATTCACTGGAACAAACCGTTTTGCTCTACGACTTTTAGTTTTTTAGTTACGAATTTTTTTGTTGAAAAATAAAGTACCATTATGCATTAAGCTACCCTAATTTTAGGCAAAAAATTTCAAATTTTTAAATCGGGTAAAAAACTGATATAATATGTAAAATGAGCCGCAAAATTCACTGGAACAAACCGTTTTGCTCTACGACTTTTAGTTTTTAAGTTATGAATTTTTTTAGTGTTAAACTTTAAATGCCTCTGTATCCGGAACCAGTGCCCGGAGCGGCTCCGGGTTTAATCGAGAAAATAGATAATTTTAAGCGCTATCTGATGCATTCTTAAAATTTGCTCTAAGTCTTATAGTTTCCGAGAAAAACGCAAAAAAAGGTTGCCATTTTCACTTTTTTCTAATTTTTAAACGCCGATTACGGCGAAACTATAAGAGTTAGAGAAAAACGGTAAAATCGATTAGAACCGGTATAAAAAGCCCTACAAACTGGCATAGGTTTCAAGGCGATATCTCGCAAAAAATTTTTCAATTTTCAAACGTCGATTACGGCTAAACTAAAAGAGCTAGAGGAAAACGCTTTGTTCCATTGTAAAGAGCACATCAAAATCTATAAGATAGGGTGGGTTTGAATTGATTTGGAGACACTTTAAAAATTGGCCATTTTTAAGGGGGGGGTGTTAACAAATTTTTCATTTTTTTTATTTTCTCCATTACGGCTAAACTATTCGTAAAAGTGGAACTATTTTAATCCTCTCCTATGCAAAATGATCCGGGGAATCGACTGGCATCGAGAAAATCGCCAAATTTCCAATGGTTTTATAGTTATGATTTTTTTAAAAATTTTACCTATTTTTCCTTTTATTTGCAATTTTCTCGAAAACTATTAATCGGAGAACAATAAGCTTTTTTAAAAAGGATAGAGAATTAAAAGAGCTTTCCAACGATAACAAAATTTATGGGGTAACCTCTACTAGTTCCGGAGTTATTGCTCGATAAAGGTTCCGGGTACCCGGAATCGACCAAAATTGCGACGAAAAGTGGAAAAATCAAAATTTTAAAAATCGCTCGTTTTGACTTTTTTTCTACTTTTAACAACTCCAGAGGGTTGTAAGGGCATAGAAAAGTCCATAAAACTTCATTAGAGTGAGTTTAAAGAAAAAAATTTTTTTCATTTTTGTGAAGGTAAGTGCCTTACCAGCAAAATTTTAAGCAAAAAAATTGAAAATTTTAAATCTCGTGAAAAATTTATATAATATGTCGAATGAGGCGTATAATTCACTGGAACAAACCGTTTTGCTCTACCTCTTTTAGTTTTTGAATTATGAATTTTTTTGTTGAATAATGTAACTATGAAATGGCCACCCAAAATTTAAGCAAAAAATTCCAAATTTTGAAATCGCGTAAAAAACTGATATAATATGTAAAATGAACTGTAGAATTCAACGGAACAAACCGTTTCGTTCTACGACGTTTAGTTTTTGAGTTATGAATTTTTTACTGTAAAACTTTAAATGCCTCTGTACCCGGAACCGGTGCCCGGAGCGACTCCGGGTTTTGACGAGAAAATAGAGAATTTCAAGCACTATCCGATGCTGTATCGATTTTTGCTCTAACTTTTGTAGTTTCCGAGAAAAACGCATAAAAATGTTTCCATTTTCAATTTTTAAATTTTTAAACGCCGATTATGGCGAAACTATAAGGGTTAGAGAAAATCGGTAAAATCGGTTAGAACTGGTATAGAAAGCTCTACAAAGTGACATAGGTTTCAAGGCGATATCTCCCAAAAAAAATTTCAATTTTCAAACGTCGATTACGGCCAAACTAAAAGAGCTAGAGGAAAACGCTTTGTTCCATTGTAAAGAGCACATCAAAATCTATAAGATAGGATGGGTTGTAATTGATTTTGAGACACTTTTAAAATTGAGCATTTTGTAGGGGGTGTTAACAAATTTTTAAATTTTTTTATTTTCTCCATTACGGCTAAACTATTCGAAAAAGTGGAACTATTTTAACCCTTACCTATGCAAAATGATCCGGGGAATCGACTGGCATCGAGAAAATCTCCAAATTTCCAATGGTTTTATAGTTATGATTTTTTTAAAAATTTTATCTATTTTTCCTTTTATTTGCAATTTTCTCGAAAACTATTAGTCGGAGAACAATAATCTTTTCCAAAAAGGATGGAGAATTAAAAGAGCTTTCCAACGATAACAAACTTTATGGGGTTACCTCTAATAGTTCCGGAGTTATTGCTCGATAAAGGTTCCGGGTACCCGGAATCGACCAAAATTGCGACGAAAAGTGGAAAAATCAAAATTTTAAAAATCGCTCGTTTTGACTTTTTTTCCACTTTTAACAACTCCAGAGGGTTGTAAGGACATAGAAAAGTCCATAAAACTTCATTAGAGTGAGTTTAAAGAAAAATTTTTTTTTCATTTTTGTGAAGGTAAGTAAGGTAATTGTAAATCTCGTTTTCTAACTTGGGATTCGTGCGCCAAATCAACCTTTGTAAAACTTGTTTTTTAATATACATACTATTATTCCACTAGTGAAATAGTGAAAAAATAAAAATTTAACTTCGATTAATCCCATTTTGTTAATGTGGTGATTGTGGATAAAATGTTGTATTGCATTCGTGTTTTAGTCGCATTGTATCCACTTAAGAATGTTAAACACTCGGGCTGACGCCCCTGTGTTTACTCATTCTTGCGTGGATTAAATGCTTTCTAAAACACTTAATAAATATTATTCCATCCTCCATTATTTCGACTGAATTACTGAGTTATTTTGATTGACAATTATAAACGTCAAAACATTCAACAGTGAAAAACATTTTATTCTTCGACACTGTCAGAATTTACGGTTTTTCTCCTGTGTAAGGCAGTTTTGACAACTGTTTGGCATATCTTAATTCGAAACGTCAGATTATTTTTAACAGATTTAAAGCAATTTTAAGCCTTTTTGAGTCTAATTCGAAGAATAAAATGTTGTATTCAACTTGTTTTCGTGTAAATCGGTTCATTTATTTCACCCCGTGGATGATAAATCTCTCGCTATCACTCGACGTTTAAAAATCCACTCGTGAAATAAAGCGTCCGATTTACACTCAAACTCGTTAAATAATATACTATTATCACGAAGTAAACAGTGGGTAAAATACGATTTTATTCTTGACACTGGAATAAAATAATCAAAAACAGTTTGTTTGTACAGTGGTTAAATTTACCACTTTGCTCCTGCAAGTTGCGCTCCTACTCATTGCCAATTTTTCTTTTTAGTACGTAATAAAAGGACAAAAGGAAGATAATTGAAATTAAAACAACACAGTCACACTCACTTAAACAACATTCAGAAAAACACCCTTTTACATTAATTTAAGTGAAAATAAAAAAATTACGAAGGAAAATTTTCTCACAAGAAAAACTGATAAGCTGTTTATATATATAAATATATTATATATAGTATATATAATATATAGTAGCACACTTCTATAACCGAGATATAACCTTCCAATATAACCGCGCGCTCCCAAATGTGACGCTTTTATAAGCTAACTGTTAGTTAACCACCTTATTTACCCGTTACCTACGCGCGGTTATATTGCGGTTATATAACTCTTCTTATATTTAGGTTATATTGCGATTATGTAACCTTTATGTAACCTTTATCTACGCGTGGTTATATTGGGGTTAAATAACTGCTTTTATATCTTGCTTATATTTCGGTTATGTTTCGTGATCTAACCTTTATATTGCGCTTATATCACCATTCTTATATTTTTCTTGTATAACTTTTACCTAAGATTTACTAAAAACACTCAAAAGTTTGTAGAACTAATGCAAATTGCAAATTAAAATATGAAATGTTAAAAAAATTTGTGCTTTTATCCAGCCTGTTTGGGGTGGACGGACATCACTAATGCACAATAAATATTGTCCAGTGATTTGTTGAGTTCTTGTTGAATGAAGATTTCCAAAAGAACTTATGCAAGAAAATGTTCCAAACCAAAAACTTCTTAGATCACTTATTTTGTTTTGTGATTATTATTATAAAAAGCCGGCGACATATTAAATATAACTGTAACATAACCATGCTTAGATCATCGATATATATCTGAATCTAACATACGCTATGTTGTATCACATACATAACAGTTATATAACCGTCACATAACCTTTGTTGTATACGCCAGACATAACCATGGTTAGATAACCGTTATGTAAGCTGAGTCTAACATAACCCACGGTTAGATTACTTAGATTTGTGTATTGCGGTTATATAACGTTATATAACCGAAAGATAACTCAGTAAAATTGTGCTACTAGGGTGAGAGATGTGAAAGATGATGTTTCTGTATCTGCTGGTGTTCATGTACAGAATTATCGTATTAATTCTTTGAGCTGAATTTAGTGATGCATCAAGCATCAGTGAGGTGTTTTCTTTTTGAAGTTTGAAGTAGTAATTTTTATGTATTCCTTTTTCATTGCTCGAAAATGGAAAAATGGGTAAATGATCAAAAGTTTAGAATACGTCAAAATCTACTTTTTACTTTGGAAAACAATAGGTTAAAATTTAATTTGATTATTTTCGGTAAAAAAACAATTTGTAATGGAGATTGAGAAAGCTGAGCACACAGCAAGTAATGTTAAATAAAGTGTTAAAAAAATTTTTGTGTAATTAAATTCTCAGATGTCGGAACTATTAGCGAAACCCAAGTACATCTGCTTCCCATTTCAAGAAAAAGCTTAACAAAAAAAACTGAAAAGGACTGAAGAATATGACGAAACAATTGAAAAATACTTGTATAATACTCCAGAATTTAGCGTTTGATATTAAATGCTTAATTTTTTTCTGTATGCAGGTACTCGTACGTGAATTTCTTTCACATTTTTTTCCACAAAACATCATTTAAGCATCGTTTGTTTTTAAACGACAGTTTGGTAAATTATTGTTTAAAATTTTTAATTTTATTTATATAATTATTAATATTTTCAATTTATTGATAATAATTATTATAAGGAATTGTCGAAAAAAATCGGGTACACAGATATACAGGGTGAGTCAATGGTGGGTTACTTCTGACATGTCCTAAGATGCAACCAAAAATACTAATTGCACTTACCACTTGATTTTTTAAAACATTAATTTAATCATAATAGTCCATAATGAAATTTTAGCAAAACTATCAAGACAGACTTGACAATATCCAAAACAATGTAATCGTGGATTAATTTGAAATTTTTTAACCATTACCGATCTGGTCAGCTGGAATCAGTATTATTGGTTGCATATTTAAAAAAAATCAGGAATAACCCACTATTGACTCACCCTGTACAGAAAAAAATACATAGTTCTAAAAATTTTTCATAGCATCTGAGGGGAAATGTATAAAAGACAAACAAAACAAATCCTTTAATAAATTAATGAAGTTTCTAGATATTGGGGTTAATTGTTCATCTAATAGATACAAAATCTAATGTAGGTACTAAGGACTTTCTTGTAATATTTATTAATATCGGGTAGACTGCTTTTCCCAAAACGTAAAATACAGGCAAATGCTTCTCTGTTCAAATAACGAGACCGTAATTTTTTTGTTGGTTACTTGAACGTGAATTTTTTCTATATCACTGAAAATATCTTGCCGATGGCTAATATGTACACAGCTGCCCAATAAGGCAGAACAAAAGATTTTACAAAATTTGCGTTTTTATAACTTCCCCATTATCAAATTTTGAAAACAAAAATACATTTGTGATCAGCAAGAAATGGAGATTCGTCGCCCTACCTGGATCTTTCAAAATATTTTTTATTTAAAATTTTTTTTTTCAAAAATAAGTCAAGTGTTACGATTCTATGATCAAAACTTTTTTTGTTTCTGAAAAAAGTAAATGGATACAAAGATAATAGAAAAATAAAATCCGCGCCATCTGACGGCTTAGAAACACGCTAAAACGTGTTCCCCCTTAACCTTAATTCAAATGAAATTTCACTCTCTCTTATTCTATGCACAAAGCAAAAAGTCACAAAACAAAAATCAAACGCGAAAAATAAGCTGTGGAATGGAACTCACGTTATCAGTGGCTGTAGCCATTGCAGCTTTTTCTCTTCAGAGAAAAAACGCCCAGTAGATCAACAATCTTGACCCACTTTAGTTTTGTTGCGACTTTGAAGGAAGCAAAAATGCAAACTAAGATAAACCAACCGACAGCTTGGGTGTGAAGTTATATGCAGAGATAAGATTATCTCTGTTATATGCATTCCAATCAGCGATAAAAAATGTTTTAACATCTGCAACCAATAAAACGAACGCTTTGGCAATTTTTAACAAAACTCAAAAGTACCTAATTTTAATATCACTATCTGATAATTACTAGGTAGTCGCACTACCAAACGACCAAAGGACATTTCACTAGAACTTACTAATTGTAGTTGCAATTTGTTAGAATTGTTTAAAACTGTCCATCATAAATACGAGAGTTTTGTAGAATTTGGAAGGATGGAAGGATCATGATTTCTTAGCAATTGTTTGTAAAAGACAAAATATTTATTACAATAACAAAAAATCATTCACAATATTTAAGAATAGTTTCTGCGGTTGGATTACTTTTAATATCATCAAGCATCCTTCTAACATCTCCCTCACACTGTTCCTTTTGCGAATCTGTTAAATTATCCAAAAGGTTCAACTTTCTGTTCCAAAAATACGGAATTTTTTTAACCTCCAAGCAACGTAAATACCGCTCCAACATCTACAAAAAAATAACAAAAAATAACAAAACCAACAAACAAACAGTAAAAAACATTCACATAGAGCAAAGTATAACTAAGAGGACCTTTCCACAAATCGGGAGCTATTCGATTTTGCCAGAAAAAAACTGTTTTAATTGCATAACTTGAAACTTTGTGATTGAAATGATCCCTCATACACTGCAATCATATAATCAATTAACAACTAGTTATTTTTTGTAAAAAACCTTCATGACTCGAATTGTTGGTTTCATCCAGTTTTTGTCAAACATTAGTTCCCTTTCTTGCTTCTGGAACGACAATCGCCAGTAGCTTTCAAGGTGGGGGTGTTCACGTTTTGGTTCCTTAGGAACGAGAAAAAAATCCTAAAATAAATTAAATAAAATTCCCTTTTTTCTTAAATGATAAAGTAGTTACGTTACGTTCTGGCAGAATAAAACAAGGCACTAAATCAATTGAAACGCTTATATTGAAACCATCAATAGTTAAAGTTAAAGCCGGTCCTTGATTTTGCACTCTTGTGATCTAAAACAAAAAAATTAACCCCAAAATGTTTACAATTAAAAAATGGCAACCTTTTGGCGACCACTCATTGGAAAAGTTTTGTCAAAAATACTTTGCATGAAAGATGATTTCATCTGAGTCGTGAGCAAGTAATTTTGATTGTCGATAAACTTGCACATAACTCTGAAACTTCAAGTCAAAACAGAAACAAAAATATATTTTATTAACTTGTGTAACTCTGGATCGGTTTTGGCCAAATTATCGAACCCTAAAAGTTGCAAATGCACGAAGCCTGGGACATTACTTGGTTTGACAACAGGCTGGGTTTCTTTGGGCAAAGTGAGTAAAACATCAATGTCAAATTCGCCAGGTTGGCCAACCTTCAACCCCTCAAAACTGCTACCACCACCAAAAATTTTCGGGTTCAAGTTTTTGAAAGCCGGGGATTTTTTTTTCATAAGGTTTACGAGTTTCTTCACCTTTTTGATAACCTTGATTTTGGTCCAGTGATTCTCTTCTCGGTTCCATTGAATGTATCTTCGATTTGCTTCAATTAAACCTTCTTCTATTCCAGAGTATGTATTTTTCTTCTTCTTCTTCGTCATTGTTCTGCTCTGTTCGGTCAAAATTGCAAGTGGCACTGAAGTAAAATCAACAATTTAACAACATATTCGAGAAAATTCTCACATTATCACCAACTGATGACTCATTGTTTTGCTGGTTGAATAAACAAAGTCTGGTTTTGCAAATAAAATTCTTATCAAGGTCAGAATTATTAAATAAAGTATTAAAACCAGTAATTCGTTATCTTGCAAATATCTTTGACAAACAATAAGTCATATTGTGACACTTGAAAAATGTGAAATTCGGGGATTTACCGGTAATTGTTCCACATTGTTTTAACGTGATAAATCAATAGATATAGATATAGATAGATATAGATCAATAGTTTGTTTGATGGAACATTAATAATTGCTTAAAATAGACTACAACATGAAATAGATTTGTTATAATACTCTGAGGATTTAAATATAATATAAAACTTTTTTTTTTTCTTCTTTTTTACTTTTTAGTCTTTTTTCTCTAGTTTCTAGTATTTTATCTTTAATGTCCAATTATGAGAATTTAGCTTTTGTCTGTTTTTGTATAGGAGATTAAACTTTTTATTGATTTTTAGTTGGAAGTTAATAAATTTGTCGTTCTATTTTCATTAATCTTAATTTAAGCAAAACTAAAAACTTTCTTTTCATCTTTTGTTACTTTATTTAATTAGTTCTTTATTGTTATTGTTTAGATACTTTAGAATTGTAGATAAAGTGAGAATACAATTTTCGTTTAAAAATATTTTTGCCATTGAAAAAACGTACAATTTTTAAGTTCATTCGTTGAGAAAAATAAAAGGTTTTTGCTTTTTCTTGTCTTCTCTTCTTTAGTATATTCATTAGTTTCCTTTCTAATTTCTTCTCTAGTATCCTCTTTATTCTTTTCTAGAGTTTCTTCCCTGTTTTTTCTAGTTTTTATTCTAGTCTCTTCCTTAGTATCTGCTAGTTTCTTCTCTAAATTTTTCTAAAATCTGTTCTCTAATAGGTATCTGTGCTAGTTCCTTTTTTAGTCTATTATTTAGTTTTCTCTCTAATATCTTCTCTATTTTCTTCTCTAGTATCCTCTTAAACTTTTCTTGAGTTTCTTTTCTAGTCTTTTTATTTGTTTCTTTGGTAGCCCTTTCTCTTGTCTAGTTTTCTCTCCAGTCTTTTCTCTCTTACCTAGTATCTGCTCCAGTTTCTTTTCGCAAGTTTTCTGCAGTCTATTTTCTAATTTCTTATCTAAAAACTATTCTACTCTGTTCTTTAGTATCTGTCCTACTTCCTTTTCTAGATTATTGTTTAGTTTCCTTTTTCGTTTTTTTTTAGTTTTTTTCTGTAATCTCTTGCTTCTCTTTTATCTTTTTTTTACTCTCTTCTTCAACTAGAAACTTCTTTCCTTGTTTATTTGGTAGTTCTTTTTCTTGTCTAGTTCTTACTCTTTCTTAGTAGCTCTAGTTTTTTTTATAATCTTTTCTCTAGTTTCTTTTCATGTCTCTTCCCTAGTCTCTCCTTTAAAGTCTACTTTAGTGTCTGTTTTCTAGTATCTGTCCTGGTTCCTTTTGTAGTCTATTCTTTAGTTTCCTCTCCAGTTTCTCTTCTAGTTTCTTCTCTAATTTCTTTTATATTCTCTTCTATAGTCTCCTCTCTATTTATTTTTTGAATCGTTCTCTGGTTTCTTGTTTTTTTGGTAGTCCTTTCTCTTGTATAGTTTAACTTTATCTTCTTCTGCCCTAGTATTTTTACTAGTCCCTTCTCTAGTCTTTCTCTAGTTTCTACTCTAATCTCTTACCTAATATCTGCTCCAGTTTCTTTTCGAAAATTTTCTGCTGTCTCTTTTCTAGTTTCTTATCTAAAGTCTACTCTAGTCTGTTCTATAGTATTTGTCCTAGTTTCTTTTCTAGTCTTCCCTCTCTCGTTTTTTTTAGTTTTTTCTTTTATTTCTTGAATATGTTCTTTTCTTTTATCCTCTTTATTCTCTTCTTAACTCTCTTCTCTAGTTTCTTTCCTTGTTTATTTGGTAGCCCTTTCTCTTGTCTAGTTTCTTCTTTTGTCTCTTCTCTAGTCTCTTATTTAAAGTCTACTCTAGTGTTTGTTTTCTCATATTTGTTCTAGTTCCTTTTGTAGTCTACATTTTATTTTTTTTTAGTTTCTTCTTAATCTCTTCTATATTTTCTTCTCTGGTCTCCTCTCTATTTATTTTTTGAATCGTTCTCTGGTTTCTTGTTTTTTTGGTAGTCCTTTCTCTTGTATAGTTTAACTTTATCCTCTTCTGCCCTAGTATTTTTACTAGTCTTTTTCTAGTTTCTACTCTAGTTTCATACATAGTATCTGCTCCAGATTCTTTTCGAAAGTTTTCTGCAGTCTCTTTTCTAGTTTCTTATCCAAAGTTTACTCTAGTCTGTTCTATAGTATCTGTCCTGGTTCCTTTTCTAGTCTATTCTTTAGTTTTCTCTCTCGTTTTTCTTCTAGTTTTTTCTCTAATCTCTTATATATTTTCTTCTCTTTTATCCTCTCTATTCTTTTCTAGTTTCTAGTTCTCTAGTTTCTTTCCTTGTTTATTTGGTAGTCCTTTCTCTTGTATAGTTTTAAATTTATCCTGTTCTGCCCTAGTTTCTCTACTAGTTTCTTCTTTAGTTTTCTTTCCAGTCTCTCTTCGAGTTTTTTCTAATCTCTTCTCTCCTTTTTTTTCTAGTCTCTTCTCTAGTCTTTTTTTTATTTTCTACTATAGCGTCTTCTTTAGTATCAGCTCTAGTTCCTTCTTTAAATTTTTCTCCATTCTTCTGTTGTATTTTCTTGAGTATCAGCTCTAGATTCTAATCTTGTTTCTTCTCTGTTTTCTAATATTTGTCCTAGTTCCGTTTCTAGTTTTTGCTTTAGTTCCTCTCCTCTAATTTCTACTCTAGTTCCTTTTCTAATATCTGTCCTAGTTTCTTCTTTTGTCTTTTCTCTATATCTTATCTAGTTCTTTCTCCAATCGTTTCCCTAATCTTTTCTGTAGTTTTTTTTATTGTTTTGTACTTTAGTCTAGTTTTAATATTCTTTGGTCCCTTCTGTAGATGTTTCTTGTTTTCTTAAAATCCGAAATGGCGTACTTTGTTTAGACGATTAAATTTTCTTTTGGTTTTTGGATCTTTACTTTGTTAAAATTCTGTTGATTTGAGGTTTTTGTGCGATTAATGCTAATATGAGCAATGATTTTATTTATCTAAAGTGTTCTTTTCATCTTTTGTTACCTTATCTAATTACTCCGGTATTGTTATTGTTTTAGACATTTTAGATAATAAAGTGAGAATATCTTTTGATACAATTTTCGTCTAATTTTAAATACTATATTTAGATTTTCACATTAAATAATGTGTATTGTTCATAACTAAGCTCCTTAAACAATGAAATATCCTTAGTACTTTTTTGCCACATCTCAACGAAAATTCCTCTTTTGAAGCAACTTCCTTTAATTTTATCAATCGTAACCTAATCTTTGTAAGTTACGATAAGATTATTAAATTATTCTGCAGTATAAAAGCGATTGTATTTGTAAGTAGCACGAATGGGTCGGGTGTCGTCTGAACCATCAAAATGTCCGATACCAAAAAATACCTTTACTTGGAAAACACTTTGAACGAAATAAACAGCAAGTTTATTTCGCTCCAAGACAAGGAAGTGAAACGGAACAACCAAATTTTGGAATCGGTAAATGCACAGTTTTATTTCACTCCAGTCTCCAATAATCCACTTTGCTTTCAAGATCCTCAAAACTTTCATTGACAAGATGAAGGAGAAAGATGCCTTATTCAAGAAAATGTTTTCGCGCGTTTTCTACGGTGGCAGTTACTACGATGGCCTCAGAGTTGGCAAACCTGAAGAATTTGACTTGGATTTACTTTTGAGTTTGCCAAAATATGCAGAACCCACAATTATGGTGGGCAAAGTTCCGGGTTTTGTTCAGTTGAAACTGGGAAATTATGATGGTTTTATGCGACAACCGGAGGCTGCTCCCACTTTCCGCACTTTTGGGAAACTGTTTGATAAGGAATATTTTCTGGATACTGATAAAGTCCTGTCCTGGATGGAGGGAATTGTGCAAAAAGCGATGAACGACTTCCCGCAAAAGGGTGCAAAAAGGGTCGTTTCTAACGCCAATGGAGCTTTCGAGGTTTGTAATTAATTTCTACTTCTACTTTTGTTTCAGTCAAATTCTACGAAAAATCGTTTCAAATTAGAATTGCTCAAGGTCATAGAAATCAACGTACTGAACAGAAAATAAGTTACACAAGTTATAAAATTACCCAAGGATTTATAATATGTAATCACTTTCTAATTATCGTTTTTTGTTTTTGAGATCTCGGACAAAATTTGTTAAGTTTCTTCCAAAAATTATTGTCTCTAGTCAAGTGCCCGAACTATACTTTTTCAAGGTCATATAATTTAACATTTTGGACAAAGGACAAATTTTTCTAATGCAGAATTGTCTCAGGATTTCGAATATGTAATCAGTTTTTACATATCTTTTCTGGTTTTCGCGAAAACGGTCATTTGTTAAAGTTGGTTTTTCCAAAAATTATTGTCCCTAGTCAAGTGCCAGAACTATAATTTCACAAGGTCATATAAATTAATATTTTGGACAAAGAACAAGTTTTTCTAATGCAGAATTGTCTCAGGATTTCGAATATGTAGTCAGTTTTTATATATCGTTTCTGGTTTTCGAGAAAACGGCCATTTATTAAGATTGGTTCTTCCAAAAATTATTGTCTCTAGTCAAGTGCCAGAACTACAATTTCTTAAGGTCATATAAATTAATATTTTGAACAAAGAACAAGTTTTTCTAATGCAGAATTGTCTCAGGATTTTGAATATGTAATCAGTTTTTACATATCTTTTCTGGTTTTCGCGAAAACGGTCATTTGTTAAAGTTGGTTTTTCCAAAAATTGTTTTCCCTAGTCAAGTGCCAGAACTATAATTTCTCAAGGCCACATAAATTAACATTTTGGACATAGAACAAGTTTATCTAATGCACAATTGTATCAGAATTTCGAATATGTAGTCAGTTTTTATATATCGTTTCTGGTTTTCGCGAAAACGGCCATTAGTTAAGGTTGGTTTTTCAAAAAATTATTGTCCCTAGTCAAGTGCCAGAACTATAATTTCTCAAGGCCATATAAATTAGCATTCTGGACAAAGAACAAGTTTTTCTAATGCAGAATTGTCTCAGGATTTCGAATATGTAGTCGGTTTTTAATTATCGTTTCTGGTTTTCGCGAAAACGGCCATTAGTTAAGGTTGGTTTTTCAAAAAATTATTGTCCCTAGTCAAGTGCCAGAACTATAATTTCTCAAGGCCATATAAATTAGCATTCTGGACAAAGAACAAGTTTATCTAATGCAAAGTTGTCTCAGGATTTCGAATATGTAATCAGTTTTTACATATCTTTTCTGGTTTTTGAGAAAAACGGGCTTTTGTTAAGGTTGGTTCTTCCAAAAATTATTGTCTCTTGTCAAATGCCAGAACTATAATTTTTCAAGGTCATATAAATTAACATTGGACAAAGAATAAGTCTTTCTAATGCAGAATTGTCTCAGGATTTTGAATATGTAATCATTTTTTACATATCTTTTCTGGTTTTCGAGAAAACGGCCATTTGTTAAGGTTGGTTTTTCCAAAAATTATTGTCCCCAGTCAAGTGCCAGAACTATAATTTCTCAAGGCCATATAAATTAACATTTTGGACATAGAACAAGTTTATCTAATGCAGAATTGTCTCAGGATTTCGAATATGTAGTCGGTTTTTAATTATCGTTTCTGGTTTTCGCAAAAACGGCCATTTGTTAAGAATCGGTTCTTCCAAAAATTATTGTCCCTAGTCAAGTGCCAGAACTATAATTTCTCAAGGCCACATAAATTAACATTTTGGACATAGAACAAGTTTATCTAATGCAGAATTGTATCAGGATTTCGAATATGTAGTCGGTTTTTAAATATCGTTTCTGGTTTTCGCAAAAAGGGCTATTTGTTAAGATTGGTTCTTCTAAAAATTATTGTCCCTAGTCAAGTGCCAGAACTATAATTTCTCAAGGCCACATAAATTAACATTTTGGACAAAGAACAAGTTTATCTAATGCAGAATTGTCTCGGGATTTCGAATATCTAATCAGTTTTTACATATCTTTTCTGGTTTTCGCAATAACGGCCATTTGTTAAGATTGGTTCTTCCAAAAATTATTGTCCCTAGTCAAGTGCCAGAACTATAATTTCTCAAGGCCATATAAAATAACATTTTGGACAAAGGACAAGTTTTTCTAATGCAGAATTGTCTCAGGATTTCGAATATGTAGTCGGTTTTTAATTATTGTTTGTGGTTTTCGCAAAAACGGCCATTTATTAAGGTTGGTTCTTCCAAAAATTATTATCCCTAATCAAGTGCCAGAACTATAATTTCTTAAGGCCATATAAATTAACATTTTGGACAAAGAACAAGTTTTTCTAATGCAGAATTGTATTTTTTTTTTATATATCGTTTCTGGTTTAATTTTTGTCATCATTGCAAAAATTAAAAAGTAAAAAGTACTTATACTTCTCTTTCTACTTCTACTTCTAGTTCTACTTCTAGTTTGCTACTGCTTACTGCTACTGTTACTGCTACTACTACTGCTACTACTACTGCTACTACTACTGCTACTACTACTACTACTACTGCTTTTTACTTTTACTTCTACTTCAACTTTTCTATTTCAACTTTTCTACTTCCCTTTCTTCTTCGGCTTCTATTTCTGAGCAATTTTTTGTAAATTAGTATTTTCATAATAACAACAGAAAATTTTAGGTGATTGTGCACAAGGCAGGTCCGGCTTTGACCCTAAAAATTTCTGGTTCTGGCATCGCCATGGACGTTGATTTGGTCACGTGTTTCATTTTCCACGGAGAGTATTGGCCCAAACCTGGCTTTAAGCCCAACCCTGTTAAAACCAAGCCCGATTTTTTCATCGTTCCGAAAAAACCCAAAACACAAGCGGGGCAACCTAGTCGACATTGGAGACTTTCGTTTCAAGAGCAGGAAAGAGTTCTAATCGACAATAAACGGACGCTGAAACCGACAATTAAGCTTTTGAAAGTTGGGTGTTTTTTTTTAGTTTCTGGTTTGATTTTGGTGAGTTGTTTTAGAAACTGAGGGATAATTTGCAACATCGCGCGATCGCCAGTTATTACATCAAGACGGTGTTGTTGCACATTGTTGATAAAAAGCCGGAGGAGTTTTGGAGGAATTCGTTGAGTTATGTTTTTGTGAGTGTGTTAAGTGAGTATAAGGATTGTATAGAGAAGGGGAAAATTCCATATTATTGGAACCCGAGTAATAATTTGTTGGGGCGTGTATATGCGAAAAATTTGGAAAACATGGCGAATCGGCTCAAGGCCATTCTTAGTGATGTTGAGAAGAAAAAGGATGAACCACATGCAATTGCTAAATATTTTTGTGAGTTGCTTCATTTTGTGATGGGTTTAGTTTAATAATTTTTTTTTCAGTGGACAGTCGAGACTACAATGTTTATATGATGGGCAAGATGAAACTATGAAATGAAAATTAGTGTTTTAATAAAAAAATCTAGTTTTTTTATTTATGTCATACCTAAAGTAAAATAATAATTTGTTTTTTTTGTTAATTTTTTTGTTTTCTCAATTACGGCAAAACTATTCGAAAAAGTGGAACTATTTTAGTCTAAACCTATGTAAAATGATCCGGGGAATCGATTGGTGCCGAGAAAATCGCCAAATCCCCAATAGTTTTTTAGTTATAAATTTTTAAAAATCTTACTTATTTTTCCTTTTATTCGCAATTTTCTCGAAAACTATTAGTCGGAGAACAATAATCTTTTTTGAAACAGATAGATAATTAAAAGAGCTTTCCAACGATAATAAACTTCATGGGGCTATCTCTAATACTTCCGGAGTTATTACTCGATGAATGTTCCGGGTACCGGAAATCGACAAAAATTGCAAAAATCAAAATTTTAAAAATCGAACCTACTGACTTTTTTTTTACTTTTAACAACTCCAGAGAGTTATAAAGACATAGAAAAGTCCATAAAACTTTGCTAGAGTAAGTTTAAAAATTTTTTTTTTCATTTTTATGAAATTTTGACCATCAAAATTTTAAGCAAAAAAATTCAAAATTTTGAATCTCATGAAAAGCTGGCATAATACTATAATAATAAACAAACCGTTTTGCTCGACGACTTTTATTTTTTGAGTTATGAATTTTTTTGTTAAAGAATAAAGTTTGCCATTATGAAATGGCTACCCTGATTTTAAGCAAAAAAATTCATAATTTTAAATCTCGTAAAAAGGTGGTATAATACGGAAAATGAACCGCAGAATTCAATGGAACAAACCGTTTTGCTCTAGGACTTTTAGTTTTCGAGTTATGAATTTTTTTGTTGAAGAATAAAGTACCACTAAGAAATGGCTACCCTAATTTTAAGCAAAAAAAATCAAATTTTTAAATCTTGTGAAAAATCGACATAATATGTAAAATGAGCCGTAGAATTCACTGGAACAAATCGTTTTGCTCTACCACGTTTAGTTTTTAAGTTATGAATTTTTTTGTTGATGAATAAAATACTCCACTATGAAATGGCTGACCTAATTTTAAGCAATAAAAATCAAAATTTTAAATCTCGTGAAAAGCTGATATAATACGTAGAATGAGCCGCAGAATTCAATGGAACAAACCGTTTTGCTCTACGACTTTTAGTTTTTTAGTTATGAATTTTTTTAGTGTTAAACTTTAAAATGCCTCTGTACTCGGAACCGTTGCCCGGAGCGGCTCCGGGTTTTGACGAGAAAATAGAGAATTTCAAGTGCTATCCGATGCTTTATCGATTTTTATTCTAAGTCTTATAGTTTCCGAGAAAAACGCAAAAAAAGGTTGCCATTTTCACTTTTTTTGAATTTTTAAACGCCGATTACGGCGAAACTATAAGAGTTAGAGAAAAACGGTAAAATCGATTAGAAGCGGTATAAAAAGCCCTACAAAATGGCATAGGTTTCAAGGCGATATCTCGCAAAAAAATTTTCAATTTTCAAACGTCGATTACGGCCAAACTAAAAGAGCTAGAGGAAAGCGCTTTGTTCCATTGTAAAGAGCACATCAAAATCTATAAGATACGATAGGTTTGAATTGATTTTGAGACACTTTAAAAATTGGCCATTTTTAAGGGGGGGGTGTTAACAAATTTTTCTTTTTTTTTATTTTCTCTATTACGGCTAAACTATTCGAAAAAGTGGCACTATTTTAACCCCTACCTATGCAAAATGATCCGGGGAATCGATTGGCGTCGAGAAAATCGCCAAATTCCTAATAGTTTTTTAGTTATGAATTTTTTAAAATTTGACCTACTTTTGCATTTTTTCAAAATTTTCTCGAAAACTATAAGTCGGAGAACAATAATCTTTTTTGAAAACGATAGACAATTAAAAGAGCTTTCCAACGATAATAAACTTCATGGGGTTATCTCTAATAGTTCCGAAGATATTGCTCGATAAATTTTCCGGGTACCGAAAATCGCCAAAATCGCGACCAAAATTGAAAAAATCAAAACTCTTAAAATCGAACCTAGTGACTCTTTTTCTACTTTTAACAACTCTAGAGGGTTGTATAAGCATAGAAATGTCCATAAAACTTTGATTGAGTGAGTTAAAAAAAATGTTTTTTTTTCATTTTTGTGAAGGTAAGTTGCCTGACCATTAAAATTTTTAGCAAAAAAATTCAAAATTTTAAATCTCATGAAAAGTTAATATAATACGTAGAATGAGCCGCAGAATTCAATGGAACAAACCGTATTGCTTTACGACGTTTAGTTTTTAAGTTATGAATTTTTTTGTTGATAAATAAAATACTCCACTATGAAATGGCTGACCTAATTTGAAGCAAAAAAAAATCAAAATTTTAAATCTCATGAAAAGCTGATATAATACGTAGAATGAGCTGCAGAATTCACTGGAACAAACCGTTTTGCTCTACGACTTTTAGTTTTTTAGTTACGAATTTTTTTGTTGAAAAATAAAGTACCATTATGCATTAAGCTACCCTAATTTTAGGCAAAAAATTTCAAATTTTTAAATCGGGTAAAAAACTGATATAATATGTAAAATGAGCCGCAAAATTCACTGGAACAAACCGTTTTGCTCTACGACTTTTAGTTTTTAAGTTATGATTTTTTTTAGTGTTAAACTTTAAATGCCTCTGTATCCGGAACCAGTGCCCGGAGCGGCTCCGGGTTTAATCGAGAAAATAGATAATTTTAAGCGCTATCTGATGCATTCTTAAAATTTGCTCTAAGTCTTATAGTTTCCGAGAAAAACGCAAAAAAAGGTTGCCATTTTCACTTTTTTCTAATTTTTAAACGCCGATTACGGCGAAACTATAAGAGTTAGAGAAAAACGGTAAAATCGATTAGAACCGGTATAAAAAGCCCTACAAACTGGCATAGGTTTCAAGGCGATATCTCGCAAAAAATTTTTCAATTTTCAAACGTCGATTACGGCCAAACTAAGAGAGCTAGAGGAAAACGGTTTACTCCATTGTAAAGAGCACATCAAAATCTATAAGATAGGATGGGTTTGAATTGATTTTGAGACACTTTAAAAATTGGCCATTTTTAAGGGGGGGGGTGTTAACAAATTTTTCAATTTTTTTATTTTCTCTATTACGGCTAAACTATTCAAAAAAGTGGCACTATTTTAATCCTTACCTATGCAAAATGATCCGGGGAATCGATTCGCGTCGAGAAAATCGCCAAATTCCTAATAGTTTTTTAGTTATGAATTTTTTAAAATTTGACCTACTTTTGCTTTTTTTTGAAATTTTCTCGAAAACTATAAGTCGGAGAACAATAATCTTTTTTGAAAATGATAGACAATTAAAAGAGCTTTCCAACGATAATAAACTTCATTGGGTTATCTCTAATAGTTCCGGAGTTATTGCTCGATAAATTTTCCGGGTACCGGAAATTGACAAAATCGCGACCAAAATTGCAAAAATCAAAATTTTTAAAATCGAACCTACTGACTGTTTTTCTACTTTTAACAACTCTAGAGGGTTGTATGTGCATAGAAATGTCCATAAAACTTTGATTGAGTGAGTTAAAAAAAAATTTTTTTTTTTCATTTTTGTGAAGGACTATTAAAATTTTTAGCAAAAAAATTCAAAATTTTAAATCTCATGAAAAGTTAATATAATACGTAGAATGAGCCGCAGAATTCAATGGAACAAACCGTTTTGCTCTACCACGTTTAGCTTTTAAGTTATGAATATTTTTGTTGATGAATAAAATACTCCACTATGAAATGGCTGACCTAATTTTAAGCAATAAAAATCAAAATTTTAAATCTCGTGAAAAGCTGATATAATACGTAGAATGAGCCGCAGAATTCACTGGAACAAACCGTTTTGCTCTAAGACTTTTAGTTTTTTAGTTACGAATTTTTTTGTTGAAGAATAAAGTACCAGTATGCATTAGGCTACCCTAATTTTAAGCAAAAAATTTCAAATTTTTAAGTCTTGTAAAAAACCGATATAATATGTAAAATGAGCCGTAGAATTCACTGGAACAAACCGTTTTGCTCTACGACTTTTAGTTTTTAAGTTATGAATTTTTTTAGTGTTAAACTTTAAATGCCTCTGTACCCGGAACCGTTGCCCGGAGCGACTCCGGGTTTTGACGAGAAAATAGAGAATTTCAAGCGCTATCCGTTGCTTCATCTATTTTTGTTCTAAATCTTATAGTTTCCGAGAAAAACGCAAAAAAACTTGGTGTCCAGGAAATCTCCAAATTTCCAAAAGTTTTTAGGTTAAAATTTTTTCCATTTTACCTATTTTTGCGTTTGTTTGCACTTTTCTCGAAAACTATTAGTCAGAGGACAATGATCATTTAAAAAAAAAAGGCAGATAATTAAGAGAGCTCTCCAACGATAATAAAATTAATCTCCACAAAAAATTGAATAAATCAAATATTGTCTAAAGACAAAATTTAAAAATTTTGATTTTTTGAAGGTAAGAGATAAAATCGTAAGTTTAGGAAAAACATTCGAAGCTTTAAATATTGGAAAAGAAAACAGTAATTTTCGAGTTATTATTTTTTAGCGAAAAACTAAAAATGCCTCTTTTGGATAGTGACACTAAACATCCAACTGAGATAAAAGTTTCATTAACAAAAAATAAAAAAGATATAAAAAATCAAAAATAAAATTATCGCTTGGAAAAAAATTGACTTAACTCGTATTTTTCCTTATTAAAATGCAAACAATTTCTAGATTTCTGTTATTTGCTAACGTTTTTTTCACGTTTGGTTGCTTTAACTTTTATTGAAAACAATTCACAATACGTCAAAAAATCCTGAACTGTATTTGCCATTCACAAACGTTCCTTATCTCTACTCTGAATATAAATTACCTAAACAAACATTTAAATACCTATTCGCCTTTGATCTAACGGACGCCCTCGTTAATCACTTAATTATTCCACTGTACAGTAGTAAAAAATAAATTTAGACACTAGCACGGTTCACTGTAAAGTTTGTAAAATCGTAATAACGTCAATGCCTTGACTATTAATAACTCTTGAAACGCTAAAACAACCCAAGCTGTGCTACCTGTTGGAGGCATTTTCGGTGTTTTATTTAATACTTCCAAAAAATTGAAGAAACAGAATAAAAAAATAAGTTAGTGATGTTTTGTGGACAGTGTTCCGAAGAAACAGCAGATGCTCTGGATGTGCTTGCAAGGATTACACGGATTTATAAATATTCCTATGATGTAAGAGATTTATCTAATTTTAAAAGTGCACATGTTTTTAACAAAATTATTTTCTGATAATATTTGTGACAATAAAACAATCACTGAACACCAATTATCAAGTATTTTTGCTAGAATTCCTCTCCAACTGGTTTGATTAGCAATTCGTGCACCTGTAAAGTGACCATGTTATAAAAAAAAATTTTTTTATTATTTTTTGTACCTGGACATGTGGTGGTGTTGCCAAAGCGTACAAAACAGCATCTGCTATGTCTTCACTCTTTAACATGGATATATTTTTCAAGGCTTCGCTCAATTCTGGATTAATTTGGAGCTGATTGGCTTGAATTATTTCCGTTTCGACACCACCTGGACTAACACTCTGAAATAATCAATCAATTAACAAGTCTCTATTTAGCACGATTATTTGTACCGTAATTTTTATCTTCAACCCCAAATGGTTCAACTCTTGTCGTAACGTCTCGGTCAGAGCTGTTACAGCAAATTTCGAAGCTGGATAAATATTCAGATTTGGAAAATTGGGCACTGTGTGACCTGCCACACTATTGATGTGGACAATATGGCCATCAATTCGCTTTTCTTTCATTATTTTCACAGCTTCTCGTGTTGCAATACACAAACCAAGAACGTTCGTATCTAGGATTTTTTTCCACATTTTTGTGTCACCTTCTGTGAGGTTTGTGGGTTGGATGATTCCAGCATTGTTTACTAGAATGTGGACAGGGCCTAAGTTGTCCGAAACCCATTTGAAACCTTTGATAATTTCGTCTTCGTTGGTTAGGTCGGCTTTAACAGCGAAAAGTTTGCCCTTTTTGCCTTGGAGCTTCTTGGCCAGTTCTTCAACACGTTCGGAACGGCGGGCAAAACCTGCCACCTTTTTCACAATTTTTTTTATGTTAAATTTGTCGTTTAACGTGTATTCAAATGAAGAAAAATCATAAAAAATACATAGAACACAAACTTTAATTATGTAATTCTGGTTAAAAAATTGGCTAAACACAAAATATAAAGAGAGATCAAAAGTGCTCAAATAGTTTAGAAACCTACCAAGATTCTTTTTTAATTTTTTTAAACAATGGTGAGTAAACTTAAAGTGCATACATTAGACAATCAAATTCTTAACTGTAATAAAAATCATTGATTAGAGACTGGATCTTAGAAAACTTTCCAAACCCGCAATTTTAAGTCTATTTTGAAACTCGAAATAAATCTGTTTGTTAAAAAACTATTTTTGATGCAATTTTTATTTTTCCTAAATTCCTAAAATAACTTTACATTTACATTTACAATTTTTTATTTCGCACAAGCTCCCAGTTTTTCAATTTCTTTATGTTCTTAATTTGCAGTTTAATTTCTCACTCTTTCAGTCATTTAGTTCTACTGAACTTCAACCTCATTGTTTTTTTATTTTTTTAAAAGCTTTTATTTAACTCATGTTGTCTGTATGTCGGTTATTTTTTTGGAGCCAAATTTGAAAGGGTTCCTGTTGTCCTACTGAATTGAAATTTTGCATAGTTAATTAATCTGCGTGACAATACAATTCTATGTAGTTAAGTACACCCTAAAGGGGTTAAATGGAGTTTTGAAGTTTTAGGTTATGTTTACAAAGGGGTTCCCGATTTGTAAATTTGGGAGGGTTCCTGTAGTCGCAATGAAATGAAATGAAATGTGTTAAATGGGGTTTTAAAATTTTAGGTTATGTTTACAAAGGGGTTCTCGATTTGTACATACCGTAACTTATACCGACATAGACGGTATGTTGGTCATTTGGACGTCACGGTAGATGCACAGTGTAATAACAATAAATTTATGCAATAAATAAAGACTAAAAATCAAAAAATAAAAATATATAAAAAAATGTTTTTTAAAAAAAGCTTTTATTTAAAAGATGCACTAAAAGGAAAAAATAATGTATTTCAATCACAGGAGAATATTTTTTCTTACAGGTTAAAATTCTAAAATTTATAAAAGCTTTGGGAGTTATAAAACTACGCCATTACAAAATTACTTTGTTCAGTTGACAACTCCCAAAGATTTTATAAATTTTAGAATTTTAACCTGTGAGAAAAAATCTTCTCCTGTGATTGAAATACATTATTTTTTACTTTTTAGTGCATCTTATAAATAAAAGCTCTTTTAAAAAAACATTTTTTTATATGTTTTTATTCTATTTTAACTTTTTATTCTTTCAGTGTATTGGTTTTTTATTTTAAATTTTTCAGTTTCTCAGATTTTTAGTCACGTACAGTGACGATCAAAAAGAATGACCAGAGCTTGACTAAAATCTATTAGGCCAATATCTCAACAAACCGGTTAGTTTACAAACTATCCACTCAGCTTAGAAAATATCGAGCTAGTTTATACACTAGCCAAGTGTAAGATATCGAAGTGATTTGTGGCTGAAGTTTTAGGGGTGTCATTCCTTTTGATCGTGACTGTACGTAGTTTTGCAGAACTTCAATCTCACAATCTTCTTAATTAGAATGTCATCAATTTTTGAATTTTTAATTTTTCTATTTTTCATTTGGAAATACTCTAGTTGTTTATTAAGTTAATTTAATTAGCAAGGAATAGAGAACACAATCATGGATTTTTTTAAGCATTATGATGAAAGCAGCACAGATATTTCTTTTATGTTTCGTGCATTTTATAGTCTCGATGACTCGCTCGATGATAATTTTTTTTTACAACCAAGTGATCCTTCAATACAATTTTTTTTTCTTGGTTAATTACATAACTTTCTAAACAGTGACTTTAAATTAATTCAGATATACAAGAAGTCATCAAAGACAAGTAATAGGTCTGAATCTTTTAGTTCTTAGGAATTCTGGAAACAAATTTAAAATTTTCAACCAATTTCAAATGCTTTCAAATTATGTGATTTATCCATTATTTTAAAAGGGGTCATCTCATTTTTTGTTGAAATTTTTGTTTTAGTGAGATTTTTTATAGATCAAATATTTTTAAAAATTCAGTTTATCTTGACTGAGAAGACGAACTTGTTTAAATTCTTTGTTTAAAGTATGATAAAAAATTCCTAAAAATTCATTTTCTTAGTGCTTTTATATTTCCTTTTATCACAAGATATTTTTTTTGAAAATTATGAATATATTTATAAATACCAAATTTTTCTAAGTAATTTTTGCTCAGAATTTGCATGTAAAACCCAAAAAGTGGAAAAATTATGGAAATGAAATTCTAAAATGCGGCAATTTGAAACACAGACTAAAAAACTATAGTAGTAGTAAAAAATGGAAAAGTAAAAACTAATAAACAGAATAATGAATAAGTAATAACTGAGATGCAAAAAAGTAGAAACTCTGAAAAACTTTAGAATTGGAAAGCTGAAATGCTGAAAAATCCTGAAAGTGGGAAGTGCTTGAAAATTCTCAGAAATGCATGATAATTTTAAACTGAAGTTCCCACTTTTTTATGTTTAAATGAGGTTTTACCTACCAGTAAGCCTTCACTGACTAATTGTTCAACAATTGCGGCTCCAATTCCGGCACTTGCTCCTGTAACGATTGCCACTTTACCTCTCCAACGGTCCATTGAAATAACCATGATTTACCGAATGAAATGATAATTTCACCAGTAAATTCAACGTTTGAAAAGCTACTGATTTAGTTGAATCATGATAGGATAACAGTAGTTAGATTACTTAGACGGCCTTGACTTTGTCAGTGCAGGATGTCTCGAGGTTGAATGTATTGGATAATAATAGTTTTCAGTGTTTACACCCATTATTCAATAGTGAAACAGCAACTTTGTTGTTGATTTTCAAATGCAAATAACATTGACATTAATAGGGATATTGCAGTATTGTATGTTTAATAAAAACGTTTCCTGAGATAAATCTAGTTTATGATTCAGCAAAATGATGAAGCATATCTCAAAATACAACAGATAAAATTTTAAAAATAGAATACAACAGTATTACAAACAATTGTTTATTAAACGTCTGAGTTTTTTAATAAAACTTAAAAATAATAGATTACAATTTAAAAAAAAATATTGATACGCTGTTTGGTGATTTTTTAGTCTAGTAGTAAGATAGGTTGTTTGTTTAATTATCGATAAAACCCTATTCTTACGCTGCCTGGAAATTGCCAAAGCGAGAAAAAATATTTTTTTAATAGTGCGTTTGAGTATTTCACAATGTAAATTGGATTTCTGGATTTTCTCTAAGACGGATTATAATGTAGGCAGCTGCTTGCATAGCTTTGTATTACTGGTTGTATAGAGAGCAAGACCATTTCGTGATTTTATTAGACATCCTTGAATTTGATTCACAAAATAATTATTAACATGCAATATTAATACGATAATAAAAATCCTAATTTTAATTCAAGTAACATAAAACACAAGTAAAAATTAAAAAAAATCGAGTTACATTTTGTTACATTTATTAAATTTTGTATTGTATTTGTTTTCTTTTTTCCTACTTTCTCTGTTCGATATATTCTTTCTGTTCTTGTGCAAAATAAATTTTTAACCAAAATTTATAAAAATCTAGCGAGTGATAAGTTGACTAAGAAAGCTCTAAAAAAATAAAAAGAAAGAGAAAACAGAAATTTTCAGTTTTTTCTATTTGCTCTACTCTTCCCTTCTCTTTAAATTCTCTTTTCTGTCTGTTCTAGATTTTGTCTATTTTTTTTTATACCTTTTATTTTTTTCTTGTAGTCTCCAATTAGTATTACTTACAACATGGTATATAATAATAAATAATAATAAATAGTCTTTATTATGGGCGAAGTTTAGCCAAAACTACTCTAACTTAACCCGATAAAAAAAATACAAAAAAACAAAATAATAATAATAATAATAACAACAAAAATTAAGGCGATAAACAAAATGAGTTCAAAACAAGAAAGAAAACAAGAATAAAAATAAGAATGAAAATAAAAATCAAAATAAAAAGAGGAAAGTAAATATTAATAGTAAAATGAAAAATAATTGACTTTTATTAACAAATGCTGTTTGACTGTATACTCAAAAAGAAAAACTTTTTAACTTCTTTGCGAAAACTGTTCATAGGTATATGTCATCAAAATTAACTTTTGAGCAAAACTAGTTAAACTTTAGTGATTGCAAAGTTTCAGAAATAAAAAAAAATGTTAGAGGTAAAGAGAGAGGACAGTGGGAATAGACAAAACAGAAAACAATAAATAAAAAATTAAAATATAAAAATGAATGTAGATTATAGACAATACAAAAAATCTTTCTGTCCCCCATTACCTCTATTCTGTATTAAATTTTTTTAATCATTTTAATTCCTATTAATTTTATATACTCTCCTGAAGAGATTCAATGGAAATGGTTCACTTTGTCGTTTTTCTATATTTTTCCTGTTTTTTGTATTCTCTCTGTTCAGTACTCATCTATTCTTTTTATTCACTATATTTTTTCTCGACTTTCTCTATTTTGTATTCTACGTAATACTTGTGGCATTCTTGTTTAGTCTCTTGGCTAAAACAGAAGCTCCCTTTTCTGTTTTTCTGTTCCAGATTCTGATTCTCTCGATTTTCTATTTTTTTAACTCAAGTCAACTGTTCTCAAGTCTCCAATTATTTATAACTAGATATTCGTTATCGAAATAAACTTTTGACCAAAAATAGTTAAACTCTAGTGAATGAAAAGTTGGAGAGAAAAAAATCAAAACTTAGAGAATAGAAAGAATAAAGGGAATATCGAGTAAGAAGACTAAAAAATAGAGAGAAAGGCAGAAATAGACGGGATAGAAGTTAATAAATATAAATATTTCTATTTTTTTAAAGCGTTTATTTAACTCACAATGTTGTCTATCTGTCGGTTATTTTTTCGGAGCCAAATTTGAAAGGGTTCCTGTTGTCCCACTGAATTGAAATTTTGCATACTTACTTAATCTGCGTGACAATGCAATCCTATGTAGTTAAGTACCCCCTAAATGTATTAAATGGGGTTTTAAAATTTTAGGTTATGTTTACAAAGGGGTTCTCGATTTGTACATACCGTAACTTATACCGATAGTATGTTGGTCATTTGGACGTCACGGTAGATGCACAGTGTAATAAGAATAAGTCTGTGCAATAAATAAAGACTAAAAAGCAAAAAATAAAAATATATAAAAAAATGTTTTAAAAAAAGCTTTTATTCAAAAGATGCACTATAAAGTAAAAAATAATGTATTTCAATCACAGGAGAATATTTTTTCTTACAGGTTACAATACTAAAATTTATAAAAGCTTTGGAAGTTATAAAACTACGGCATTACAGAATTACTTTGTTCAGTTGACAACTCCCAAAGCTTTTATAAATTTTAGAATTTTTACATGTAAGAAAAAATATTCTCCTGTGATTGAAATACATAATTTTTCAATTTTTAGTGCATCTTTTAAATAAAAACTTTTTTAAAAAACATTTTTTTAATTTTTTTTATTACCTGTTTTCTTTATTCTATATTTTTTGTTTATTTAATTTCTATTAATTTTATGTGTTCTCGAACAAAAATAGAAATAGAAGAAATAGAATAGAATAGAAGAAATAGAAGAATATAAAATATTCTACTATGTATTTATTTTGTGTTTACTTTCTCTATTCCCTATATAAAAGTATCTTTTAGCCAAATAGCGAGTCATAATTGAAGAAATAATAAAAAAAGAATAGAATGAAAAAAACATAAACTTTCTGCTTCTTCTATTTGCTCTATTCTTTCTTTTTTTTCTATTTTCTATTCCGTCTGTTTTTTTACATTTTGTTCTTTCTTTCGGTTCTTTCGTTCTCCTTTTTCCGTCTTTATTCTCCATTTCTTTTTTTACTTTTCCATATTCATGCTGTTCTTTTAGTTTTATAAATTATTTATGTTCTCTAAATATTTACAATATCTAATGGTAAATATTCTGCTGCAAAAAAAAGAAACTTGACCGAAATTAGAAACTCTGGACAGAATAGCAAATAAGGAAATAAGGTAATAATAGAGAAAAAAACTATGAAATTTGGTCAAGAATGGTATTATTTTGCTAAAAATTCACTGAAAAATGTCAAAATTATTTTGGATATAAAACAATTTTGTATTTACAGTTTACCTACAGTTAAATTAGTTTACATATTACGAAATAAGAAGTAAAAAATATACTTAAACAATAACGAAATTAGATAGAAAATGGAGTAGAAAATAGCATAGAGAACAGAAAAAAATTAAGAACTGTATAAATACTCTTTTAATTTTGTTGATAATTAATATTTTTAGTAAAATTCCAAAAAAAAGTTAAGAACTGGATATTGTTTTATAATTTTATTGCCTATTTCAGAAGCATAGTCTATAATTTATTCATTATGTAATATTCGAGCACTAATGTAAAAATTTAAATTACTAAATAATTATACATTGTCTGGGTCTGACTCCACTTAATATGCATCGAACTGAAAACAAATAAAAATACACAGAGTGTTTAAACAATTTTATTATTTGACACAATTAGCAATTCAATTAGACTAACATGGAGCAAACCTACGAACACGACATCATAATATGTGAAAGATAAAACGACTGTGGCAATAACAATATTGCCATATTTGTGAAAATGTGGGCGTTTTTTTCCCTATTCACTCTTTAAATATTTATGTCTATTTTCTCTGCACTGAAAGTTCTCCCAACGACGATTAAAAATAAACCTTCTCTTCCTTTGTGCATATTTTCCAGGATATCATTTCCTGTTGCATAGAATTTCACTCTTTGATCCATCAATTCTCCAAAAATGGGTGTGCTACATGTTCTCGAGACTGTGATCTTGATACAGTTGCTGGATTTCAGCGTCTAACCTTTGACTTATTCTGCTTCATTTTTGCGGAAAGTAAAGTGGAGGAACAAAGTGGACATGGAACATACGGCTGGAGCGGTGTTTATGTTAAAATTTTATTGACCCTATTATGGTTCAGTGGTCGATGTGTGTTTTTACAGCATGTGTTGCTGCAATTTGATACCTCTTCCATATTTCTTCGGCTGCTGGCAGCAGACTGACGCCTTGTTGCGAAGAAATCAGAGCAACTAACTTGTTCACAGTTTTTTTTAATTTTTGCACAGTAATTTCTATCCAGTTCTCAAAATAATTTCAAATAAGTAATATAATTAATAATGATATTTCATTTTTCAAAAAAAATATGATTAATGGTTGACTAATCACATGGATTATTAATAGTTTTCTGTATTTTTTGTTCGTTTTATCTATCCATTCTTATTACCTTATTTCTTTGTTCTTTATTTTATATTCTTTCAATTTGCTCATTGTTTTTAATTTTTTATTCTTTGGTTCATTTAGTCTCTTCAACCATTTACTCTTTAAAATTTTTAATTTTGGTTTCTTTTGCAGCAGAATGCCATTAAAAATTAATTGTAAATACATGGAATTAATCAAATTTTAAAAGAACTGCAAGAACATGGAAAAGCAAAATAAAAGAAATGAAGAATAAAGACAGAAAATATAGGCGAAAAATTAAAAAACTGCAATTTTCTATATTTTCTCATTGTTTCCTACATCTATATTTTATCCATTTTTTATTCTTTAGTTTCCTTATCCCATATTTTCTCTATTCTTTTTTCTCTTCAACTTTTGTCTCAACAAAATAGAATAGAACAAATAAAGATAAAAAAATAGATGAAATAGAAAATAAAAAAACTTAGCATAGAAAAAGGGAGAATAGAGCAAATAGAAAAAACAAAACTTTGAAAGAACTGCAAAAACATAGAACAGTAAAAAAAATGAAATGAAGACTAAAGACAGAAACTATAGATTAAAAATTTGTGAGCTGCAAGTACCTATATTTTCTTATTATTTCCTCTATTTATACTTTTTTTCTGTTTTTGAGTATCTATTCATTCTCTAATTTCCTTATCCCATGTTTTCTCTATTTTTTTTCTCTCCAACTTTTGACTCGATAAAATAGAATAGAACAAAAGATAAAAAATGTATGAAATAGAAAATAAAAAGGACTTAGAACAGAATAAGGGAGAATAGAGCACATAGAAAAAACAAAACTTTAAAAGAACTGAAAAACATAGAAAAGAAAAAAAAAAGAAATGAAGACTAAAACCAGAAACTATAGACAAACAATTTAAGAACTGTAATTTCCGATATTTTCTCATTATTTCCTCTATTTATATTTTTTTCTATTTTTGATTATCTATTCATTCTCTAATTCCATATTTTCTCTATCCATTTTTCTCTCTTCAACTTTTGTCTCAATAAAATAGAATAGAACAAAAGATAAAAATAGATGAAATAGAAAATAAAAAGAACTTAGGACAGAAAAAGGGAGAATAGAGCAAATAGAAAAAACAAAACTTTAAAAGAAATGCAAAAAATAGAAAACAAAAAAAAGGAATTAAGACTAAAGACAGAAACAAATAATTTAAAAGCTGCAATTTCCTATATTTTCTCATTATTTCCTCTTTTTATATTTTTTTCTATTTTTGATTATTTATTCATTCTCTAGTTTCCTTATTCCATATTTTGTCTATTCATTTTTCTCTCTTCAACTTTTGACTCGATAAAATAGAACAGAACAAAAAATAAAAAAAATAGATAAAATAGAAAATAAAAACGACTTAGAACAGAAAAAGGGAGAATAGAGCAAACAGAAAAAATAAAACTTTAAAAGAAATGCAAAAACATAGAACATCAAAAAAAAGAAATGAAGACTAAAGACAGAAACTATTACCAACAATTTAACAATTTAAAAGCTGCAATTTCCTAAATTTTCTCATTATTTCCTCTATTTATATATATTTTTTCTATTTTTGATTATCTATTTATTCTCTAATCTTATATTTTCTCTATTCTTTTTTCTCTCTCTAACTTTTGACTCAATAAAATAGAATAGAACAAAAGATTAAAAAATAGATGAAATAGAAATTAAAAAGGATTTAGAACAGAAGAAGAGAGAATAGAGCAAACAGAAAAAACAAAACTTTAAAAGAACTGCAAAACATAGAAAAGCAAAAAAAGAAATGAAGACTAAAGACAGAAACTATAGACAAACAATTTAAGAGTTGCAATTTCCTATATTTTTTCATTATTTCCTCTATTTATGTTTTTTTTATTTTTGATTATCTATTTATTCTCTAATCCCATATTTTCTCTATCCTTTTTTCTCTCTTAAACTTTTGACTCGATGAAATAGAATAGAACAAAAGATAAAAAATGTATGAAATAGAAAATAAAAAGGACTTAGAACAGAAAAAGGGAGAATAGAGCACATAGAAAAAATGAAACTTTAAAAGAACTGAAAAACATAGAAAAGTAAAAAAAAAGAAATGAAGACTAAAACCAGAAACTATAGACAAACAATTTAAGAGCTGCAATTTCCGATATTTTCTTATTATTTCCTCCATTTATACTTTTTTTCTATGTATTTCTGATTATCTATTCATTCTCTAGTTTCCTTATCCCATATTTTCTCTATTCTTTTTTTTTCCAACTTTTGACTCGATAAAATAGAATAAAACAAAAGATAAAAAAATAGATGAAATAGAAAATAAAAAAGACTTAGGACAGAAAAAGGGAGAATAGAGCAAATAGAAAAAACAAAACTTTGAAAGAACTGCAAAAACATATAAAAGCAAAAAAAAAGAAATGAAGACAAGACAGAAACTATAGATAAAAAATTTGTGAGCTGCAATTACCTATATTTTCTTATTATTTCCTCTATTTATACTTTTTTTCTATTTTTGATTATCTATTCATTCTCTAATCCCATATTTTCTTTATTCTTTTTTCTCTTTCCAACTTTTGACTAGATAAAATAGAATAGAACAAAAGATAAAAAAATAGATGAAATAGAAAATAAAAAAAACTTAGGATAGAAAAAGGGAGAATAGAGCAAATAGAAAAAACAAAACTTTAAAAGAACTAAAAAACATAGAAAAGTAAAAAAAAAGAAATGAAGACTAATAACAGAAACTATAGACAAACTATTTAAGAGCTGCAATTTCCGATATTTTCTCATTATTTCCTCTATTAATATTTTTTTCTATTTTTGATTATCTATTCATTCTCTAATCCCATATTTTCTCTATCCTTTTTTTTTCTCTTCAATTTTTGACTCTGTAAAATAGAATAGAACAAAATATAAAAAAATAGATGAAATAGAAAATAAAAAAGACTTAGGACAGAAAAAGGGAGAATAGAGCAAATAGAAAAAACAAAACTTTGAAAGAACTGCAAAAACATATAAAAGCAAAAAAAAAGAAATGAAGACAAGACAGAAACTATAGATAAAAAATTTGTGAGCTGCAATTACCTATATTTTCTTATTATTTCCTCTATTTATACTTTTTTTCTATTTTTGATTATCTATTCATTCTCTAATCCCATATTTTCTTTATTCTTTTTTCTCTTTCCAACTTTTGACTAGATAAAATAGAATAGAACAAAAGATAAAAAAATAGATGAAATAGAAAATAAAAAAAACTTAGGATAGAAAAAGGGAGAATAGAGCAAATAGAAAAAACAAAACTTTAAAAGAACTAAAAAACATAGAAAAGTAAAAAAAAGAAATGAAGACTAAAAACAGAAACTATAGACAAACTATTTAAGAGCTGCAATTTCCGATATTTTCTCATTATTTCCTCTATTTATATTTTTTTTCTATTTTTGATTATCTATTCATTCTCTAATCCCATATTTTCTCTATCCTTTTTTCTCTCTTCAACTTTTGACTCGATAAAATAGAATAGAACAAAAGATAAAAAAATAGATGAAATAGAAAATAAAAAAGACTTAGGATAGAAAAAGGGAGAATAGGGTAAATAGAAAAAACAAAACTTTAAAAGAACTGCAAAAACATAGAAAAGAAAAAAAAATGGAGACTAAAGACAGAAACTATAGATAAAAAATTTGTGAGCTGCAATTAATGATTTCGGTCAAATTTTTATTTGGCACCAGAATTTAATTATTGGTACTATTTTAAAGTAAAGAACGAAGAGAATGCAGAAAATATGGAATACAGCAATCAGGCAGTAGAAAAAAATATAGAAATATTTATTAACAATATTATTATTCTGTCTCTTTTTCCTGTTCTTTTTATTTTCTAGTCTCCTACAGCATTTCGCTCACTAGAGTTTCACTATTTTTGGTCAAAAATACCAACTTGTAAGTAATTGGAGACTCTAGAACCGAAAAAATAAAAGTTTGAAAAAATGAAAAAACAAATAAAGAAAATAATTAATTTTTTTTACTAACCTACATTTTTTACCAGAGTTCGTCAACACTTTATTTTCACAAGTCTGTTTATTACGTGAATGTACAATATCATTTTCTCCGTTATATTATTCATTCCAAAGTTAGTCTTAATTGTTTTTAAAATGAAACCGTTTTCATTTACATTTTGAACAAAGACTTCGTTAGAACAAACATAACGATACATCATCAAAAAATAGCTACCTACTCCTTTCTCAATTCATTATAATTTGAATTATACTTTGAAACCGAAAATTAAACTGTTATATTTTTTATTGCTTTATTGTAGGAAACAAAATTTTGGTTTCATAACGTTACATAACAATGCATATTTGATTGAATTCGTTTAGAAATATCTCTGACTGCAAATAATGTTGTACAAAATGCAGTAGGTGTGTTGTCCAGTTTACCAACCCATCTCCAGTGGACAGGCAATTCTTGTCAACGCTTTCGTTATCTCTGATTTGTGTATTGAAATGTTAGACGATTGGTTTGTCAACATTTTCGCTCGACTAAAAACACATGTCTATAGGAACTTATGCAATTATTTTTAGACAAATTTCTAGTCTGACACAGACAAAGCACTTTTCTCGCCAACATCTACTTATTTAAAAAATTGCCAACAAACAAAGGGGAAAGTAAAAGTAAGTTCACAACGCACATGTAGAAAAATTGAGACGTTACCAAAAGATAAGCGGGAACCACACAATCCAACATTGACACGCATTATTTATACGCTCATTGTATTCGATCAAAACAAATAAATTAGATGGCCCAATTAAGCTTAAACAAAAGTTGGGTCAAAACTATTCGCAAAGATGCAATTATTTTGACACAAACGTGGAGTCGATTGGGGTCGGGAAAATTACAAAATTCCCAATAGTTTTTTAGTTATGAATTTTAAAAAATTTTATCTGTTTTTTTAACTATGTTAACAATTTTCTCGGAAATTGTTAATCGCAACACAATGATTTTTTTAAAAGACAGATAATTTAAAGAGATTTGCAACGATAGTAAACTTAATGTACTAGCGGCTAATAATTCCGGAGTTATTGCTCGATAAATGTTCCGGGTACCGAAGTCGACCAAAATCTCGACAAACATTTTTTAATTTCTTTTATTTCTAAATTATCGAAAAAGTGGAACTATTTTGATCCTTACCAATGCAAAATGATCCGAGATCGACTGGCGTCGAGAAAATCGCCAAATTCCCAATAGTTTTTTAGTTATGAAATTTTAAAAATTTTATCTTTTTTCTTTTTATTTGCAATTTTCTCGAAAACTATTGGTCGTAGAACAATAATCTTTTTTGAAAAGGATAAACAATTAAAAGAGCTTTCGAAAGATCATGGGGTTATCTCTGATAGTTCCGGAGTTATTGCTCGATAAATGTTCCGGGTACCCGGAATCGACCAAAATCTTGACAAAAATTGTAAAAATAAAAATTTTAAAAAACGAACCTATTGACTTGTAAAGGCTTGTAAAGGCATAAAAAAGTACAAAAAACTTTGCTAGAGTAAGTTAAAAAAAATTTTTTTTCATTTTTTCTTTGACCATTATTTTTAACCAAAAAAATTCAAAATTTTAAATTTTGTGAAAAGCTGGTATAATATGAAAAATGAGCCGGAGAATTCACTGGAAGAAACCCTTTTGCTATAGGACTTTTAGTTTTTGAGTTACGAATTTTTTTGTTGAAGAATTAAAGTACCAATACACACTTGGCCACCCTAATTTTGAACAAAAAATTTCAAATTTTTAAATCTTGTAAAAAACCGATATAATATGTAAAATGAGCCGTAGAATTCACTGGAACAAACCGTTTTGCTCTACGACTTTTTTTTAATTTTAATTTTAATTTATGAATTTTTTTATTGTTATAATTTAAATGCCTATGTACCCGGAACCGTTGCCCGGAGCGACTCCGGGTTTTGACGAGAACACAGAGAATTTCAAGCGCTATCCGATGCTTTATTGATTTTTGCTCTAAGTCTTATAGTTTCCGAGAAAAACGCAAAAAAAGGTTGCCATTTTGACTTTTTTCTAATTTTTAAACGCCGATTACGGCGAAACTATAAGAGTTAGAGAAAAACGGTAAAATCGATTAGAACCGGTATAAAAAGCCCTACAAACTGGCATAGGTTTCAAGGCGATATCTCGCAAAAATTTTTTCAATTTTCAAACGTTGATTACGGCCAAACTAAAAGAGCTAGAGGAAAACGGTTTACTCCATTGTAAAGAGCACATCAAAATCTATAAGATAGGATGGGTTTGAATTGATTTTGAGACACTTTAAAAATTGCCTATTTTTAAGGGGGGGGGTGTTAACAAATTTTTCAATTTTGTTATTTTCTCCATTACGGCAAAACTATTCGAAAAAGTGGAACTATTTAAAGACTTGCCTATGCAAAATGATCCGGGGAATCGATTGGCGTCGAGAAAATCGCCAAATTCCTAATAGTTTTTTAGTTATGAATTTTTTAAAATTTGACCTACTTTTGCTTTTTTTCGAAATTTTCTCGAAAACTATAAGTCGGAGAACAATAGTCTTTTTTGAAAATGATAGACAATTAAAAGAGCTTTCCAACGGTAATAAACTTCATTTTGTTTTCTCTAAATTTCTCTAAATTCTCTAAATTTTCCGGGTACCGAAAATCGACAAAATCGCGACCAAAATTGCAAAAATCAAAATTTTAAAAATCGAATCTACCGACTGTTTTTCTACTTTTAACAACTCTAGAGGGTTATATGAACATAGAAATATCCATAAAACTTTGATTGAGTGAGTTAAAAAAATTTTTTTTTTCATTTTTGTGAAGGTAAGTGCCTTGACCATTAAAATTTTTAGCAAAAAAATTCAAAATTTTAAATCTCATGAAAAGTTAATATAATACGTAGAATGAGCCGCAGAATTCACTGGAACAAACCGTTTTGCTCTACGACTTTTAGTTTTTTAGTTACGAATTTTTTTGTTGAAGAATAAAGTACCAGTATGCATTAGGCTACCCTAATTTTAAGCAAAAAAATTCAAATTTTTAAATCGGGTAAAAAACCGATATAATATGTAAAATGAGTGTAAAATCCACTCAAACAAACCGTTTTGCTCTACGACTTTTAGTTTTTAAGTTATGAATTTTTTTAGTGCAAAACTTTAAATGCATCTGTACCCGGAACCGTTGCCCAAAAACTTTAAAAATTGTTCCTTTTGCACTTTTGAGGATTCTAGAGGCTTTTAAAAGTTTGAAAAAGCGAGTTAAAAAAATTAATATTTCTAGGAAAAAATTTTCAAAAAAAAACATACGTACCTAAATGGATTTAAATATTTAAAACTAAAAAAAATAATAATGTTAAAGTGGAATAAACCGAGATGAGTTTAATTTTTCATAACATGAACATGTTGTGACGCTTGTTTCCAATTTAATTATTGTTAGAGCAGAGTTCATGTACTCAGGTAAACACGCACTACCGGCTATGAAAATGAATGATCAATAGAAAATAGGAGCGCCGTCTGGACTACATTGTGGATTAGATTAGATGGTAATTTCTTTGTCCAAGTTCTCCAAATAAATTTGCAAATTAAAATTAATTGCCCAACAGTTTTGGTTTTTGGGCCACTAAAACCACGATTCTCTCTTAATAATTCGTCACCCTCTTGAGCGAAAATTCCTAGACCTTAACGGTATTGGCCTTTTGTTTGCAAATGCTAAAATCAGTCATTCGTGCGCAAATTCCATCCAAAGACACGAAGCGATTATATCACAGTGTCAAAGTGCGCTTTTTGGGTTAATTCGAGATCGTTATCGCTTATTAACTACACCTCAGAGGGTGGTCTTGGAGCGAAAATTGTGCCAGAAAACACATTTATTGAAATTTTTAAGTCAATCGAAACTTTGGCATGAGTGGGTGTTGAAGCCTTACGACCTTTTATTCTCTCAAATTAGTAAGTTGCATAAATCATGCCATGGATAAATTTATTTCTCTTCGATATAACTGTTTCTTCCGTGATGGTAGGTGGTCTCCGGACAAGTGAAAAGACTTTTGCTATCAAGGCGTTTCTTCCAAATTTGATTTATATCAAACTCATATGTTGCCTTAATTCCACTTTCAGAAAATAATGTGCCAATGCATTATTCAGATAGTTAACCAAAAGCACGTTTAAAACAGCACTTGATATGCGATATTGAAATAAAACATCAACTCTGTTTGATACCAAATTTATACCAGTATAAATCAGAAAAGTTAAATGAGGCCATTAGAGAAATTTGGTCAAAAGAGACCTGAAATAAAAAAAGGACAAATGGCATTATAGTTCCATCTTAAAAGTAAAGTGTGTTTCTTATGTTGAACGCATTTATTTCTAGGTATCAGTTTACTGTTAATAGAGTTTGGAGAATAATAAGCAATAGAGAGAATATAGAAAATAGAGAAAACACAGGGAGACTTTATTTTCTTTGTTTTTCTGAACTATGTTCTGTCTACCTCTGATTCTCTATTCATTGCTTTCTGTTCCTTGTTCTTTATTTTCTACACTTTTAATTCTTTTTTTTTATTGTTGTTATTTGCTAAAATTTCACTAGTTCTATTTTACATAAGCGTGGCATTGATGTCAATATTTAAAAACTAGAGAACAGAAAGAATAGAGGAGAGAAGAAACAGAAGATATAGAAAATGGGGAGAATTTAGAGTAAAGAAAGTACCTATTAATAGAGATTAAAAAGAACAGAAAGAATATGAAACACAGAGATCAAGAAATAATGTAAATAAAGAATAGGACAAATAGGCAACAACAGAAAGAATCGAGAAACGAATTTTTATGCTTTCTCAAACTGTTACCATTATTCTTTCCATTCCAGACCCTCTATTTCCATTTTTTTTAATTTTTTTTAATCAAGAGTATTATGTTATAAATAATTAGAGACCAGAAAACAGCAATAATGAAAGGTAGAAAAAAATAGGGAGAATCTAGAATAGAAAGATTATAGCATAAAGAGAAAAAGGAAAATATATGTAAAAAGGGGTGAATTTCTGTTACTATTTTTTAAAAATATAGATAGTAGTCTATATTTGGTCTATATTTTTTTCTATATTTTTTCTACTGTTTTTTGTGTTCTTTACTCTGTCGCAGTCAAAGGTTTATGTTGTTTAAGAATAGAGTGAAAAATAACAGACAAGGTATACAGAAGATAGAGAAATATAATAGAGAGTACGATTATCGCAAAAAGAAGACAGAGAGGGTGTTTATATTTACCACCTTTTTTTCATATTTCTCCTATATTTTTATTCTCTCTATTGGCTTTATACTTTCTCTCTTTTAGACTCTCCAAATGTTTACTTTCACATCGGTTCACGTTTTACTATTAATAAGAAATTGAAGACAATGATGGAATAGACAATAAAGAGAATATAGAAAATAGAAAAATCACAGAATTTATTTTCTTTGTTTTTCTAAACAATGGTCTGTCTACCTCTGATTCTCTATTCATTACTTTCTGTTCCTTGTTCTCTATTTTCTCCACATTTAATTCTTTTTTTTATTGTTGTTATTTGCTAAAATTTCTCTAGTTTGGTTAGATGTCTAATTTACATGAGCGTGGCATTAGTGTTAATATTTAAAAACTAGAGAATAGAAAGAATAGAGGAGAGAAGACATAGAAGATATAGAAAATGGGGAGAATTTAGAGTAAAGAAAGTATCTATTAATAAAGATTAAAAAGAATAGAAAGAATATGAAACACAGAGATCAAGAAATAATGGAAACAAAGAATAAAGTATAGGACAAATAGACAATAACAGAAAGAATAGAGAAACGAATTTTTATGCTTTCTCTAAACTGTTACCACTATTTTTTCCATTGCAGACCCTCTTTATTCTTTTTTCTATTTCCATTTTTGTATTTTATTTTTTTGATCAAGAATATTATATTACAAATAATTAGAGACTAGAAAACAGAAATAATAAAAGGTAAAAAAATAGAAGAAGGAATCTAGAATAGAAAGATTATAGCATAAAGAGAAAAAAGAAAATATATGTAGAAAAGGAAGAATTTGTTACAATTTTTTTAATATATTTTTTATACTGTTTTTGTCTTTGTGTTCTTTACCTTGTCTCAGTCAAACGTTTATGTTGTTTAAGAATCGATTGGAAATATTTACACAATAGAAAATAGAACGAAAAATAACAGAGAAGGTATACAGAAGATAGAAAATGATGATAGAGAGTACTATTATCACAAGAAGAAGACAGAGAGAGTGTTTCTATTTTTTCTTCATATTTCTCCTATATTTTTATTCTCTCTATTGACTAAATGCCTTCTGTCTTTTAGACTTTACAAATTTTTATTTTCACCTAAGTTCACGTTTTACTGTTAGAAGAAATTGAAAACAATGGTGGAACAGACAATAATAAGAATATAGAAAATAGAAAAAACCAAAGAGACCTTATTTTCTTAGTTTTTCTAAACTATGGTCTGTCTACCTCTGATTCTCTATTCATTATTTTCTGTTCTTTGTTCTCTATTTTGTCCACATTTAATTCTTTTTTTTATTGTTGTTGTTTGCTAAAATTTCTCTGGTTTGATTACAAGTCTAATTTACATAAGCGTGGCATTGGTGTTAATATTTAAAAACTAGAGAACAGAAAGAATAGAGGACAGAAGAAACAGAAGTTATAGAAAATGGGGAGAATTTAGAGTAAAGAAAGTATCTATTAATAGAGATTAAAAAGAATAGAAAGAATATGAAACACAGTGATCAAGAAATAATGGAAATAAAGAATAGGACAAATAGACAATAACAGAAAGAATAGAGAAACGAATTTTTATGCTTTCTCAAACTGTTACCATTATTCTTTCCATTCCAGACCCTCTATTGCCATTTTTTTTAATTTTTTTTAATCAAGAGTAATGTTACAAATAATTAGAGACCAGAAAACAGAAATAATGAAAGGTAGAAAAAAATAGGGAGAATCTAGAATAGAAAGATTATAGCATAAAGAGAAAAAGGAAAATATATGTAAAAAGGGGTGAATTTCTGTTACATTTTTTTTTAAATATAGATAGTAGTCTATTTGGTCTATATTTTTTTCTATATTTTTTTGTGATCTTTACTCTGTCTCAGTCAAAGGTTGTTTAAGTTGTTTGTTGTTTAAGAATAGAGCGAAAAATAACAGAGAAGGTATACAGAAGATAGAGAAATATAATAGAGAGTACGATTATCGCAAGAAGAAGACAGAGAGGGTGTTTATATTTTCCACCTTTTATTCATATTTCTCCTATATTTTTATTCTCTCTATTGACTTTATGCTTTCTCTCTTTTAGACTCTCCAAATGTTTATTTTCACATCGGTTCACGTTTTACTATTAATAAGAAATTGAAGACAATGATGGAATAGACAATAAAGAGAATATAGAAAATAGAAAAAACACAGACTTTATTTTCTTTGTTTTTCTAAACTATGGTCGTTTACCTCTGATTCTTTATTCATTACTTTCTCTTCCTTGTTCTCTATTTTTTCCTTTTTTAATTCTTTTTTTATTGCGGTTATTTGCTAAAAATTCTCTAGTTTGGTCACAAGTCTAATTTACATAAGTGTGGCATTGATATCAATATTTAAAAACTAGAGAACAGAAAGAATAGAGGAGAAAAGAAATTGAAGATGTAGAGTACCAAAAATATCTACTAATAGAGCTTAAAGAGAATAAAAAGAAAATGAAATAGAGAAATCATAAAATAAAGGAAACAAAAAATAGAGAATAGAGAGAATAGGGCTAATAGACAACACTAGATAAAATAGAGAAACAAATTCCTCTACTTTCTCTAAACTGTTATCACTGTTCATTTCCTAACTTCTTTATTCTTTTCTCTATTTCCATTTTTTATTCCATTTTAATCAAGAATACTATGTAGTAAATAATTAGAATATAAAAACAAAAAGAATAAAAGGCAGAAAAGAATAGAAGAAAGAACAGAAATTAGGGAGAATCTAGAATACAAAATTATAGGATAAAGAAATGTTTCTATTTTTTTATTATAATCTATATTTGGTCTATTTTTTTTCTATATTTAGTCTATTGGTTTTTTTTGTGTTCTTTACTGTCTCTGGCATAAGTCTATAAGTGTAGGACAAAAAAAAATAACAGAGTGCAAAAATGTAAAAAACAGTGAGAATACAGAATAACAGAAAATAAAAAAATTAAAAATAAAACCTCTATTTTTTATATATTTTTTTGTTGTATATTTTATGTCTTTAGTTTCTATTACTAGAAAAACGTAAAGTAAAAAATAAGAATTTGGAGAGTCTAAAGAACAGAAGTAGAGTCAATAGAAGAAACAATAAAAAACATAAAGACCAAAAAACCCTCTCTGTCCTTTTGACTTGCAGAATCATACCCTTTATTATCTATTCTCTATCTATATTTATTTCTATCTTATGTAAATATTTACAATTCTATTCTTAAACAACATATTTGTATCCTCTTTCAATTAGATATTTCAATTTTGTTAGTGTTCTTTTTAGTCCCTAAACTCTAAAACATCGCCAGTTTTGGTTTATTTTGACGCGCAAGAATGTCATTAACGTAAATATTTATAAAAAAAGAAAATAACGGAGAGAGAAAGAAATAAAATAATTAGAAAATGGACACAATTTAAAAAATAAAGAATAGACAAAAGAGAGAGTATAAAAAAGGAAGAACAAAAAGTGTCTCAGTTTTCTTTAAATAATTATATTCTATCTATCGTATATTCTCTATTAAATTATTATCCTCAATTCTGGCTATTCTCTTTGATTTAACATTTTTTCTATTGTTTTTGTTAATTTTTATTTTATGTTTTCTTTCTCGCTGGCTAGGGTTTCAATAGTTTTATAAACTAAAGAACAGAAAAAATAAAAAGGACAAAATTTAAAAAATACTGTTAATTTAGAGAAAAGGAAAAATACATTTAATACAAACTGAGAGTTTCTGTTTTCTCTCTATTCCCTCTAAACTACATATTATAATTATTTTCTATTTAACTTAGTTTTTAGTGTCTTAGTTTTGACTTTTTCTTCTATTTTTTATTTTTCCTCTTTTTTGTTTTTGGTCTATTTACTCTATGTTATGTTAAATTATTTATTTATTCTATATTTTCCTTTCTTAATTTCCTCTACTATTTCTTATCTTTGCGTTGTTTAGTCTCGTCGAGATCAAAAACACAGATATAGAGGGTAAAAAAGATAGAAATAACGGGAAATAAAAAAGAGAGATTATACAACTGAGAGTATGACTATCGCATGATAATGTTTTTATATGCCTTCTATTATTTATTTTTTTAAATAAAAGCTTATTATTATTATTAATATTTACCTGTTTTCGCAGTTATTTAATTCTTTTTTTTTCTTTCTATTGATTTAATTCTCTTTTTCTTCAGTCTCTCCAATTTTTTAATTATCAGAATTTGACATATCTTTGAAAAAAGTTTATTCTTCCACCGAATACTAGATACAAAACATAGAATAAAACAGGAAATAATTAGAATTTAATTTGAAGAGACAAGAGAGAATAGAGAAAAAATGTAGAAATTAAAAAGACTAGAAAGGAGGGAAAAAAATAAGAATAAGAAAGTCGTGATAATAATGAACATAGAAGACAGTATTTTTTTAAGGTTTGTCACAAACTATTAAAGAATAATGACCTTTATTAAAACACTTAAGACGAAATAAAGGGATTGCCACCATAGATCATTACTCTTTTTACCGTTACTTAAAAATTCACATCACCCAAAGGCGTACAAGACATCTAACTGCGATCATAAATTTGCATTTGTCTGCTGTCGTGTGCAAGGAGGAAGCTTAAACGCCTTTAATAGAGTTACTACATTAGCCAGAAAAAATACAACAAGCAACACAATTTACAGGATGTGTTTAAAACAAAAATTCATAAAAAAGAGTCACGCTGTCACTATTAATTAGCTCAAACAATAAGTTCTTTCACATTTATGTGTTTGTATCAATTAGATTTACAACTTTATCAAACCCAACAATGAAAGTTTTGGGGTCAAACAAACACTGACCGAAACACCCACACAAAAAAATTGAATTTTTGCTCTTGTACCAATTAAAATCGGTAAAAATGACCGACAACTTAATTAACTTCCTGGAACTGGTCCAGTCCAGAAAAACGGAAATTCCAGCTCGATCATAAACTCAAATTCCGTTTAATTAAGCCAGTGATCCTGATTAGGGGTGGGCGATATTAAGATTTAAATATCGATAATCGATACATTAAAATTATCGATAAACATCGATATATCGAAATATCGATATATATCGAGATATCGAGATATCGAGATATCGATATATCGATATATATCGAGATATCGATATATCGATACTTATCGAGATATCGAAAATTAGCAAAATATCGATATATTATATTGAATCATCAATATTTATTATTACAATATTATTCTTTACAAAAAAATTGCACAATTAATTTATGAATTTAGCTTCTAACTAAACTAAAACGATATTATCGAAATTTTTCGGAATATCGATAAATATTGAAAATTATCGATATTTATCGGTATTCGGTATATCGATAGTTATCGATATATATCGAGATATCGATGTATCGAAATATCGATATATCGATATATATCAAGATATCGATATATCGATACTTATCGAAATATCGAAAATTAGCAAAATATCGATGTATTATATTGAATCATCAATATTTATTATTACAATATTATTCTTTACAAAAAAATTGCACAATTAATTTATGAATTTAGCTTCTAACTAAACTAAAACTATATTATCGAAATTTTTCGGAATATCGATAAATATTGATAATTATCGATATTTATCGGTATTCGGTATATCGATAGTTATCGATATTTATCGGTATATCGATAATTATCGATATATCGATATTTTTTGATAATTATATCGATCATCGATATATCGATATATCGATATTTTTATCGATATAACGGTAAAAATTCCCAGCCCTAATCCTGATCACAGTAGGCTTAGTTTGAATGACGACACTCCTCGGTTTTTCCCCTCACTCTTTCCGAAGGCAGCCGAAGAAGCACGTGTGTGATCGCAGTCGTTGTTTCGCGTGCTAGATGCGAGTTTACCTTTTGCTACCGCGAAATGTGAACATAGAATTTTTGACGGTAAAATGATGAACAAACGCAAATTTGTGCCAAGTAAACAATTTATTATGCGGTTTGGAAAGAGTGTAGTTTTGTTGTGAATGCAAATTACTTGGTGTTACCTCAAAAAGTGTGATTTTGCTTATGGGTTGAGTCAATAAAACCTTGGTTTTGTGGGTGTCAAATGGTTGGTGGTTATTGTGGGGAAAATGGCTTACGTCATTTGGAGGGTTGTTATGAAAAAGTATTCGAGGATCAGGCTGGGATTAAACGGTTCACCGGTAAGTCAATGGTTATTAATAACCGTCTGTGTACTTAATCTACTTTTAATTTGGGTAAATTTTAACAAGGATGTTGTTGCAATGCACAGACTAAATATTTGAGCCATAAATTGACTTTTTGATACAGTAAGTGGTGTTTTTTTCAAACAAATTTATTCAGGAAGCTTCTTATAATATTTTGGTTAGATTTAAGTAAATAATCTTGAGGTTTTGGTGCTTTTTGCAATTACAGATGTCTCAAAAATTGCATTTTAACTGTTTTAAATTTGTCACTAAATGGTGTCAGGATAGTGAAAATGAGACAAAATTAATTAATGTCATTTCTTAGTTCTTTCGGAATTTTTTAACAATTAAAGGAATTGTAGACTTAAGAAAGAAACAGTAGAGAAAATAAAAAATTGAATAAACAAAGAACAGATCATCAAAAATAAAATACAGAAATGGCAGAGAACAGAAAGAAGAGACAAAATAGAAAAATTCAGAAAAATCAAACTCTCTGTTTTTCTTTACCTATATTATTCTTCTTCTCTATTCTTTGCGTCTTTTATTTTTTCTATTTTCCATCTTTTATTGTTTACCGAAACTAGAAAATAAAAAAAACAGAAAAAATACAGAGAATATTAAATAAATAAATCAATAAAGAAACAGTAGGCAAAATAAAAAATCGGATAAACAAAGAACAGATCATTAAAAATAAAATACAGAAATGGCAGAGAACAGAAAGAAGAGACAAAATAGAAAAATACAGAAAAAATAAACTCTCTGTCTTTCTATTATACCTATATTATTCTTCTTCTCTATTCTTTGAGTCTTTTATTTTTTCTATTTTCCATCTTTTATTGTTTACCGAAACTAGAAAGTAAAAAAAAACAGAAAAAATATAGAAAATATTAAATAAATAAATAAAGAAACAATAGGCAAAATAAAAAATCGGATAAACAAAGAACAGATCATTAAAAATAAAATACAGAAATGGCAAAGAACAGAAAGAAGAGGCAAAATAGAAAAATACAGAAAAAACAAACTCTCTGTCTTTCTATTATATCTATATTATTCTTCTTGTCTATTCTTTAAGTCTTTTATTTTTTTTATTTTCCATTTTTTATTGTTTACTGAAACTAGAAAATAAAAAAAAACAGAAAAAATATAGAGAATATTATATAAATAAATAAAGAAACAGTAGGCAAAATAAAAATCGGATAAACAAAGAACAGATCATCAAAAATAAAATACAGAAATGGCAGAGAACAGAAAGAAGAGACAAAATAGAAAAATACAGAAAAAACAAACTCTCTGTCTTTCTATTATACCTAGATTATTGTCTTTTCTTTCTATTTTTTTTATATTTTATTTTTCTGTTTTTAGCCTTTTGACCAATTCTATTGAAAGTCTAAGATGTGATACTAAGGAACACAAAAAAGATAAAAGAAACAGTAAAAAAATAAAAAATAGAATAAATAAAAATGATCATCAAAAGTACAAAATAGATATGACAGAGGACAGACAGAATAAGAGACAAAATAGAAATACATTGAGAAATACGGAGGAAACAAACCTCCTTTGTTTTCCCCAAGTTCTAAATTCTCACTTTTTCATATTTTCTTTCTATACTAAATTCTCCCTCTTCTTTATTCTTTATTTATTTATTTTTATTTTTATTTTTTATTCTTTGTCCTTTTTATTATTTTTTGTTTTGTACCATTTATTCTTTTTACTGAAACTAACAAAACTCTAGCAAACACAAAAATAAAATGGAAAATACAAATACAGAAAAAATAATGTAGAGAATAACCCTTCTATTGTTATCCTCTCTGTTTTTTCCATATTTTCTTTATTGCCTTCTATTCTAGATTTTTTCTATTCTGTTCTTTGCTCTTTTTTTGACTTTACTACCTTTTATTCTTTCTGTTCTCCTAATTAATTAATGATTACTGAGTCGCTGCAATATCATTATTTGTTTTGGGGAAAAAACGCAAAAAAATGTCACTATTCTTCCAAAAAATAATTAAATAAATAAAAATAAACATATTTTGGGGGTATCAACATTGTGTTACGTATTTTTTGGACAAAGCATATTGTTTTAGAATAAAAAAAAATTTAGTTTAATTAATACAATTTTAATAATTTTAAATTTATTATTATTTAGAGAAAAATTATGAAACAAAAATACTGAAAAGTAGACACATTTTTTTAGGAGAAGAAAAGGCTGAAACATTTAGAAACTAAAAAACTGATAAACTGGAACATAGAGAAAGCAAAAAACTAAAACACTCCAAACCCTCTAAAAACTATAGAAATAAAGAAATAAGAAATTGAAAAATAAACAAAAAGAAACAAAAAAATTAGAAACTGAAACACTTAAGTAGACTGAAGAGCTAAAAGATGTGAGAACTGAAAACTAAAAGAGAATAAAATAAAACATAATTACTCAACCAAATTTCTAAAAAAAATATTAATTATCATTAATTGAATAAAAAACAAGCGAGGTAATAGAGCATTTATCACCTCCTCACCTTAATTGAAAACTCTCTCGAGATTATAATCATAATCAAGTGGAATTAAATACTCGCAAATCCATTTTTGCTGCATTTCTACAATTGCATGATGATGTGTTGATGAATGCATTAGTGGAAAATTTGCATAGAAAAACCGTAACTTTCCCTCATTTGTGGTTTCAAACGGAAAATGATTCGTAATTTAATAAAGGTACAGTAATATAAAACCAATTTACAAGATAATTAAAAATAATGTCCACGCACTTGCAATTTTATGAAATTATATAATTAGGAAACGTTGGAATGCGCTCATGATTATTAAAAACAGGAAATTTTTGTTAAATAACTGGTAAATTCTTATCGTGATTAATTCATTAATTGTGCCAGATAGATCGCTTTCTTCATATTATTATTGTACTTTATCTGGAACAATTATTAAAACCAGTAGAGCACACACATAATCTTCAATTAGCAACACTTCGGCTTTATTACATTCTCAAATAATTAATTTGAAAAAAGGAAAAGGAAACTTAGAGCTTGTCCCGCTACGCACATTACGACACAATCGAAGGTGTTTCGTTCATTGACGAAACGTCCATTCATTTCTTGATAAAGCATAAATATTTAGACACGATTTCATTTCGGTTATGTGAAAGTAGACTGAAAAATTTGACACGATTGGCAAAAAATGCACGAGTTAAGTTTTTCCATTTTGCCCCAATTGTGAGACTAAAGTGGGGCTAGTTATTAAAATGTCAGTTAAGTAACGCAAGATAAACATGGGATTTTATCAAATATTTAAGAAAAAATCAACGATTTTCATCATCAATTTTTTTTATTATTCATTACAATAAACAATTTGTAAACATTGTTTTGCAATGTGTGTTTGGCTTATTTGCTGTAGCATTGGTTACTTTAAAATTTAATCCTGTGCATTGTTACAGGATAAGAAAATCTTTAAAAATAAATTTTGTTTCAAAATAAACTGAAAATAAACCTGTGACAACATTGAGAAAAGGCAACTAAAAAAGTGCTAACTTTCCAAAATCTGAGAAAAAAACACTCTAAATATCTTATACAGTCTGTTCCAACGATCCGAAAATGAGATATTGACTTTTTCTTTTTTCTTAGATTATGCTGCGTTTCTGCAGCATATTTTAAAAATATTACGGTATATATACAGGATGTTCCAATATTAAAGAAACACTAAAGTTATGTTTTTTCAAATGGCACAACCTGAATTTTATTGCATTTTTGGACGTAGCTTTAAATATTGATGATTTTGGTTGAAACTGGTATTGGTCGATTCTGCTTAGTTTTTAAAATAATCTGATTTTTTTGACGAAACCACGTTTTATTTAAAAATGCATTACACAAAAACCAAGAGTCGTAGAAAAGTAGGACTGTCACCATTTTAAAGGGAAAAGTTCAAATTTCAATCTGTTGTAATTGTTTAGCGCATTGCAATTAGAAACGTAAAAAAATTAAGAAGTTTGTTAAAAGTTGTATAACTTGAAAAAGTTAAATGGAACGCATTTTTTGTTCTTGTTTCTCAAAGATTATTAAATTGTCTACCTAAAAGCGTAAAAGCATAAAGCCTGAAATGTCTAAAGTTAGTAACTAAAAAGTTAAAAGTTAAAAGTTAATTTCAGCATGAATGCACATTATTCATGAGCATTGTTTTCTCTCCTTACCAGTTTTATACTTTATCGCTATTTCAGATTTTCAGTTCCTACGTTTTTCAGTCTTTCAGTCTTGTAGATAATGTTTCAGCCTTCATAATTTTGTATTACAACAATTAACTAAATTAGGAGCATTTCAGTTTTTTAAGTTTTTCAGTTTCTCAGATGTTTTAACTTTTTTACACATTTAAGAGATTTTGGTTCTTCAGTTCTTTATTTTTGTCGTTTTAGTTTTTCAGTATGTGTTTCTTAGAGCTTCAGCTTTTTTGTTTATACTCTCTCAGTGTTTCTCAATCTTTTAGTTTTTTCTCTTTTCAAATACAAATTTGTCTATTTCTTAGTTTTTTGCTTCTCGATATTTTAGCTTTTCAGTCTCTAGGCTTTTCTGCTTTTAGTATCTTATTAGTGTCTTAATTACTTTAGTTTTTATCTTTTCAAGTCTTAATTTTCCATTTCTCTAATTCTTAGCAGGTATTTCAAATTTACAGTTTCTAAGTTATTAATTTTCTTTTGTTTTCTTTTGTTCTTTAGTTTTTGTTATTCAGTGTTTAAGTTTCTCAATATTTCAATTACAATATTTTTGTTTCTAAGTCCTTTACCTTCTGAAAAACTTTTAGTTCCTAACTTTTCCAGCTTTTTCTCTCTTAGTGTTTTTTTTTTTTTTGTTCCAGTTATGTAATTTTTTAACTTCTTACAGTTCAGGGCCCAGGCTTTCAGTTTTTTTTCTCTGTTCACATATCAATTTCTCTCCTTTCCAGTTTCATACTTTCTCGGTATTTCAGCATTTCAGTTCCTACGTTTTTCAGTCTTTCAGTTTCTTAGCTAATGTTTCAGCCTTCATAATTTTGTATTACAAAAGTTAACTAAATCAGGAGTATTTCAGTTTTTTAAGTTTTTCAGTTTCTCAAAAGTTTTTACACGTTTAAGTGATTTTGGTTCATCAGTTCTTTGTTTTTGTCGTTTTATTTTTTCAGTTGTGTTCCAGTTTCTCAATATTTTAGCTCTTTTATCTTTTCAGATACAAATTTGTCTATAACTTAGTTAAATAATTTTTTGCTTCTCGATATTTTAGCTCTTCAGTCTCAATTTTTTTCACCTTTCCAGTGTCTTATTAGAGTCTTCATTACTATAGTGTTTTAGTTTTTCAAATTATTTATTTCTCTAATTGTTAGTAGGTATTTCAGATTTACAGTTTCAAAGTTCTTTAGCTTCTGAAAAATTTTTAGTTCCTAAGTTTTCCAGCTTTTTCGGTTTGGTTCCAATTTCGTAATTATTTAACTTCTTCAGCTTTTCAGTTCCTACGTTTTTCAGTCTTTCAGTTTCTTAGTTAATGTTTCAGCCTTCCTAATTTTGTATTACAAAAGTTAACTAATTCAGGAGCATTTCAGTTTTTTAAGTTTTTCAGTTTCTCTGATGTTTTAACTTTTTTACACATTTAAGAGATTTTGGTTCTTCAGTTCCTTATTTTTGTCGTTTTATTTTTTCAGAATGGGTTTCTTAGTGCTTCAGCTTTTGTCCTTTTACTCTCTCAGTGTTCTAGTTTCTCAATATTTTAGCTCTTTTATCTTTTCAGATACAAATTTGTCTATTTCTTAGTTAAACATTTTTTTGCTTTTCAATCTCTATTTTTTTCAGCTTTTCAGTGTCTTATTAGTGTCTTAATTATTTTAGTTTTTAGCTTTTCAAATCTTAATTTTCCATTTCGCTAATTACAGTTTCTAAGTTATTCAGTTTCTTTTGTTTTTTTTAGTATTTTTGTTGTTCAGTTTAGGTTTTTCCATATTTCAATTTCATTATTTTTGTTTCTAAGTTCTTTACCTTCTGAAAAATTTGTAGTTCCTAACTTTTCCAGTTTTTCTTTCTTAGTATTTTGTTTCTTGGTTACCAGTTTTTTAATTTTTTAACTTCTTACAGTTAAATTCTTAGGTTTTCAGGTTCAAATAAAAATTTCTCTATACTTTTCAGTTTCATGTATTTTTCAGCTATTCAGCCACTTTAGTGTTGCAATGTTCCAGTTTCTCAGTTTTTTAGCATCTTACAGATTTTCAGTTTATAGGTTTTTCAACTTTTCAGTTTCTTATTAGTGTCTTAGCTAACTTGATGTTTCAGTTAATTTTTTGTTTCCCAGTATTTCAGGTTTACCTACAGCTCCTAAGTTTTTCAGTTTTGCAATTTTCAGTTCCATAATGTTAATAGTTTTAGTGTTTAAGTCTGGATATCCTGGTGTTTAGCTTTTCTTAAGCGTCATGAAATTAACTGATTTACGAAATAATAACTTTTACAGACTCTAAAAGAAATAAGTCTTTTATTTTCAAACATATCTACTATTAGATTTTTAATTTTTTTTTGGAACTAGTTTGTAAATTACCTACAAGAAATTTCAAACAAAGAGTGGACAATTTATCAATGATCTCTGGATTATTATGTACAATTGTTTGCTTACTACCTTGAATTTGTGCTTCGTATTTGAGTTTCCCCAATTTTTGTTTATTCAACATCTAGTCGTGTCATTGCTCTTTTAGCAACTTTGAGAAAATTCAATTTGCATTTTTGGTACGTACACACCTGACATCATTGTTTAAATAATTTATTATATTGTAAAATAAACAATATCGGACTTGAAGTGTAGCCTTGAGGAACATTTTCAAACAGTCTAAATGAATGAACATATTGTATTAAAATTCGTGTCCACTTTTCTGGAAGTGAAACGTCCGTTTAGCATGAAAATACAGTTGATTGTCAGATTAGGCAGCGGTAAAAATAAACCAGAATAATAATGTGTCATGACCATGAACCATCCATATTGGCGTTTTATTATGTACCTCGAATGTGCAATAAAACTGTGTGAAACGAGCAAAGTCTCGTTGCTCTACTCTACCGGCTAATTGGTGTCTCTAGGCTAGGAAAAATAGATTAAGTAATACGGACTGTTTATAAAAGATTGTAGGATCTCAGGTGGTTCTGGAATTTGAATTTACCGCATTTAATTACTTTATTTCTATGAAATTTCTGAAAAGTACCAATTTTTATCTACTCAGGCAACCAGTAAAACCAAATTTTTCATATACTAACATTGTTCGTTTTTTTTTGAAAGAAGCGCCAAACTTTTAATACCTACTACCATCCTACAGGCTGTTTTGTCTAAACCAGGGGCGGATCCAGAAATTAATTTTGGGGGGGTCTTCCAAACATTTTTAGCATGGTGAAGCTATTGAATGAAACTTTTGTTATGTTAAAATACATATTTAAATAAATTTGCACAAAATTTAAGCCCAAAAAACTTTTTTCCAAAAAAATTTTACAATACAAATTTATATTTTCTCAAATAAAATACCCTATATGTTGCGCATTTTTTGGATATTCATAGGTAGTTGTTGATCATAACGTTTTTTTACTAGTCGGTTTCGCTAAGTTTTTGAAATAATTAGTTCTCATTGACAAAAACAACACTCTTTTTATTATTAAAAAAACTACAACATAAAATACAACAGACAATGTTAATTTACATACAGTTGTTTAAGTAAGTTTAAGTAATAAAAAATTCTGGACGTAAAAAAATTTCTAAGCAACTTCCTTGTTTTACTTTTCGAGAATCTTCGCATAATATTTTATTAAGTGGTAATAATTTATTTTCATTGTAAGGAAAGGTATTTGGTATTTTTTGGCTATCATCTAAAAAAATACAACTTTCTGGAAACGTTTCGATGTTAATTTAATTTTCTTTAGGCCGTCAATTGTTTTTTATAAACGGATTGAAAAAGATTAAATTAAGACGAAACGTTACCAGAAAATTGTGATTTTTTAGTGATAGTCTAAAAAACGCCAAAGAGGTACCTTTCCTTATACTGAAACTAAACAAAATGGACACAAACATATTAGAAATTAATAATTTATGTATTTATTTATTAAAAAATGAGCATTAAAAAGACTTTTAATGTGATTATTTAAAAAACATTTGTTCATTAAACTTTTATATTATTTATTAAAAAATTAAAATTGGTGTTTGGGGGCCCCCTGGGCCCCTCCCCTGGATCCGCCCTTGGTCTAAACCCCACATTAGAAGTATTGGGAGTTCTAATAATCATAGTCATCTGAAAATTTGTGTACAATCATAATCTTTTAGGTCCTACTCAATGAAAATATTCTCAAGATAGCAGCACTTCCGGTTATACCGGAAGTCGCTATCAACTTCCTTATTTTAAATGGAATGCTATATTTTTTAATGCGTTTTTGAATTACTAGAGTTATTTTAAGGTAGTTTTCATAAGCTGTTTCTATACCTAAATTTAGCCGTTTACGAAATATTTATGGTTTTTAAAATTTTTTTGGATTTGCACCTTCCAGTTCAAAAATCGATAACTCTGCGATTTTTAAAAATTTGGAAATATTTTTGAGCTCTTTTGAAAGAGGAAGCCTAGATCTTTCCTTTGGTGTTTTCAAATTTCTAAAAAAGAATAACAAACTCAAAATTTTTTAAATTAAGTTTGCGAAACTTTAAGCACCCATAACTCATTTTTTTCAAATGAAATGACAAAAGTTTTATTTCATTAGATGGTAGAGAATTTAATTCTGCTTCGATCTGTGTTAACATTCCCTATACTTATGTTTAATAGTTTTCAAGTTACAATATTTTTTTGTTGGGATTGAGAAATTCATTAGCCATAGGCCTTTTCTCATAGGTTGCCATGGAAACGAATGAAAAAAAGTGAGAAATTAAAGTTTTTCAAACCAACACCCAATGAATTTATTTTGTTTTCACAGTCTGATAACACAATTTTGAACAGAGTTTGTCGTTTAAGTTTAATCAGAAATGTTTTTATGGCAAACTATGCAAAAATAGTTGAGGTTAGTAAGAAATTTCCTACAATAACAAAAAAACAACATAACTTGAAAATTATCACAGATAGGTATAGGGAATGCTAATACAGGGTGTTTCAAGTTTTAGGTCCAGTCAAAAAATAAATACTTCTAGTATTCCAAAATAAAAAATATATATCGCAAACGATAGAGTTTCTAACACGCTTAAAAGCGTAAAACGCAAAAAACTACATAAAAAATTTTTTTTTTCAAATTATTCCAATAATTTTTTTTTAATAAAATTCCTCCTATTTTTTAAGTAAGATTTCCGAAACTGGAACAGTAAAAAACCCAAGGCGTATTGAACAATTGAAATTTCAATTTGCAAAAAAAAGGGCATTTTTTAATTGAGAAGTAAAATTTTAGTCTGACAGTTAATGACGTTTCAATTTTTTGTGAATCAAGCAAAGACACGAGCTCTGTTTTTTCAAAGGTGACTAAGATAAAACATTTATTTGATCTTTTGCAAATTGAAATTTCAATTGCTCAATACGCCTTGGGTTTTTTACAGTTTCAGTTTCGGAAGTCTCACTTAAAAAATAGGAGGAATTTTATTATGAGAAAACGATTGCAATAATTTGGAAACAAAAAATTTTTTATCTAGTTTTTCACAATTCACGCTCATACCATGAAAATTTCGTATAACATTAAAGCATCAAATTGAAGCGTGTTAGAAACTCTATCGTTTGAGATATATTTTTTTTCATTTGGACAACTAGAAGTATTTATTTTTTGACTGGACCTAAAACTTGAAACACCCTGTACAGTAGATGCAGAACACAATTCTCATCCATCTAGTAGAAAAAAAATTGGGACATCCCATTTGAAAAAATTAAGTTTTGGGCACTTGAAGTTGTCCAAACTTAACCTTAAAATTTTTGGGTTTATTAACTTCAATTCCAATTTTGATCACACTGAACAACAGATATAGACTTTCTCTTTCAATTCTCCAAACATGATTTCGAAATCTCTAAAACTAAGCGAGTTACCGATTTTTTAAGGGACAGGTGCAAATTCAAAAATTTTCAAAAATCCTAAATATCTCGAAAACGGTTAAACTTGGGTATAGGGAAAGCTGATAAAAACTCCCTTAAAATAACTCAACTAATCCAAAAACGCAGTGAAAAACATAGCTTTCCATTTAAAATAAGAAAGTTAATAGCGACTTCCGGTAAAACCGGAAGTGCTGCCATCTTGAAAATATTTTCATTGAACATAACTCAACGGATTATGCCTGAGTACCAACTCTCAGATAAATATCTTTATTAGAACTTTCAATACTTCTAATGTGGGGTTTAGACGGAACACCCTGTATAATGTTACGTTATTTGCACGTTCAACCTATTTATTTCTCACACAGATTCTCATAGATTCGGTCAATTCTGCATAAACTGTCGTTTCCATATTGGTAAATAAGGTATCTTGTTTTTTGTGACGGGTCAATTAACAATATGTGCCTTGGCACAGATTGCGTTCGCTTTGTTGCAGCTGCGGTTTCGATTTCTTTCCGTTTTCTCAGATAAATTGGGAAAACGGTCTCTTGTTTATCGATCAAACTATTTTCTCACACTAATTATTGTGGATAAGGAACTAAAGGTTTCGACACGCTTATCACATGTGGAACGGATGCGAATTGAAGAACGGCCGTGCGAAAGTGAAGAGGTGGAGAGGTCACACAAATGCGTTTTTATTTGTACATCCTGTAAAACCTCTCAACAACGGACACCGATGGGGAATCTTTAATTGTCCGTTCTTTAATTTTAATACAGTGGAGTACGGTTATAACGAACTCGGAACATGTATCATTAAAAAAAGTAAAAGTAAAATAAGACGAAATAAATCAGTATTGTAAAAAAACATGAAGGGGGTGATAGAAGAGCTCAAAAGAAGCGAAAATAACTCAACTTGCGTTATCCGAATATTTATAGTTTCTGACATATAGGGTGAGTCACTGATATGGGCATGCTCGATTATACCTACACCGTCAATGATATCGAAATGAGTCAAATGTCACAGCAAATAGGAGGCCAAAGTGCATTTTTTAAAATTATTTTGCTCTATACAGGGTGTTCCATTTTTACAGTGCATCCTATAACATAGTTTTTTTAAATAGCACCTCCTGTATATTTGTACATATTTTAATTTGCATTTCTTTAAGCTTAAAAAATCCGTTTAATTTTTTTAATTTGCTTGAACCGTTTAGAAGTTATTAATTTTTTCTGCAATTTAGTGCGTTTGCAGGCATATTAATAAAAAATCGCAGTACCCTTGGTTTTTGGGATATCAAGTTGGGACTTTGTCCATATGTAAACAACTGTCTGAGGTATCTTTCGGTGGCAAGATCGTTCATTTTTATTGTAGGATCTCCTTGCTATGACACATTCATTTTAGGACAATTTGAAGGACCATAACTTGATTTTTTTAAATAGCACCCCCTGTATTTTATTACTGGATCCTATTCAGTGTCTCATTTTACATCTTTTCTACCTCTTAAGTTTTTTCCTAAAAGTTGATAGTTTGGGAGATAATTCGGTTTTTCTGAAAAATGCACACAAAATATCTTGAATATTAACGTAGCGTGTCATAAAAAACAATAACTTCTGACATATTAACATCGAACTGGCATTTATTGTACGTCACTTTTTTAATTTTGTTGTGAAAATGATTTTTTCGTGTTAAATGCATACAATCTCATCGAGATATTAACTCTAATTTTGAAAAGAAATTATTAAACAAAAATGAAAGAAACGACGGCTCTACCAGAGAAAATATGCTAGAAAAAATTATAAAAACTTTTCATAGAATAGATCATGCCACATTAGAAGCGGTGAATTTTTAAAAAGAATTGACGAATTTTGTACTTTATTGCTAAGAAAGCCGTCATTTTAAACAGTTTTGTAATTGCAAGTAAAATGTTATCGCTACTGATTTGTTATACCTCAGCAGATATTTTTTTATTTTCTTATTTCTCCATTGTAAATTTCTTTCATTTTTATTTAATAATTTCTTGTCAAAGTTTATATCTCGATGAGATTTGTAGATTTGCATTTTACGCGAAAAAGTCATTTTCACAAGAAAACCAAAACGTGACGTACTATAAATGCCATTTTGACATTGGTATGCCAGAATGTATTGTTTTTCATAGCACGCTTCATTAGTATCCAAGAGATTTTGTGTGTATTTTTTAGAAAAACCGATTTATCTCCCAAACTATCAACTTTTAGAAAAAAAACTTAAGAGGTAAAAAAGATGTAAGATGAGACACTGAATCGGACCTAATAATAAAATACAGGGGGTGCTATTTAAAATAATTAAGTTATGGTCCTTCAAAGTTTCCTAAAATGAATGTGTCACAGTAAGGAAATGCTACAATGAAAATGGACGATTTTGTCACCAAAAGATACCTCAAACAGTTGTTTCCATATGGACAATGTCCAAACTTGATATCACGAAAACCAAGGGTATTGCGATTTTTTAATAATGTGCCTGCAGACGCACTAAATTGTAGAAACAATTAAATAACTTGTGAACGGTTAAAGCAAATTAAAAAAACTAAACGGATTTTTAAAGCTTAAAAAATACAAATTGAAATATGTTCAAATATACAGGGGGTGCCATTTAAAAAAGCTATGTTATAGGCTGCACTGTAAAAATGGAACACCCCTGTATAGAGCAAAATAATTTTAGAAAATGCATTTTGGTCTCCCATTTGCAGTGCCCTTTGACTTATTTCGATATCATTGACAGTGTAGGTAGAATCAAGCACGCCCATATCAATGACTCACCCTGTATAAAAAGTTTTAGTCGGCGAATAAATTTGGGACCAACAAAAATTTAAAAAAAATATGATCTCTAAGTTTGGTTTTTTAACATCTATTAAATTAAGTTAAAATTAACAAGAACAGCCATAGAAAAATATAAAAATTTTGTATCTTATATTTTAGCGAAGATACAACCGAATTTCATTACCTTACCACCTCAAACTATTTCATTCGAAAATAATGAGTAGTGTAAAAGATACAAATTTTCAAAATGTGCTGTCACCACTATTTTTTGTTATTTCAAAAACCAAATTTTTGACAGTGTTTTGGTTTAAATTTTTAAATGGAATTTTGCCAGTTTGTAGATAACAAGAAGGTCTAAGTCAAGCCAAAACGGCATTCTTGAACTTTGTTTACTGTCGGAATTAGAAATTTTTGAAATTTGTTATTCTAGAGGGATTTTTTTTTCTCTTTACTTAAATTTAAAAATTCATATCTTCCGAACCCGGCTGTGTTCTTAAATGAAATTTTGCAAAATTATATAACTAGATAATGGCTATTAGCTTCCAAAGTTTCGTTCCAAAATATCGATTGCAACTTTGCGAAAAAAATTCATGTTGGGTGTAAGATGGCAAAAATCTAATTTTCTTTTAACTTCATTTCAGAAATTTATATCTTTCTAACCTGATTTATTTCAACAATGAAGTTTTGTATAGTTATAGTCCGAAATAATGTCTATAAATTCCCAAAATATCGTTAAAAAATATTAACTACAACAATCTGAAAAAAATTTTGTGTGAGGAAACAAAAATCTAATTCTCCCCCAAATTAAATTTAAAAATTCATATCTTCCAAACCCGACTGTTTTTCTAAATGAGATTTATTACATCAATTACAGATGTGGACAATGACTATTAATATTCAAAAATTCGTTAAAAAATATTGACTAAAACTGTGCGAAAAAATTCATGTTTGGTGTAAAAAAAGAAAAAATCTAAATTTCCTTCAACTTCACTTCAAAAATTTATATCTTTGAAACCCGACTTATTTCAACAATGAAATTTTGGACAATTATAGCCCAAAATAATGTCTATTAATTCCCAAAACATCATTAAAAAATATTGAAACAATTTGAAAAAAAAATTTTTTGTGTGAGGAGGCAATAATCTAATTTTCTCTTAACTTAATTTAAAAATTCATATCTTCCGAACCCGACTGTTTTCTTAAATGAAATTTTGCACAATTATATAACTGGAGAATGGCTATTAGCTCCCAAAGTTTCGTTCGAAAATATCGATTGCAACTTTCCGAAAAAAATTCATGTTTGGTGTAAGATGGCAAAAATCTAATTTTCTTTCAACTCCATTTCAGAAATTTATATCTTTCAAACCTGATTTATTTCAACAATGAAGTTTTGTATAGTTATAGTGCGAGACAATGTCTATTAATTCCCAAAATATCGTTAAAAAATATTAGCTACAACAATCTGAAAAAAAATTTGTGTGCGGAAACAAAAATCTAATTCTCCCCCAAATTGGGATTTGGGACAATTACAGAACTGGACAATGTTATTAGTTCCCAAAATTTCATTAAAAGATAATCCTATTACTTTTCTAATGGAATTTATTGCATTGAAAATTATTTTTTTATTTTTTGACACCTAAATAATGTTTTTAACTTCCTAAAAATCCGGTCTCTTGTCATGGTCTATAAAATGACGCAATTTTCGTCAAAGGCCGATTACGGCGGAGTTGTGACTAAAAATAAATTTAATCAAAAATTCATAAAATTCTAGGCGTCCTATTTCTTTCATTCTTTTAATCCGACCAATACATCACACGGGTTTAAAAGTTCACTAGGACCATAATTTATTAAAATCGGAATGCGGTTTGGTTCATTCCAGACTCAATTTTCTTTCGTTTAGCATAGAGAAAGTGGCGATAAATTTGCAATGCGACACCAAAACTGTCAACACCTTCAAACAATTATTATGTTATTATTATTTACTTAAATCACTGAAATTATCCCATTTATTTTTGCTCCCAGTTATACAAACTGGAACGTGAAATTTCTTTCGTGACTCCTAATAATTATGTTTCATCATTCATTATTACTGGCCTTTTTGCAATAGTAGGCAAATTTTCATCGCCTACGATTTGTAGGTAGTTCGTTTATTTGTTTAATAATTTAATAGTTGCTCAATTAAGATTTGTAGGACCCTCAAACAACTGCCCACGAGGTTTTTCCTACGCTTTTCCCATTTAAAAATCCGAGAAAAGCAAATCGCATGCAAGAGAATATTTTAACAATGCTTTCATTGTTGCCAAACCAAATTCAAAATTCAAAAATGCCAAAATATGTTTCAGTTAACTTTAAGTTACTCGGTTTTAAACTTCTCCATTTGTTAATTTTTTTGATCGCATTTAGTTAAAAAATATCAATGCTTAAAGTTTGAAACTCTGGAAAACTTGACTGAAAATTAAAAATTTAAGAAACGGACTCAAAAACTACACACTAAAGAGATTGATTGAACGACAGAGAAATTAATAAATCAAAAAAGTAACACTCTAGAACATAGCAAGAAACTGAAAAATTCAGAAACTTAGAAATTAAAAAGCTGAAATATTGATTAACTAAAACTCTGTAAGACTGAAAACTCACCCAAACTAAGAGATCAAAAGGCCGAAAACTTAAAATATATAGCACTGAAAAATTGAAAAATGAATGACTTAATACAAGAGTAAAAAACTGACGAACTGAGAAACTTTAGAAATTGGAAATATTGTGAAATGAAGAAACATAGACTGAAAAACTTAGAAGTTTAGGAACTGAAACATTGTGATGGGGTGACTGAAACACTGAAAAATCGAGTGAAAAACTAAAAACTGTAAAACTGAACTTTCAGAAACTAAGAGATTAGTGAATAAGAAAATAAAAACTATAGTAAAAAATATAAAACTAATAAAATGAAAACTGGCATTCCAATAAGTAAGAGAGTGAAAAGCTCAGAAACTGAGAAACTTTAGAACCTGGAAATACTGTGAAATTAAGAAACATAGACTGCAAATAATTAAAAACTAAGGGAGGAACTATTAAAACTTAAGAAACTAAGTAACTAAAAGACTGAAAAACTATTGAACTCAAAAGTGGAAAAAGCTGAAACACTGTGACTCGCTACTAAGAAAAATCGAATGAAAAACTAAAAAACTGTGAGTCTGAAATTTTCAGAAACTAAAAATTTTAGAAGAAAATATAAAATTAAACTAAAAATCTGAAATTCAAATAAATAAGAGGAAAAGACAAATTGAGAAATATTAGAACCTAGAAATTCTGTAAACTTAAGCAACAGAGACTGAAAAATTAAGAAGCTATGATACGGAAACTTTGAGAGAATCTAATAGAATTCAAAAGCGGATTGATATTCTAAGTAGCTAAGACTGAAAAATTGGGACACTGCAGACTAGAAACTAAAAAACTGCAAAAAATTCAGAATTTTAAAACATAGAACTGAAAAGCAGAAAAATTAGTAAATTAATTGACATTACAATAAGAGTGTAAAAAGCTGAGAATGTTAGAAACTGCACATCTTAAATCCTATTAAGAAACTAAGAAATTGAGACTGAAAAATTGTACACTTAGAAATTATTTTCAGTGAAAACTGAAAATACTGCGAGAGAAATGGTAGAAACAAAACTAGTTCTCTTCAGCCACTAAAAGCCAATTAAGTGATTCAGTTGAAAACTAAAAGTTGAAAAATTGATAAAAGTTTGCTGGTTCTTCGATATTTCACATTTAAAGACCCAGAGTTTTCAGCTTTTCATTCTCTTAGAATATTAATTTTTTTAGTTTCCTGTTGTAATTTTTTTATTCTCAGTATCTTAATTTTTAAATTTCTTTTTAATGTATTACGTAAAAACTAAGAATTCTAAAAAAGTAAAACTTTCACCACTTTAAAGAAGAAAGTTTAAACTTTACGGGTATATTTTTTTAGCTCACAGCAATCAAAAAGGTAAAAAATGGAGAAGTTGTTGCAAGTTGAATAGCTTAAAATTTTTTAATTAAACACCTTATTTTTTATTTTCGTACCTAAAAGAATTGTTTCTAAAATATATAACTTTATACATTAAAAAAATAGAACTCAAATGTGAAAAAATCACAAACCAAAAAATTGATGTTGACAATCTAAAACGCCGAAAAATTAAGAAGCTGAAACGCTGAAAACTGGACACTACGAAACTAAAAAAATTAGTAAATTAATTGACATTACAATAAGAGTGTAAAAAGCTGAGAATGTTAGAAACTGCACATCTTAAATCCTATTAAGAAACTAAGAAATTGAGACTGAAAAATTGTACACTTAGAAATTAAGATATGGGAAAACTGAAAATACTGCGAGAGAAATGGTAGAAACAAAACTAGTTCTCTTCAGCTCTTTCAGTTGAAAACTGAAAGTTGAAAAATTGATAAAGTAAGAAACAGACTGAAAAATAACTCCACACTGAGAAACTGAGATAGTGAGACTACAAAACTCAAAAGTGGAAAAATTATAAGTTAATTAAAAATTCCAAGTAGCTAAGACATTGAAAAACTATGAAACTGTAACATTATTGTGACTAAAAACTAAAAAAACTGAACTGAAAAGTAAAAAAAATAATCAAAATAAAAATTTTTATGTCTTTTTCCAGTTTTATAGTTTTTAGTTTCTCGGTATATCATCTTCTCAGTCTCTTAATAATGTTTTATAATAGTTGTGTTTCTTTACTGTTTCAATCTGCCATTTTTTAAGTTTGCTGGTTCTTCGGTATTACACATTTGATGGCTCAGAGTTTTCAGCTTTTCATTCTCTTGGAATATTAATTTTTTTACTTTTCTGTTGTATTTTTTTTTATTCTCAGTATCTTAATTTTTGAAATTTTTTTTTTACTGAAAAATTGCACACTAAGAAACTAAGATATGGGAAAACTGAAAATACTGCGAGAGAAATGGTAGGAACAAAACTAGTTCTTTTCTGCCAGTAAAAGCCAAGTAAGTGATTCAGTTGAAAATTGAAAGTTGAAAAATTGATAAAGTAAGAAACAGACTGAAAAATAACTCCACACTGAGAAACTGAGATAGTGAGACTACAAAACTCAAAAGTGGAAAAATTATAAGTTAATTAAAAATTCCAAGTAGCTAAGACATTGAAAAACTATGAAACTGTAACATTATTGTGACTAAAAACTAAAAAAACGGAACTGAAAAGTAAAAAAAATAAACAAAATAAAAAATTTTATCTCTTTTTCCAGTTTTATAGTTTTTAGTTTCTCGGTATATCATCTTCAAAGTCCTTTAATAATGTTTTATAATAGTTGTGTTTCTTTACTGTTTCAATCTGTCAATTTCTAAGTTTGCTGGTTCTTCGGTATTACACATTTAAAGGCCCAGAGTTTTCAGCTTTTCATTCTCTTAGAATATTAATTTTTTTAGTTTCCTGTTGTAATTTTTTTATTCTCAGTATCTTAATTTTTGAATTTCTTTTTAATGTATTACGTAAAAACTAAGAATTCTAAAAAAGTAAAACTTTCACCACTTTAAAGAAGAAAGTTTAAACTTTACGGGTATATTTTTTTAGCTCACAGCAATCAAAAAGGTAAAAAATGGAGAAGTTGTTGCAAGTTGAATAGCTTAAAATTTTTTAATTAAACACATTATTTTTTATTTTCGTACCTAAAAGAATTGTTTCTAAAATATTTTACTTTATACATTAAAAAAATAGAACTCAAATGTGAAAAAATCACAAACCAAAAAATAGATGTTGACAATCTAAAACGCCGAAAAATTAAGAAGCTGAAACGCTGAAAACTGGACACTACGAAACTAAAAAAATTAGTAAATTAATTGACATTACAATAAGAGTGTAAAAAGCTGAGAATGTTAGGAACTGCACATCTTAAATCCTATTAAGAAACTAAGAAATTGAGACTGAAAAATTGCACACTTAGAAATGAAGATATGAGAAAACTGAAAATACTGCGAGAGAAATGGTAGAAACAAAACTAGTTCTCTTCAGCTCTTTCAGTTGAAAAATTGATAAAGTAAGAAACAGAGACTGAAAAATAACTCCACACTGAGAAACTGAGATAGTGAGACTACAAAACTCAAAAGTGGAAAAATTATAAGTTAATTAAAAATTACAAGTAGCTAAGACATTGAAAAACTATGAAACTGTAACATTATTGTGACTAAAAACTAAAAAAACTGAACTGAAAAGTAAAAAAATAATCAAAATAAAAAATGTTATCTCTTTTTCCAGTTTTATAGTTTTTAGTTTCTCGGTATATCATCTTCTCAGTCTCTTAATAATGTTTTATAATAGTTGTGTTTCTTTGCTGTTTCAGTCTGTCATTTTCTAAGTTTGCTGGTTCTTCGGTATTACACATTTAAAGGCCCAGAGTTTTCAGCTTTTCATTCTCCTAGAATATTAATTTTTTTACTTTTCTGTTGTATTCTCAGTATCTTAATTTTTGAAATTTTTTTTTACTGAAAAATTGCACACTAAGAAACTAAGATATGGGAAAACTGAAAATATTGCGAGAGAAATGGTTGAAACAAAACTAGTTCTCTTCTGCCACTAAAAGCCAAGTAAGTGATTCAGTTGAAAATTGAAAGTTGAAAAATTGATAAAGTAAGAAACAGACTGAAAAATAACTCCACACTGAGAAACTGAGATAGTGAGACTACAAAACTCAAAAGTGGAAAAATTGTAAGTTAATTAAAAATTCCAAGTAGCTAAGACATTGAAAAACTATGAAACTGTAACATTATTGTGACTAAAAACTAAAAAAACTGAACTGAAAAGTAAAAAAATAATCAAAATAAAAAATGTTATCTCTTTTTCCAGTTTTATAGTTTTTAGTTTCTCGGTATATCATCTTCTCAGTCTCTTAATAATGTTTTATAATAGTTGTGTTTCTTTACTGTTTCAATCTGCCATTTTTTAAGTTTGCTGGTTCTTCGGTATTACACATTTGATGGCTCAGAGTTTTCAGCTTTTCATTCTCTTGGAATATTAATTTTTTTACTTTTCTGTTGTATTTTTTTTTATTCTCAGTATCTTAATTTTTGAAATTTTTTTTTTACTGAAAAATTGCACACTAAGAAACTAAGATATGGGAAAACTGAAAATACTGCGAGAGAAATGGTAGAAACAAAACTAGTTCTCTTCTGCCACTAAAAGCCAAGTAAGTGATTCAGTTGAAAATTGAAAGTTGAAAAATTGATAAAGTAAGAAACAGACTGAAAAATAACTCCACACTGAGAAACTGAGATAGTGAGACTACAAAACTCAAAAGTGGAAAAATTATAAGTTAATTAAAAATTCCAAGTAGCTAAGACATTGAAAAACTATGAAACTGTAACATTATTGTGACTAAAAACTAAAAAAACGGAACTGAAAAGTAAAAAAAATGAACAAAATAAAAAATTTTATCTCTTTTTCCAGTTTTATAGTTTTTAGTTTCTCGGTATATCATCTTCAAAGTCCTTTAATAATGTTTTATAATAGTTGTGTTTCTTTACTGTTTCAATCTGTCAATTTCTAAGTTTGCTGGTTCTTCGGTATTACACATTTAAAGGCCCAGAGTTTTCAGCTTTTCATTCTCTTAGAATATTAATTTTTTTAGTTTCCTGTTGTAATTTTTTTATTCTCAGTATCTTAATTTTTGAATTTCTTTTTAATGTATTACGTAAAAACTAAGAATTCTAAAAAAGTAAAACTTTCACCACTTTAAAGAAGAAAGTTTAAACTTTACGGGTATATTTTTTTAGCTCACAGCAATCAAAAAGGTAAAAAATGGAGAAGTTGTTGCAAGTTGAATAGCTTAAAATTTTTTAATTAAACACATTATTTTTTATTTTCGTACCTAAAAGAATTGTTTCTAAAATATTTTACTTTATACATTAAAAAAATAGAACTCAAATGTGAAAAAATCACAAACCAAAAAATAGATGTTGACAATCTAAAACGCCGAAAAATTAAGAAGCTGAAACGCTGAAAACTGGACACTACGAAACTAAAAAAATTAGTAAATTAATTGACATTACAATAAGAGTGTAAAAAGCTGAGAATGTTAGGAACTGCACATCTTAAATCCTATTAAGAAACTAAGAAATTGAGACTGAAAAATTGCACACTTAGAAATGAAGATATGAGAAAACTGAAAATACTGCGAGAGAAATGGTAGAAACAAAACTAGTTCTCTTCAGCTCTTTCAGTTGAAAAATTGATAAAGTAAGAAACAGAGACTGAAAAATAACTCCACACTGAGAAACTGAGATAGTGAGACTACAAAACTCAAAAGTGGAAAAATTATAAGTTAATTAAAAATTACAAGTAGCTAAGACATTGAAAAACTATGAAACTGTAACATTATTGTGACTAAAAACTAAAAAAACTGAACTGAAAAGTAAAAAAATAATCAAAATAAAAAATGTTATCTCTTTTTCCAGTTTTATAGTTTTTAGTTTCTCGGTATATCATCTTCTCAGTCTCTTAATAATGTTTTATAATAGTTGTGTTTCTTTGCTGTTTCAGTCTGTCATTTTCTAAGTTTGCTGGTTCTTCGGTATTACACATTTAAAGGCCCAGAGTTTTCAGCTTTTCATTCTCCTAGAATATTAATTTTTTTACTTTTCTGTTGTATTCTCAGTATCTTAATTTTTGAAATTTTTTTTTACTGAAAAATTGCACACTAAGAAACTAAGATATGGGAAAACTGAAAATATTGCGAGAGAAATGGTTGAAACAAAACTAGTTCTCTTCTGCCACTAAAAGCCAAGTAAGTGATTCAGTTGAAAATTGAAAGTTGAAAAATTGATAAAGTAAGAAACAGACTGAAAAATAACTCCACACTGAGAAACTGAGATAGTGAGACTACAAAACTCAAAAGTGGAAAAATTGTAAGTTAATTAAAAATTCCAAGTAGCTAAGACATTGAAAAACTATGAAACTGTAACATTATTGTGACTAAAAACTAAAAAAACTGAACTGAAAAGTAAAAAAATAATCAAAATAAAAAATGTTATCTCTTTTTCCAGTTTTATAGTTTTTAGTTTCTCGGTATATCATCTTCTCAGTCTCTTAATAATGTTTTATAATAGTTGTGTTTCTTTACTGTTTCAATCTGTCATTTTCTAAGTTTGCTGGTTCTTCGGTATTACACATTTAAAGGCCCAGAGTTTTCAGCTTTTCATTCTCTTAGAATATTAATTTTTTTAGTTTCCTGTTGTAATTTTTTTATTCTCAGTATCTTAATTTTTGAATTTCTTTTTAATGTATTACGTAAAAACTAAGAATTCTAAAAAAGTAAAACTTTCACCACTTTAAAGAAGAAAGTTTAAACTTTACGTGTATATTTTTTTAGCTCACAGCAATCAAAAAGGTAAAAAATGGAGAAGTTGTCGCAAGTTGAATAGCTTAAAATTTTTTAATTAAACACCTTATTTTTTATTTTCGTAGCTAAAAGAATTGTTTCTAAAATATTTAACTTTATACATTAAAAAAATAGAACTCAAATGTGAAAAAATCACAAACCAAAAAATTGATGTTGACAATCTAAAACGCCGAAAAATTAAGAAGCTGAAACGCTGAAAACTGGACACTACGAAACTAAAAAAATTAGTAAATTAATTGACATTACAATAAGAGTGTAAAAAGCTGAGAATGTTAGAAACTGCACATCTTAAATCCTATTAAGAAATTAAGAAATTGAGACTGAAAAATTGTACACTTAGAAATTAAGATATGGGAAAACTGAAAATACTGCGAGAGAAATGGTAGAAACAAAACTAGTTCTCTTCAGCTCTTTCTGTTGAAAACTGAAAGTTGAAAAATTGATAAAGTAAGAAACAGACTGAAAAATAACTCCACACTGAGAAACTGAGATAGTGAGACTACAAAACTCAAAAGTGGAAAAATTATAAGTTAATTAAAAATTTCAAGTAGCTAAGACATTGAAAAACTATGAAACTGTGACTAAAAACTAAAAAAACTGAACTGAAAAGTAAAAAAAATAACCAAAAAAAAAATGTTATCTCTTTTTCCAGTTTTATAGTTTTTAGTTTCTCGGTATATCATCTTCTCAGTCTCTTAATAATGTTTTATAATAGTTGTGTTTCTTTACTGTTTCAATCTGTCATTTTCTAAGTTTGCTGGTTCTTCGGTATTACACATTTAAAGGCCCAGAGTTTTCAGCTTTTCATTCTCTTAGAATATTAATTTTTTTAGTTTCCTGTTGTAATTTTTTAATTCTCAGTATCTTAATTTTTGAATTTCTTTTTAATGTATTACGTAAAAACTAAGAATTCTAAAAAAGTAAAACTTTAAAGAATAAAGTTTAAACTTTACGGGTATATTTTTTTAGCTCACAGCAATCAAAAAGGTAAAATATGTAAAGTTTGTTGCAAGTTGAATAGCTTAAATTTTTTAAATTAAACACCCTATTTTTTATTTTTGTACCTAAAAAAATTGTCTCTAAAAATATTTAACTTAATACATTAAAAAAATAGAACTCAAATGTGAAAAAACTGAGAAGCTGAAACGCTGAAAACTGGACACTACGAAACTAAAACAGACATTAAAAGACTGTAAAAAACTAAAAACTAGAAAACTGAATTACTACGAAACTAAAAAAGAAAATAGTATAAAGTTTACAATTTAGGAAAGTTAAAAACTGACTTTAAAGTCTGAATAAAAACTCAGAGACTAGGAAACTTTAGTAATTTTCCTTAATTTTAGTGTTGCCTTCCGCTTGCACTCGCTGACCCAAATCCGTCGTAAATCGTTCAGACCTTGCATTTCCCACCCATCCATTCATGAAGCCCTGGAGGTCAGTGGCTCATTCGCTAGCAAACGACAAATTCGCTCGCATGTTGTCGCCAAATCTTCCTTCCTTTCGCACGTTTCTATTAATTACGTTACATCTGACCCTAGCGGTACCTTTGGTATTGTTGCTGAATCCTCAATTACACACGATTTGCATATCTGTCTCTCACAGCGTGGCACTTCAAAGGTCGAAGGAATTTCCCCATATAATAATGTCGGACCTCGGAAGGCAAGCAAATTGATTGCGAATGAAACCGCTCCTTTATTTAGTTGTTAAAAGCGCCGCAAATGCGTGGGCGCTGCTGTCGTTCTTGGAGGGCCGCTCCTTTTTTCAGGATTATGGTGTTATGTGATTTGTGAAAATACTATTTTTTTGGATGTGGGAGGGAAAAGTCACTTTTACAGCTGGCGCGCTTGAGATTGATTAGATTGGGGCAGATGATGAAATTTAACATCTGGGTTGGCTTATGGGTCATGGGGTGAGGGTGGAAAGGTGGTATTGATTGTGCTTGTTGGTTGCGTAACAACACCTTGACCCATAGTCATAAAAATAACACATTGTTTGTATTTGCAGTTTAATCTACATTTATTATGAAAATTTCGGTGTGTGGCATTCCATCAATTTGTTCGGTTTTTTAAAGGTTAATTCCAGCAAAGGTTTTTGTAAAAAAAAAATTTTTAACAAGAAATACATTTTCAGAGAAGAATAAAAATTAATTAAAGTTGTAATTTTGAGAAATTAAGTGATTGGAAGATTGAAAACTAAAAAAATTGATTAAGACATTAATAAGAGGCTGAAAAGCTAAAAAGCACTGGAGAGCTGAAACTAAAAAACTGGAAAGTAGAGAATGGAAGAAAAACTGGAAATGGAAGAAAAAATTGTGAAATTGTGGCAATTTTATAATACCTGATTTCTAAGTTGATTTTCTTGATTGATTGATTTGCAATTTTTCAGTTTTTCAATTTCATGGTCTCTTAGTTTCCAGTCACAGTGTTTCAGTATTTAAGCTTTTCAGTCCCTTACTTTCACAGCAACTTTCTATTTATTGTTTTTTTTTCACATTTGAGTTCTCTAGTAAAAACTTTCTGAGCCTTTTAGTCACTTAGTTTAGTTACAACTTTCTTAAGTTTCTTAATTTCTCATTGTGCAGTTTTTCAGTTTGTATTTCTTATATTTCTTCAGTCAGTTCTTCAACATTTCAATATTTCAGCTTCTAAACTTACTAAGTTTTTACCTTTTAGTTTTTAGATTAAATCAAACATTTTTCTTTTCAGTGTCTAAGCGTTCCAGTATTTCAGTTTCGTAGGTTCTCAGTTCGCACTTTTGTTCCAATTTTCTTAGTTTATCAGTGTTTCAGTAATTGTTTTCTAGATTCTCCGTGTGCAGTTATATTTTTCAATCTGTTTCTAGTTGGATTTTCAATTTTTCAGTTTTCCAGTTTCTTAGCTTTCTTATAAGGATGGCAGTTTTTCAATTTATTAATTTTTCTCATTTCATTTCTATAGTTTTAGTTTTTTAATCTTTTAATGTTCTGTCTTCTAAGAGTTTCAATGTTTGCAGTTTTTTTTAGTTTTTTAGTCTTTCAATGTCTAAGTTGCCAGGTGCTTCACTCTTTCAGTTCAGTTTCTTAATTTCTTAGTATTTCATCTTTTCACTTTGTGTAGAGTTAAAATAAAATATAACAAAATATATAAAAAATGTTTTTTAAAAAAAGCTTTTATTTAAAAGATGCACTAAAAAGTAAAAAATAATGTATTTCAATCACAGAAGAATATTTTTTCTTACAGGTTAAAATTTTAAAATTTATAAAAGCTTTGGGAGTTGTCAACTGAACAAAGTAATCCTGTAATGCCGTAGTTTTATAACTCCCAAAGCTTTTATAAATTTTAAAATTTTAACCTGTAAGAAAAAATATTCTCCTGTGATTGAAATACATTATTTTTTATTTTTTAGTGCATCTTTTAAATAAAAGCTTTTTTTAAAAAACATTTTTATATATTTTTATTTTTGCTTTTTAGTCTTATTGCATAGATTTATTGTTATTACACTGTGCATCTACCGTGACGTCCAAATGACCAACATACCGTCTATGTCGGTATAAGTTACGGTATGTACAAATCGAGAACCCCTTTGTAAACATTACTTAAAATTTTAAAACCCCATTTAACACCTTTAGGGGGTAATTAACTATATAGAATTGCACTGTCACGCAGATTACGTAAGCATGTTAAATTTCATTTCATTGCGACCACAGGAACCCTCTCAAATTTACAAATCGGGAACCCCTTTGTAAACATAACCTAAAACTTCAAAACCCCATTTAACCACTTTAGGGGGTATTTAACTACATGGGATTGCATTGTTACGCAGATTAAGTAAGTATGCAAAATTTCAATTCAGTGGGACAACGGGAACCCTTTCAAATTTGGCTCCGAAAAAATAACCGACAGACAGATAACATTGTGAGTTAATTAAAAGCTTTTAAAAAATAGGTTTCAACTCTTCTTAAATTAACAATTTTAACATTTTTATACACTGTATATATTAATAAAAAAATCGTTGCATAAATAAAACATTGTATTTAGTTTAATCTACATTCATTTCTTGCCTGATTTTTGATTTTGAATTTTCCTCATTTTGGTAAATAAATGACAAAGGGTTCCTTCTTTTAAAAAATTCTTAATTTATACAGCCTTCAAGTGCCCAATTAAAAAAATTAAATTATCCGTTTGCTAATTTGGTTCATGTTTAAATGAATTTTGCCTAAACTTTTTAACCTTGCAAACCTTTTTTTGGTAAATTACGTGCACAAAACATTGAGGCATTTTCCTCTTCATTGTTTTATTATTATGGCCGGTGCTGTAGTCGCGTTCCAAGTAGGGAACGATTGCCTTTTTCACGCGATATTGACACTTGGTTTAGTCGTGAAACATTGATGGGGGCATTGTTCGAACGAGTATAGACTTGGTACAAACTGAGGGAGTTGGCAGTAAATAATTGGTTACATTTTGTCGTAAAAATCTTCATTAATTTTACCCGTGATAATTAAAGTCATTTCCCTTGTTTCGGTCGATTGCCCATCGCAAAAAATCCCACAAAAACCGAATTCGTGAAAGTGTATTAATCAGGAGCAATATCCTACTCCAATTACTTAAGGAGTCTCTTGAATATCTGCATATTAACAATTCTAGCTCTCACGAGAAATTGATTTTTGCTGAAAAATTCACTGGGCAAAAATCAGGTCAAAGTCATTGTTCACACTTATGGGATAAATTTCTCTTTCATTTAATTGTAACCTCCACCAGCCCACGAATTCAGTTTCATGGTCAATGTTGCCGAAGTAGCTCACACAATATAACCAAATTCTCAGACGCTTTCTTTGAGTTTCCAAATTAGAGAAATGTTCCAGCAATTAAAAATTGAACAACTTAAACGTCCATCTGGGATTAGCAGTGGGCTGGATGTCGAAATTAATTTATTTACTTGTGTAATGATTTTATGATTCACGTTTACATGCAAAATTCATTCGATCAAGTGGGAGGAGAAGAGTTGAGTTTGTTCACTTTCTGCCAGATTTTGGTCTTGAACTTGGTGCTAAAGTTGACAAAGACAATCAACGATTGCGTAGGTATTGCTTTATTGAACGGGTTTTCTTTCACATCGGTTGCAAGAAGTTGGTATGCTAATCGATGATTTAACATAGGTCAAATGTTTACATCACTTTGATGACAGTTCCGTTTCCCCAAAGTGGGAAAAAATACAGTGGAAAGGGGTTATGTATCAAAATCAGTTCGTTATATCCGAGGTTCGCTATAAAAAAACTAAACTAAAACTAAAAACTAAAAAAAGTGGCTTTTTGGCAATTTTACTTTGCATGTACAATAAAATGAATAAATAATGAATAATATAATATAATATATAATATAATAATAGTATTGTAAAAAAACATGGAGGGGGTGATAGTAGAACTCAAAAGAAGTGAAAATAACTCAACTTGCGTTATCCGAATATTTACACATTCCAAAACGTGTGAATTCAAAAATTTTTCAAAAAGTTTGCACATTTCAAAATCCGCAGTAAGACCAATTTTTTTATATACTAACATTGTTCGTTTTTTCTTGAAAGAAGCGGCAAAGTTTTAATACCTACTATGATCTTATACATTCATTTATAGACAGATTGTATAATATACTATTTACTGGAAGTTCCATAAACTTACCTTAGATTTGTTCGTTATTTTTTCAATACGATAGACCAAATAATAAAAACCTACCTTTCTCTTTTAGGTGCCTAAATAAATTATGAAAATATTAAAAAATTATAGAGTAGATATTCGCTTTTTCATAAATGAGAAACAAATTGAAAAATTTTCTCTGTTAACAAAAACTAATTCTCTCTTCCATTTCACAAGAAAAAAAATGGGATTTTAAAATTGATTCATTCAAAAAGCTGACCTAGGAATCTGTTACTTGTTATTAAAAGCTTTAATTTGGCTCACAATGTTATCTGTCTGTCGGTTATTTTTTTGGGGCCAAATTTGAAAGGGTTCCCGTTGTCCCATTGAATTGAAATTTTGCATACTTACTTAATCCGCGCCACAACGCAATCCTTTGTAGTTAAATACCCCCAAAAGGGGTTAAATGGGGTTTGAAGTTTTAGGTTATGTTTACAAAGGGGTTCTCGATTTGTGAGTTTTAGTCGGCGAATAAATTTGGGACCAACAAAAATTTTAAACAAATATGATCTCTAAGTTTAGTTCTTTAACATCTATTACACTGAGTTAAAACTGGCAAGAACAACCATAGAAAAATGTAAAAATTTTGTATCGTATTTTTTGGCGAATTTCATTCCCTTACCACCTCAAAACATTTCATTCAAAAATATTGAGTAGTGTAAAAGATACAAATTTTCAAAATGTGCATTTATCACTATTTTTGGTTATACCAAAAACCAAGTTTTTGACAGTGTTTTGGTTTAAATTTTTAAATGAAATTTTGCCAGTTTGTAGTTAACAAGAAGGTTTAAGTCAACCCAAAACGGCATTCTTGAATTTTGTTTACTGTCTGAATTAGAGATTTTTAAAACTTGGTATTCTAGAGGGATTTTTTTCTCTTTACTTAAATTTAAAAACTCATATCTTCCGAACCCGACTATTTTCTTAAATGAGATTTTGCACAATTATATAACTGGACAATGGCTATTAGCTCCTAAAGTTTTGTTAGAAAATATCGATTGCAACTTTGCGAAAAAAAATCATGTTTGGTGTAAGATGGTAAAAATGTAATTTTCCTTCAACTTCACTTCAGAAATTTATATCTTTCAAATCTGAGTTATTTCAACAATGAAGTTTTGTATAGTTATAGTCTGAGGTAAGGTCTATTACTTCCCAAAATATCGTTAAAAAATATTAGCTACAACAATCTGAAAAAAATTTGAGTGAGGAAACAAAAATCTAATTTGCCCCCAACTTAAATTTAAAAATTCATTTTACAAAATAATACACTTATATAAAAATTATCACTGGACTCCAGAAGAGTAATGTAATTTTATCGTAATTTAAATAAGGAAAAAATAATAACCAACAAACCAAGATAATTTAAATCACTTCTGAAAAAATATTTACTCATAAAAAGATTTTATCTTCCTCATTGTTGTTATCTTAAGAAATCAAAATGTCCACAATTAGATGTCATCTTTTAAAATTACAAAGGATAATTTTAGCATAATTAAAAATTTATATATTTTTTTGGAATTATTTGTAGACCTTACTTATTCAAAACCAAAAGATTCAGATACTGATAAAAATCTACCTGTCTTTAGATTATTTGTAATGTAATGAAATAAAAAAAGAACAAAATAAAATAAAAACGTTATGGATGATTTTACACAAAGCGCTTTTTCAGTTCAGTTCTACTTTATCTTATAAGAGATGATTATTATTTTTTATTTTTTTATGTATTAAGTGTTTTCATGTTAATTATTTAGAAAAAAATATAAAAAACAATCGTCCCTTATAAAATAATAAGGCAACAACAAAAATATAGCTTTTTTGTTAATTCTGATTTGTCTTGTTAAATTTACTCAATAATGATAATATATAGTAATAATAATAATAATAATAATAATAATAATAATAATAATAAGTCTAGCAGTTGCTATTCGAACTTTACTCCCTTAATAACTAAGAAGTAAATGAACAGAAAGAAAAATAATTAAATAAATGAATAAATAAACGAAATGAAACTCACAAAAACTGAAAAAAAAACGATTAAAAATCACAAAAAATAAAACAAGAAGAAAATAACAAAAGGCATAAGAAATTCCGGAAGAAAAAAAAGTAGAGATTAGAAAAATATGCTTTTATTTTATTGAGAAAATTGTTCACTAAGACAGAAATTGTATAAGTGTATTGTATTGTAAGAGAGTGATCTTTCAAATATTGCTATTTTAAACTTTTTTAAATTTATTTTTTTATTTTTTTCTCTTTATTATTACCGAGAACATAAAATAGTGTGTATTATTATTTAAAACAGTAACATTTAAACGTCATTTACAAAAATAAAAATTACGTAATTTGCTATGATGTCAAAATGTAGCATATTTGCAAAAATAAAATCAACCAGTTCTAGAATTTTTGCGAAAAATTACCCATAAAAAGAGTATGGGTTTTATGCGTTATTACTTTTGGTTCAGTCGCAATAAAAGGAGCATTTTATTATTAGGAATTGGAAAAAAATAATCATCCTGTATGGTTCAAATTCACAGAAAGCGAAATCAAAACTATAATAGTGAAAGGAATATGCGTGAGAAACTTAATCGTTGTAACAACATCCATTCAAATAAAATTATCTTTTTATCTATCAGAGAGACACATTTGCCTCACAATTAAACACATCGTTAATGATCTGAATATCGAGGTTGGCATTTAGCTACCAACATTTTACACAATTACTAGGCCATGGAAATACGAGCCGATATTGATCAGGAAGGAAAAAGGCGCGGAAATTCAAATGAGACTACATCTCACTACTGCCAGACAGCCCGAGTTGAGCTTAAATACAATTCGGAAGGGTGTTACTTTTGTACTCGCTTCGGCGGTACATATACTAAAATTGGAACGATACAGAGAAGATTAGCATGGCCCCTGCGCAAGGATGACACGCAAAATCGTGAAGCGTTCCACATTTTTTTATTAAGTTTTTCTACATTACTTTTTTTGCTAAATAAAATCAGCAAACTACCTGGAAATCATTTAAGAATTTTTTTCTTATAAAGGTCTGAAATATGCGACACATCCATGAAAGAAAACATTTTTTTGACTCTCACTTAGATTTCTTTACCACAAATCTTAAAACAATATAGATAAACATGAAGAAAGGCCGTTGTAAATAACGTTTTTGAAAGTAATTTGAAGGATACATTCTTCTACTCGGGCTATAGGGGAGAAAGTGTTTTAAAATGTCTTCAGTGCTTTATTTAATTCAGAAAAAAATCCTGAAAAAATGGTGTTTTTTGAACATTAATTCCTTTTAACAATAAGTATTAAAGAGAAAATGAAATTATTTTGGCCCTGTAGTGGACTCTTACGAATAAAGTGGCTTTTGTTTTATTTTGAAATTGTCAATAGTTATAACTATAACTATAACTATAACTATAACTATAACTATAACTATAACTATAACTATAACTATAACTATAACTATAACTATAACTATAACTATAACTATAACTATAACTATAACTATAACTATAACTATAACTATAACTATAACTATAACTATAACTATAACTATAACTATAACTATAACTATAACTATAACTATAACTATAACTATAACTATAACTATAACTATAACTATAACTATAACTATAACTATAACTATAACTATAACTATAACTATAACTATAACTATAACTATAACTATAACTATAACTATAACTATAACTATAACTATAACTATAACTATAACTATAACTATAACTATAACTATAACTATAACTATAACTATAACTATAACTATAACTATAACTATAACTATAACTATAACTATAACTATAACTATAACTATAACTATAACTATATCATAGGCCAGTACCGCAAGTTCGTTTTAAGAATTTTACGAGTTAACGTTTGACAATTTCAAATTAAAAGAATAGCCACTTTATTCCTAAGAGTCCACTACAGGACTTATTGTTATGGTTATGGTTATATAACTATAACTACAACTATATCATTATATCATATTTTTGAGGTCGGTGCTCCCCAACTATAACTGTAACTATATATTAGTTATAGTTATAGTTACAACTATACTATATAAACTATAACTATTACTATATGATAAAAGCAATTCCAAATCAAAAAATTAACTTCGGATAACTATAATAAAAGCAATTCCAAATCAAAAAACTAACTTCGGATTCGAATTCAGCAGAAAATTTTGCATAAGAATAAGTGTTCATTAAACGAGTCCGTTTTTGAGCAGGTAACTATAATTATAACTATAACTAGTTAGAAAATTTTGCATAAGAATAAGTGTTCATTAAACGAGTCCGTTTTTGAGCAGGTAACTATAATTATAATAATTATAACTATAATTATAATTTAATGAACACTTATTCTTATGCAAAATTTTCTGCTGAATTCGAATCCGAAGTTAGTTTTTTGATTTGGAATTGCTTTTATTATGAAAAACTCGTTTTTGTAGAAATTTTTAAAAAACTTAAAATTGATCAAATTATTTGTTTACATGGATAAAGATAAAAACTTCTTTTTTTTGTAAAAGATTGCTCAATGAATGTAGTTTTTAACGTAAATACTCAAATTTTAGTTTTAAGAAAACAAAACTGAGAAATAGAGAAACACGCGGCAGTGCCATTTCAAGTGCATATCGCCTTTAATCTAGCCTTTAACTTTAAATTGCTATAACTTGCTGGTTATTAAGGGTATTGAAACAATTCTTGTAGCAAAAACTTACTTAACCTATTAGCATTATTTCGTCTCGCTTATCTTTTAAGACAAAAACATTCTCGCATCTTGAAAATTTCGCCACACAATAAAGAAAAGTTACAAGAAAACTGCAATTTTGTCAGTTTTCTTTTGTCAAAACTAAAACTTGTGCCTATTTGTTCAAACCCACATTCATTGAGAAATCTTTTGCAAAAAATAAAATTTCTAGCTTTAACCAGAAGGAAGATGTGACGATGTAAACTCAAAATTTAACAAATTTTAAGTTTTTCAAAAATTTCCACAAAAACGTCCTGATTTCCAAAAAGAAAATTCGAAATAGTAGAAAATTTGGCATAAGAAATATTTAACATTTTTATCCACCTTATTTAAAAAAATAATTTGGTAATAGTTACAATTTTTTTTTTGATTTTTAGAGTTTTGGGACGAATTATAACATTTGTTCTAAATTATTGGCGTAATAATTAAATTTACCTAAAATCATAGTTTTAAATAAAATCAACGCTTTATTAAAAAAACTATTACAAAAAAAAATAATTTAGGTATTACAGTCAAATATACAGAGTGGTTCCGTCAATTAATTTTTTTGCGGCAATATTTATCGACATTTAGTCCAGATGCAAACCTTTGTGTGCAGCTGTCTGCTTCCACTTTCACTAGCGTGCGCTAGATGTGGCCACTCTCCACAATGAGCTATTTTTATAGTTTTGGAACTTGTCGGATAGGTGGCGCTTGAGGTGGTCACCTCACGCACGTTTCACTGGCGCCGTTTTATTTATATCACTGATAAAATCTAGGTTTTTGGTTCACGAACAATAATCTCGCCTTCTGATTATGAATTTGAGTAAATTTAGTGACGTAATGCAACACCATGGCATGTCAAAGGGTATTTATCGAGGTGTGGCATAGTCACACACTACACCCATTCGTTGCAAAACCAAAGTTCTGATTATTACATTGTTCGTTCTTTTGCTTTATGACTTCGTTAGTTCGTTGCAATATTAATTAGGTGGAGTAAAAGGGTTTGGGTTAGATTACCTGAGGAGAGAGTGGACTTAGCTAAGTAGGCGTTGGAGGGATTAAGGGTGGTTAATTGGGGGATTTGTGGCTAGGCGAGGGTTGTTTTGATTGTGAGGGTTGGATAAGTCTATAAAAGTTTATTGCATTTGGAAACTGATTCTATTGCATGTGGAAGTTGGATTGAAGGGATTTTATCGTGGAAAACTGCGGAATTGAGTTTGTTAGATGTGATCACAACATCGCTTTCAATGTATTTAGGGGAGTTGTTTGTGTTTCATTCTGTCTCTGTATCAATTGTTCAAAGTTTTTAGATATATTGGCCCTCGAGTTTGAATCAATCATTTTTTAATTGTAGTAAAGGTAAAATATTATTAGCAAATTATTTTAGGTACTTCGACGAACGAAGCTTTGCAATCACATTTTTTCAAACGTGACCTCTCTAATTGATTAAATTACTAATTGAGGATTTGTTAATAAAATTTTCTAGATTTTTAAAAATTAGAAAAAATTAAGAAGTATTTTAAGTTCCCACAAAGATAATCCTGTTGAACGAAAATATTTTCAAGATGGCGGTACTTCTGAATCTTTGTTATTTTAAACAGAAATTTGATTTTTTATTGAATTTTTGGATAACCGAAGTTGTTCTAAAAAAGTTGTTATCAGCTCTTCTTATTCCTAAGATAAGTCGTTTTAGAGTTAAAGTCGAATAGCAAAATCGCTCAAGATAACGAAAATTCGTGGGAAAAAAATGCAAATAGTTACATTACATAGTGTCCTTCAAATACATTTTTTATTATTTCTTATGTCATTGGAAGGTAAACTATGCTTAAATGTTGTTTTGTGCGAAAAATGGGTAAAAAAAATAGTTAAAAATTCTAGTTATCGAAGATTCGACTGTATTAGGCTTTTTAAAATATTTTGTATTTGCACATTTCCTCTATCATTTTCAAATACAAATAATTGGAATTTGAAGGATAACCGAAGTTGTTCTGAAAGAGTTTTTATCAGCTCTTCTTATACCTAACATAAGTCGTTGAAGAGTTACAGTCGAACATCGATAACTCGAATAGCAAAATCGCTCAAGATAACGAAAATTCGTGTGAAAAAAATGCAAATAGTTACATTACATAGCGTCCTTCAAAAACATTTTTTATTATTTCTTATGTCATTGGAAGGAAACTATGTTTAAATGTTGTTTTGTGCAAAAAATGGGTAAAAAAATAGTCAAAAATTCTAGTTATCGAAGATTAGACTGACTGTATTAGGCTTTTTAAAATATTTTGTATTTGCACATTTCCTCTATCATTTTCAAATACAAATAATTGGAATTTGAAGGATAACCGAAGTTGTTCTGAAAGAGTTTTTATCAGCTCTTCTTATACCTAACATAAGTCGTTGTAGAGTTACAGTCGAACATCGATAACTCAAATAGCAAAATCGCTCAAGATAACGAAAATTCGTGTGAAAAAAATGCAAATAGTTACATTACATAGTGTCCTTCAAATACATTTTTTATTATTTCTTATGTCATTGGAAGGTAAACTATGCTTAAATGTTGTTTTGTGCGAAAAAAAAATAGTAAAAATAGTTAAAAATTCTAGTTATCGAAGATTCGACTGTATTAGGCTTTTTAAAATATTTTGTATTTGCACATTTCCTCTATCATTTTCAAATACAAATAATTGGAATTTGAAGGATAACCGAAGTTGTTCTGAAAGAGTTTTTATCAGCTCTTCTTATACCTAACATAAGTCGTTGAAGAGTTACAGTCGAACATCGATAACTCGAATAGCAAAATCGCTCAAGATAACGAAAATTCGTGTGAAAAAAATGCAAATAGTTACATTACATAGCGTCCTTCAAAAACATTTTTTATTATTTCTTATGTCATTGGAAGGAAACTATGTTTAAATGTTGTTTTGTGCAAAAAATGGGTAAAAAAATAGTCAAAAATTCTAGTTATCGAAGATTAGACTGACTGTATTAGGCTTTTTTAAAATATTTTGTATTTGCACATTTCCTCTATCATTTTCAAATACAAATAATTGGAATTTGAAGGATAACCGAAGTTGTTCTGAAAGAGTTTTTATCGGCTCTTCTTATACCTAACATAAGTCGTTTTAGAGATACAGTCGAACATCGATAACTCGAATAGCAAAATCGCTCAAGATAACGAAAATTCGTGTGAAAAAAATGCAATTAGTTACATTACATAGTGTCCTTCAAAAATCTTTTTTATTATTTCTTATGTCATTGGAAGGCAAACTATGCTTAAATGTTGTTTTGTGCAAAAAATGGGTAAAAAAATAGTCAAAAATTCTAGTTATCGAAGATTAGACTGACTGTATTAGGCTTTTTTAAAATATTTTGTATTTGCACATTTCCTCTATCATTTTCAAATACAAATAATTAGAATTTGAAGGAGAAAGCTTTGATCTGTCCTTTGGCGTTGTTAAATTCTAAAAAAAATGAGTTCTCAAATTCTGAAATCAATAAATCAAATAAAGTGCGGAAATGCTTCGTTTTCATTTGAAAAAATTGAGTTAGGAATTTAGGTTATGGTTTTTTTGGAACTTTGGAAAAGTGGTAACTTGAGTTTTTTCTTTCAAATTCCCAAATAATTCTCGAAAAAAAAACAACTAATGGAAAAACTCAATAAATAACATAGCTGCCGTTTTTCAGATGAATATTATTATTACAAGGACATTCGTCTGTACAATTGAAAATTATTCAACATTTCAAATTATTCTGATGAAAGTAAAAATAGCATGTGTTAACTACACTTGTTACTAATTAAAAGCTTTTATTTAGCTCACAATGTTATCTTTCTGTTTGCTATTTTTTCGGAGCCAAATTTGAAAGGGTTCCTGTTGTCCCACTGAAGTGAAATTTGGCATACTTACATAATCTGCGTGACAATGCAATCCTATGTAGTTAAATACCTCCTAAAGGGGTTAAATGGGGTTTTGAAGTTTTAGGTTATGTTTACAAAGGGGTTCTCGATTTGTACATACCGTAACTTATACCGACATAGACGATATGTTAGTCATTTGAACGTCACGGTAGATGCACAGTGTAATAACAATAAATCTTTGCAATAAATAAAGACTAAAAAGCAAAAAATAAAAATATATACAAACTTGAAACCGACTAAGAAATGAACGAATGTCGACTTATCTTAAGTTTCGTAATTTGTACAATAGAAATTCCAAAACCATAATTAACTTAATTGGTGCAGTCAGAAGTATCCTGCGAAATTCCGACATTTTAACATTTAGTCAGCAATTTCAGGAAATTTCGATGACTTTGAAGTTAAAAAATTTTGTCCCATCAATTTCTACAGAAAAATATGATGAAAGATTTACTTAAAAAACTCTCAACTCTCTCATCAGAAGCTATCTCATCTCCACTACGCCAAAATTATGCAGAATTCCCGAAAGGGGAAATTGAAAATCGACTCTTGGCTCTTGAAGTTCATCAACTTTTAATTAATTTCGTCCCCATCTGTGCAAACTCATCCCGTTGTCCTGTTTTCCATATACAAACAAGGGTAGAAGGGAAAATACCGAGTCTATTATAGCACCACAAGGCGAAGTTTTATCCACTATATTTTACCCCCAAAAAATTGTTTTTCTTACGGCGATTTCCCCCAATATTATTGTTATTATTATTTACTTTAAGAATAATTTGTCTTCATATCTCGATATCAAATTAAAAAATAAATATATACAGTGGAGTTCGCTTATAACGAAATTCCGAATATAACGAACTAGATTTAACTGTTTATAACGAACTTTTCACCGAATTTTGAGGAATATGTTGGGGTTGATAATGACAAATCAGCAAGAGAAATGTTAATTGATGAACAGATTATTGAATTATTAACCGAAAACATTCTAACTTGTGAAAACGTATGTTTTTAAACATAATTACAATGTGATTTCATGGTTATCATATCTATCATAAAATATTATTTTAAAAAAGCTTAAAAAAAGTCAAAACAAACCACCTTGCTTTATCCGAATGTTTTTATCAAAAATAATGCAAATATCAACTAGGTTTACCTCTTTTGAGTACTTTTTTCCAATGACTAACAGGATTATTTCTGAATGAAATTTTGGGAGCTAATATCATTGTCCAGTTCTGTAATTGTCCCAAATTTCATTTAGAAAAAAAGTCGGGTTTCGAAGATATAAATTTTTGAAGAGAAGTTGAAGAAAAATTAGATTTTTTTATTTTTTCAGTCGATATTTTTAAACAAATTTTTGGAACCTAATAGACATTGTCCACATCTGTAATTGTCCCAAATCTCATTTTGAAAAAAAGTCGGGTTCGGAAGATATGAATTTTTAAATTTAATTTGGGGGAAAATTAGATTTTTGTTTCCTCATACAAAAATTTTTTCAGATTCTTGTAGCTAATATTTTTTACCGATATTTCGGGAATTAATAGACATTATCTCGGACTATAACTATACAAAACTTCATTGTTAAAATAAATCAGGTTTGAAAGATATAAATTTCTGAAATGAAGTCGAAGGAAAATGAGATTTGTGCCATCTTGCACCAAACATGAATTTTTTTCGCAAAGTTGCAATCGATATTTTCGAACGAAACTTTGGGAGCTAATGGCCATTGTCCAGTTATATAATTGTGCAAAATCTCATTTAAAGAAATAGCCGGGTTCGGAAGATATGAATTTTTAAATTTAAGTAAAGAGAACAAAAATCCCTCTAGAATACCAAATTTTAAAAATCTCTAATTCAGACAGTAAACAAAGTTCAAGAATGCCGTTTTGGCTTGACTTAGACCTTCTTGTTATCTACAAACTGGCAAAATTTCATTTAAAAAGTTAAACCAAAACACTGTCAAAAACTTGGTTTTTGAAATAACCAAAAATAGTGGTGACAGCACATTTTGAAAATTTGTATCTTTTACATTACTCATTATTTTTGAATGAAATGTTTTGAGGTGGTAAGGGAATGAAATTCGCCAAAAAATACGATACAGAATGTTTATATTTTTCTATGGCTGTTCTTGCTAATTTTAACTTAATGTAATAGATATTAAAGAACTGAACTTATTTAAAATTTTTGTTGGTCCCAAATTTATTCGCCGAATAAAACTCTTTATATTTCAGAAACTATAAATATTCGGATAACGCACTTCTTTTGAGCTCTACTATCACCCCCTTTATGTTTTTTTAAAATACTGATTTATTTCGTCTAATTGTACAGGGTTATTCATATAACTTTACGACCCTGACGAACTTTAAATGCAACCCATTATACATTGGAGGTTGAATTACGCCTAAATTGGCCAAAACAGAAACGCCAGAGACTGCAATAAGAACCTAATTCTGTAAGGTTTGCAAGGAATATCCAAATCACAAACAAACAAATTTAGAATTATTAGTGTTTTTGAATCAAATTATAATTGAGTAGTGTATTACTGGTTGCATTTAAAGTTATGTGAATCACCCTGTATATGTAAAGTAAAAATAACTGCTAAAAAGTCATTTTTTTAGTTTACCGCTTATAGCGAAACTTGGATATAACGAACTGATTCCGAGTTCGTTATAACCGGACTCCACTGTAAAAAAAATAGTAGTTTTTTAAGCCTAGCTGTAAAAGTAGCACTTGTGTAAAAAAGCTACTTGTTTTTTTGGGGGTTTGCGCCCGTTTCCATGCCATTTCAAGGCCACCCCTCCAAGGGGGCGCAGACTCGTCCGGCGTCTCACAAACCGACGACGCTTGCTCATAGCGTCGCGGCGCCCGCCGTCGTCGAGTCCCTTCCCGTGAGTGTGTCTGTGCGCGTTTAGTGGGTGAAAATTCCGGGAATTTCCGTACCATGCACCCCCGGAAAATGGGGTGGTTCACCCCCTGTGCCTTGTCGTGACGACGGGTAAATGGGCGTGTTCTTTACTTCATCCGATTGAATAGTTTCCGGGAATTTATCGATTCTCTTCGTTTATTATTTAAATTATGATTGCATCGCAGTGGCCTACTTTTGACGTATCGAGAGTGCGAACCAATCAATTTCGTGTGGCCTAGATCAGGGCGCGAACAATTTCGAAAAATTCAAGCGGTGCACTTTAACACAGGAAAATGCAACGTGACCTAGCTTCAATTTTTTAAACTGTTTGGTCGAGGAATTCTCACTTCTGATGTACATAAACTATTTTTTCCGTTTTGTCAGTTTTCACGAATTAATCATTTTTTTATTTAAGTCACAATGTTGTCTGTCTGTCGGTTATTTTTTCGGAGCCAAATTTGAAAGGGTTCCCGTTGTCCCATTGAATTGAAATTTTGCATACTTACTTAATCAGCGTGACAATGCAATCCTATGTAGGTAAATACCCCCTAAAGGGGTTAAATGGAGTTTTGAAGTTTTAGGTTATGTTTACAAAGGGGTTCTCGATTTGTAAATTTGAGAGGGTTCCTGTAGTCGCAATGAAATTAAATTTAACATGCTTACGTAATCTGCGTTACAATGCAATTCTATATAGTTAATTACCCCCTAAAGGTGTTAAATGGAGTTTTAAAATTTTAGGTTATGTTTACAAATGGGTTCTCGATTTGTACATACCGTAACTTATACCGACATAGACAGTATGTTGGTCATTTGGATGTCACGGTAGATGCACAGTATAATAACAATAAATCTATGCAATAAATAATAATAATAATAATAAATGCCTTTATTAATTAATTAATTAATACAAACAATATTGGCATTTTGCTATAGCGAAGTCTAGCTGCTGCTACTCCACTTAACCATAGCAGAAGCAATTGAAATAAACTTAATATCTAAAATAAACAAACATTCTTTTGAAAGTAAAATAATAAAAATGAAAATACAAAGAAGAACTGAAGATATTATTTAATTAGAAAAAGAAACAAATAAAGAGAAGTAGGAAAGAAAATTAGAAAATTAATCATTATAAAATTAATCATTATTTATAAATAAAGACTAAAAACAAAAAATAAAAATATATAAAAAATGTTTTTTAAAAAAGCTTTTATTTAAAAGATGCACTAAAAAGTAAAAAATAATGTACTTCAATCACAGGAGAATATTTTTTCTTACAGATTAAAATTCTAAAATTTATAAAAGCTTTGGGAGCTATAAAACTACGGCATTACAGAACTACTGTTCAGTTGGCAACTTCCAAAGCTGTTATAAATTTTAGAATTTTAACCTGTAAGAAAAAATATTCTCCTGTGATTGAAATACATTATTTTTTACTTTTTAGTGCATCTTTTAAATGAAAGCTTTTAAAAAAACATTTTTTATATATTTTGATTCTCCAATTTTTTTGTGAATGTTGGCGTTTTACTCTAAAATGATTTGAAAAAAATTGTAATATTGAGAATACAGGAAACAAAGAAATGAAATCAAAAAAAGCAGTCTAGCTTAGATTGTTTTTAGATTTTTATTTATTTTAGATTTTTTTATATACAGGGTTAGCCTTTTAAAAAGTAACATTTTATTTTTTTCTCTCGGCTTCGCCTCGTCCGTCTAAGTGCACGCTCATGATATCAATCACTTTCGACACTTGTTATGAAATATATTATTTTTGCAGCGACTTGAGTATTAATTAATTAATTTTAATAGTAATAGTAAAAAATTCTAGAAAAAAGTGTAATAAAGTATGTAGGTATAGAAAAAAGAATAAAGTGCTCTAATAGCAATTGGTGGTTCCTGGTGGATAAATTTTTAAGCCATCTTGTGCATAAACCATTTTTTCCTATTCGCTTTCATGTTGGTTTACACGAATCAATAGTTTTTTCTCAGATTTTTTTATCCAAATTGTGTAATTTTACACTTGTAATTTTGGCTTCAGCTTAAATTAAATAAGAATGTTGACATTGTATTCTGAAATAATTTGAAAAAATACTATAGAATACAGGAAACAAATAAATGAAATAGAAATACTACTAAGACAATTTTTTTAAATGAAACAAATACAGCTTAGATTATTTTTAGATTTTTATTTACTCCAGATTTTCTTATATACAGGGTTAGCCTGTTAAAAGTAAACACTTTACTTTATCTTCATACGTGTGGATTGTTTCAAACTTTTCTAGCCTTTCTGACACATTTAAACATCGCTTGTATAAAAACGACATAAATAATAATTTTTTGCAGCGACTTGACTAATTAATTAATAAATTTTAATTACAATTGTAGAAAAAATTATGTGGAAAAAATGTATTTATAGAAAAAAAGTAAAGTGGTGGTTTCTGGCGATTAGTTTTTGAGATACATTAAAAATATACTTTTAGCAGACTAACCCTGTATAATTTTTTTTAATTCAGAATTTTATTTAATGACTTTTTTGTTCCTTTTTTATTAATTATATCTCTGGTTTATTGATAATCAAAATTGTATTTTCAAAATTTCACTAAAAGTAAAGTAGTAGTTAATTATTATACAAGACGATAAAGAGATGTTTATCTACGAGTGAAGAATGACGAAATCTTTATCGTCGTGTATAATACATTTTTTCTTCAAATTTAAAAGAAAAAAGTTATTGTTAAACCTTAAGATGTTGGAATTTGTAAATCTAATTGAGTAAAATAAATTTCAAACATTTTATCTACCCTTGCAGTTAAGGTGCTATTTTATCTACTCAAAAGAGTTGACAAAGAAATAGTCTTCCAGTCTTCCAAAAAATTATAATTTTTTATGGTTTTAGAGTTGGTCAGAAAATTTTATGTCTAAAGAGTAGTTTTCTAAAATTGTTAACTGAAGATTGTTTTAATAATTAAAATTAGAAATATTGTGCGTTTTAGGTTCCAAAAAATTGGTCGGTTTTTTTAACAACCACTTTAAAGTTGACAGTTTCAGGTTTCAGTTTCTAATAGAGAAATTATACTAAATGAAGTGTTATTTTTGAAATTTTCGCTTGCAAACAATTCGACGTGAGATATTTGTTTATATTGAAAAGGCATGACTTCGTGACTGGCATTTCAGGTCATTTGCACAAAAAGCAATAAAATTATTTGTTCAAATCAAATAAAGAAAAAATTGTATTTGCAACAAAAGCCTTTTTCTGGGTCATGTTTTTAACGTTGTGTTGTTGTTACGAGATTCCCTCATGAATGAATTAGGGAACAAAAGAGTTTGCAAAATTCTCTCTCTTTGAAGCGTTTTATTACATTCTGTATGTTTGAAACAAGCCTGCCTTTACTACCTAGAAAGCTTGCAAAATAAATTATTATTTTACATTTTTGCAATAATCTCATTAGAGGCCAGAAATAATAAATCAAATAATCTTTTTATTTTTTATCATTACTTTATACGTAACGAATAATTAGTAACGAAATTTAAATTTTAGGTGTTTAGGTGGGTTGTTATTACCAAAAATTTAATTAAACATAAGGAGCCACTAATTTTTAAATTCTTATGGTCTAGACACTAGATGCACCATTACAATAAATAAAAACTCAATTAAATTAATACGTCTGGTGGTTATTTCGTGATAGGTAGACACGAATTATACCTTATACTTGATTATTTGATTATGAGTTAAGACCATTGTTATTTTTTCAAGTCATTCAATGGTAAAAATTAGCGGGAAAATGAATGTGAACCGTGAGTTGTAACGCCCTTGGTATTTATAAGTCAAATCTTTGATAATAATTATACAGGACAAACAGCGATAAGAGGTGAGAGAGACTTATAAGTGCAATAAAACGGGTCCACAAAGCCATGGAATGTTTATCTGAAAGAAGATCGTCCAGACATAACTTGTAATATTAATTTATTTTTGGCAGGAATTTTTGTCAAAATTAGCCTGAAACTACCACGTTAATTTTTTTTTTCGAGAAATTGCGCTGGTTTTTGCCCTTGTTTTTTTTTACTAAAAAACTAACTTATTATTTTGAATAATTTGGTCGAAATTAGCATTGCCCTTTAAAATTTTGAGCTTTTTTGACTATTTTTGACGAAGAATTTTTTTAAAATTTTGGCCAAAGTTTTTAAAAATCACCAAATTTAATCGAAATTGAGGTTATTTTTTAATTTTTCGGTAATTTAAATCGTTTTTAACCGAATTGTTCACTTGTTTGGCAAATTTTCGACAAAAACGAAATTAAACTATTTTTCGAAAGTTTGTACAAATAAGCTAAAAATTACGAAATTTTATTGAGTTTGGCATTATTTATCCTTTAAGAGCTATTTAATAATTCAATTTTGAGGTAGAACTTTGCAAAGTTTTGATTAAATTTGTCTAAAAAAGTGGATGTTTTTTTTTTCGAATTATTTAGCTCATTTTTGGCCAAGAATGTGAATTTTTGTCAAAATTAGCTTCAAAACTACCACATTTATCGAAATAGTTGTTACTTTGTCTTTTTTTGGAGTAATTGTGCTCGTTTTTGAGCAAAATTTCGACCTTTTTTGGACAATAATTTATCTTTTTTACACTAAAAAAATTCACTTATTATTTTGACAAAATTCTCTCCATTGGCTCAAAAATCACAAATTTGCCCTTTTCGGCTTTTTTTAACTTATTTTTAACAAAGAATTTGTTGGCATTTTGGCAAAATTACTCTAAAAATCATCCAATTTAAACGAAATTGATGTTATTTTTCGGTCAATTTTGATCGTTTTTCAAAGAGATATTTATTTGTTTCGCAGATTTTTGACAAAATAATAAAAATTTTGGCCTTTTTTGAGCAATCATTTATAGCTCATTGTGCACCGAAAAGCTCACTTCCTGTTTGAATGTTTGTCTAAATAAACTTAAAATCACGAAATTATATCGAGTTTGACATTATTTTATCCTTTTTAGAGCTATATAATAACTCAATTTTGCGGTAGAATTTTGCAAAATTTTGTTTAAAAAAAGCTAAAAAGCTTCACTTTTAACCAAAGTGGATGTTTCTTTTTTCAAGTTATTTAGATCATTTTTGGATAGAAATGTTGCAAATTTTTGTCAAAATTATCCTAAAAACTACCACATTTATCGAAATAGGCGTGATTTTGCTCCTTTTTCGAGTAATTGTGCTTGTTTTTGAGCAAAATTTCGACCTTAAAAGCTTACTTATTGTTTTGAGAAATTTGGTCTCAATTGGCTTAAAAATCACAAAATAGCTCTTTGAAAATTTGCCATTTTTCGACTTTTTAACTCATTTTTGACCAAAAATGTGTTGGCATTTTGTCCAAATTACTCGTGAAATGGACGTTATTTTTCTATTTTTCGGTCAATTTTGATCGTTTTTCAAAGAGATGTTATTTGTTTTGCAGATTTTTGACAAAATAAACCCAAAAATTTTAAATTACAACGAAATTAATTTAATTTTGGCCTTTTTTGAGCAATCATTTATCGCTCATTGTGCACCGAAAAGCTCACTTCTTTTATGAATGTTTGTCTAAATAAACTTAAAAATCACGAAATTATATAGAGTTTGACATTATTTTATCTTTTTTAGAGATAGTTAATAATTCATTTTTGAGCTAGAATTTTGCAAAATTTTGTTTAAATTAGTCTAAAAATTTCCAGTTTTGATCGAAATTGATGTTTTTTCCGAGTTATTTAGCTCCTTTTTGGCCAGGAATGTTACAAACTTTTGTTTAAACAGCACCAAAATCATGAAAATTAATCGAAAAAAAAATCGACAAAAATTACATCAATTTTGATTTTATTTTGGTTTTTATGAGTAAACACTCAAAATAGCATTTTTTCACCAAAAAGTTCACTTATTACGAGAAAGTTTCTCAAAATAAGAAATTATTTAGCTGATTTGTCACAAAGAATTTTGATACCTTTTATCAAAATTATACTCCAAAAATCACCAAACTCAATCGAAACTGAGTACTTTGCTTATTTTCGAATAGTCTAACCCAATTTTGACAGAGATGATAATTTGTTTCCCAAGATTTCAACAAAATTGCAAAATTACAGCGAAATTACAAATAATTTAATGTTGGTCTTTTTCGAGCAATAATTTTTTGGTTGCTTTTACCGAACAGATCACTTATTTAGAAAGATTATTTTCAAAATAAGACAGAAAATAATGAAATTATGTCGAATTTAACAATTTTCGGGCTTTCCAGTTCACTTTTGTCCAGCAATTTTCTCCAAAATTTTGAGACAAAAATGCCTTAATATAAGAGATACTTTTATTGAAAAAAATAACAATTTCGGTTTATTTAACAAAACGTAAACAATTCTCTAAAAGAGGCAAGCATATTTTTGCATAAATTGAACCAAGCAATTTTCATTAAAAAAAAAGTTAAATCGAACATAAGCCGAACAATTATGAACCTTTTTATTGTAATTTTCTGCATCCATTCTAAAGTGTTTTTCGATTAGCGAAGTTTTTGTTGAAACATTTATTCCAAAAAATTTAAATAATCATTTAAGTGAATTATCCCAAAAAAACACCAAAAAATAGACCCATTTTTTCATTTTTAAAAGTTTTTATTTAACTCACAATGTTGTCTGTCTGTCGATTATTTTTTCGGAGCCAAATTTGAAAGGGTTCCCGTTGTTCCACTGAATTGAAATTTTGCATACTTACTTAATCTACGTGACAATGCAATCCCATGTAGTTAAATACCCCCTAAAGGGGTTAAAGTGGGTTTTGAAGTTTTAGGTTATGTTTACAAAGATGTTCTCGATTTATAAATTTGAGAGGGTTCCTGTAGTCGCAATGAAATGAAATTTAACATGCTTACGTAATCTGCGTGACAATGCAATTTTATATAGTTAATTACCCCCTAAAGGTGCTAAATGGGGTTTTAAAATTTTACGTTATGTTTACAAAGGAGTTCTCGATTTGTACATACCGTAACTTATACCGACATAGACGGTATGTTGGTCATTTGGACGTCACGGTAGATGCACAGTGTAATAACCATAAATAAAGACAAAAGCAAAAAATAAAAATATATAAATAAATGTTTTTTAAAAAAAGCTTTTATTTAAAAGATGCACTAAAAAGTAAAAAATAATGTATTTCAATCACAGGAGAATATTATTTCTTACAGGTTAAAATTCTAAAATTTATAAAAGCTATGGGAATTATAAAACTACGGCATTACAGAATTACTTTGTTCAGTTGCCAACTCCCAAAGCTTTTATAAATTTTAGAATTTTAACCTATGGTAAAAAATATTCTCTTGTGATTGAAATACATTATTTTTTACTTTTTAATGCATCTTTTAAATAAAAGCTTTTTTTAAAAAACATTTTTTATATATTTTTTTAAATTTTTGAATGATATAATTTTCCATACGAAACATTTAAAATTGTCGAAAATAGGAAGACAAAGTTCAATCATGTTTGCTTGCAGCCTATTACAATATTCAATTAGTTAAACAATTTTAACCTTTACTTTGCCCAAAATGATGCAATTTATTGAATAACTTGGACAAGCGCCTTCAGCTTTCACCCAAAATCATAATTAAAAAACTATTGATTAAAACCATAAATAAGGAAAAACTGTTAAAATTAATTAAACTTTTCTAATGACCTCACTCCAAGGAACGCCTCTTTTCAAGACCCATTGCAAAAATTCAAATTGGGTGAAAAAAATACGTGGTCACGCCAACTTTCCGACTTACTCCAAGCTAGGTCACGTGAAAATAAATAATAAAATGCCACTCCAGGGGTTGTATAATTTATTCGAATTGTTTTGTAACTCTGAGTAATGCGGTCACAAGTTAACACTGCAGTGCAATTATTAGGTTTTCTGGTGATTCCCCTAGAAATGACACGTGGGATTTGTTTACACTGATGCCTCCCTATCATGATCAGGAGGAACAGAAAGGTAAAGCAACTTTAATAAATCGCAACTTGAACAATTTCGAAAAAAGATTAATTATAATATTTAGTTCATTTACTGGTGGTAATAAATTTACTCAAAAAAATATATAAAAAATATCTTGTAGTTATTATTAGTTTCTATTTATTACTTACTTTAATCTTTTTCTTTAAAAATGAATTTAATTAAGATAGGTCAAACCAACACAAGATCGCTTTTGGCTGGTTTTGATTTATTTGCTTCTTCAGTTATTGAAAACTCCTTTGATATCATACAGGCTGTTGTGTCTAAACCCCACATTAGAAGTATTGGGAGTTCTAATAATCATAGTCATCTGAAAATTTGTGTACAACCATAATCTTTTAGGTCCTGCTCAATGAAAATATTCTCAAGATAGCAGCACTTTCGGTTATACCGGAAGTCGCTATTAACTTATATTTTTTAATGCGTTTTTGAATTACTAGAGTTATTTTAAGGTAGTTTTCATAAGCTGTTCCTATACCTAAATTTAGCCGTTTACGAGATATTTATGGTTTTTTAATTTTTTTTGGATTTGCACCTTCCAGTTCAAAAATCGATAACTCTACGATTTTTAAAAATTTGGAAATATTTTTGAGCTCATTTGAAAGAGGAAGCCTAGATATTTCCTTTGGTGTTTTCAAATTTCTAAAAAAGAATAACAAACTCCAAATTTTTAAAATTAAGTTTGCAAAACTTTAAGCACCCATAACTCATTTTTTTCAAATGAAATGACAAAAGTTTTATTTCACTAGATGGTAGAGAATTTAATTCTGCTTCGATCTGTGTTAACATTCCCTATACTTATGTTTAATAGTTTTCAAGTTACAATACCTTTTTGTTGGGATTGAGAAATTCATGAAAAAAGGTGAGAAATTAAAGTTTTTCAAACCAACACCCAATGAATTTATTTTGTTTTCACAGTCTGATAACACAATTTTGAACAGAGTTTGTCGTTTAAGTTTAATCAGAAATGTTTTTATGGCAAACTATGCAAAAACAGATGTGGTTAGTAAGAAATTTCCTACAATAACAAAAAAAACAACATAACTTGAAAATTATCACAGATAGGTATAGGGAATGTTAATACAGATAGATGCAGAAAAAAAATTCTCCTCCATCTAGTAGAATAAAAATTGGGACATCCCATTTGAAAAAATTAAGTTTTGGGTACTTGAATTTGTCCAAACTTAACCCTAAAATTTTTGGGTTTATTAACTTCAATTCCAATTTTGATTACACTGAACAACAGATATAGGCTTTCTCTTTCAATTCTCCAAACATGATTTCGAAATCTCTAAAACTAAGCGAGTTACCGATTTTTTAAGGGACAGGTGCAAATTCAAAAATTTTCAAAAATCCTAAATATCTCGAAAACGGTTAAACTTGGGTATAGGGAAAGCTGATAAAAACTCCCTTAAAATAACTCAACTAATCCAAAAACGTAGTGAAAAACATAGCTTTCCATTTAAAATAAGAAAGTTAATAGCGACTTCCGGTATAACCGGAAGTGCTGCCATCTTGAAAATATTTTCATTGAACATAACTCAACGGATTATGCCTGAGTACCAACTCTCAGATAAATACCTTTATTAGAACTTTCAATACTTCTAATGTGGGATTTAGACGGAACACCCTGTATACATTCGATATTTCCAATAGCATCAAGTATTGTACTATTCATTCCTTTGCTGACGATACTCAGCTCGAATTTAAATTTAATATTCACACTGTCGATGCTGCCAATGACTATTTAAATCATGATTTTGATTCAATTGCTCGTTATTCAGATAAACACAATCTAAAACTTAACCCCGATAAATGCTCTATAATATGTTTCAGTTCTAAATACAACCTAACTTTACTAAAATCCACTATCAATATAAAAATGGGTGATGTTTATATTAAACACGTTGATAGTACTAAAATAAAAAATTAAAAATAAAATCGACCATTCTGAGTTCCACTAAATTATTTTCAAAATGGCTGAACTTCCGGAACGATGAGAAATTGGCGCCAACTTTGAAATTTTAAATAGTAACCACCTGTTTTTATTACATTTTTGAATTCGCTTTTTGAAACTGACTAAAATATATCCTAGTTGTTAGTTCTTATCTGTCATAGTTTTTGACGTATGTCAATTTTTTTGTGCAAATTTTTATTTACCGGGGTTTATTTAAAATATCACAGCTCTTGAACCCTTTATAGTAAGTGAATAATTCTTTTTGCATTTGATAACCAAAGATTTGAAGGATCTTCTAAAATCTTCAGAATTTTGAACTGTCAAATTGCAAGATGATTTTTTGAAAATGATGATCAAGAAATAATTATAATTCAGTTTTTTCAAATGGAATGACCTTGTTTTTTAATGGCAATCAAAAGAACATCGATTTTTATGGAGACTTTTATCAACATCTTCTATATCTATCTCTTACAGTTTTTGAAATAATCGCAAAAAACTGAATTTTAGATCATTATTTTCATTTTTATCGAATAAACTTTCAAAAAATGCAATAAAGTTGTGCTATTAATTAAAAGAAATGTTCGATTTGTCTACCATTTTCATTCAAGAAGTTCAAAATTCGATGGCATACTGACTGAGTTACTTTACATAATTCACTAAGTTATAATAAACCATAATTAAATATTATTGTTTTACTGCTTATTCGATTATGAACCATCTAAAAACTAAATAAAATGTTGAAGTTTGACAACTGTTGACTATTTTACAAGACCTACTTGATTAACGATGAAAATTACAAAGTAAAATTCGTTTTTTGTAATTTTTTCAAAAACTGTACGAGATAGGTATAGGACATGTACATAAAAGTCACCATAAATGTCGATGTTCTTTCAATTGCCGTTAAGAAAATAGTGTCATTCCATTTGAAAAAACTGAGTTATAGCCGTTTTTTGATAACCATTTTGAAAAAATCACACTACCCTTGAATTTTGACAGATGACAATTTTGAAAATTCTAGAAGGCTCTTCAAACCTTCCGTTATCGAATACAAAAAAAATATTCACTTATTGCAAAGGGTTGAAGGGCTGTCACATTTTAAATAAACTCCTGCAAGTGAAAATTTTAACAAAAAAATTGACAAATGTCAAAAACTATGACAGATAAGTACCAACAACTAAGGTACATTTTAGTCAGTTTGAGAAGGTGAATTAAAAAATGCAATAAAAATGTGGGGTTACTATTTAAAATTTCAAAGTTGGCGCCCGTTTCTCGTAGTTCCGGAAGTTCAGCCATTTTGAAAATAATTTAATTGCATTCAGAATGGTCGATTTAGATCGTACACAAAATTTTAAAGCTCTAGCTATATTAGAAGTTAAAAGTTTCTAATGTAGGCCCTAAAAGAATCAGCCTGTACAGGGTGTTTCAAGTTTTAGGTCCAGTCAAAAAATAAATACTTCTAGTTGTCCAAAAAAAAAAAAATATATCTCAAACGATAGAGTTTCTAACACGCTTCAATTTGATGCTTTAATGTTATACGAAATTTTCATGGTATGAGCGTGAATTGTGAAAAACTAGATAAAAAATGTTTTGTTTCCAAATTATTGCAATCGTTTTCTTATAATAAAATTCCTCCTATTTTTTAAGTGAGACTTCCGAAACTGAAACAGTAATAAACCCAAGGCGTATTGAGCAATTGAAATTCCAATTTGCAAAAGATCAAATAAATGTTTTATCTTAGTCACCTTTGAATAAACAGAGCTCGTGTCTTTGCTTGATTCACAAAAAATTGAAACGTCATTAACTGTCAGACTAAAATTTTACTTGGCAATTAAAAATGCCCTTTTTTTTGCAAATTGAAATTTCAATTGCTCAATACACCTTGGGTTTTTTACTGTTTCAGTTTCGGAAGTCTTACTTAAAAAATAGGAGGAATTTTATTATAAAAAAATTATTGGAATAATTTGAAAAAAAAAAATTTTTAATGTAGTTTTTTGCGTTTTACGCTTATATCATGAAAATTTGGGATATCAGCAAAGCATCAAATTGAAGCGTGTTAGAAACTCTATCGTTTGCAATATATATTTTTTATTTTGGAATACTAGAAGTATTTATTTTTTGACTGGACCTAAAACTTGAAACACCCTGTATAGGTATAATTTTCATAATATAAACTGTTCTGTCTATGCCTCGTTTCCGAACTAGTTTGTTTACAAGATGCTGTCAAATTAAATAATTCTGTTCTTTTTGCACTTAAATCAAAATCAGTAAGCAATTTTAAGAAACTTATAAGGTACATTTACTACCATCAGTATAATGATAATGATTAATTTTCTAATTTTCTTTCCTACTTCTCTTTATTTGTTTCTTTTTCTAATTGAATAATACCTTCAATTCTTCTTTGTATTTTCATTTTTATTATTTTACTTTCAACAGAATTATTATTATTATTATTATTATTATTATTATTATTATCAACATAGATTACTTGCTGAGGTTAACACCTTTATAGCAAAATGTTTGTTTTATAGAATGTTTGTTTATTTTAGATATTAAGTTTATTTCAATTGCTTCTGCTATGGTTAAGTGGAGTAGCAGCAGCTAGACTTCGTCATAACAGAATGCCAATATTGTTTGTATTATTTGTATTAATTAATTAATTAATAAAGGCAATTATTATTAAAGCATCTGGTTTTTAATGTTGTTTAGAGAGAGGGCCGGAAATTAATTTTTCTGTGTGGAGAAAAATTTTTTTGGTTGCGTGTTAACTAGTTTTACTTCTGTTTGATTAAACTTATGCGGAATGGTCGCAATTTCCAATCGCGTGACATGAGGTCAGGCTTGTAACAATTTGATGATAAATCGCAATGAAATACATTGTTTCACCTGATTAGTTGTAAATTAGGAAAAAAACGGAGAAATTGCATAGTTTATGGCATTGCCTTCGATCGTAAATTAGCCGCTAGAGGAACTCCACATCTGTTCATGCAATTAAAAATTCGTTTTGGATCAATGTTTCTCGAAATTAGCCTCGAGCTCTAGTTATAAAGACATTTAATCACACGACTCTTCCGCCAATATAAAATCGTGCGTGTGTTGCAGTCACTTTGAATTGTGCATATCATTACACTAACTTTCTTATTATAATATTGCATGATGGGGAGGTGCACTCCTTAAGGCAAACGAATTATACAATTATGATTGGAAGTGAGAAACATTAGAAAACGTAACTTTATGCAATTAGCATTTTTGGAACTTTTTTTTTAATTTAACTGGATTCACTAAACAATTAAAATACAGTAGTGTAGTGGAAAGCAAGTTTTAAATGCGGACCTTTGACTCATAATCCGTCCAATTTTTAAAACCCAAAGACCCATAAAATAAATGCGTGCTAATTAAAATTCCAATTTTCATCCAACTTTTCCCCATGACATATTTCCCCTCACCATCACTCAAATTCCACATGCTTTTAGCCAAATTAGTTTTCACAACTTGCGAAAATCGCCTTGTAGTGTGTTTTCTGAGGGATTTTCTCAGTTTTCTGTAGTTGACGATTTAATTATAAAACAGTGATGAATTGATAATGAGTTTGACACCGTAATTGTTGCGTAAACACAACGATTAGTTACGGTGTATTTTCTGTAATGTCATGCGATCGATGTTCAACCCCCATTGAGTTGCGGAGGGTTGGGATTCCACCCCGTTTTAGGCTTTTTATCGATTTGATAACGACTTGAAAACGAGGCAATCTCAATAATTCAATCAAATAAGAGAAGGAAAATTGTAGCTTCCATTAAAAAATTTTGTCATCAAGTCCCCCCTCTTGGACTTGTTTTTTCTAAAAGTTTCAGTTTTTCAGGCTTTCAGCTTAAAATGCCAGATTTCTTTCTTATAACTTTAGATTATGTGTTTTTCAGCTTTTGAATCCCTCAGTGTTTTAGTTTTCTACGATTTTCAGTCTCTTAGTTTTTCTCCCTAAATATTCCTCGTTTCAGTTTCAGTCTTTCAGTCACTTAGTTGATTAATTACCTAAGAATTTCATTTTTCATTCTTCCAATTTGTCTCATTTTCTAAGTTATTCAGTTTCTTTCAGTTTTGAGTTTTTCAGTTCTCAAGTTTCTCAGTTTTTCAGCCATTTTGAGTCTGATCTTTCTAAGAATTTCTGTATTTCAGTCTCTCGGTTTCTCTGTATCTTCCTAAGTTTCCCTAAGTTTCAGGTTTTTAGTCATTTAGTGAATTAATACCTAAGGATTTCATTTTTCAGTCTTTCAGTTTCTCTCATTTTCTAAGTTATTGAGTTTCTTTCCATTCATTTTTCGGTTTCAGTTTCAGGTTTTAATTTTCTACGAATTTCAGTCTCTTAGTTTTTCTCCCTAAGTATTCCTCGTTTCAGTTTCAGTCTTTCAGTCACTTAGTTGATTAATTACCTAAGAATTTCATTTTTCAATCTTCCAATTTGTCTCATTTTCTAAGTTATTCAGTTTCTTTCAGTTTTGAGTTTTTCATTTCTCAAGTTTCTCAGTTTTTCAGCCATTTTGAGTCTAATTTTTCTAAGTACCTCTGTATTTCAGTCTCTCGGCTTCTCTATATCTTCCTAAGTTTCCCTAAGTTTCAGGTTTTCAGTCATTTAGTGAATTAATACCTAAGGATTTCATTTTTCAGTCTTTCAGTTTCTCTCATTTTCTAAGTTATTGAGTTTCTTTCCATTCATTTTTCGGTTTCAGTTTCAGGCTTTCAGGTTCGAATTTTTAGTTGATCAGTTTTTCAGCAAATTATGTTTTTAAGAATTTCAATATTTGAGTCTCTCGATTTCTCTATCTTCTTAAGTTTACCTAAGTTTCAGTCTTTCAGTCACTTAGTGAATTAATTACCTAAGAATTTCATTTTTCACTCTCATTTTCTAAGTTATTCAGTTTCTCTCCGTTCATTCATATTTCAGTTTCAGTATCAGGCTTTCAGTTTCGAGTTTTTAGTTTTTCAGTTCTTAAGTTTTTCAGCTCTTCAGTTCGTCAGTTATTTCCTAGAGTCTGAGTATTTCAGTCTTTCAGGGTTTAGTTGTTTATAAGTTTCTCAGTTTTTCAGTCACTTCGATTCTTATTTTTCTAAGAATTTCAGAATTTCAGACTATCGGTTTCTCTATCTTTTTAAGTTTCCCTAAGTTTCATTTTTTCAGTTTCACTCTTTCAGCCACTTAGTGAATTAGTTACCTAAGAATTTAAGTTTTCAGTCTTTCAGTTTCCCTCATTTTCTTAGTTATTCAGTTTCTCTTCATTCATTCATACTTCAGTTTCAGTTTCGAGTTTTTAGTTTTTCAGTTCTTTTAAGTTTTTCAGCTTTTCAGTTCCTTAGTTATTTCTTAGAGTCTGAGTGTTTCAGTCTTTCAGGGATTCTGTGTTTATAAATTTTTCAGTTTTTCATCACTCTTTCAGTCACTTAGCTTCCCAGCGTTTCAGTCTTTCAGTTTTTCTCAGCTTCCCAATTTCTGGGGTTTTTATTTTCAAACAGTTTCTTCAGATTCCCATCTTTTCATTTTCTTAGTCTAACAGTTTATTAATATTTCTACGTTTCGATCTGTTTCAGGCTTTCAGTCACTTTATTTCAAAAAGCTTCAGTTTCACAGTTTTTTGTTTTTCAACTTCCGTCCTTCTTGATTTTTGAATCTCTCGGCTTTAATTAATTAATAAGATTTATTTTCTCAATAATTTAATGAAATAAAAAAATAAAATTAAACCCAAATATTGATTTCCATTATTTTATTTTATAACAAGACGAGATGTTTCGGATTTTTTTCTCTTTGACAGTTTTTATGTTTTTCAGCTCCAGTTTCAGTTTCAGTCTATACCTCAGATTCTTAGTTTTTCACTCTTAAAATGTCAAAGTTTTAGTTACTAATATTTTTGGTCTTTTTCTAAGTTTCCCTTCAATCGCACAATTTTTTAATTTATAAAGTTTTTCAGTTTCAGGCTTCCAGTATCTCAAAGTTTCAGTTAAGTTTACCAGCTTTTCAGTTCAGTTTTCAGGATTTCCTTTTTTTCGAAGTTTGTCAGCTTTTCAGTCAGTCCGTGTATTAATTTTCTAAAGATTTCCTATTTTTTCATTCTCTTATTTTTTCAATTTGTTAATTTTTCAGTGTTTTAGTTTCAGGCGTTCATTTACTTCATTTCTCAAAGTTTCAGGTTCACAATTTCTCTCTTTCTCAATTTTTCATTCCCTCTGTGTCTTTGTCTTAACCTAAGTTAACTCAGTTTCTTAGCTTTTCACTCTTAAAATGTCAAAGTTTTAGTTACTAATATTTTTGGTCTTTTTCTAAGTTTCCCTTCAATCGCACAATTTTTTAATTTATAAAGTTTTTCAGTTTCAGGCTTCCAGTATCTCAAAGTTTCAGTTAAGTTTACCAGCTTTTCAGTTCAGTTTTCAGGATTTCCTTTTTTTCGAAGTTTGTCAGCTTTTCAGTCACTCCGTGTATTAATTTTCTAAAGATTTCCTATTTTTTCATTCTCTTATTTTTTCAATTTGTTAATTTTTCAGTGTTTTAGTTTCAGGCGTTCATTTACTTCATTTCTCAAAGTTTCAGGTTCACAATTTCTCTCTTTCTCAATTTTTCAGTCCCTCTGTGTCTTTGTCTTAACCTAAATTAACTCAGTTTCTTAGCTTTTCACTCTTAAAATGTCAAAGTTTTAGTTACTAATATTTTTGGTCTTTTTCTAAGTTTCCCTTCAATCGCACAATTTTTTAATTTATAAAGTTTTTCAGTTTTAGGCTTCCAGTATCTCAAAGTTTCAGTTAAGTTTACCGGCTTTTCAGTTCCTCAGTGTCTCAGAATTTCAGTCTTTCAGGATTTCCTTTTTATCGAAGTTTTTTTTTTAGTCACTTCGTGTATTAATTATTTAAAGATTTCCTATTTTTTCATTCTCTTATTTTTTCAATTTGTTAATTTTTCTATGTTTGAGTTTCAGGCGTTCATTTACTTCATTTCTCAAAGTTTCAGGTTCACAATTTCTCTCTTTCTCAATTTTTCATTCCCTCTGTGTCTTTGTCTTAACCTAAATTAACTCAGTTTCTTAGCTTTTCACTCTTAAAATGTCAAAGTTTTAGTTACTAATATTTTTGGTCTTTTTCTAAGTTTCCCTTTAATCGCGCAATTTTTTAATTTATAAAGTTTTTCAGTTTCAGGCTTCCAGTATCTCAAAGTTTCAGTTAAGTTTACCAGCTTTTCAGTTCAGTTTTCAGGATTTCCTTTTTTTCGAAGTTTGTCTGCTTTTCAGTCACTCCGTGTATTAATTTTCTAAAGATTTCCTATTTTTTCATTCTCTTATTTTTTCAATTTGTTAATTTTTCAGTGTTTTAGTTTCAGGCGTTCATTTACTTCATTTCTCAAAGTTTCAGGTTCACAATTTCTCTCTTTCTCAATTTTTCAGTCCCTCTGTGTCTTTGTCTTAACCTAAGTTAACTCAGTTTCTTAGCTTTTCACTCTTAAAATGTCAAAGTTTTAGTTACTAATATTTTTGGTCTTTTTCTAAGTTTCCCTTTAATCGCGCAATTTTTTAATTTATAAAGTTTTTCAGTTTCAGGCTTCCAGTATCTCAAAGTTTCAGTTAAGTTTACCAGCTTTTCAGTTCAGTTTTCAGGATTTCCTTTTTTTCGAAGTTTGTCAGCTTTTCAGTCAGTCCGTGTATTAATTTTCTAAAGATTTCCTATTTTTTCATTCTCTTATTTTTTCAATTTCTTAATTTTTCTATGTTTTAGTTTCAGGCGTTCATTTACTTCATTTCTCAAAGTTTCAGGTTCACAATTTCTCTCTTTCTCAATTTTTCAGTCCCTCTGTGTCTTTGTCTTAACCTAAATTACCTCAGTTTCTTAGCTTTTCACTCTTAAAATGTCAAAGTTTTAGTTACTAATATTTTTGGTCTTTTTCTAAGTTTCCCTTCAATCGCACAATTTTTTAATTTATAAAGTTTTTCAGTTTTAGGCTTCCAGTATCTCAAAGTTTCAGTTAAGTTTACCGGCTTTTCAGTTCCTCAGTGTCTCAGAATTTCAGTCTTTCAGGATTTCCTTTTTATCGAAGTTTTTTTTTTCAGTCACTCCGTGTATTAATTTTCTAAAGATTTCCTATTTTTTCATTCTCTTATTTTTTCAATTTGTTAATTTTTCTATGTTTTAGTTTCAGGCGTTCATTTACTTCATTTCTCAAAGTTTCAGGTTCAAAATTTCTCTCTTTCTCAATTTTTCAGTCCCTCTGTGTCTTTGTCTTAACCTAAGTTAACTCAGTTTCTTAGCTTTTCACTCTTAAAGTGTCAAAGTTTTAGTTTCTAATATTTTTGGTCTTTTTCTAAGTTTCCCTTCAATCGCACAATTTTTTAATTTATAAAGTTTTTCAGTTTCAGGCTTCCAGTATCTCAAAGTTTCAGTTAAGTTTACCAGCTTTTCAGTTCAGTTTTCAGGATTTCCTATTTTTCGAAGTTTGTCAGCTTTTCAGTCAGTCCGTGTATTAATTTTCTAAAGATTTCCTATTTTTTCATTCTCTTATTTTTTCAATTTGTTAATTTTTCAGTGTTTTAGTTTCAGGCGTTCATTTACTTCATTTCTCAAAGTTTCAGGTTCTCAGATTTCTCTTTTTCTCAATTTTTCAGTCCCTCTGTGTCTTTGTCTTAACCTAAATTAACTCAGTTTCTTAGCTTTTCACTCTTAAAATGTCAAAGTTTTAGTTACTAATATTTTTGGTCTTTTTCTAAGTTTCCCTTCAATCGCACAATTTTTTAATTTATAAAGTTTTTCAGTTTCAGGCTTCCAGTATCTCAAAGTTTCAGTTAAGTTTACCAGCTTTTCAGTTCAGTTTTCAGGATTTCCTTTTTTTCGAAGTGTCAGCTTTTCAGTCAGTCCGTGTATTAATTTTCTAAAGATTTCCTATTTTTTCATTCTCTTATTTTTTCAATTTGTTAATTTTTCAGTGTTTTAGTTTCAGGCGTTCATTTACTTCATTTCTCAAAGTTTCAGGTTCACAATTTCTCTCTTTCTCAATTTTTCAGTCCCTCTGTGTCTTTGTCTTAACCTAAATTAACTCAGTTTCTTAGCTTTTCACTCTTAAAATGTCAAAGTTTTAGTTACTAATATTTTTGGTCTTTTTCTAAGTTTCCCTTTAATCGCGCAATTTTTTAATTTATAAAGTTTTTCAGTTTCAGGCTTCCAGTATCTCAAAGTTTCAGTTAAGTTTACCAGCTTTTCAGTTCAGTTTTCAGGATTTCCTTTTTTTCGAAGTTTGTCAGCTTTTCAGTCAGTCCGTGTATTAATTTTCTAAAGATTTCCTATTTTTTCATTCTCTTATTTTTTCAATTTCTTAATTTTTCTATGTTTTAGTTTCAGGCGTTCATTTGCTTCATTTCTCAAAGTTTCAGGTTCACAATTTCTCTCTTTCTCAATTTTTCAGTCCCTCTGTGTCTTTGTCTTAACCTAAATTACCTCAGTTTCTTAGCTTTTCACTCTTAAAATGTCAAAGTTTTAGTTACTAATATTTTTGGTCTTTTTCTAAGTTTCCCTTCAATCGCACAATTTTTTAATTTATAAAGTTTTTCAGTTTTAGGCTTCCAGTATCTCAAAGTTTCAGTTAAGTTTACCGGCTTTTCAGTTCCTCAGTGTCTCAGAATTTCAGTCTTTCAGGATTTCCTTTTTATCGAAGTTTTTTTTTTAGTCACTTCGTGTATTAATTATTTAAAGATTTCCTATTTTTTCATTCTCTTATTTTTTCAATTTGTTAATTTTTCAGTGTTTTAGTTTCAGGCGTTCATTTACTTCATTTCTCAAAGTTTCAGGTTCACAATTTCTCTCTTTCTCAATTTTTCAGTCCCTCTGTGTCTTTGTCTTAACCTAAATTACCTCAGTTTCTTAGCTTTTCACTCTTAAAATGTCAAAGTTTTAGTTACTAATATTTTTGGTCTTTTTCTAAGTTTCCCTTCAATCGCACAATTTTTTAATTTATAAAGTTTTTCAGTTTCAGGCTTGCAGTATCTCAAAGTTTCAGTTAAGTTTACCAGCTTTTCAGTTCAGTTTTCAGGATTTCCTTTTTTTCGAAGTTTGTCAGCTTTTCAGTCACTCCGTGTATTAATTTTCTAAAGATTTCCTATTTTTTCATTCTCTTATTTTTTCAATTTGTTAATTTTTCAGTGTTTTAGTTTCAGGCGTTCATTTACTTCATTTCTCAAAGTTTCAGGTTCACAGATTTCTCTCTTTCTCAATTTTTCAGTCCCTCTGTGTCTTTGTCTTAACCTAAATTATTTAATCGAAATTGAAATCGAAATGGTGATTTCTTTTCAGTTCCATGTTTCACTCTCATAGTTTTTTAGTTTTTCAGCTATTGTTTTCAGATCTTCAGTCCCTCAGTCTCTTAATTTTCTAAGAATTTCACTATTTCAGTCTCTAAGTTCCAAAGTTTCTTTTCATTGTCTTAGTTTTTCAATTTATTTTCATTTTAGTTTCAGTTTCACAGTTGAATTACTTACAATTCAATAATTGAATGAATTAAAAAAATAAAATTATGCCGAGATGGCAAGTTCCATTAAAAAATATGGCCTAGTGATTTTATAACAAAGATTTCTCGGCTTGAGGTAATTTTGGAAAGTTTGCTGTTTCAAAATAATCGTTTGAAAAGATCCGAAATCAAAGCCCCACGTGTCCAACACGTTGAACTTTCTTTCTATCGACTTGTTAATTTGTTGTCTGGCAAGGTTACAATTAGTCGAACCATTATAATTCCAGAGAGCATTGCTTTTACTCAGCTTCGTGTCATGTAATTTTCATAATCACCTTCGATGGGCTATTACCTGATCATTGTGGGTTTGACTAGTTCGAATATTAAATTTTCCTCGAATATTAATCAGATGGGCGTTTTACAGAGAATCGAATTTCTGATTGTAATTTATGTGGGGGGAAAATAAAATTGTGATTCTCCATGTCACAACAGACAAACAAATCAAAGCCAATTAAGTTTGAAAGTTTGATCAAATCGATTGACACTCTTGCAAAAACAAATTTCGTTTTTTCAAAGGCGTTAATGATAACAACACGCAAATAAACAACGTTTAATAACTTCACAAAAGGTCTATTAAGATCGGCCAAGCGATAGAAACATAATAGCTTCTTTGAGGAAGAGTAATTGATGATATTTGAGGTGCTGATGGTTTGATCAAATGTGTTACAATCACAAGTTGCAAATTTCACCGGAACTAGCCGCATTATGGATTTTTGATCATTAAATATGTGATCCATAAGGCAATAAATAATTGCCGGGCAGAAAAAGCTCATAATCGCTAATTAACGTTCACATTAATATTTCCAGCCCAACAATTTCGTAATAATTCTCCCTCGCTCTATCTCCTGTCCGTTCGTTTTTTAAACAATTAACTTTGTTCAACTCTCACTTAGAAATCTACACACACACATTAAATGCGTAACAATCGAAAAATAAACAATTCTGCGGAAATTATCTTAGACACCAAGACGCTGACTGACATTCATCCCATTACTGTCAATTGCAGTGCAAAAACTTCCTTGAGTTTGCTTTCATTGCGCACTTTTTCAAAAATTCTCTTTTGGAATTACAATACAATGAACGGCGAGAATTCCTCAAGGAGTACCTAAGTAGTGCAAAAAGTTGAGACAGGAAGAGTAATAAATAATATGAAATTGACCTCTGCATAAATTTTTTTAGAAAGGGGGCAAAAAGATCTGGATTTTTTAATTTGATTTGAAATTATAAACAACCTTAGACCATCCAAACTGTCTTAAAAACCTAGTTATTTTGTGTTAGAAAGTAATATACCTACACTGTAAAGGTATGTAGTTTAGTTAAATTCTAATTAATATCTACATCTAAATATTATTTATTTTATTAATTTTTTTTATTCAAAATCAACAATTTGCTTTAATTTATTTTTTTATTGTATTTAATTATGAAAAAACAGAGAGTTTAAAAAATCGAGAAAGAGAGAAATCTCTGAAACTGAAACTTTGAGAAATGAAGTAACTGAAAGCCTGATACTAAAAGAATAAAGAGGTGGGAAACTGAGAAATAATGTATGAAAGACTGAATAAGTGAAGTTCTTAGAAAATGAAGACACGAATAGAATCAAAAGCTGAGAAACTTAGAGACAGGAAAAAAACTCAGATTTTAAGAAAATTTAGACACTGAAAGACTGCAAAGCTAAGAAACCAACTGTGAGACTGAAACTTTAAGAAAATAACTGAAACTGAAACGTAATAAACTGAAAAACTATTGGGACAGAAACTGAGATACTATGGCTGAAAACGAAATTGAAAATCTGAAAAACTTAGAAACGGAAAAACTGAAGGATTGAAATACTCAGATTTTAAACAAATTTAAATACTGAATGACTGAAAACCTGGAGAAACACAAAACTGAAAAACGAAGTAGTGTAAGACTGAAATTTAGACGCATTAAACTTAATAAACTGAAAAAAAAAGAGTAACTAAGAAACTTAGAAGTATAGAGGAGTAGAGTCTGAAATACTCTGAAATACTCTGAAGTGCTGGCAGACGTAGGCACTGAAAAATTAAAAATCTATAAGACTGAAAAAAATTAATAACTTGAAAAGGAATAAGAGAGCGGAAAATTGAGAGACTTAATTTAAAGAACCTGAAAAACTGAAACTTTTAGAAAATAGAAAAATTTAAAAGTGAAATACAGAGAAATTAAAAAAAATGTGATCCAAAATAACAAATCTCGCCTATTTATAGATCGGACAAGAAGGCCCAGAGGTGTGGATTTACTTTAATTTAATTTTTTAATTAATTATAAATTATTAAAAAACTGATTTTAATTAAATAACCAACAATGAGATACTGTGAGAAAGAGGAAAGCTGAGAAATCCTGAAACTGGAACGTAGAAAAATTAATAAACTGAAAAACTAAAAGAATGAAGAAATGGGAAATTCTTAGAAAATTAAGACACGGAATGACTGAAAAACTGTAAAACTTAGAAGCAAGGACATCCTGAAAGGCTAAAAATTCTCAGATTCTAAGAAAATTTAGACAGTGAGGAACTGAAAAGCTGAGAAACTTAAGAACTGAAAAACTAAAAGTACGAGACTAAAACATTGAGAAACTGAAAACTCAAAAAGTTTATAAATTGAAAAGTTAAGAGAAGAAAAAGATGAGAAACTTTGAAAGTGATCGAAACTAGTAAAAACTAGTGATCGAAACTAAAATGCTAAAATTAAAACACTGAAAAACAGGAAAGCTGAGAAACTTAGAAAAAGAAAAACTGTGACGCTGAAACATTGAAATTAAGACACTGAAAAACTGAGAAATCAAAGAAATTTGAACTGAAACTCTAAGAAACTGTAAATGACTAAAATCCTGAAACCTAGAAAACTTAATAAACTGAAAAAATAAAAAGATGATAAATTCTTAGAAAATTAAGACACTCTGAGACGTAGGAACTGAAAAACTAAACGTAAAAAAATAAGCTAAAAATGGAGTTGAGAGAGCGAAAAGCTGAGAGACTTAATTTAGAGAAACTGAAACTTTTAGAAAATACAAAAATTTAAAAGTGAATACAAAGAAATTTAAAAAAATGGGATCCAAAATTACCTCAACCTCGAAATCTTGCTTATTTATAAAATGAACAAAAAAATCCAGAGGAGTGGATTTGCTTTAATTTAATTTTTTGATTTCATTGTAAATTATCAAAACAGGCTTTAATTAACTTATTTACATTAAAACACAGAGAAACTAAAAAATTGAGAAAGAGGAGAGCTGAAAAACAAAAGACCTCTGATACTGAAATACTGAGTAAGCCTGTATCTTAACTGAAAAATTAAAAGAATGAAGAAATGAGAAATTCTTAGAAAATGAAGACACGGAATGACTGAAAAACTGAAAAACTTAAAGACAAAGACATCCTGAAAGGCTGAAATATTCTCAGAATCTAAGAAAATTTAGACAGTGAGGAACTGAAAAACTGAGAAACTGAAAAACTAAAAACATGAGACTGAAACCTTGAGAAAGTGAAACGTTGAAAAATTTATAAATTGAAAAATTAAGAGAAGAAAAAGACGTGAAACTTAGAAAGTGAAATGCCAAAATACTGAATTTCTTAGAAAATTAAAACACTGAAAGACAGTAAAGCTGAGAAACTTAGGACCTGAAAGAAACTGAAAGACCGAAATATTGAAATTCTTACAAAAACAAGACACTAAAAGACACAAATAGAGAAAAAGAAAATCTGTGAGACTGAAATTTAAAATAACTGAAAAACTGAAAAAGTGACTGAAAGGCTGAGAAACTAAAGAAATTTGAGATTGTAAACTTCTGAAAGCTTGAAACTGAAAAGTAAAAAACTTAATAAAATGGAACACTTTACAGCTGAGGAATACTAACGAAATTTAATATCAACACGTATTTATCTAGTAAAAATCACTTAAAAACTAAATTAATTTTTTACCACTTTCTCGCTTCTACTTTTTGCAATTATTCCGGAATTTATTGTTCCTTGTTTATATTCCGCGTGTGATCTTTGATCTTTTTCTTATCATAAAACGCCAACATTAATTGTACATCCATAAATGGCCACAAGTGAGCTGACGGAATTCTGTTTATTGACTTAGTAATACCGAAGCATCTTATTCAATTCACGTTATAATGTCATTTTACATAATGACTAATTTAAAAAAAAAACGTTTTCAAAAGAGAGTCAAAATCAAACTAAAAAAAAACAATGTTTAATGATATTTTTGTTTCTTAATTTTTTTGTAGTTATTGTCGTTGATTTTTTTTCGTTTCTGTTTAAAATACTACATTCTTATTGATTTCTTCAATACAAATAAGTGAATAATATAGACGTAACACGCGGCTTCTGCCACCAATCCGTTATCTAATTTTTCTCCTTTTGTACCTCTTTGAAACCCAACCATTGATGATTTACAACATCGCAAAGAAATTTATTACTTATCCTCCACACATGAGAAAATAAAGCGTGTTTATCATCATCACGTGATAAAAACTCGATAAAATATTACACTAACTCAGATTAGATGTGTGGGTGGTACTGTCTATTGGCACACTGAAATGATGGGCTATTGTTTCTTTGGCGTTTAATTCAAGAAGCTGATTTCTAGTTGTAAAGTTGGTATTAGTGGAACGTGGGATTTGCATCGGAAACACCGGACATCATTAAATAAACAATGCAGCAAAATTGGCGGTTATAGAAGGAAACGCGAATTTGTTGTGATTTTTTTCAATATATACAGGTTTAGTCTACTAAAAGTGCAGTTTAACTATAGGGGTGGGCGATATTAAGATTTAAATATCGATAATCGATACATTAAAATTATCGATAAACATCGATATATCGAAATATCGATATATATCGACATATCGATATATATCGAGATATCGATATATCGATACTTATCGAAATATCGAAAATTAGCAAAATATCGATATATTATATTGAATCATCAATATTTATTATTACAATATTATTCTTTACAAAAAATTGCACAATTAATTTATGAATTTAGCTTCTAACTAAACTAAAACGATATTATCGAAATTTTTCGGAATATCGATAAATATTGATAATTATCGATATTTATCGGTATTCGTTATATCGATAGTTATCGATATTTATCGGTATTCGGTATATCGATATTTATCGGTATATCGATAATTATCGATATATCGATATTTTTTGATAATTATATCGATCAACGATATATCGATATATCGATATTTTTATCGATATATCGGTAAAAATTCCCAGCCCTATTTAACTATATCTCAGAAACTAATAATCGTACAGAATTCAGCGTCTGTTTTTAAATACTTTATATTTTTCTCAATGTCTGTGAGTCATTTCACAAAGTTCTGCGCAACTATTAGTTTATGAGATATAGCTAGTAGAAAGTACTTTTAGAAGACTAACCCTGTATATACTTAGTGTATATTGTTATCACAGAAAAAAAATCTTTCAGGTGACTCCAACAGGACGTCACGCCCTCACCTACGACGAGGAGTCCTGGAGGTCCACCTCCGAGGAGTCCTCCAAGCCCCAGGAGGAGCTGTCCAGGTCCAGTGACACTCGTCAAAGTGCCACAAAACGGGTCAAAAATTACCTGAAAAAGTGTAAAAATGTGCTGAAATCGGGGAGCCATGAAGAGGTCGCCTCCACCTCTTCGTGGTACTTGGACGAGCTTATCAATGTGAGTGAGGTGAACGAGCTGGAGGATATTTACGAAGATGTGCAAGTGCATGTTGACAGTGGTGTTTATCAAGTGGCTAGTGTTGTTGATGTTGTGAGAAATGAGGATGCTGGAGCACAATCCTCTCCTCCTTTGACGGAAGAGCAAGGGAAGGTTGATGGAGATGTGGGCGAGGGGGAGATGCCGAAACCAGCGGTGAGTTCAAATAGTTCAAAATTATGGAGCTTTTAAATTAAATTTTAATTGGTACAGTTAGTAGGATAATTTTAAAATCTTAGTTTTGATATTCCTCCATTTTTTTAACAAAATGGGAAATAATTCTCTTAGTAATTTTTTAATAAAACTTAATTGGCGCAGTCGGTAGGGAGCGTCCCATTGGCTTCAAACGCATACAAAGAAAAAGTTTTTCTTTTCTCGAACAAGAGGGAAAATAACTCTGTTAAGTTAAAAAAAATAATAATTGGTGCAGTCAGTAGGGTTCACATAACTGTATGTTCCTTCCAATTCGAAAATTTAAATTCTGAAGAAGATCCACAGTCGAGAAAGTTATATTTTCTCACTTATTTTAACTAAAAGGGAAGTTACACGTTTAAGTTATCAACAAAACATAATTGGCGCAGTCGGTAGGGAGCGTCACTTTTGCTTCAAACGCATATAAAGAAAAAGTTTTTCTTTTCTCGAACAAGAGGGAAAATAACTCTGTTAAGTTAAAAAAAATAATAATTGGTGCAGTCAGTAGGGTTCACATAACTGTATGTTCCTTCCAATTCGAAAATTTGAATTCTGAAGAAGATCCACAGTCGAGAAAGTTATATTTTCTCACTTATTTTAACTAAAAGGGAAGTTACACTTTTAAGTTATTAACAAAACTTAATTGGCGCAGTCGGTAGGGAGCGTCACTTTTGCTTCAAACGCAAATAAAGAGAAAGTTTTTATTTTCTCGAACAAAAGGGGAAATAACTCTGTTAAGTTAAAAAAAAATAATTGGTGCAGTCTGTAGGATTCACATAACTGTATGTTCCTTCCAATTCGAAAATTTAAATTCTGAAGAAGATCCACAGTCGAGAAAGTTATATTTTCTCACTTATTTTAACTAAAAGGGAAGTTACACTTTTAGGTTATTAACAAAACTTAATTGGCGCAGTCGGTAGGGAGCGTCACTTTTGCTTCAAACGCAAATAAAGAGAAAGTTTTTATTTTCTCGAACAAAAGGGGAAATAACTGTTAAGTTAAAAAAATAATAATTGGTGCAGTCAGTAGGATTCACATAACTGTATGTTCCTTCCAATTCGAAAATTTAAATTCTGAAGAAGATCCACAGTCGAGAAAGTTATATTTTCTCACTTATTTTAACTAAAAGGGAAGTTACACTTTTAGGTTATTAACAAAACTTAATTGGCGCAGTCGGTAGGGAGCGTCACCTTTGCTTCAAACGCAAATAAAGAGAAAGTTTTTCTTTTGTCGAACAAAAAGGGAAATAACTCTGTTAAGTTAAAAAAAAAATTAATTGGTGCAGTCAGTAGGGTTCACATAACTGTATGTTCCTTCCAATTCGAAAATTTGAATTCTGAAGAAGTTCCACAGTCGAGAAAGTTATATTTTCTCACTCATTTTAACTAAAAGGGAAGTTACACTTTTAAGTTATTAACAAAACTTAATTGGCGCAGTCGGTAGGGAGCGTCACTTTTGCTTCAAACGCAAATAAAGAGAAAGTTTTTATTTTCTCGAACAAAAGGGGAAATAACTCTGTTAAGTTAAAAAAAATAATTGGTGCAGTCAGTAGGGTTCACATAACTGTATGTTCCTTCCAATTCGAAAATTTGAATTCTGAAGAAGATCCACAGTCGAGAAAGTTATATTTTCTCACTTATTTTAACTAAAAGGGAAGTTACACTTTTAAGTTATTAACAAAACTTAATTGGCGCAGTCGGTAGGGAGCGTCACCTTTGCTTCAAACGCAAATAAAGAGAAAGTTTTTATTTTCTCGAACAAAAGGGGAAATAACTCTGTTAAGTTAAAAAAAAATTAATTGGTGCAGTCAGTAGGGTTCACATAACTGTATGTTCCTTCCAATTCGAAAATTTGAATTCTGAAGAAGATCCACAGTCGAGAAAGTTATATTTTCTCACTTATTTTAATTAAAAGGGAAGTTACACTTTTAAGTTATTAACAGAACTTAATTGGCGCAGTCGGTAGGGAGCGTCACCTTTGCTTCAAACGCAAATAAAGAGAAAGTTTTTCTTTTGTCGAACAAAAAGGGAAATAACTCTGTTAAGTTAAAAAAAAAATTAATTGGTGCAGTCAGTAGGGTTCACATAACTGTATGTTCCTTCCAATTCGAAAATTTGAATTCTGAAGAAGTTCCACAGTCGAGAAAGTTATATTTTCTCACTCATTTTAACTAAAAGGGAAGTTACACTTTTAAGTTATTAACAAAACTTAATTGGCGCAGTCGGTAGGGAGCGTCACTTTTGCTTCAAACGCAAATAAAGAGAAAGTTTTTATTTTCTCGAACAAAAGGGGAAATAACTCTGTTAAGTTAAAAAAAATAATTGGTGCAGTCAGTAGGGTTCACATAACTGTATGTTCCTTCCAATTCGAAAATTTGAATTCTGAAGAAGATCCACAGTCGAGAAAGTTATATTTTCTCACTTATTTTAACTAAAAGGGAAGTTACACTTTTAAGTTATTAACAAAACTTAATTGGCGCAGTCGGTAGGGAGCGTCACCTTTGCTTCAAACGCAAATAAAGAGAAAGTTTTTATTTTCTCGAACAAAAGGGGAAATAACTCTGTTAAGTTAAAAAAAAATTAATTGGTGCAGTCAGTAGGGTTCACATAACTGTATGTTCCTTCCAATTCGAAAATTTGAATTCTGAAGAAGATCCACAGTCGAGAAAGTTATATTTTCTCACTTATTTTAATTAAAAGGGAAGTTACACTTTTAAGTTATTAACAGAACTTAATTGGCGCAGTCGGTAGGGAGCGTCACTTTTGCTTCAAACGCAAATAAAGAGAAATTTTTTATTTTCTCGCCCTTTTTTCCAGCAAAAAAGTTGGTGAAAATGCGAAATAATGAGTGTCGGTTGTATTTGGCGCAGTTTTTTGCCAAAAGCTTTGGGAGGAGTGCCAGTCCGAGGCCGTCGTGTCTCTTTTTCCTTCCGGGAGCGTGACGGAGGTTACAAGAAGCAGGCGAGGACAAAGAGAAATTCTTGAAATATACGATAGGTCTCCGGTAATAAACACAAGTTGCAAAACGAAATTTGAAATTCGTATAATGTCAGGAAGCTTGCATTATGCGGGCATTTATATAGGAAGCGGCGGTCGTGCACCGCCACTCTAATAATATTTACATTTACGCGTTAATTCCTATCGCTCCTCCAACGGACGTTTGTTTACGTTTTTGGTTTGTTTTCAGGTCATTGTCGTTCTGTTGAACGGCTCTAACATTTTAAATTACAGCAGTTTTTAAAAAAAAATATAAATGCATTACTAGTGGTTCCAATAACTCACAAAAACTGATTAAGTCGGAAGAGAATTTCTGAGAATTAATTAATCAATCGATAATTGTCCCAGAATTTGGTATTTTGTTTTGCCGCTAGTCGTAATAATTTTACGTGTATTATAAATTTAATTGGCGCAGTCAATAGTATTTTGTACAGCAAAATTCTTAAATTTTAACGTCTAATGCAATGTATTATGTTTTTAAGAAAAGGAAATAACAAATACTTCACACAACTCAAAGCTATTTTTTTAACAAATCCTGTACAAAACAAGAAGCTTCATTTATACAGTAAAATTACTAAGAGAAATTAAAAAATTGAATAAATTAAGGGAAGTTAAAACCGTTTCTCGTTATTTCAGTCTTACATTTTTCAGTCATTTCGTTTTTCGGAGTTACCTGTACAGTAATTCTTAATGAGTTTCTCAATTTCTGTCTCATTTTGTCATTCTTTTAATTTTTCAATATATTATTTCTTTTACGTTTTAGTTTTAAATTTTTTTCTGTTTCTCTGTTTTTCAACTTTTCAACGGACATTTTAAGACTAATTTGCTAACAGTTCAGGATTTCAGTCATTCAGTTTCTCTCTATTTCTAATAGAAGTCTCAGTTCCTCAATTATTTTTTTCTCTTAGTTTGGAATTATTATTTTTCCTACTTTTCAGTTTCCGTCTTCACTCTTCAAGGTTACAATCTCATAAATTTCTAGTTTTCTAGTCCTTTAGTTTTACATTGTCCCGCAGATTCTTAGAAGTACAGTGAATAAATTTAACGCAGTTTTGTGTTAAAAAGTTTTACAAAATTATCTGTGTCTCGATAGTCAAATTTTTTATTTAAGTTTCTTAGTTTCTCAGCTTTTCACTCTCCTAAAGTGTCAGTTTCTAAATTTATTAATTGTTTTGCTTTTTAGTTTTGTATAGTTTTGTATAGTAATTTTTCAGTCATTTAGTTTGTCAACGTTTCAGTTATTCAGTTTCTCAGAGTTTCAGTTTCTTAGTCTTAACTTAACTTCTTAAAGACTCAATGTCACAGTTTTTTAATTTTACATTTCCTAAGTTTCTTAGCTTTCAGTCTTTCATTTTCTCTCAGCCCCTAAGTTTCTCAGCTTTTTACTATTTCAGTTTTTCTCAGTTCTTTACGTTCAGATTTCAGTTAATTAGCTTCTCAGAATTTCAGTTTCTTAGTCTTCACTTAATTTCTTAATGACTCAGTGTCACAGTTTTTTTACTTTTCATTTCCTAAGTTTCTCAGCTTTTCAGTCTTCTACTGTCTCAGTTTTCTTGGTATTTCAGTCTTTTATTTTTTCTCAGCACCTAAGTTTCTCAATTCTTATCTATTTTCTTCTCTCAATATTTCAATTTATAAACTTTTCTACGTTTCAGTTATCAGTGTTTGTTAGTTAGCTTCTCACTGTTTCAGTTTCACTGTTTCAGTTCCTAAGTTTCTCAGGTTTTCAGACCTTCAATGCTTGAATGTTGCAGTTTACGAACTTTTCCTAAGTTTCTCAGCTTTTCAGTCTTCCACTGTCTCAGTGTTTTTGCTTTACTTTGTTTCTAGCAGTTCCTAGTTTCTCAGGTTTTTCAACTTTTGACTGTCTTCAATTTTCTAAGAATTTCAGTATTTCAGTCTTTTATATTTTCTCTCAGTCCCTAAGTTTCTCAATTCTCATCTATCTTCTTCTCTCAATATTTCAATTTATAAACTTTACTACGTTTCAGTATCAGTGTTTGTTAGTTAGCTTCTCAGTGTTTCAGTTTCACTGTTTCAGTTCCTAAGTCTCTCAGCTTTTCAGACCTTCAGTGTGAAGTGAAAGTGAAATTTTTACTCTTTCAGTTTCTTTCAGTTTTAGTTTCAGTTCTTTACGTTCAGATTTCAGTTATTTAGCTTCTCAGAATTTCAGTTTCTTAGTCTTCACTTAATTTCTTAAAGACTCAGTGTCACAGTTTTTTTACTTTTCATTTCCTAAGTTTCTCAGCTTTTCAGTCTTCCACTGTCTCAGTTTTCTTGGTATTTCAGTCTTTTATTTTCTCTCAGCACCTAAGTTTCTCAATTCTTATCTATTTTCTTTTCTCAATATTTCAATTTATAAACTTTTCTACGTTGCAGTTATCAGTGTTTGTTAGTTAGCTTCTCAGAGCTTCAGTTTCACTGTTTCAGTTCCTAACTTTCTCAGGTTTTTAGACCTTCAGTGCTTGAATGTTGCAGTTTACTAACTTTTCCTAAGTTTCTCAGCTTTTCAGTCTTCCACTGTCTCAGTCTTTTTGTTTTGCTTAGTTTCTAGCAGTTCCTAGTTTCTCAGGTTTTTCAACTTTTGACTGTCTTAAATTTTCTAAGAATTTCAGTATTTCAGTCTTATATTTTCTCTCAGTCCCTAAGTTTCTCAATTCTCATCTATCTTCTTCTCTCAATATTTCAATTTATAAACTTTACTACGTTTCAGTATCAGTGTTTGTTAGTTAGCTTTTCAGTGTTTCAGTTTCACTGTTTCAGTTCCTAAGTCTCTCAGCTTTTCAGACCTTCAGTGTCTGAAATTTTTACTCTTTCAGTTTCTTTCAGTTTTAGTTTCAGTTCTTTACGTTCAGATTTCAGTTATTTAGCTTCTCAGAATTTCAGTTTCTTAGTCTTCACTTAATTTCTTAAAGACTCAGTGTCACAGTTTTTTTACTTTTCATTTCCTAAGTTTCTCAGCTTTTCAGTCTTCCACTGTCTCAGTTTTCTTGGTATTTCAGTCTTTTATTTTCTCTCAGCACCTAAGTTTCTCAATTCTTATCTATTTTCTTTTCTCAATATTTCAATTTATAAACTTTTCTACGTTGCAGTTATCAGTGTTTGTTAGTTAGCTTCTCAGAGCTTCAGTTTCACTGTTTCAGTTCCTAACTTTCTCAGGTTTTTAGACCTTCAGTGCTTGAATGTTGCAGTTTACTAACTTTTCCTAAGTTTCTCAGCTTTTCAGTCTTCCACTGTCTCAGTCTTTTTGTTTTGCTTAGTTTCTAGCAGTTCCTAGTTTCTCAGGTTTTTCAACTTTTGACTGTCTTAAATTTTCTAAGAATTTCAGTATTTCAGTCTTATATTTTCTCTCAGTCCCTAAGTTTCTCAATTCTCATCTATCTTCTTCTCTCAATATTTCAATTTATAAACTTTACTACGTTTCAGTATCAGTGTTTGTTAGTTAGCTTTTCAGTGTTTCAGTTTCACTGTTTCAGTTCCTAAGTCTCTCAGCTTTTCAGACCTTCAGTGTCTGAAATTTTTACTCTTTCAGTTTCTTTCAGTTTTAGTTTCAGTTCTTTACGTTCAGATTTCAGTTATTTAGCTTCTCAGAGATTCAGTTTCTTGGTCTCAACTTAATTTCTTTAAGACTCAGTGACACAGTTTTTTAACTTTTCATTTCCTAAGTTTCTCAACTTTTCAGTCTTCCACTGTCTCAGTTTTCTTGGTATTTCAGTCATTTATTTTCTCTCAGCACCTAAGTTTCTCAATTCTTATCTATTTTCTTCTCTCAATATTTCAATTTATAAACTTTTCTACGTTTCAGGTATCAGTGTTTGTTAGTTAGCTTCTCAGAGCTTCAGTTTCACTGTTTCAGTTCCTAACTTTCTCAGGTTTTCAGACCTTCAATGCTTGAATGTTGCAGTTTACGAACTTTTCCTAAGTTTCTCAGCTTTTCAGTCTTCCACTGTCTCAGTGTTTTTGTTTTACTTTGTTTCTAGCAGTTCCTAGTTTCTCAGGTTTTTCAACTTTTGACTGTCTTCAATTTTCTAAGAATTTCAGTATTTCAGTCTTTTATATTGTCTCTCAGTCCCTAAGTTTCTCAATTCTCATCTATCTTCTTCTCTCAATATTTCAATTTATAAACTTTACTACGTTTCAGTATCAGTCTTTGTCAGTTAGCTTCTCAGTGTTTCTGTTTCACTGTTTCAGTTTCTAAGTTTCTCAGCTTTTTAGACCTTCAGTGTCTGAAATTTTTACTCTTTCAGTTTCTTTCAGTTTTAGTTTCAGTTCTTTACGTTCAGATTTCAGTTGTTTAGCTTCTCAGAGATTCAGTTTCTTAGTCTCGACTTAATTTCTTTAAGACTCAGTGGCACAGTTTTTTAACTTTTCATTTCCTAAGTTCCTCAGCTATTCAGTTCCACTGTCTCAGTCTCCTCTATTTTAATCTTTTTGTTTTACTTACTTCCTAGCAGTTCCTAGTCTTTGTCAGTTAGCTTCTCAGAGTTTCAGTTTTACCGAAGTTTCTCAGTTTTCAGACCTTCATTGTCTGAAATTTTTACTCTTTCAGATTTTCTCAGTCCCTAAGTTATATTATCACTCTTTTAATTTTAATATTTATCAATTTTTTTATGTTTTAGTTTCTTAGGTTCTCAGAGTTTCTCGCATCTCTTCAGTCACTTAGTTTTTCAGGTTTTCAGTTGCACAATTTCTTACTTTTTTAGAGTGTTTCAGTTTCTTCCAATCACCAATTTTTTATTAGCAAATTTTTGTTAATTTCTCATTATCTCGGTTTTACAATTGTTTTTTATCTAAGAGTTGCAGTTTTGCGGTCTCTTAGTTTCTTAAAAAGTTTTTTAGTTTCTAAGTTGCACAGCTTTTCAGTTTCTCTCTGTTTATTAAGTTTTTCATTTTTTTATTCTCTTAGTTTTCCAATTTGTTACTTTTTTTTCGTAGTTTCTTAGAGTTTCGGTCTCACACTTCATCAGTCTTTTAGTCACTTAACTTCTCAGGGTTTCAGCTTTCAGCCTCACAAATTTTAAATTTTAAGTATTTTAGTTTCCATGTGTCTTTTACTTTCACTAGTCTATTCCAGCCTTGCTGTCCCTAATATTTGCTTATTTATTTCTCAGCTTTTTAGTATCTTCTGGGTAAGTTGTCAATTTTTGTGTTTTCTTTGTTTATTCCCGGAGTTATGTTAGAGTTGTCTTGCTTCAATTTTAATTTTCTTTTAAGAAGTTATGAGGCTAAGAAATAATTAATTTGAGTGGCTATTCAACCCGGAAAGCTTCAGTATTTTAATTTAGTGCAATGAGTAAACCAACAAAGTAACAAAATCCCTTCTTCAGTTAACTATCGATAAACAAGTTGGTTATATCGATCGCTTCTAAACACTTTCCCACGGATCTGTATCACATCCTTCTGAGGGAGGCCCCTTGTGGCAAATAACTCATGGTTTTATGTGTCTACAAAGTATTCTAGCACAGTCTTGAATCGCCTACGACCTCTCCATACATTGTTAGACCTCGACATAAAGCGTCAATTGCAGGAAATCATAACACCAGCGAGTTAACTAACCGTAAGGTAGAGAATCCACCGCCTACACACTATCCCAACTCTGATGATTTCATGTGAAACAGGACGAAACGGCTAAGTAGTAATTAACCCGAACCGAGGAGGCGTGGCCCGAATTGACATTTTGAGGCTTGCAACGGAATGCAGATGCACCCAATTTGCGTAATGGACAGAACAACAATTTATTAAACACCGTATTTATTTCGGTCACTTTAGTGTGGGTGGCTGGACCGATAATCAGCTGTCAGCAAAGTGCATGAGATTCGGTTGTATATTATGTGCACTGCCAGGTGGTAATTTTCGTTACTTTGACGCAGACATCGGCAAAAAAACAAGCTCTTGCATTATTTATGGGAGAGTGTCGTGAGGCCTTAACACGCCCATGAAGAAGTGCAGACGCTAAAACTGCACAAGTTTTAAACACATTGCGAAAACAAAGCGTCTTCAAACTATTTTTAACATAAATATTAGAAAATTAGGATACTACGCAATGTACAATCAAATAATCTGAAAATGTGGCCACAATAAACTAACCGCAACTAGGCGAAATCATAAATTGTCAGATTGTACCTAAAGCTAGTTCTATTAAAAAAATAATTTTTTGTTAATTGTAATAAGTTGATTAAAAAAATATTATAGTAATGGTTTGACAAATACGTACTACTTTTTTTACAAACTGTGAATTTTAGACCATTGTTATTTGAAGTATTATTCTTACTATTTATGCAAACGAAAAGAAACTATTTTTGAGATAAAGTTAGTCAAAGATTCGGATACTACACAATGTACAGTCAAACAATCTGAAAATGAGGCCGAACCGCAACTAGGCAGAATCATAAATTGTCGGATTGTACTTAAAGTTAGTTCTACCAGCAAATTTATTTTTTGTTAATTGTAATAAGTTTGAATAAAAAATATATAGTAATGGTTTGCCAAACACGTACGACTTTTCTACTAACTGTGAATTTTAGACCAATATTATTTGAAGTAAGAAGTATTAGAAATATTATTCTTACTATTTATGCAAACTAAAAAAAACTATTTTTGAGATAAAGTTAGTCAAAGATTCGGATACTGCACAATGTACAGTCAAACAATCTGAAAATGAGGCCTCAATAAACTAACCGCAACTAGGCAGAATCATAAATTGTCGGATTGTACTTAAAGTTAGTTCTACCAGCAAATTTATTTTTTGTTAATTGTAATAAGTTTGAATAAAAAAATATATAGTAATGGTTTGACAAATACGTACTATTTTTCTACTAACTGTGAATTTTAGACCATTATTATTTAAAGTAAGAAGTATTAGAAATATTATTCTTACTGTTTATGCAAACTAAAAAAAAACTATTTTTGAGATAAAGTTAGTCAAAGATTCGGATACTACACAATGTACAGTCAAACAATCTGAAAATGAGGCCCCAATAAACTAACCGCAACTAGGCAGAATCATAAATTGTCGGATTGTACTTAAAGTTAGTTCTACCAGCAAATTTATTTTTTGTTAATTGCAATAAGTTTGAATAAAAAATTATAGTAATGGTTTGACAAATGCCTACGACTTTTCTACTAACTGTGAATTTTAGACCATTATTATTTGAAGTAAGAAGTATTAGAAATTTTATTCTTACTATTTATACAAACTAAAAGAAACTATTTTTGAGATAAAGTTAGTCAAAGATTCGGATACTACACAATGTTCAGTCAAACAATCTGAAAATGAGGCCTCAATAAACTAACCGCAACTAGGCAGAATCATAAATTGTCCGATTGTACTTAAAGTTAGTTCTACCAGCAAATTTATTTTTTGTTAATTATAATAAGTTTGAATAAAAAATATATAGCAATGGTTTGACAAATACGTACGACTTTTCTACTAACTGTGAATTTTAGACTAATATTATTTGAAGTAAGAAGTATTAGAAATATTATTCTTATTTTTTATGCAAACTAAAAAAACTATTTTTGAGATGATTAAGTTAGTTCAAGATTCGGATACTACACAATGTACAGTCAAACAATCTGAAAATGAGGCCTCAATAAACTAACCGCAACTAGGCAGAATTATAAATTGTCGGATTTTACTTAAAGTTAGTTCTACAAGCAAATTTATTTTTTGTTAATTGTAATAAGTTTGAATAAAAAAATATATAGTAATGGTTTGACAAATACGTACGACTTTTCTACTAACTGTGAATTTTAGACCATTATTATTTGAAGTAAGAAGTATTAGAAATATTAGTCTTACTATTTATACAAACTAAAAGAAACTCTTTTTGAGATAAAGTTAGTCAAAGATTCGGATACTACACAATGTACAGTCAAACAATCTGAAAATGAGGCCTCAATAAACTAACCGCAACTAGGCAGAATCATAAATTGTCGGATTGTACTTAAAGTTAGTTCTACCAGCAAATTTATTTTTTGTTAATTATAATAAGTTTGAATAAAAAATATATAGTAATGGTTTGACAAATACGTACGACTTTTCTATTAACTGTGAATTTTAGACCATTATTATTTGAAGTAAAAAGTATTAGAAATATTATTCTTACTATTTATGCAAACTAAAAGAAACTATTTTTGAGATAAAGTTAGTCAAAGATTCGGATACTACACAATATACAGTCAAACAATCTGAAAATGAGGCCTCAATAAACTAACCGCAACTAGTTAAAAGTATTAAACAAATAATTTTTTTCTTAATAGTAATAAGTTTGAATAAAAAAAATAATAATGGTTTGACAAACCTAATAGCTATTTACACATCGCCAATATTAGCTAAAATACTTTACTACTACTTGCGAATTTTAGACCATTATTATTTGAAAAAAGAAGTATTAGAGGAATATTTTTAATATTTATGCAAACGAAGACACAATTATTTAGTAACAACAAATTCCGAGTCACTGCATTTTAAAAACTTTAGGAAATACAAATAGGTAGATAATTAGTTTTCGGTACAAATTAAGTGAACGGCAAGTATTTATGTTCAGTGAAAATAATAAATACACATAGAGACATACAGGCCTTTCGTTTCAAAACTGGACAGTTCAAATAACTTTTTATTTTAAGTAAATGTATTACTTAGTAAAAAGAGTTCGACATTGTGAATATTTTCTTACTATTTTATTTTATTTATTTTACTTATTTAATTTTTTACTGTTTAATTAATTGTCTAGATTAATGAAATGCCGATCAAAATCGAATTGATTACTGAAGTATTTTATAACATGTCTCAAAAAGTAATGATCGCACAAAATCAACGTTTGTTAGTAAACAATTTATTTTTTTTCTCTAAGCTTGTCTATGTAGTTAAAATTAATTAATTAAAAACAATAATATCAAGAAAAAATATTGATTAATTGACATTGTGTAATTTCTCAATATTTACTAGAGTACTACTCTAAAACAACGGTGCTTAAATAATGTTTTGAGCAAACAATTCATAATGAAATTGTGGTTATTACCAATACGTTTATTTGACTTTAGAATTTTCACTCAATATTTATTGAAGCTAGTAATATTTTTTGATATTTTGTAAAAAACAACATTTGAATTTTTTTGCAGCGACTTAGTTAACTTATTAATTTTAATTAAAAGGACTTGTTGAGAGATTCCGAAAAAATTCACATGCAGAGAAACACAATTAAGTATTTAATGGCAAGCCTGATTTCTGTGACACAGTAGAATTACTTTTACAAATTTGCCACTGCGAGAACAGTTCAAGATACACAAAAAGTGTAAAAACAAAGTTGTGGAGAATTGAATTTCCTACAAAAAAATTTCTCTCTGCAACAGTTTAGCTTCAAATGCTTTAAAAAACAGATAAAGTTAAAATATTTGTTACTTTAGTAATTGTTCTTTGTTGTTTTTCTTTTTCATTTTCTATTATTATTTTTATTACTATTGTTTTTAACATTTCTTCATACATACTTTGCTTCTCATATCACTTTAAAAAATTATATTATTTTCTGTTTATTCTTGTTATTTTCTCTTTGCATTTATTCTAGTTTTAGTTACTTATGGATTTATATTTCATAATTTATATTTTGTTTTGAGAGAGGCTAAGTAGAAATAGCATTAGCTAGACTTTGCCACCTCACATTTTTCTTTAATAAAGGCTATTATTACTATTATTATTATTATTATTATTAATTATATGATTTTCCGTTACTTGACCACCGGTAAAAATTAAACGTCTTTGAAGGTCTTTGGGGCCTAGACGGCAAAGATCTTTTAACTTTTTTTAGGAAACTTATTTCTCCACAACTTTCTTTTTAACATTTTTCTTCTACCTTTAACCACAATGACAGCGTTTTGAAAAATATGTGACATAGCGCAATCTTAAATAATAATTTTTTTCTCACGTTTCTTGTGAAAATTTTAGTTGTCGGTTTTTCTCTACTTATTAAGAATGCAAAGCTCGGCATTTCTGTATTTTTAGTGAAATAGTTAAATTTAAATTAATTTAAATCTTATAATAATTGATAATATTAATTATATTAGGAATAACATTATTAGACTTTGAATATAGAGAAATGGTTTTTTACAAAAACTATAGATTCTAACTCTCTGTCTCACTTAAAATTATTTTCAAATTAGTATTCAGTATTCTGTTTTTGGAATTTTTAAATTTTTTTGGATGTAACTTTTAACACTAATGCTTTAAGCTAAGTCGCAATTGATATTTGAAATAATTTGGTTTTTTTTACGAAAAGACCGATTTTGTTTAACGATCATAATGTTTGCCAAAACGAGTGAGCGCAGCTCTTTGATAGAAAAATATTCATCCGCGTTTTTGCTTGACAATAATTTGATTAAAGTTATTTGTAAACTCGTGTAATGATTTGGCGTTATTTTTAAAGTTGTATGAAAGCTGCTGAAGAAGATTAAAAACGTCTTGTTGTTTTTCTTGCGTTAAAGTGTGTGATTAGCGCTGGGATTAAATTGAAGCAGTTTAGCCGGCAGTTGCTATTACACGCTGCCGGCAAAACAACAAAGACATGAACAAGATTAATTTATTTATAATTAAAGAATTGTAAATGTGTAAATTCAAAAGTTCCTTTAATGGTAAGAGATAATTAAGAAGCAGTTCTGTTTGATCAAGTCGACGATCATCAGGTGCGACCACCCGTATAATAACGGTTTCAATTATTTTATTAATTCCCTGATCTTCTCATCCGCCTCAACACCTCATAAATCCCCAATTTCTTCCGCGCAAAAGTTTGATCGCAATAATTAGATTCAAAGACAGTAAAACGCAAGGTGCGGCCGATAAATATTATAAATAAATGAATTAGAATTTAATTGACTCAAGCGAATGATTTACGGTATGCAAAGCACTCTGACTGAGGGGAAATTGAGTGTTTGCGTTTTATTGTCCAGAGCGATTCTTATCGATGGAGAAAGGCCGCACATATTAGGGATTTATAGACTATTATTGGTGCGAAGCGCTGATTGGACGTGCGATTGTCATCATGTCAGGTGAAAAGAACACCATGTAAGGACACAGTTTCCCCATTCATTCAGAAATGACAAACGCATTTTTACCAACTTATTTGGGCTCGATTCAAATGACACACTGTCACGCTAAAAATTTTGACACCACCTTCACTAGTTTCACCCATGAGAACAGGTGAAATCATATTTGTTTGTTCTCAAACTGAACCGTAAATTAAAAGATGCACTGCCATCTAACGAGGAAACTTAAAACGTACACCCAAGTAGCACACACAGTTTTTATTTGGTCACCAAAACGTTTTCGCAGCAAAATGAACAGCCATTTAACTTTTACAGCTATCCACAGAAGCGCTTTTGTAAGGTTTATGTGACGTTGTACTGACCAATTTGGCGCACCAATTTTTGGCATTTACAGCTTTAAAACAGCCATCAATATTTGCTAAAATACAGCCATTTGACTGTGAGAAGTGCAAAGTAGCAGCTGTTAAGCTTTTAAAGCTAACAAGCTAAAATGCAGGAAAAAAGCTAACTAGCCATAAAAACATCTTTTCAACCTAATTTGCTCTTATGGCCAAATGGTCAAAATATTTGCTGTTGGGGAAAAATGGTTATATTTCAGATAAAGAGGAGCAAAAACCTGTAAATGCTGCTATGCATCCAATCAGAAAACTAAATAACTATAACATGGCTACACCAGATGTAAGACTCTGTTATAGCAATGGCGGATGATGTTACTTTTTTTGTGTTCTTGATAAATATAATATTAGGCTTGATATTCAGTCCCAGTAATATAAAAGTTTGAGCGAACTGAGGTTTATTGACAAATACGCATAAAAAAGATCCGAAAAAGTAATGCGCCTTCAAAATAACAGAAAGTACAATAAATCTTTCATTGTTGCAATTTTTTAATACATCTTCAAAAAAACATTTAATTTGAAAAAAAAAATTTTACATCTTTAGTAACGTTACACTTCTATATTGCGACGGTAAATTGAATAAATCTGCTAGAAATTTATTATTTGCATTTTTTTTTTAATTTTAAAACAACTTGGAGGATCTTTCGCTTTCATCCAACATGTCCTCCTGTTCCCTTGTACCGCCATTTAAAACTATAAGGCTGTGGAATAATATCTTAGTTTTCAGCTTAATTTTACGTAAAATGTATTTTACAGCTATTTGGCTGAAATCTGGCCGGCAGACCAAGAATGGTACCTGCAGTTATCTCTTTCTAAATTTTTAATGTCTTACACTTTCTTTTTCTGTCTGTGAGGGGTTTGCGCCTTTGGTTGTAAATTACTCTAAAATAGCTGGAAAGATCTGTGACAATGAGATGAGGCAGATGGCGCAAAAATTTAGCTAACGAAAGTACCGCATTGTACCGTTGTGCTAGAAAGAGATAACAATAAAACCACCCCAATGTGGCTGAATGACATGAAAAGTTACCAGATTTTATTGACTTTCTTACTAACTCGATTTTGTTCTAATCCGCATTTATTTTTTGTTTTGTTCTTTGCCTTCCAATGAACCGCAAAACGATACAAAGCAAATTTTCCACTTTCTTACTGCTCAAAATAAAAGAGAAGCCTTTTTACTTCTTTGATATGAGACATCTTTAAAGGCAGTGAATTATATTTTCATATTTGATAAAAAAAAATTGGTACTAAAGTGTGCTTATTAATCTTATTATGCTTAAACCTACTTTGAGCTTCAACTAATTCCACAGCATCGGTTATGTCTATTGGCCACAAACTTCTTCGTGCCTAATTTTTGTTAGGTAGCTACTATAAAATGTAGCAGTCAAATTGGAGCATATTAGAGTGCATAATTTATCAATAGCTAAAATGTTTCGACAGATCCGTAACGGTATATCACAGCGTATTGGCTTTTATTGCTTACTAACAGCTAACATAACGAAAATAAGGTTGTAATAAGACTCTAAGCAATGTTTTGGTCAACAGACTTTTTAGCTAAAATTAAGTATAAACAGCCATTTTGTTTACTAATTCCAAAATTTGGCTAAAATGCTGCAACACTGATAACGCAGCGTATTGGCTTTCACGACTTATTAACAGCCAAAAAATTTTTACAGCTATAGAACTGTAATATGGTTGCAATAAGGTTTAGGAAAGCTAAGCAAATGTCTCAAAATCAGCTATTTGGCTGTAGCTGTATATTGGCATTTTGTTTTGCTGGAATCGATATTTTCTGGCTTTACTAAATGGATCATTAGGCTTTTGCTGTTAATTGGCTTTTAACATATTCCTTTGATGACACTATCCAACTTAAAAATGGAAGATAATGCTGTGGCTGTATTTTGGTTTAGATATGAGTTGAAATTGTATGATTTACAGCTGACTGAAAAGCAATAAGATAATTCGCAGCAAAGAAAGACATTTGATTCGGTTTTGATCTTTTGGCTGCAATTACCAAACGGTTGAAGCTGTGCTACTTGGGTAGCTAGTAGCTAGTGTAAGGTTTGTAGTGTCATTATTATGAAAATCCGGTGCCCGGAATCGCACAAAGCGTCACGATCCGGTAGAAACCGAGGAAACGAGCAATTTGTTTCCGTATTGGACGTCCCTATAGGGTAGCGACATGATTATTAAATATATGGAAAAATCGCTTCAACGTGATTGGTGCCGAGTAACCCAGTAAGCGGGGTCGAAGGTCGGACGCGGCGAGCCCGGAAGCCACACCGGAGTTGTGTGAGCACGAGTGCACTTTCACCTCCCGGAGCCAACACCACTGGCTTATTGTATAATGTCACTAAAACCTCACCCTGACTTGGAGAAAAGGCAATAAGTCAAAAATTAAGTTACTGTTAAGTGTTAAATAAATTCAACACAACTTTACTAAATTTATTCCATTTTCAGTATTTCAATTCAATTCAACTTGTTGATTTTTTTACTTTTCAGTTTGTAGTTTTTTATCCATTTTTTTTTGTTACATAATTCCTGTGTTTCAGTCTCACAATTTTTTTTCGGTGTTTCTGTTTCTTAGTTTCTTTCTTTTTGTGTCTCTTAGCGTTAGTTTTCTCATGATTTTAGTTCTTCAGTCTCTCTGCTCTAAAGTGTCTTATCTTTTTACTCTTTTAGCAGAATGTCAGTTTTTCAATAGGTTTTTAGTTTCTCAGTCTCAGTCATTTAGTCTCAGCTTCTCATTGTTTCAATGTTACAGTTTAGTAGTCTCTCAATTTTGTATTTTTTAGTTTTTTTTTTAGTTTAGTTTTGCCAGTTCGCAGCTTATTCTTATAAGAGTCTTTTTTCATTGTCAAAGTTTCTTAGCTTTTCAGTCGATCACTGTCTTAGTTATTGATGTACTCGTTGCTTTCTATTTTCCAGTTCGTTTTATCAGTGTCTCAGTTTTTTGGGGCTTAATAAATTTCTTATCTTTTCAGTTTCTTAGTGCCGGTTTACAGAAGATTTTAATTGTAATCAAATTTTAATTCGAGATTGCCAATTCATTTTTAATTCGAATTAGTTTAATTCGGGATTACATTTTAATTTCGCGTTCTGTAAACCGACCCTTAGATCAGTGTCTTAATTCAACTTACGGTCTCTCATGTTTTTTCAATTTCAGGCAGTTCTTCAATTTATTATTTTTGTACATTTCAGTTCTACAATTTTTTATTCTCTCGCTTGTTCAGTTTGTAAAAAAACACTAAAAAACTGAGCAATTTAAATAAAAATTTAGACGTAATTCGAAAAAGCAAGAAACTTAGGAATTAAAAAAATAATCTGCACTTTTGAAAAAAATTAATTATTAACTACGACCTTATCTCATTTTTGAGAATTATTATAAAATTATTATATCATTATTTTTGTATTATTTTTTTGTTTTTTCAATACATCTATTATTGCCCTATGTTTCAGTTCTACAGTTTTTAGTTTTTCAGTCCCTTAATTCCTCATTCCTGTTTCAGTTCAATTTCTTAGTGTTTCATCATTTCAGGCTTTCAGGTTTCTATTTCTTTGTATTTCAATTTTTCAGTTTCTAATAAGTTTCTCTCTCAATGTCTTAATTTTTCGAGTAATTTTCTAACAGATTTAGTATCTCTCAGTTGCCATCAGTTCTTAAATTTCTGCGATTTCTCTTGGTTTGTCAATTTATTAATTTTTCTACATTCCAATTCTGTAGTTTTTTCAGTCAAAGTTTGTCTCACAATCGCAATGTTTCAGATTCAGAGTTTTTTAATTTTTCAAGTCTCAAATTTTAAAGTTAGTTTCCCAGCGCATTTTTGAAAACAACATTTCCGTTACTAAATTTTTCAGATTTTGAGATTAAGGTTCGTAATAATTTTAGTGTTTAGGTCTTTCAGTTCCTAAGTTTATCATCTTTTTACTCACTCAAGCTCTCATGTTTTTGATGTATTTTTTGCGCTTCAGTTGTAAAATTATCAAGATCGTTTTGTCTTTTAGTCAGTTGCATGAGTCACTTTGTTAGTTTTACAGTCCGTTAGTTTCTCCATGTTTCAGTCTGGTGACTTTTGTTCAGGTTTTTAGCGTTTCAGCTCTTTCAATTCATCAAGATCGCAGTTTTTCAGTACTTAACTGTTTTAGCTGTTCAGTTTACATAGTTTTTTTGTTTCTTAGTCTTTCACTTAGTTCCTCAATGTTTCATTTTCTAATTTCTTAGTGCCTCAGAGTTTTAGACTTTTAAACTTCAAGTTTTCCGGTATTTCAGCTTTTCAGTTTCTAAGTTTATAAGCTAGTTTTCAATTTTTCTGTTCTAGAATTTTTTTTTCTGTCTCAGTTTTTTAGTACTTAACTTTTTTAGCTGTTCAGTTTATATAGTTTTTTTGTTTCTTTTAATTACCCAGTGTTCTAATTTTTGAGCATTATATTATGTCAGAGTTGTTCTCAGCTATTCAGTTTTCTGGCTCCTGTTATAAGTCTATTTTACTTTAGTTAAGTATTAATTTCTCCACATTTCTACAGATTTATTATTAAGTTTCTCATTTTTTCACTCTCTGAGAACATAGAACATCAGTTTTTTATTGTAATAATTTTTCTGTGTTTCAGTTTTAGAGTTATTTTTTCAGTTCTTTAGTTGTTTAGTATTTCAGCCTTTTAATTTATAAATTTCTTAATTTTCCATTCTCTAGGTTCCAAATTTTCTCAGTTTTTCTTATCATTTCGCTCGTTAGAATAGCAGTTTTTTATTTATTATTTTTTCCATTTTAGCTTCTTAGTTTTTCAATCAATACATTTCTTATTCTTTTAGTCTCTTATAGTTTCTCAGTGTTTTAATTTTTTAGTTAGTCAACATTTTATTACGAGGTGAAGTAATTAATTTCGACAAATCTCTAAAAACTTTTCGTTTTATTTTTTCCCCATCAAAACAATTTAAAAGTTGAGGAAGTGTTATTTTCCGTGAAAAATGAATTCATTACAGCTCACTGACATTGCTACAAACAGAACATCGGAAATGCAGAAGCTAATTAATAAATACAAAGACGGAAGGACAAGTTTAGTAGTAGTTAATGACGACATAAAATCTTACAAAAACAGTTTATCTCTTGTATTATTCGAGCAATTTGTATTCATATTTGCGGTAAATGTGTGCATTTATTATTTATAGTGCCACACCTTAATAAAATTATTACTTGAGGATCATATCATGTGCAAGAAAGTGCAATGTTTCACTGGTCGATTTGGTGGAAAAACATTTACAAATAGGGGGTCCCCCATAATTACCACGACAATGGGCCCTCATGGCCGTCTCGATTTCCCCCATCCCCTAATAAGCGTAACCGATCGTTCGTACGCAATGTAAATACATAAATCAGAACGGAAGTCGTCCCTAGAGTACCTCCAACAATGAATAATATTAAATAATAACTTTTCTAAGCGATTACGTTAACCGTTCTTGTTTGATCTTTAACTATAAATTCTGGACAAGTCTTAGGGAAAGAAAGGGTTGCAGGTTTTAATTTTGTATGCGTGCACGCTTCTGGTTATTTATTACCAGGGTTTGGAGTTAATATGATATTCATTGGGTGGAATCACACGAAGGTTGTGCTTGTTTTCGTAAATTGGTGAGTTGTGTATTTTCTCCTAAATCAATCAGTTGTCGGAACGATTTGTAAATAAATCGTTATTTTGTCATGTCATAACTAGGAATGGATGTGGCGACCGAAAGGTGATCAATTAATTGCAGAGATTTGTCAAAATGCATGATGAAAGAGAGTAATTAACAATTTTGTTCAAAAAATTTGTCCCTCGATAAATAGGTTATCCAGTTATTCATTTTTTCAGTTCCTTTTTACTCATGTTTTCTCAGTGTATTATTTGTTCTACGTTTCAGTATTATAGTTTCTTAGTTTCTCTTATAGTTTCAGTTTCACATTACATTTTTTGATCTCTCAGTGTTTGTCTGTTTTTTTTTTTTGCATTTTTCCACTTTTCTGTATCTCGGTTCCTTACTTTTTCATTTTGTTGTTTTAGGATGTTTCTACATATTTTTTTTGTTTTAGTTAAAGCTTTTATTTAACTTACGTTGTTGTCTGTCTGTCTGTTTCATATTTTCGGAGCCAAATTTGAAAGAGTTCCTGTTGTCCCAATGAATTGAAATTTTGCATACTTACTTAATATGTGTGACAATGCAATCCCATGTAGTTAAGTACCTCCTAAAGGGTTAAATGGGGTTTTACAAAAAATTGCACAATTAATTTATGAATTTAGCTTCTAACTAAACTAAAACGATATTATCGAAATTTTTCGGAATATCGATAAATATTGATAATTATCGATATTTATCGGTATTCGGTATATCGATAGTTATCGATATTTATCAGTATTCGGTATATCGATAGTTATCGATATTTATCGGTATATCGATATTTATCGGTATATCGATAGTTATCGATATATCGGTAAAAATTCCCAGCCCTAGACATCGCACAATGCTCTTCCTTGTTTTTAAAAGTTAACCTCCAAGGAGGTCCGTGTTAAAACTTTCAATTTAAATAATACGAAATTGACCTTTGTGTACAATTTTTTAAAAAGGGGGCAAAAAAGATCTGGATTTTCTAATTTGATTAGAAATTATAAATAACTAAGAACATCCAAACTGTCTTAAAAGTAGTAATTTTCTGTTTCTTATTGTTACTGAAATAGAGAGAGTAATGAGCCCAAGATACACTGTATATGTATAGTTTAGTTAAATTCTAATTAATATGCGCATCTGAATATTAAAAAAAAATCCAACAATTGCAAATTACCAAGAGGTAAAAACTTCATGACAAAGTTTGTTTATTGAAAATCAATATTTTGCTTTTATTTAGCTCACAATGTTATCTTTCTGTCTGCTATTTTTTCGGAGCCAAATTCGAAAGGGTTCCTGTTGTCCCACTGAAGTGTTATTTGACATACTTACATAATCTGCGTGACAATACAATCCCATGTAGTTAAATACCCCCTAAAGGGGTTAAATGGGGTTTTGAAGTTTTAGTTTATGTTTACAAAGGGGTTCTCGATTTGTAAATTTGAGAGGGTTCCTGTAGTCGCAATGAAATGAAATTTAACATGCTTACGTAATCTGCGTGACAATGCAATTCTATATAGTTAATTACCCCCTAAAGGTGTTAAATGGAGTTTTAAAATTTTAGGTTATGTTTGCAAAGGGGTTCTCGATTTGTACATACCGTAACTTATACCAACATAAACGGTATGTTGGTCATTACGTTTTGTTACAAACAAATGACGCTGTTTTTTTTTAATTCATTTATCTTGGACGATTGAGTGATAGACACAGAACAGAGGTTAGAATGTGCTTTCAAATGCTAACATACCGCTAAACAAGTTTGCACAAATCAGCAAAATAATGGTGTTACAATAATACAGCGAAACTAAATCTTAGAGAAAAAGACGTTTAGAATAAGTAAAGACTAAAAAGCAATAAATAAAACAAATTAAAAAAATTAGGATTGCTTTGGGAACGGTAACAATACGGCATTATAGAATTACTTTCTTGAATTGGCCACTGTTCCCAAAGCTTTTATAAATTTTAGAATCCTAATTTGTAAGCAAAAATATTCTCCTCTGATACTCTGATAGAAAAACATTATTTTTAAGATCATCTTTTTTTAATACAGTTTTTTTTAATTTTTTTTAGTTTCAGTCTCACATTTTTTCATTTTTTTAGTACCTTTATTTTCAATTTATTAATTTTTCTCCATTTCAGCTCCACAGTTTTTGATTTTATTAGTCTTTCCGTCGTTTAGTTCCTCAGTGTTTCAGTTAACCAATTTCTTATAGTTTTTCAGCTTTTCAGTCTATTAGCTTTAGTTGTTTAGTCTTTCACTTTCTCATTCTTTCACTCTTTTACAATGTTAGTGTTTCAATTTATTGAACGTTTTGGTTAAATAGTTTTTAAGTTTTTTAGTGCTTCAGTGTTTCCTAATTTCCCTGTGTCCCACTCTTTCAGTTCTTATGTTTCTTTTTAGTTTTTAAGTCTTAAATATTTTTTTAGATTTTTATATTTCACTTCGATAGTCTTTCATTTAATTAATTTCCAGTATCTTTTAATAAAAATGGGTTCAAACAGCAACAATAGCTTTTGAATGTTTTTCTTCTTAAAAATGTCTTTGAATCTTCGAAAAAGCTAAAAATAGTGACTGAAAACTAAACTAGAAAAACTAACTGTAAGCTTAAGACACTAAAAAAATTGTAAGAATAAGTCTGTGAAAAACTAATCAGTGTCTTAGATATTTTTCTAGTTTTCCATTCTTTAGTTTGATAGTTTTTTATTTTCTCAGTCTTCTAATTACTCAGTGTTTCAGTTTTTTTTCAGTTCAGCCTCGTTTTTAAATCCATCTCTAGATTATTTTTTTCTACATCCGCGGAAATCTCTTTTAGATTCTACTTTCTTCTTTTTCAAAATTCCACTATAGCTTTGTCTGGAATTTTTTAGAACTAGAATGACTAATTCTAGAAATGAATTTTCTTTCCAATTATCAACAAAATGCTCGAAATAATATTCTTTAAAATTTTTTAGACCTTTTCCACAAATTTTCCACTTTCAATTTCTCATTTTCTCAAGTTTTCCAGTTTTTCAGGGATGTAGCGACCAAAATGTGATTTTTTTTGAAAAATTAGTCCCTTTTTAAAATTAAAATAAGTAATTAGGATCAAACTTGGAATACTCTTTATATTCCAGTTATCTTATTATTAAAATATGTATCTTTATTCCCATTATTTACAAAAAAAAACTGGGACCTCGAAGGCAAGTCGTAAAACAATCTTTCTCACATTTCAATGTTTAACAACTTTAGGTATTGCTTCATTGCGTATCTAAGAAGGCGTCTAATGATTTGTAATAAACCAGACATGAACTTAATATTCATGAGACAATACTATTTGTTATTCGAGTGAAAGCATCGGCTTTATTTCATTTGTAATTAAAATAGTATTAACATGAGAAGCTTAGATACTTGAGCGATTTGAATTTTTATCAATGAATGTTTTATCTCAATTTTTGTGATTACAAAATGAAAATTCCTCGACCTGGCATCGAATTAACGTAACGTTTCTCCGGAATCCATCCATGAATTAACCATGGAGCAAATACCGTCACTATTTGCAACAAACTTGTTGAATAAACATGCTAAATGCTTGATGATTATTTATATCATGCACATTGAAACTAATTCACCGTGAGAAACTCGGAAGCGATTTTTTGCAAGTTTTGCGACTTGTGCAACACCTCTTTTAGCACTAATTAAGATCATATCTCCCTTGAGACAATAATTATCACAGTTAATAGCCGCACATGTCAAAAGTAAAAGGCCCGAACGGCCGTTCTCCTCTTTATCTCCAGCGTGCACCTTAACAGGTTGATATAGAATTATGAAATGCGCTAATATTTATTGCCCGTAATTTAGATAAAGCATACGGCAATCATTAGCCGGCTATTGTTCTCGTTCTGTGGGGAAAAATCGACGGCATGCTGTGCTGTTGCACAACAGATCGTGCCAGGAAAACTGTCTTAAATTTTTTAGTTAATCTTCTCAAAAAAAATAAAAGTCACAGGACCAGTATTTTACTTTATTTTTATCTTTAAAAGCGTTAGAATTTTTGCTGCTGGCCTGACCTGACCTTACCTGACCTCTCCATACTAAAAATCGAAAAAAAAAACAACCAATTTCGAAAAACCAAACTGTAAAATCTATAACGTTAACAATCATCTACGTGTTGTTAAACCATTTTGTTTTGGGAACCAAATGAAAATTTAGAAAAATATCGAAAAACTTTTCCGGTCGATTATTTAAAAAAAAAAAATTAATTAGATACTAGTTGGCGTTTTTTGTGTCTTGAAACGAGACCGAAAAATTACTAAATTGGGTCGAAAATTACATCACTTCGTATTTTTCGATTTTTTTACCATATAATTATTCGGTCAAATAGAGAGATTATGTAGCAATTTTTAGTGAATAAAAGTAAAAGACAAATATTTTAGTCCACTCTTGTGTAAAAATGAAAAGGAATTGATTCTCTGTTAAAAACAGTTAGTATCTTTGCTGCTGGCCTGGCCTGACCTTACCTGACCTCTCTATACTAAAAATCGAAAAAAAAATCAAATAATTTCGAAAAAACCAATGAACCCAAACTTTTTAAATTTAATGAAAAACTGTAAATTATATAAAGATAACAGTCATCTACGTGTTGTTAAACCATTTTATTTTGGGAACCAAATGAAAATTTCGAAAAATATCGAAAAACTTTTCCGGTCTATTATTAAAAAAAAATTAGATTACTACTTGGTGTTTTTTGTGTCTTGAAACGAGACTGAAAAATTACTAAATTGGGTCGAAAATTGCATCATTTCGTATTTTTCGATTTTTTTACCATATGATTATTCGGTCAAATAGAGAGATTATTAGATTAGTTTGAAAATGTAGCAATTTTTAGTTAATTTTCTCAAAAAAATAAAAGTAAAAAACAAATATTTTAGTCCACTCTTGTGTAAAAATGGAAAGGAATTGCTTCTCTATTTAAAAGAGTTAGTATCCCTACCTGACCTTCTCTATACTAAAAATCGAAAAAAATCAACAAAGTTCGAAAAACCCAATAAATCTAAACTTTTTCAATTTTAATGCAAAACTGTAAATTCCGTTAAATTAACCACTATTTACGTACTTAACCGTTTTGCTTTGGGAAGCAATTGAAAATTTCAAAAAATATCAAAAAAAAATTTCGGTATTTTTTTAATTGTTGGGACAATTTTTCGCAAACATATCGACTTAAAAAAAACAAAATTTAGCGCCAATTATGGTAACAAAAGAATCTACTTTTTTGTATTGAAATCAGATCGAAAAATTACTTAATTGGGTCGAAAATTACATCATTACGTATTTTTCGATTTTTTTACCATATAATTATTCGGTCAAATAGAGAGATTTTTAAATTAGTGTGAGAATGTAGCAATTTTTAGTTAATTTTCTCAAAAAAATAAAAGTAAAAGACAAATATTTTAGTCCACTCTTGTGTAAAAATGAAAAGGAATTGCTTCTCTGTTTAAAACAGTTACTATCTTTGCTGCTGGCCTGACCTGACCTTATCTGACCTCTCTATACTAAAAATCGAAAAAAAATCAAATAAGTTCGAAAAAACCAATGAATCCAAACTTTTTAAATTTAACGAAAAACTGTAAAATCTATAAAGTTAACAATCATCTACATGTTGTTAAACCATTTTGTTTTGGGAACCAAATGAAAGTTTCTAAAAATATGGAAAAAAAGTTTCGGTATTATTTTAATTGTTGGGAAAATTTCTCGCAAACATATCAATTAAAAAAATAATAAAATTTAGCGCCAATTATGGCGTAACAAAAGAATCTACTTGGTGTTTTTTTGGTATTGAAACCAGATCGAAAAATTACTACATTGGGTCAAAAATTACATCATGTCGTATTTTTCGATTGCTTTACTATATTTTTCGGTCAGAAACGTTATTTCGGCAAAAATAAATCGAGAGATTATTAGATTAGTTTGGGAATTTGTCAATTTTTGCATTTATCGAGCATTTGAGAACATTTTTGATAAAAAGCAATTTTTACTGATCTAAAAATGACTAAATTTCGTCGAAAATTATAATTTTATTGTGTGTTATTAAGGTGTAGGTAATTTTGCCAAAAATATGTCGGAAAATCGCAGAACCGGGCCAGAAATGGTGTTATCTTTATCTTCTTTGAACCCTTATGTAGTTTTTTCAGTATTAAATTTGTCAAAAAAATGTTCGAGAGCAAAAATTAAAAAAATTTAAACTTACTCTAGCAAGGTTGTATGGACTTTTATATGCATTTACAACCCTCTAGAGTTGTAAAAAGTACAAAAAAAGTCAATAGATTCGATGTTTTAAAGTTTGATTTTTCCAATTTCTGCGAGATTTTTGTGGATTTTGGGTACCCGGAACATTTATCGAGCAATAACTCCGGAACTATTATAGATAACCCTATGAAGTTTATTACTGTTGGAATCGTTCTCCGACTAATAGTTTTCGAGAAAAGTGCAAACAAACGCAAAAATAGGTAAAATTAAAAAAAATCATAACTTAAAAACTATTGACATGCTGATAAGCTGACCCAGTCTAGCAAAGCTCTTTCACAAAATCACTTATCTCCTTCAAAATGTTGCACAATTTAATTTATGACAGTGGTGACGATTACAATGCTTGTCTTGCGATAATGTTTAAGAGCATTATTGTATTAGAATTTTTTTTGGAAAATAAGAATCGTTAAGGAGCGTTTGTACCACACCTGTGCATGTTTGGCTTCTTAGTGCTTATCCACCATGAATAACGCTCAGTTCTCATATTAATAATCGAATGGAGGAGGCAGAGACAAATCGGCTTTCCACAGACCATTCTTCGGTATTAAAGGAAGTGGTTCAGGTGTCGTCTTCAACACATAATGGAATAAAAGAATTTGAATAAATTTCCTGACCCAGAACCGAAATTGTGTCAAAAATGCGGCGACAAAACGCTTCCAGAGTCACAGTTTAGTACAGGGTGTTCCGTCTAAACCCCACATTGGAAGTATTGAAAGTTCTAATAAAGATATTTATCTGAGAGTTGGTACTCAGGCATAATCCGTTGAGTTATGTTCAATGAAAATATTTTCAAGATGGCAGCACTTCCGCTTATACCGGAAGTCGCTATTAACTTTCTTATTTTAAATGGAAAGCTATATTTTTCACTGCGTTTTTGGATTAGTTGAGTTATTTTAAGGGAGTTTTTGTCAGCTTTCCCTATACCCAAGTTTAACCGTTTTCGAGATATTTAGGATTTTTGAAAATTTTTGAATTTGCACCTGTCCCTTAAAAAATCGGTAACTCGCTTAGTTTTAGAGATTTCGAAATCATGTTTGGAGAATTGAAAGAGAAAGCCTATATCTGTTGTTCAGTGTGATCAAAATTGGAATTGAAGTTAATAAACCCAAAAATGTTAAGGTTAAGTTTGGACAACTTCAAGTACCCAAAACTTAATTTTTTCAAATGGGATGTCCCAATTTTTATTCTACTAGATGGAGGAGAATTTGTTTCTGCATCAATCTGTATTAGCATTCCCTATACCTATCTGTGATAATTTTCAAGTTATGTTGGTTTTTTTGTTATTGTAGGAAATTTCTTACTAACCACAGCTACTTTTGCATAGTTTGCCATAAAAACATTTCTGATTAAACTTAAACGACAAACTCTGTTCAAAATTGTGTTATCAGACTGTGAAAACAAAATAAAATCATTGGGTGTTGGTTTGAAAAACCTCAATTTCTCACCTTTTTTCATTCGTTTCCATGAAAAAAGGCCTATGGCTAATGAATTTCTCAATCCCAACAAAAAGGTATTGTAACTTGAAAACTATTAAACATAAGTATAGGGAATGTTAACACAGATCGAAGCAGAATTAAATTCTCTACCATCTAGTGAAATAAAACTTTTGTCATTTCATTTGAAAAAAATGAGTTATGGGTGCTTAAAGTTTTGCAAACTTAATTTTAAGAATTTGGAGTTTGTTATTCTTTTTTAGAAATTTGAAAACACCAAACGAAATATCTAGTCTTCCTCTTTCAAATGAGCTCAAAAATATTTCCAAATTTTTAAAAATCGCAGAGTTTTTTGAACTGGAAGGTGCAAATCCAAAAAAATTTTAAAAACCATAAATATTTCGTAAACGGCTAAATTTAGGTATAGGAACAACTTATGAAAACTACCTTAAAATAACTCTAGTAATTCAAAAACGCATTAAAAAATATAGCATTCCATTTAAAATAAGGAAGTTGAAGTATCTTGAGAATATTTTCATTGAGCAGGACCTAAAAGATTATGGTTGTACACAAATTTTCAGATGACTATGATTATTAGAACTCCCAATACTTCTAATGTGGGGTTTAGACAAAACAGCCTGTATATTAGAGAGACAGACTAATTATAATTATAATGAAACGAGTCGGAGAATGTCGAAACGATTACACATGTTTTAATTTACTCGTCGAAAATAAATTGGTCGAGGAGTAGTATCAAGATCGTGGAGAAATTTATGACAAAGTTTCATCACAATTGACAGAATACGTAGGTGCACTGTGAGATAATAATGAAATGATCTTGACTGCATGAACAACCATTCTGTAATCGATGCTCAATCTATACATTGACACCTCCCTGAAATTCGTCTTTGTTGCACCATCGCTCCTGTTTATAATTTTCCACTCTAGCGTTTAATTACGCAATTTGCCTGCGAAATGAAATTACAAGCCTCTTTGAAGCCCTTCGGCTCAGAGATTGTATCGGTATAATGATAGCAATGCATGAGCTAGATGACAATCTGGACGAGGGACGAGGGATCCTTGTTGTGTATAAAAATTGCAAAAAAATTTAATAAAACATTACTGTTATTATGATTAAGCTCTGCAAATTGCCATATGTTTCAAGACGATATCTCGAAAAAAATAATTTCAATTTGATTTTGCGACACGATTTTTTCTCGAAAACTATTAGCTAGAGAAACATGATCTTTTTTGAAAAAGAAAGATAATAAAAATAGCTTTCCAACGATAATAAACTTCCGGGTACCCGGAATCGACAAAAATCTTGACAAAAATTGGAAAACTAAAAATTTTAAAAAACGAACCTATTGACTTTTTTTCTACTTCTGACAAATCCAGAGGCTTGTAAAGGCATAGAAAAGTACATAAAACTTTGCTAGAGTAAGTTAAAAAATTTTTTTTATTTTTTCCTTGACAATAAAATTTTAAGCAAAAATATTCAAAATTTTAAATCTCGTGAAAAGCTGGTATAATACGAAAAATGAGCCGCTGAATTCACTGGAACAGACCGTTTTGCTCTACGACTTTTAGTTTTTGAGTTACGAATTTTTTTGTTGAAGAATAAAGTACTAGTATGCATTAAGGTTACCCTAATTTTAAGCAAAAAATTTCAAATTTTTAAATCTTGTAAAACACCGATATAATATGTAAAATGAGCCGTAGAATTCACTGGAATAAACCGTTTTGCTCTACGACTTTTAGTTTTTAATTTATGAATTTTTTTAGTGTTATACTTTAAATGCCTCTGTACCCGGAACCGTTGCCCGGAGCGACTCCGGGTTTTGACGAGACAATAGAGAATTTTAAGCGCTATCCGATGCTTTATTGATTTTTGTTCTAAATCTTATAGTTTCCGGGAAAAAAAAAATGGCATAGGTTTCAAGACGATATCTCGCAAAAAAAATTTCAATTTTCAAACGTCGATTACGGCCAAACTAAAAGAGCTAGAGGAAAACGCTTTGTTCCATTGTAAAGAGCACATCAAAATCTATAAGATAGGATGGGTTTGAATTGATTTTGAGATACTTTAAAAATTTGCCATTTTTGTGGGGGGGTGTTAACAAATTTTTCAATTTTTTTATTTTCTCTATTACGGCTAAACTATTCGAAAAAGTGGCACTATTTTAATCCTTACCTATGCAAAATGATCCGGGGAATCGATTCGCGTCGAGAAAATCGCAAAATTCCTAATAGTTTTTTAGTTATGAATTTTTTAAAATTTTACCTACTTTTGCTTTTTTCGAAATTTTCTCGAAAACTATAAGTCGGAGAACAATAGTCTTTTTTGAAAATGATAGACAATTAAAAGAGCTTTCCAACGATAATAAACTTCATTGGGTTATCTGTAATAGTTCCGGAGTTATTGCTCGATAAATGTTCCGGGTACCCGGAATCGACCAAAATCTTGACAATAATTGGAAAAATAAAAATTTTAAAAAACGAACTTATTGACTTTTTTTCTACTTCTAACAAATCCAGAGGCTTGTAAAGGCATAGAAAAGTACATAAAACTTTGCTAGAGTAAGTTAACAAAAAAATTTTTTTTTAAATTTTTTCCTTGACCATAAAATTTTAAGTAAAAAAATTTTAAATCTTGTGAAAAGCTGGTATAATACGAAAAATGAGCCGCTGAATTCATTGGAACAAACCGTTTTGCTCTATGACTTTTAGTATTTGAGTTACGAATTTTTTTAATGTAAAACTTTAAATGCCTCTGTACCGTTGCCAAATTTTTGAGTTTTTTTATTTTCTCAATTACGACAAAACTATTAGAAAAATTGGAACTATTTTGGTCTAAGCTTATGTAAAATGATCCGGGGAACCGATTGGCGTTGAGAAATTCGCCAAATTCCCAATAGTTTTTTAATTATGAATTTTTAAAAAATTTACCTATTCTTCCTTTTTTCAAATTTTCTCGAAAACTATTAGTCGGAAAACAATCTTTTTTTAAATAAAGATAGATAATTAAAAGGGCTTTCCAACGATACTAAACTTCATGGTCTTACAATAGTTCCAGAGTTACTGTTCGTTAAATGTTCCGGGTACCGGAAATCGACCAAAATTTCGACAAAAATTGGAAAAATCCAAATTTAAAAAATTGAACAATTGACTTTTTTGTACTTTTAACAACTCCAGAGGGGGTTGTGAGTATAGAAAAGTGCATAAAGCTTTGCTAGAATGAGTTTAAAAAAAATCCAAAATTCATCCAAACTAAAATTTGGATTTTTCTGAGCACTTTATTGTAGCACTCATTCCATTAACCTTAATTTGTTTACACGTCGCCTGATGAATAGCATTACGATCGAAAATGGACAAAATTGCTCACCAAGTTCAGACTTCCAATATGTTAACCCAAATAATAACATGTTACCATAATTGTCCTAACCCTACTTCCACAATGATGTAATAATACATCACAGTTCGACTGCCTCCGTTATTATTCAACTGTTGGTAACAATCATCAATCGTGACCAGATGGTCGCCTTGAGATGGGCGAAATGGTCCATCCAAATTACGATGAGTGAGAGTGAAGCCAACAAGTGGGCCCAGATTAGAAATTGTTCATTAATAAGTCAATGAACAGCGGTCCAGCTTTGTCATGAACTCTGAACTCGAGACAAGATGTAAAAATCAAAGAGGAGTTAATTGTTTGTGAAATGACTGACGTTTTTAATTTTACCTTGTCAAGTAATTAAAAAACATAAATTCTGCCAAAAAAAACTGGACAATTTCTCCATTATTTATTGATTCAGGAAATTTTCCCATAAAAAGTTTAATTTAATTTAAACATTAAATCAGGAAAAAGAAACGACATAGAATAATAGTTGTTACAAGCTTTTATTTAACTCACAATGTTGTCTGTCTGTCGGTTATTTTTTCGGAGCCTAATTTGAAAGGGTTCCCGTTGTCCCATTGAATTGAAATTTTGCATACTTACTTAATCTGCATGACAATGCAATTCTATGTAGTTAAATAGCCCCTAAAGGGGTTAAATGGGGTTTTGACGTTTTAGGTTATGTTTACAAAGGGGTTCTCGATTTGTACATATCGTAACTTATACCGACATAGACGGTATGTTGGTCATTTGGACGTCACGGTAGATGCACAGTGTAATAGCAATAAATATATGCAATAAATAAAGACTAAAAAATAAAAATAAAAATATAAAAAAAAATGTCTTTTTAAAAAAGCTTTTATTTAAAAGATGCACTAAAAAGTAAAAAACACAGGAAAATATTTTTTCTTACAGGTTAAAATTCTAAAATTCATTAAAGCTTTGGGAGTTTTAAAACTACGGCATTACAGAATTACTTTGTTCAGTTGACAACTCCCAAAATTTTAGAATTTTCACCTGTAAGAAAAAATATTCTCCTGTGTTTTTTACTTTTTAGTGCATCTTATAAAAGCTTTTTTCAAAAAACATTTTTTTATATATTTTTTTTCGTCTTCAGCTTGCTTCTATTGGAAATTCAACAGATAATTGATAATTCAAAATCTAATGCTTTTGGTGTTGATAACATTTCAGCAAAGATGTTGAAATTATGTTCATCCATATTGACGAAATTTATTACACATATTGTTAACTGAGACCCATTAGAATATTACCAGTTTTATAAAAAATTTTAGAAAAAGTAATTTATAATCAGTCGTTTCTGAAGGTATAGTTATAAAAAAACAACCAGGATATCAAAAAAAATTATAGGATTTTTCTAAAGCCTTTGACACCTTGAATCACTCACTTTTATGTGCAAAATTATCTTTTTATGATTTCGACAAAATTTCAACTAATTTTTTTCATTCGTATTTGACAAATAGAAAACAAATTGTTACTAGGTATGGGCACCTCACAACCAAGAGCAGGTAATATTACATCCGGTGTTCCACAAGGCTCAATTTTGGGACCGCTTCTATTTTTAATTTACAGCGCAGAATTATTAGAATCCGTGAATTATGTAAATATCCAGCATTTGCAGATGATACGCAGTCATATTATTATATTATCGGTCCAAATATCAACTACAAAAAATACAAAATTCGTGTTCTCGTTTTATTTATAAAATAAGAAAACTTGACCATGTATCGGTAGACCAGTAGACCAAATAATTATTTTTTGTCAGTGTTTTTTTTTGTAGGATTTTTTATTTTTTTCTTGTTTTATTTTCTGTTCTTTTTCTGCAGTTTTATTTTCTATTCTTTTTCTGCAGTAGTTTTTCAATTTTTACTTTCGATACAGTGCAATTTTTGTATTTCTTTTTACTTTTCTGTTTATTTACTTGTCAGGTCAGGTCAGGTCAGGTCAAGTCAGGTCAGGTCAGTTAGTGATAGACGGCTTATTATTATTATTATTATGATTATTATTATTATTATTATTATTATTATTATTATTATTATTATTATTATTATTATTATTATTATTATTATTATTATTATTATTATTATTATTATTATCATTATTATTAAGATGTTAAAATCAAAAATGTTAATTGTTTGTCAAATTACTGACGTTTTTAATTTTACCTTTTCACCGAAAAGTTTTAACTAAAATTAGTAGCCGAAAAAAAAACAAAAAATTTGCCAATTTTATCATTATTTATTGATTCACAAAGTTCTCCCATAAAAAATTCCCCCTCACAATAAATCTCGTTTTCCTGTCTATAATTAGTCATCGAGATTCCGTCAAAACTTTCAGTCTTGATAATTCGCTTGAAGAAACGTGAATAAATGATAATCAAGCCAACAATAAGCCTAATTGTACCCAACTTTGTGCTTGACGATCAACAGACTAAACAATACCGAATTTTCGGTCGCCGGAAACGGTTCATCACGTTTAGGATTTCCGGCCAACAAAATGCTATCCGTCGCGTGGCTCGCTCACAAATAATAAGGGTTGTGAAACCAACCCCTAAAAAGCTTTCTTTTGTAACAAAATACTACGCAAATAATACGTAATAATGAATCTTACACATACAGGCTGTAAATGAAATAAGTACATTAATTTTAATTGGTAATAGAACTCGTTAAGACCAACAATTTTTCCTAATAACTTTTTTTTCAAAACGTTTTAGTTTTTGATTTAAAATTGTTTTAAAATCTTATACAATTTTCTTACACGCCACTGGAAGCAAAGTTACCTAGTCGACATTTTGAAAAAATGGTACATAGAAAAAGTGTTTGTCTTGATGAGTTCTACCAGTGGTTAAAATTAATGTACTTATTTCGCTTACACCCTGTATCTATATACAGTGCTTTCATTTCAAAAGAAGCCAGTCTTAATAACTTTTGACATTGAGCAAATCTATTTTTAAGCATAAACAGGTCGATTAGGATCGCGAGGGGGAAGTTCAAAACCAACATTTGTTACATTTTAGGTTTCATCCCTTAATCGCTAACTACCCCTACTTTAAAATTTTAAACGGCACCCCCTACTTTTTCAAACATTTTCGGAAAGAGAAAAAAATTGCGTATCTAACTGTCAAAGAAAAAAATTTTTTTGTTGATTCGTTTTTTAGTTAAGGGTGGATTTATTTTTGAAATTTTTAATCCTAGTTGCCTTTGATTTGAAGCCAATTTAATTTAAATAAAAAAATTGTCGATTATAGATGCGATGAGAGAGTTAATACTAAAATTACTTACATTTTAGATTTCATCCCCTAGTCGCTAGCCACCCCTACTTTAAAATTTTAAATAACACCCCTTATTTTTTGAAACATTTTCGGAAAGGGAACAAATGAGTGTTTCTAACTGTCATAAAAAAATTTTTTTTGATTCGTTTTTTAGTTAGGGGCGGTTTTATTTTTGAAATTTATAATCCTAGTAGCCTTTGATTTGAAGCCAATTTAATTTAAATAAGAAATTTGTCAATGAGAGGTACAATGAAATAGTTCAAATTCAAAATAAAGTACATTTTACATTTCATCCCCAAATTTCAATTCATCCTTACTTTAGAATTTGAAATAGCACCCCTAACTTTTTAAATATTTTTGTAAAGGGGATAAAAAGCTTATCTAACTGTAAAAGCAGAAATTTTTTTTCAATTCGTTTTTGAGTTCAAAACCAACATAAAATGTTTCAAAATGTTGGGGGTGCTATTACAAATTTTAAAGTAATGGTGGTTAGCGACTAAGGGATGGAACTTAAAACGTATTTTATGTTGGTTTAGAGCTCTGCCAGTGCAATCCAAAACAACAAACTTACTTTTTATTTAAATAAAATAGGCTTCAAATCAAAAGCCACTATAACAAAAAATTTCAAATATAAAACCACCCCTAACTAAAAAACGAATAGAAAAATATTTTTTTGATAGTTAGGTACGCTAATTTGTTCCCTTTCCGAAAATGTTCCAAAAAGTAGGAGGTGCCATTTAAAATTTTAAATTAGGGGTGGCTAGCGACTAAGGGATGAAACCTAAAATATAACTAATGTTGGATTTAAACTCTCTCATTGCATCTCTAATCGACAAATTTTTTACTTAAATTAAATTCGCCTCTAATCAAAGGCTACTAGGATTAAAAATTTCAAAAATAAAACCACCCTTAACTAAGAAACGAATAGACAAAAAAATTTTTTTCCTTGACAGTTTGATCCGCAAATTTTTTCCCTTTCCGAAAATGTTTGAAAAAGTAGGGGGTGCCATTTAAAATTTTAAAGTAGGGGTAGCTAGCGATTAAGGGATGAAACCTAAAATGTAACTAATGTTGGTTTTCAACTTCCCCCTCGCGATCCTAATCGACCTGTTTTTGCTTAAAAATAGATTTGCTCAATGTCAAAAGTTATTGAGACTGGCTTCTTTTGAAATGAAAGCCCTGTATATAAAATTGCTTGGCCTGACTGACAAATCAACGCACAGCCTAGACGGCTAAGGATAGAAACCTGAAATTTTTACAGTAGAGAGCGTTTGTAACGTAGGGGTGTACTAAGAAAGGATTTTTGGAAAATCACCCCCTAAGAGGATTAAATAGGGTGTTAAAATTTGAATAAAAATCCGTCATTTTTTAAGTCATATCTTTGAAAATTAGTATTTGGGCTTTCGGTTAAAAATAAAGAAAGACGTGTTTCAGGATCTTTGGAAAATCAACCGCTAAAGGGGTTAAATTGAGAGTTGAATTTAGAATTAGAGTTTAGAAAATCTGTCATTTTTAAAGTTACATTGAACTTACATCCTGGAAAGTTAGTATTTGGGCTTTTGGTTAAAAATGAAGAAACACGTGTTTCCGGATTTTGGAAAAATCTACCCCTAAGAGGGTTAAATGGCGTAATAAAAGTTGTATAAATATTCGTAACTTTTGAATTTACATTAATTGAAGCTGGTATTTGGGCTTTCAGTGAAAAGTGAAGAAACACGTGTTTTAGTTGGAAATACCAACCCCAAGGGAGTTGAACACGGGTTAGAATTTGTATAAAAATCTATAATTTTTAATTTGTATCCATGCAAATGGTACTTGAGCTTTCGGTTAAAGATGAAAAACGTGTGTTTAAGAACATTTGGAATTTCCACCCCTAAAGGGGTTAAATATAAAAATCCGTAATTTTTGAACTTATATTTATAAAAATTGGTATTTGGGTATTCGGTGAAAAATAAAGAAACAGGTATTTTATTATTTTTAGAAATTCCACCCCCAAAGAGGGTTAAACATAAAAAATCGTCATTTTTGAAGCTATATTAATGAAAAATGGTATTTGATCTTTCGGTTAAAAATGAAAAAAGACGTGTTTGTGGATTTTGAAAATTCCACCCCCAAGAGGGTTAAATATAAAAATATGTCATTTTCGAAGTTATAACCAAGAGAATTGGTATTTGGGCATTCGTCTAAATATAAAAAACGCGTGTTTCAGGTTTGTTGAAAACTCCACTCCAAGGGGGTTAAACAAAAAATCCTTCATTGTTGAAGTTATACATATAAAAAATTCTTTATTGTTGAAGTTATCAATTGATATCTTAGACATTCGGTTAAAAAGGAAGAGGCGTATATTTCAGGATTTTTAGAAATTCCACCCCCAAAAGAGTTCAACGCAAAACTCCTGCATTTTTCAAGTCATATCCAAGAAAATTGGCATTTGGACTTCTGGTTAAAAATAAAGAAAATGTGTTTCAGGATTTTTGAAAATTACATCCACAACAGGGTTAAACAGGGAATGAGTTGAGAACAAGCATTGGGTCACGGTTTTAAAGTTCACAATAAAATTTTGTGTTTCTACTTTTTTTATACTAAGTTTTGCATTGTTTTTCTGTGTTTCAAAGTAGTTGTGGACATGCGTGCGAAGCCGTGGACAACTGCTAGTTACGAATAAAAAGCTATACAAAACAAATTTAACACGCTCAAGTTATTCAAAAAATTCTTCGTTTGAGTGATGTTATTATAGGAGTAAAAGTGATACTTTATGTGACAAAGCTGATCGGTTATTATGACGAACGTAGTGAGGCAAATAATTATGCTAAACTTTCATTTCTAGACACTTGTTATAACTTAAAAGTACTTAAATAGTTACGTTTAATTATTTTTTTTTTTTGGTTGTTGTTAAAAAGTCTATATTAAAATCACCACAAATTATTAAGTTTTTACTTCTTCAAGATCACTAAACGATAGTTATAATTGTTATGCACCCTTTTGATGTGCGGTTTTGTTGCAGGTCAAGAGCGATGTGGCCACTTTAGTTGAGAAGTATTTCGGGGATTTGTATGAGAATTTCGAGCGTTCGAGGAAATGTTTAGTGAGACAGGCAAGGGATTTGCTCGTCTGTGAATATCATGGATGTTTACACAGATTCGAGAATGAATTCTGCATCCAGGCTGCGAAATTGTTGGAACGTGTTAAGGTGAGTGGAAGGGTTAATAGCCGGTGGATGGGAAAAATAATAGAACGAGAGTGTTGTTTGCAAACAATCAGAAAATTAGTTGTTCTGACCGACATATTTCGAATTATCAATTTTTTATTTATTAAAAGTTAAGTGCCTGTGTAATCGGTACTCTAACCGCAGTTGACGATTTTTATTCTTATTTAAGATCTTACAGTTTTTAAAAGAAACGCGTCTAGAATTCTTTAGTTTCATCGAAATGTTGGGAAAAAAATCAACATTTTATTAATTAACTTTCCGATTACGGCGGAATTAGTTGTTGGAAGGTGTTAAGGTGAGTGGAAGGTAAAAACAAGTTCTGTTTCTAGCAACGGTTGGTCAACTTTAAAAAAAATAACCCAAACTGTTTGAGTGTTTTCCATTTTTTAAAAACGACATATTTCGAGTTATGAATTTTTTATTTATTAAAAGTTAAGTGCCTGTGTAATCGGTACACTAACCGCAGTTGACGATTTTTATTTTTATTTAAGATCTTGCAGTTTTTAAAAGAAACGCGTCTAGAATTCTTTAGTTTCATCGAAATGTTGGGAAAAAATCATCATTTTATTAATTAACTTTCCGATTACGGCGGATTTAGTTGTTGGAAGGTGTTAAGGTGAGTGGAAGGTAAAAACAAGTTCTGTTTCTAGCAACAGTTGGTCAACTTTAAAAAAATAACCCAAACTGTTTGAGTGTTTTCATTTTTTAAAAATTGAGTGCCTTTGTAATCGGCATTGCGTGTTAACGATTTATTTTCACTGAGAATTGTACAGTTTTTAAAAGAGGTGCGTTAAGAATTCTACGGTTTCATCGATATTTTGGGAAGAAATCTACATATTTATTAAAAGCCGATTACGGCGGAATTAGTTGTTGGAACGTGTTATTGGGAGTGCAAAAAAAAACTAGTTCTGTTTTTGGTAACAATTGGTCTAATTCTAAAAAAAATTATCAGAAATTTTTTAAGTCTGCGATTTAAAATTGATTAAAATTTAAATGCCTTTGTAATCGGCACTCGGAGTTGACTATTTATTATTCTCACTGAAGAGGTTACAGAAATTATTATTAAGATTTTTTCAGTTTCATCAATATTTTGTGAAAAAATGGACACCGATTACAACGGAACTGTAGATTTTGGAAAAAAAACTTTTTAAAATTTTGTCAATAATTAAACATTTCTTATACAAAATGCTCCAGAGAATTGTTTGGTGTTGTAAAATCAGAAAATTTGGCTTAAATCGACTCACCGACACCCAAAAATATAGGCCTAGGACTTTTTCAAAGGTTTTCAAGTTACCATTTTTTAAATAGTACAATGATAAATGTCTCCGTGTTCAGAACCGTAATTTGGAACTACTCCAATTTTTCACTATTTCGTAGATAAATGTATGCAAATTTTGGGTGATTTTTTTATTTACACGGAAGATCTTTAGCTAAGAAAAACGTGTTTAAAAGCCATTAGTTAGGAAAAAACACCAATTAAACGCCGATTACTAGAGGAGCTTGAACAAAAATTATTAAAACTATGATTATTTTTATATAAAATTTTTCTAAGAATCAATTGATATTTTATTTTATATATATATTTTTTATATATTTCATAATTTCAATTTATTTAATTTTTCTGTTGATTTATTAAGTACTTTATGTTTTCGTGTCGATATAAGTAGTTCTACTTTGTATTTCTAGGCGTATTTATTCTCTCTTTTAATGAAAATTTTCTTTAGTTAAAAATAATTCAGTTTATACAGAAATATACTTTGAAGTTTGTTATTTTAGCTGTTAAATGCATACCTACTAGAAATCGCTTTTTTAATATCGTTGTAAAAAGTTGCAAAGAAACGTTCTAAATGTTACTTTTCCGAATATTTCGTTTGAATTACTTAATTTTTAATGAAAATCGATTTTAATTAAAACAGTTTAATCTGCATTTTTGAAAAAAATGGACTTTTACTGTTGAATTTGTGAGAAAAATGATCTTACTTAAAGATTCTCTTTGTTGACAGAAAATCGCCAGTTCTATGTTTTTTATTTTTCGGCAACAGTTCTTTTGACCCATCTTGACAAGGACGGCGGTCCATAATAAAAAGTTGCTCAATTTACTCAAAAATAAATTTTGAAACGAATTATTTTGATTTATTTTCTTCACTCTTCACGCTTTTTTAGAAAAACTTTTTTATTTGATTGAATGCCAGAAATCGCATAATTGGCAAAATTGTTCAGTGAAAATTTTGTTTCTTATTGATAGACTTTCTTCCAAATTACATTAGGAACAAAGAATCCTGTAATTTGGTCTAAATTTCTAGAAAATTTTTTTATGCCGATTACGGCGGAACTAGAAAAAGTAGAACAAAATTAGTACTCAAAATCGAAGTAATTCAAACTTTCTATAAAATGTTCCGGGGAATCGTTTGTTATCAAGAAAATCAAAAAATTCCAGCAGATTTGAAAATTACCTACCGATATCCTGAAAATTTCGGAAAAAATCGAAAAAAGTCAAAAATGTCTGAATCACACCAAAAATAGATATGCCATGTAAAATGGTCCAAGAAATTCGAACATAATAACCGTTTTGTACTAAAACTTACAGTTTCCAAGTTATGATTTTTTTTACGAAAAAATTAGAAATTCCTTTGTACCCGAACCCGTAACTTCGATTTTCTCCTATTTTTTGCCATTCTGTAGAAAAATGAATGTAATATTTCACTAAATGTTACCGAAAGCCTTCCAGTTTTCAAAAAAAAATGTTTAAAATTCTGTAGTTTTGGCAACAAGGTCGATTACGGCGGAACTATAGAAGTTAGGCCAAAAAACCTGCAATATGGGTAATCAGGGCGTGAAAATTTATACGACAGCATAAATGTTTGAAATAATTATAGAAATGAGCTAAAATTTAAAAAGTGAGTGCCCGGAACCGTACCCGGAGCGAGTCCGGTTTTCACCTTTCGGTCCAAAAGGTTCCAGAAATAATTAAAGAAACGTACGAGGTTAAGCGCAATTAAAATCGAGCTGTCTTTCAAATTATTCTCATCTTTTAAAATATTAGTCATGCCTCATTTCGAACGTTATTATGAAACAATCTTACACTAACTCTTGAGCAATTATTGTCTTTATTTGTTGTTAATTAAAGGTACATTAAGTTAAGACAAAATTTTGGCGGCAATTGCGCCACTTTTTGACTATTTGTTGTGTAAATGTTTAAAATTGAATAAACGAGCCTTTTACATACTGTTACATCACACAGTTCCCTGTAATAAATATCCTCAATCTGTGTCACAATTCAATCCTTCAGCGCAAAACACCCAATTACAATATTCAAATAGCTCCGTTTCTGTCAATTACCAACTTATGGCAGTTGAAAAATCTCCAACAATCCCAAATAAAAATATCTTCGGCCAAACCCATTCAGAATTTATCACCGGTCTAAATGCATTCGTTATAAAATTGGTTAATGGGTCCGACACAGGCCAGTGTCATTGGAATTGGAAAAACAACACGGAAATTTGTTGAGAAAATTTGCTTGATGATAAATGGAGAGAATAATTGCGGAATGGATAAATAATAACAAGGTACGTAGATGGTGGTCAGTACCGTAATTGCTGGTAATGTTTCCGTAAAGTACATGGGCTTAATTGTGGTACTAGTTTATACCATTGCAGGTTTGTGGAGCTTTTGGATAGGTAGGTCAGTGTTTTAACAGATTCTGGCCTCGTGGTGGTGATAAATCCATCACTTTTATTACACTTTTCAGGAGAAAATTGTTGCGTTTAAAATTCGATATTTTTGAAAAGAACAACACCAATTGTTAAAGGCCGATTACGGCGGAATTTTTTTTCAAGAGTAAAAAAGTTAAAAAATAACTTGGACCACCGAAGACAATAATTGTTATAAGATTACGTTTCTTAACTGAAACATTAAGGTCCCATTAGATTTTGGTTTTCCCACGATGATTTCTTACGCTTGTAATTTGTTTTGATTAATTATCCGAAAAGTTGGAAGGAAATGACTCTTATTACAGGAATGGTTACTATTTCAGTTTGAAACAAAGTGCTTCGATTTCAATCAGTTCACTGTAAGTTCTAGATAAAATAATTCCAACAACAGTTGTCAGTGTTATCACTTTTACTGTTGTTTCATTCCACACAATGTTGTGGCATTGGTTGTCTATGCTCAATAACAAGACTATTTTTTTATTTTGTAATAATCGAAATTTTTGCAATTCTGTATTAAAAACGTGCTAATAAAATGTAAAAATTGAAGAATGTCATTTTTTGGTTTTGGCCCAATTAAACAAGGAACAGAAAAACGTGTTTAAAACTTGAAAAAAGTAGAAACAACTCTATTTTCGACCAAATTTTGTTATTTTTTAGCTTAATTTTGACAAAATTTTGCTGAAAAACAAACGAAATCGAGTGAATTAGGTAAAGTAACTTTCATTTTAAATAAGGAACTGAAAAGCGTGTTTAAAATTTGAAGAAAATAAAAACAACTCCATTTTCGACCAAATTTTGTTATTTTTCAGCTTAATTTTGACGAAATTTTGCTGAAAGATAATAAATGAAATCGAGTGAAACAGCTAAAGTAACATTAGTGTTTCATTTTAAACAATGAACAGAAAAACGTGTTTAAAGTTTGAAAAAAGTAGAAACAACTCCATTTTCGACCAAATTTTGTCATTATTCAGATTAATTTTGACGAAATTTTGCTGCAAAACAAACAAGATCGGGTGAATTAGGTAAAGTAACATTAGTTTCATTTTAAACAAGTAACTGGAAAACGTGTTTAAAATTTCAAAAAAGTAGAAACAACTCCATTTTCGACCAAATTTTGTCATTTTTCAGCTTTCGCTGAGAGAAACGAAATCAAGTTAAAGTAACATTAGTTTCATTATAAACAATAAGGAACTGAAAAACGTGTTTAAAATTTGAAAAAAGTAGAAACAATTATAGTTTCAGCCAAATTTTGTCATTTTCAGCTTAATTTTGACGAAATTTTGCTGAAAAACAAACAAAAGTCGAGTGAAATAGGTAAAGTAACATTAGTTTCATTTTAAACAAGGAACTGAAAAACGTGTTTAAAGTTTGAAAAAAGTAGAAACAACTCCATTTTCGACCAAATTTTGTTATTTTTCAACTTAATTTTGACGAAATTTTGCCGCAAAACAAACGAGATCGGGTGAATTAGGTAAAGTAACATTAGTTTCATTTTAAACAAGTAACTGGAAAACGTGTTTAAAATCTCAAAAAAGTAGAAACAACTCTATTTTCGACCAAATTTTTTAATTTTTTAGCTTAATTTTGACGAAATTTTCCTGAAAAACAAACGATATCGAGTGAAACAGGTAAAGTAACATTAGTTTCATTTTAAACAAGGAACTAGAAAACGTGTTTAAAATTTGAAAAAAGTAGAAACAACTCTATTTTCGACCAAATTTTGCAATTTTTCAACTTAATTTTGACAAAATTTCCCTGAAAAACAAACGCAATCGAGTGAAACAAGTAAAGTAACATTAGTTTCATTTTAAACAAGGAACTGGAAAACGTGTTTAAAGTTTGAAAAAAGTAGAAAAAACTCTATTTTCGACTAAATTTTGTAATTTTTTAGCTTAATTTTGACGAAATTTCCCTGAAAAACAAACAAAATCGAGTGAAACAGGTAAAGTAACATAAGTGTAATTTTAAACAAGGAACTGAAAGACGTGTTTAAAGTTTGAAAAAAGTAGAAACAACTCTATTTTCGACCAAATTTTGTAATTTTTTAGCTTAATTTTGACGAAATTTCCAGGAAAAACAAACGAAATCGAGTGAAACAGGTAAAGTAACATAAATTTGATTTTAATAAGGAACTGGAAAACGTGTTTAAAATTTGAAAAAAGTAGAAACAACTTTATTTTCGACCAAATTTTGTTATTTTTCAGCTTAATTTTGACGAAATTTCCCTGAAAAACAAACGAAATCGAGTGAAACAGGTAAAGTAACATTAATTTGATTTTAACAAGGAACTGGAAAACGTGTTTAAAATTTGAAAAAAGTAGAAACAACTTTATTTTCGACCAAATTTTGTAATTTTTCAGCTCATTATTGACACAATTTGACTAAAAAAAAACACTCGAATTCGAGTAAAATAATCAAATTACCACCAGTTTCATTTAATTTTTGTTATTTTAATGCGTGTTTTGACAAAATCTTACAAAATAAATGAGCTTTAGACTCAAAAATGAACTAAACTGACCGAAATGAGATCAAATTTTTTTTAGCCAATTTTAGTGAAATCTTTTGAAAACAGTTAAGCATTAAAAAAGGCAAAAATTATAAAATTTTCGACTTAATTTAGCGATTTTTCGGTTTATTTTGGCGACATCTCTTAAGCTAAAAATTGTAACTCAAAAACAGGATACGATTTTTAACCGAATGTTGTGATTTTTCAGCTTATTTTGACGAAATTTCGCAAAAAAACGAGCTAAATCGAAAGAAACTAACATCATTTTTCATTTGGTGATTTGTAGGTGTTTTTTGACAAATTTTTGCAAAATAAGTCAGTCTCGACTTAAATTTCGATCTAATTCGTTGATTTTCAATTAAAAAAAATTTTTCGAAGAAATTGTTACCTATAAGACAAAAAAAGTTAAAAAAACCCATTTTCGTACAACTGGGTGACCTTTCGGTCTGCTTTTAACGAAGTTTTAAGAAATAAATGTGTTTCTGTCTCAAAAAATGCTTAAAAATTGCAAAAATAAAATAATTTTCAATTTTTAAATTGGTAATTTTTCACCACATTTTATAGTTTTTGGGCCACTTTTTGAAGAAATTTCACTCAAAAACGAGTTAATACGAGTGAAAAAAGTCAAAGCTTTGGCATATTTTTGCAAAATAAAGTTCAACCGCACCAAAATGTGCAAAACAAGCTAAAGTAACATCAATTTGGATCAAATGTCGTAATTTTCCAGCCAGTGTTAGCGAACTTGTTCGAAAACACAAAAAATGTGCTAAATTTTCTCAAAAGATTCAAGACACCGTTTTGGCCTATTTCGCTGATTCTTAACGAAATTTTGCAAAATAATTAAGTTTCTGGCTAAAATGTGTTAAAACACTCGAAAAAGACAAGAATTTTGTAGTGCCAGCTTAATTTGGTGCTTATTCGGTCTTTTTTATCGAAATTTCGCAAAAATTGAGTTTAACAACACTTTTGACAAAAATGTGTTTTCAAAAATTTTTGTACAATAAATTTCAAGAAATTTGGTTTAAAAATGGCAAAAACAATAATAAATGTTGGGATGTGAATAAAAAATTATAGTTAATTGGTCAAAGATCAGCAAATGATTAAAATAAAGTAAACGCCTTTTTTGTCAACTTTTTAATCGCCTTCTGATTGGCCGTGTGATTATCTGGAGTGTGTTCGACTATTCGCCCATCAATATCCAATGACCAATTACAAACACTTGGCAATTTTTTGTGCGATAGATAAACAAGGAGGAGGTAATTTCTGTATTTTAAAAGCTTTTATTTAACTCACAATGTTGGCTGTCTGTCGGTTATTTTTTCGGTGCCAAATTTGAAAGGGTTCCCGTTGTTCCACTGAATTGAAATTTTGCATACTTGCTTAATCTGCGTGACAATGCAATCCCATGTAGTTAAGTACCCCCTAAAGGGGTTAAATGGGGTTTTGAAGTTTTAGGTTATGTTTACAAAAAGGTTCTCGATTTGTAAATTTGAGAGGGTTCCTGAAGTCGCAATGAAATGAATTTTAACATGCTTACGTAATCTGCGTGACAATGCAATTCTATATAGTTAATTACCCCCTAAAGGTGTTAAATGGGGTTCTAAAATTTTAGGTTATGTTTACAAAGGGGTTCTCGATTTGTAAATTTGAGAGGGTTCCTGTAGTCGCAATGAAATGAAATGTACTTCAATCACAGAAGAATATTTTTTCTTACAGGCTAAAATTCTAAAATTTATAAAAGCTTTGGGAGTTGTCAACTGAACAAAGTAATTCTGTAATGCCGTAGTTTTATAACTCCCAAAGCGTTTATAAATTTCAGAATTTTAACCTGTAAGAAAAAATATCCTCCTGTGATTGAAATACATTTTTTACTTCTTAGTGCATCTTTTAAATAAAAACTTTTTTTTAAAAAACATTTTTTTATATATTTTTTTATTGGTCAAAGTACGCAAAAATTAATAATTAAAAACAAATTTATCAATTACTACATCAACAAACTTTTTTTCACTTTTTCAGACATTTAATTGAAATAAATTTGTTTTTTTAGTATTTTTTGCCTGTCGAGACCTCCACAATGTCCAAAATTCGCAGAACACCAATCAAATAACCCAAAAAAAATCGAGACACTCTGTATAGCCATTTAAGCACCAATAAAACCCCATAATAGTTTTTTACGAGCCAGCTAAGTGTCTTGATTACCTGAAATTAGTCGAAGCTACGCGCTATATCAACAACCCTAGTGCACACAACGACATAAATAAAACAAACATTTTTTTTTTTTGGATTCACAACCTGTTACAAGATATGAGAGTTATATCGCAGCATTTACATTAGGTCCTGTCAAAATATTCCGTTTTATTTATGAGCCGTAAAGGGATACTGAGACCAGGTATAAAACGGATGCGGGAGGTGAAAAAAAAAACTTGAAGAGGTGATGGTGGGTGTGATGGAGATGGGTTTTTAACAATGGGTTTGTGCAGATCGTGAGGGGTCGCTTTATTACCATTTGACGTGGAAAAATCAGTTTCCGACTATTGTCCAGCACGTTGAAAAAATGGGAATAATTCAATGACCTAAATGAATAAATACCAGGTTCAGGGTTTTGTACTAATTAATTTGCACCAATCAACAATTTCACTTGATTCGATTTAAATTTATTACTAATAAAGGCTTGTCATGATTTTGTTAGGAATAAATTGTTGCGCTGCTTGGGGTCTTATTAAAGCCATTTATAATAGTTTCATAGCTTTGCTTTGACATGTACTTGAAAATAATAACAAGTAAACACACCATTGGCATTCATTTACATTGGTAATTGTTTGGGGAGAAAAAATAATTTTTCTTTGATAGTTTTTAGTCAGAAAAGTGGTTTCATTGTTTGTTTGTTCCCTAAATCTGTACTAATGTTTTGTTAAATATTTTTTTACTTTTTATTATCAAAATGTTTTTCATGACAGTGTTCAGTTTGTAAATTTTGTTCATACGATAAGAACAATGGAGCCGAATATTGTGAAATTTAAAAAACATGAAAAAAAGTTTTCATGTTTTGCTTTTTTTCAGTTCGTTTTATTTGTCACTATATTTATCAGATTTTTTTGATTTTTTGAAAGCAGTTATAATTGAAAAGAATTGCAATTTTTTAAATGTACAAGTTGTTTAGAAAAAAAATATTTTTAACAGTTTTCTCAAAAAAGTGGTTTCATTGTTGGACTTTTTTCTTTAAATCGGTAGTTATGTGTTTATAAATAAATATACTTTGTTTGTTAAATATTTTTTATTTTTTTGATATATCTTTTATTTTATTTTTATTTTTGATATATTTTTGATATATCTATTTATAGCCAAGATGTTCTTCAGGAAACTGTTTATTTCAGAAATTTTGTTTGTTCGAACTACAGTAGAATCTGAATATTGTCCAAAACCTAAAATAAAACAAAAAAAAGCAAAAACAAAAAGTGTTCATGTTTTGCTCTTTTTCAGCTCGTTTTATTTCTCACTATATTTTTCAAATTTTTTTGATTTTTTGTAAGCAGTTATAATTGAAAAGAATTGCAGATTTTTAAATGTTCAAGTTGTTTAGAAAAAAAAATTTTTAATTGTTTTCTCAAAAAAGTGGTTTCATTGTTAGACTTTTTTCTTTAAATCTGTAGTTATGTGTTTTGAAATAAATATACTTTGTTTGTTAAATATTTTTTATTTTTTTGATATGTCTATTTATAAGCAATTGCCAAGATGTTCTTCAGGAAACTGTTTATTTCAGAAATTTTGTTTGTTCGAACAACAGTAGAATCTCAATATTGTCCAAAACCTAAAATGAAATTTAAAAAAAACAAAGTGTTCATGTTTTGCTCTTTTTCAGCTCGTGTTTTATTTGTGTATATTTTTTCACATTTTTTTGTCTTTCATAAGCAATTATAATTGTCAGAGAAAAAAAGAGAAAAAAATTGCATTTTTTTAAATTACCAATTCTTAAAAAAATTTTTTGGTAGTTTTCTCAGAAAAGTGTTTTTATTGTTAGATTTTTTTCTTTAATATTGCAGTAATGTGTTTTGAAATACTTCGTTATTAAATATTTTTATCCCTTTTTAATTTTTGTTGTACCTATTTATAACCAATTGTCGAAAGTGTTCAGTTTAAAAATTTCGGTCGTGGAACAGCAAAATCTGAACAATTGTGAAAAACCTAAAGTAAAATTTAAAGAACAAAAGGTTTTTATGTTTTACTATTTTTTAGTTCGTGTTTTTTTTTTGTTTCTATGTTTCCCAATTTTTAATAAACAATTTATAATTGTCAATTCAGAGAAAAGAATTGCAGTTTTTTAAATTTACAAGTTGTTTAGAAAAAATATATTTTTAGTAGTTTTCTCAGAAAAGTGGTTTCATTGTTAGAATTTTTTCTTTAAATTTGTAGTAATGTGTTTTGAAATATACTTTGTTTGTTAGATATTTTTTAATTTTTTGCTATATCTATTTATAACCAATTGCCAAAATGTTCTTCAGGAACGTGTTCACTTTAAAAATTTCAACAAGGATGTCATGTTCTGCTCTTTTTCAGCTCGTGTTTTATTTGTATTTTGTTATATCTTTATTGTATTTTCAAATGATTTTCACATTTTTTGAGTTCGTTATAAGTAATCATAATTATTGTCAAAATGATAATTTTTATAGTTTTTTCAGTAAACATTTCAGGAAGAAAATTTGCAGTGTATTAAATTAATTGTTTAAAAAGAAAAATTGATTTTTGTTATAATTTGTTATAATCAGGAAAGTGTTTTCATTGTTTAATTTTTTTCTTTAATATGTATACTTATATGTTTTGAAAAATGTATTCTATGTTTTTTCTTTGGAGTAGTCTTTACAACAAATTATCAAAATAATGCTTCCTAAAGAACAAAACTTTTTTTCTCATTTTAGCTCGTGTTTTATTTGTTTCTTCATTGGAAATAATTTTTTATTTTTTATAACCAGTAAATAGGTAATTGTCCAAATGAAAATTATTATAATTTCTTCGGTAAATTTTTATAGTAGAACAAAAAGTTTCTAAAATAGCAACATCGCCAAGAACTCCAATTAAAATTTAAACAAATAAGTAGATTTTTTTATCGTGTTAAATATTAAAGTCGAAATAATCTGTTTAACGGTACTTACCTATTGTACAGTAAAGTGTTTAATTTTGAATACCGAACTTTTTAGCTGAAAATATTGCAAAAAAATGAAGTTTAAAGAAACAGTTTAAGTTCGTGTTTTATGATTTTTTTATTTAAAAAGCTATAAAAAAAACAAAACTAAATAAAAATAAAATGTGTTCAACTAATCAGTTTGAAAAAAAAATTACGGAAATTTCAGTAATTCCTAAAAATTGTACTGAAATTTGCAATAACTCATAGTAATTCCAGATTAATTGGAATAATTCCAAACTAATTCCAGTAATTAAAAAAAACACCTAAACCTCAAAAATTCCAATAATACCTAAATAATAGATATTTCCTGTAATTCTACCCTATTTCCAAATTAATTTTGGTAATTCGGAAATAATTTCTGTAATTCCGAATTTTAATTCTCACAGTTTTAGGAAATTCAAAGTAAATTCGGATAATGCTAATAATAATTACAGTTATTCCAAAAATAATCCCGCTAATTCCAGAAAAATTCGAATAATTTAAAATTTAAAACTCATTCGGGTAATTTTATAAATTACCAAGCAATTCCAAATTGATTCCAAAAATTTGTAGAACCAGAGTTAACAGTCCCTCATGTTGAAATACTATCTTGAAATTTTTTGAATTTTGGTTTTCGAACACAACTTCTGAAATGTCCTAGTTTTTCCATGTTTTTTTTTCAATAGAAATTTTCCAAGCTTTGGTTAAAAGAGGCGGAATTTTTAATGGATATACTTACAACAATTAAGAGATTTGGTCGATATGACAGCATAACGTTTGCTCTTAAATACTTTATATTTTTTCAGAATTTTCCACCTTTCCTTATTAATAAAGTTAATTAATCAACAATATTAATATCAGTAAAACTAAAAATTGAAAATATTAATTAATCGAAATTTTATAATTTCTAGTGATATTCTAAAACAATCACCTGAATTTATTTAGTCGGCTCACTTTGTTTTTGTTTGATTTTTTCATAGACCAACCAGAAGATACAAAAATTCGTCATCTAGTGTGAGAAAATGGGAAGCGGAAAACCACTTTTAAGTGGAATTTTTGGCGGTCTTTTTAATTAGCGTGTTCGCTAGGTCGTGAACAAATCGTTGCTTTTCCGGATCCGTTAATTGTTTAGTCTGTCGATAAGATTCAGACTTTGATTTATGAAAACAAATGTCTCAATACCTCGAGCAAGCGTGCATTATTATTACATAAATAAATATCGTAGCGGTTTGACGCATTTAATATCAATCAAACTGCTTCTAATTAAAATAATAGTAATGTCCGTGTGTGTATTTGTGGAATAACTGACACAGTTCCCATTAGACCGAAAGGTTATTTCCTCGGGTTAACGATAATTCCAGCTAATGGGGTGAATTTTTTCATTTTCCAAACGTTCCACTTTTATGGCGAAATGTCAAGAACATTAACAATTGCGCCATTTGAACAATGCGATCGTTCATTGGACCATTTTTTCGCGCGAAAATAGCGCATTGTCCCAATAGGGTATTACTCCCATAACCTCAATTCAAAAAACAACTATTTTAAAAAATAAACGAAAGTTAATGAATTCTAACCCAATAACCAACCAATTATGTGGTCGAATTTCTAGCATTTCTTCCAGCCAACGCCCTTACGTGATTGCACCTACCATACGACTATTAAAACATTTGATATATTAAACGGCTTATTAACGTATAAATAATAATTACAAGAACAAGAATAATGCGTGACCGTTCGAGCTTTTTCTAAATTGATTATTAAAATCTAAACCAAGGCTAAATATGATTTATTGGAACTATTTTCCTCGTGAGAATTGTGGCAGAAGGCGAAAAATTACATAATTATTAATTTCTACACCCTGTATACAGGGTGAGTCACTGATATGGGCATGCTCGATTACACCTACACGGTCAATGATATCGAAATGAGTCAAATGTCACAGCAAATGGGTGACCAAAGTGCATTTTCTAAAATTATTTTGCTCTATACAGGGTGTTCCATTTTTACAGTGCAGCCTATAACATAGTTTTTTTAAATGGCACCCCCTGTATATTTGTACATGTTTCAATTTGCATTTCTTTAAGCTTTAAAAACCCGTTTAGTTTTTTTAATTTGCTTTAACCGTTCAGAAGTTATTTAATTTTTTCTACAATTTAGTGCGTCTGCTGGCACATTATTAAAAAATCGCAGTACCCTTGGTTTTTGGGATATCAAGTTGGGATTTTGTACATATGTAAACAACTGTTTCAGGTATCTTTCGGTGGCAAGATCGTCCATTTATATTGTAGCGTCTCCTTGCTGTGACATATTCATTTTAGGACAATTTGAAGAACCATAACTTGATTTTTTTAAATAGCACCCCCTGTATTTTATTACTAGATCCTATTCAGTGTCTCATTTTACATTTTGTCTAGCTCTTAAGTTTTTTCTTAAAAAATAGTTTGGAAGATAATTCGGTTTTTCTGAAAAATGCACACAAAATATCTTGAATATTAATGTAGCGTGTCATAAAAAACAATAACTTCTGACATATTAACAACAAACTGGCGTTTATTGTACGTCACTTTTTGATTTTGTTGTGACAATGATTTTTTCGTGTTAATGCATACAATCTCATCGATATACAAACTCTAATTTTGAAAAGAAATTATTAAACAAAAATGAAAGAAACGACGGCTCTACCAGAGAAAATATGCAAGAAATAATTATAAAGGCTTTTCATAGAATAGATCATGCCACATTAGAAGAGGTGAATTTTTAAAAAGAATTGACGAATGTTGCGCTTTATTGCTTAAGAAAGCCGTCATTTTAAACAGTTTGGTAATTGTAAAATGCTATCGCTATTAATTTGTTATAACTCAGTAAATATTTTTTATTTCCTTATTTCTCCATTGTAAATTTTTTTTATTTAATAATTTCTTGTCAAAGTTTATATCCTTATGAGATTTGTAGATTTGCATTTTACGCGAACAAATAAATCATTTTCACAAGAAAATGAAGACGTGCCATTTTGACATTAGTATGCCAGAATGTATTGTTTTTCATAGCACGCTTCATTAGTATCCAAGAGATTTTGTGTGTATTTTTCAGAAAAATCGATTTATCTCCCAAACTGTCAACTTTTAGGAAAAAACTTAAGAGGTAAAAAAGATGTAAAATGAGACACTGAATAGGACCTAATAATAAAATACAGGGGGTGCTATTAAAAAAAAACAAGGAGATGCTACAATGAAAATGGACGATCTTGCCACCAAAAGACACCTCAAACAGTTGTTTACATATGGACAAAATCCCAACTTGATATCCCGAAAACCAAGGGTCCTGCGATTTTTTAATAATGTGCCTGCAGACGCACTAAATTGTAGAAAAACCTAAATAACTTCTGAATGGTTGAAGCAAATTAAAAAACTAAACGGATTTTGAAAGCTTAAAGAAATGCAAATTGAAATATGTACAAATATACAGGTGGTGCCATTTAAAAAAACTATGTTATAGGCTGCACTTTAAAAATGGAACACCCTGTATAGAGCAAAATAATTTTAGAAAATGCACTTTGACTTCCCATTTGCCGTGTCTTTTGACTTATTTCGATATCGTTGACGGTGTAGGTGCAATCAAGCACGCCCATATCAATGACTCACCCTGTATATAAAAATAATAAAGTGTGGTTCGTAAAGATTACCTAATTACAAAGGCACATTTTATGGCACCATTAGTGTCAAAACGAAATTTCCTTTGAACCAAGCCGAATAAATTCGTTAAAAAGCATTTGATTTTTTTTCGTCTTGTAAAATAGAAAGCGTTTCCGTGAAGTATCAGAATTGATAATCGGGCAATGAAATATTATTGTAGGAGATAATGGAGTCGATAAATCAGATGAATATGTAAAGTTTTTCTTTTTCGTTGTGTTATTATTATTAAGCGAGCCTTAGGTAGTTATTACATTAAATTCGTGATTTTGGCATCGTAAATCTTGTCTCGTATGAGGGAAATTTCGTAACAAGTAACTTTTAAGGCCGGTTTTGCCTAATTGCGTTCAAAGGTGAAACCAACTAGCGCACTTAGCGACAAAATTATCAACAGTTAGCAAGTTTTGCGTCATTCTTTCGCTCCAATTAAGTCGGAATCTTCTCCAGAGATGTGTTTTGGAGATAAAAGAGCCGATTTTTCTGTAGTTGTATTGGCAGATACCTGGAAAAGCACCGACTGCTTTCAACGTTGAAAAACACGAGACCACCCGCATTCGTTATCTGGTCGTGTCAATCTGTCCCGAGAGAGAGAAAAAAAACATCCCTTAGGTCACGTGTTGACGCATTTGAATATTGTCTGTTACAAGGAAACGTCATTGCAGTGTGCAGGCAATTATAACGTTGTTAGGCCCCAGGCTGTGGAGATATCGCTGATTGAGGTTATGGGAGTAACACCCTAAATGGCAGTGCGAAATGGGCTGAGGAATGCAAAGATTTAAACTATTAGGCTTGAAAGTCGTATCATTTCGTTGGTTCTCATTTATTTTATTAAAGTGGCTTCTATAATTCTTTGTTTAATTTTAAAAACTGAGATACCAAAAGCGTCACTTTATGGTCCTAGCTATATTTTTTTTAAAGACTTAATCTTAAAGCTAATAGCTTTAAAATGTTTGAAAACTGTGAAAAATTGTCACTTTATAGTCCTTGTGATGGTCCGGTGATGGGAAAGAGAAACTCCAGCACTTTACTTCTAACTACTACTATAATTTATTAAAATTTGGAATTTGGAATTGACATTAGGTCGTACAGTAACAACTAACTTATTCTGACTGCCCTATAACATAAAAATGATTTCTTATATATAGAGGGATGAAAGGCGATAAGCGGAAGAATGTACAAATAAAAGTGGACTCGAGATAGTAAAGTAATTAGGTACAAAGTTGAACATGCCGGATGTAGATGATACAAATTAAATTTAAGACGTTTGCTAATGATAATGAAAGATGTTTACTAATGATAATGATAATTATAACGTTAAAGGGATATTTATAATGGGTACATTACACCTCCCTCCGTAAAAGAAAATTAAGAATACGATTTATCGGTTCTTAATTTTGGTAGTGATGACGATGTATTTGGCGCAACCGGACTTATATCTACTGCTGATGAATGAGATTCTGAATGTGAGCCTGCTGAACTATCATATTTTACATTATAAGATGGAGCTGATGATGATTTTTTACATAGATTAAATATCGAGTGATTTGAGTGACGTTTCTTACAATATTTGGACAGCGAATATAATGGGAATATTATGAAAATTACGAAAATCAAAAGAAAAATATGATTAGTATAACTAGTATCCTGGAAGAAAGTTAAATCTTTATTTAATAATAATTCGTCTGTTGATTTGGCAATATCTTGTAATTTATGGCTTGCTTCTTTTAATGTGTCGATGTGAAGATTAGTAGGTGTTATAGGTAATAGATTTAAAGAAAAATTTTTTGTTTTAGTTAAATTAATGCAACAATCGTCATTTAATTTTAACTGAGGTACAACAGCATTGTGTGTACTATTACGAATTGTTTTATCGGTTAAGAAAGTTGCGGAACTTGTGTATAATTTACAATTTGAGTTAATTTTTAAAATTCCAGTATTTTCTAAGAAAAGGGTTATGTGTGACATTTGAAAGCAATTTAAGGCGATATCAGTTCTTTTGGGTAAAATATAAATCCATGTATTCGGTTTATCCAATTTATGCCAAATTTCTAAGCGAGAGGTTATAATTCTTATGTTGCAATTTATTGGGATATTGAGAGGAGATTTTAAAAGTTCGGTTTCACATATAGGTCTAGAATTTGTATAGTAGAAAGGTTCCGAAGTTACACAAATAAAAGTTGATTCATCTAAATTTTGACAATTAGTTAACTCATTTAAACCTAAATACAAATTATGGTTTTCGGAGATTGCTAGATAATTGAATGACGGTAAAATAAATTTATAATAAGAGGTTGAGTTGTCTAAAACCGGTAATGGAATTAATTTATAAAGATTAAATTGATTTCGATTTACAAGAGGTATTGATAGAACATAGCCAATTCTGTTGTCGGTGAAGAAACATTTGATTGTGAGTAATTCTAAATATTTGTGTGCATTTTCGCGGCTAACTGGTAAAGGATACGTAGATGAACTAGGTAAATGTGGAATTGTTTTACTCAATTCTTCGATCAATTGAAATGGTGTTATGACATAAGGGTGTAAAATGTTTGATCTAGAAAGTAAAATCGTGTCCATAACGGTCGTTATTTCGTTTTGTAATGTTGTAATAACTAGATTTAATAAAGAAAAGTGTTCGTCTAAATTTTGTTTTAATTCTAATGCAAGATACCTATTGTTTATTTTACGGGAATAGTTACTTATTTGTATAAGATTTTCTTCAAAAATTTTGGAGTTCTTATTCAAATCTGTGATGGTATTGTTAAAGTTCGCTATTGTCGAATTTACTACCATTATTTGTTGTTTTAAAAGTTTGCCTAAATTATATTCGTTTTTGTTTATCTGATTTATAATTCCATTATAATATTTAGCATCTGCTTCATCAAGTGTACCAAAAGCAGTTTTTAGAGCATCGCCAACGATATTTAACCAAGCGCGTTTAGTTCTCTTATTATTAATAAGATTTTTGAGATCTACTTCTGATTTATGCAAATAAGGTACTATATGTTTTAATAGTTTTAACGATGATTGACATAACGCCATTAATGAATGTTGATTACTTTGGCAAAGATGCAAAGTTTGATTATAAGCATGATCAATGAACGATAACTTATCTTCTAATGAACTTATATCGAGGTAGGATACTATTTGCCAATGTGTCTCTTGAAATTTCACATTATTTATGTGTTCAAAATATATACCAGAGAAATGGTTAATCGGTGTTACGGTGTACTGTTGTTGATCGGTGATTTGTGCGTATTCAAGTGTTGCTAATAAGCTGATAGACAGAATGAGTTGCCTGGAATAATAAAGGAAAATTAGTGATAAAAATTGATAAGTAAAAATAGTATAAAAATGCCTTAAATATAAGCAAGTTTTAATTTATTACTATGAACTTTATGTTTTTTATTTTTAATCAAAATAGTGTAATTTACTGGTGAATTAATTTCTGTAATTTCATAAGGACCTGAATAATTTGGAGAAAGTTTCCTTGACCTATTTAATTTTGATTGTTCGTTTAATAGAAATACTTTGTCACCAATTTTAAAATTTTGGTTTTGACAGTTCTTATCATAATATTTTTTAGATTGTTCTTTTGAATCTAAGATGTGCTTTCTCGCAATTTCGTGAGATTTTTGCAGTTTTAAAGTTAAGTTATCCATGTAGTCATCGTAAGTGTACTTAAATTCAGGAGATTTTGTTATGCTTGTAGGCAAATTTGCTTTAGTTCCGAAAATTAATTCAAAAGGTGTATATTTGGTTGAAGTATGAACTGTTGTGTTGTAGGAAAACATTGCAAAATCTAACCATTCATCCCAGTCTGTTTGGTTTTCTCTAATGTAGTGTTTTAAATAATCAGCTAAAGTGTGATGACTTCTTTCCAATGCACCATTAGATTGGGGATGGTATGCCGTACAGTTTATCTGTTTAATTTTAAACAGTTTTGCAATTTGTTTTAATAAATTTGAGGTAAAATCTTTTCCTTGATCAGTTACAATTGTTGAAGGTATACCGTGTTTGCAAATAAAGTCGTGAACTAATTTTTTAGCAATTGTTCCTGCTTCATGATTTGGAATTGCATAAGCTTGAGAATATTTAGAAAGATCATCCTGCAATGTCAAAATAAATTTATTACCATTTTCTGATAACGGTAGCGGTCCTACTATGTCCAAAAATATGCGTTCAAAAGGAGTTTCACTTGTTGTTGTAATCACCATTGGTTCTTTACTTTTCTTTCGAACCAATTTATTTTTTTGACATGACTCACACGTTTTTATAAAATTCTTGATATCAGATTTCATTCGTGGCCATTTATAATATTGTTTGATTCGATTATAGGTTCTATGAAAGCCCGAATGTCCAGCACAAGGATTTGAATGATATTCCGTTAAAATCTTCTTAATTTCTTCTTGAGTGTTCGGAATTACGATTTCATTTGAAAGTATGTAAATTTTAATGTTAGTTTTTCTAAAAATGTATCTTATCATTGAACGAATTTTGTGAAAATGGAGTTTATCAAAGGAAGAGTTTAATTTAGGTAAGCTTATGGATTTTACGTTATCAGCAATTAATCGGTTTTTTAATTTTTGTAAAATATTAAACAAATCTTCGTATGATATAGATTCCCAATAATGTTCTTTTGTTATCATATAGTAAATATTTTTGTTATTTGCTGAATTTATTGGTATTTTGATTACTTCGTTGACGTTTAAAGTTTCTGTTTGTAACATTTGATAGCTGTTAGTAAATTTCTCTTTTATTTGTATTTGGACTAATTCCTTACATTCGAGATCCTTTGAAATGCATAAACAGATGTTATCGGTTGAGTCGATAATATTACCATTAACTTCTTCAATATTATCATTGGTGATAAGAGTTGTTCTTATTTTTTTTAAGAAATTCGCATATGATTCATCGTCGTCCTCAGTTCGGAAATGATTGACACACAGATTATCTAGAGGAATTCGGCTGAGGGCATCTGCATTTTTATTTAATTTACCTGGTTTATAGAGAATTTCGTAATCATACTCCTCTAATGCTAGTCGCCAACGTATTAATCTAGAACCCGGATCTTTCACATTAAATAACCACGTTAATGGACGATGATCAGTTATGATTTTAAATTTTCTACCATATAGGTACGGTCGAAAATGTTTTACACTCCAAACAATAGCAAGAAGTTCTTTTTCCGTCGTTGAATAGTTTGATTCGGCCCTATTCAAAGTTCTACTAGCGTAAGCTATTGGTAAATCATTAGGAGGTTCACTTTGCGACAAAACTGACCCGATAGCAAAATTACTTGCGTCCGTTGTCAAATAAAATGTTTGTGTAAAATCTGGATACTGCAATAAAGGTTCATTGGTTAATATTGATTTTAAATTTTCAAATGCGCGTTGTTGTTCACTAGTCCAAATAAATTCTGCGTTTTTTCTTAATAATTTGGTTAACGGTTGTGTTAAAAAAGAAAAATTTGGAATAAACCTTCTGTAATATCCGATTAATCCAAGGAATGTTTTGACATGCTTTTGTGATTTTAGAATAGGATACTCTGAAATAGTTTTAACTTTATTGGGATCAGGTTTAACACCTTGATCAGTGATTTTATGTCCTAAATACATTACTTCGTGACGTAGAAATTCGCATTTGTTTGGTTGAATTTTTAAATTGTGTTCTGATAGTCTTTGAAATACCTCTCTTAATTTTTTATTATGATTTTCTAAAGTATCTGCATGAATTACTATGTCATCTAAATAAACAAAACAACGGTTATTTTGAATTCCAGATAAAACATTATTCATTAATCGTTGAAATGTCGCTGGTGCATTTTTTAATCCAAATGGCATACGATTAAATTGATAGTGACCTGTGTGAGTAGAAAAAGCAGTTTTAGGAGCATCTTCTGTAGACATTTTTATCTGATGAAAACCTGATGTTAGATCTATTGTTGAAAAATATTTTGAATGTCCTAACTGGTCCAAAATTTCAGAGATATTAGGAAGCGGATATGAGTCACCGACAGTTATATCATTGAGCTTACGATAATCGACAACTATTCGCCATTTTTTCATTCCGGAAGAGTCTGATTTTTTAGGTACAACCCATATAGGAGAATTCCATGGTGAATTAGATGGTTCGATAATATTTTCATCGAGCATTTGATTAATTTGCTTATTGACTTCTTCTTTATGAACTTCTGGAAATCGGTATGTTTTAGCGTTAATTGGTACTTTCGATGATGTAGGAATATTATGCGCGATTGTATCTGTAAATGTTAGTTTGTCACCATCGATATAAAAGATATGATTAAATTCATGACAAATTTGTAGTAAAGATTGTTTTTCTTCTGAATTTAGATGATCAGTTCGTAATAAATTTGAAATTTTTTCTAAACGTTCTGATTTGAAATTATTATCAGAGGTACTCGTACGTAATGAGGAAATATTCGCACTATTTTCACTATAATCGATTGGATCTAATGTGACTTCGATATTTTTAATATTAACGATTTTTTCGGTAGTGTTTAAAATTGAGGTTATTATGTTGCTATCTTTGTCAACCTTTACAAAACTTGGACAGAGATAAACGCCTTCAAGTATATCAATATTTGGACAAATGCCTTCTTTTATTTCTCCGTTTATGGCTTTAATTTTTACAATTGTTTCTGTTCTAGGAGCTAGTTGAAATTTTACATTTGAATCAGTTTGATTGTTTTTTATTTTATTTGAAGAAAATTTTTCATTGTAAGCAGGAATGTTCTGACTTAATGGAGGATTAGAATTAGATTGTGAAAATTTTGATTTGTAATCGCGTTGAATTTGCGCACGTATGGGATATTCTAAATGGAATATATCTAGATGTTTATCATTTATAAATAGTTTATCATTTTGATAATCAATTAGGCAGTTGAACGATTTTAAAAAGTCGTTACCTAAAAGACCGTCGAAAGGAATCGGAAAATTATCGGGAACTGCATGAAAAATATGTGTAAATTTCTGATTGCCGATATAGAAATCTAAATAAGTATAGCACAATGTTTTCGTATGCTGAGTCACGTTTATATCAATACCCTTCAGAGTGATAAGATTGTCTTCATAACAATGAGTTTGACCTTTAAGATGAGAAATTTTTACAAGCGAAATGTCAGCACCGGTATCTAAAAGGAATTTACCTGGATGATTTTTTAATTGAGCAATATTTAATGGAATATAACTTGTTACAGCAGCAATGTTTAATGTTGCAATTCGGCGGAAATTTGGTGGGCAGTCCTCGAGTTCTCCGCCAACGTCGAAGAGCCCGGGCAGTTTAAATTACTGCCGTTTGAATTTTGTAGGGACTGTGATGAAGATCTAATGCGGGAATTATTATTTTGTTCCTTTCGCGACTGGTTATATTGTAATTTACGACACTCGTTAATTAAATGACCATTGTTCTTGCAGTAATTACAGAATTTTCTTTGAAAATCATTGTTAGATCTTGGCTGGATTTTAGAGGAAGAATTATTATTATGGAAATTGTTACGATTAAATTTTGAGGAATTACTGGTACTTGGAGAATTGATATGTGTGTGATTCTGAATTCGGTGAACATTATTAAAATTTTTGTTCTGGTTGTGTTGTTGATTTTTGTTCCGACAATTAAATGAATTATGACCCGATTTGTTACAATAATTACAAAATCTACTTGACGAATTATTATTTACGTTTTGATATTTATGAATTTCGTATTTGGATTTAAGTTCCTGTTCCTCGTTAATCGCGATCGAGATTGCTTTTTCTAATGTATCCGGTTTTTGAGCTTTAACTAAAATTGACAAATCTTTATTTAATCCCGTGATAAAAACGTTCAAAGCTTCATTTTGCAGTAAATCAATGTTTCCGTTGCGTACTTCTTCAGTTAAATTGTCACTTAACGAATTTATTAATTTTACGTAGCATGTTTCTACACGATTTGAAAAAGAAACGACACTTTCATTGTGATTTTGCCGACAGGAATTTAACTCCAATTGCCATTGACCAACTGTACGTTTATCTGAATACAAATCTAGTAAATGTTTCTTTAATTGTTTCCAATTTGCAAATTCTCTATTACGTGTTAAAGTTCTCGCGTTATGCGTTAATTTGGTTTTAATAATTGAAAGTAAAAGTGGTTGATTTGCAACTCCAACAAGATTATGAGCTTGATCACAATTATCTATAAATTCGAACAACATTGATTTGGTTCCATCAAACTTAATTAACATTTTTTCTGCTAACTCTAGTGAAATCGACATGTTGGTGAGATTTAAGTTAGGGTTAATTAAATTACTAGATGATTGAATACTTAAATTATTGAGGCTACTTTGATCCGAATTGGGCGTAACGGAATCAATCGTGTTAGTTTCTTCTGAACCGATTGAATGTGGATTAGACGCGGTAGCTCCTTCTAAATTCGTCGTAGCTTCCTTTTTGTGTTTTGACATAGATCTCGTTGTTGGCATCAAACAAATAAATTCACTTACACAAGGGAAGATAACTGCTGGAATCCCATTATGTTACACTGGACCACACGATTTTCGAAAACCTTCACGTCTGGGGTTGAATATCGCCGTTTGTCACCTATGGTAGCGACGATGCAGCAGGTAGCACGAATACACGAACCTTGAAGACCTGGATGTTGCACCACTGGATGATGGACGATAGCCCAAATCGAAGTTTCCCAAACTTGCTGATTGAAATTTCAAATTGAATTTGAAATAAATTTTCCAACCGCACTATTACGATCCCACTTCTGACACCAATTTTGTGATGGTCCGGTGATGGGAAAGAGAAACTCCAGCACTTTACTTCTAACTACTACTATAATTTATTAAAATTTGGAATTTGGAATTGACATTAGGTCGTACAGTAACAACTAACTTATTCTGACTGCCCTATAACATAAAAATGATTTCTTATATATAGAGGGATGAAAGGCGATAAGCGGAAGAATGTACAAATAAAAGTGGACTCGAGATAGTAAAGTAATTAGGTACAAAGTTGAACATGCCGGATGTAGATGATACAAATTAAATTTAAGACGTTTGCTAATGATAATGAAAGATGTTTACTAATGATAATGATAATTATAACGTTAAAGGGATATTTATAATGGGTACATTACAGTCCTAGCTATTTAATTTTTAAGATTTAATCGTCTCAAAGCTTAATAATTTTAAAATGCTTTCACTTGTAGGTTGATCTCACATCTTCAATTTTTTTGTTTAATTTTGAAAACGGTCATAAAAATTGGAACAGATATGGAGTTATGGACTATTTCCTTGGACTTAGAAAAACCATTTTTTAGGGAGAAACTAATCAGAAATGTATCTCTTTAAAAAAAAATAAAAAAAATCAGGTCCTATTTTGGCTAGGGGTGGGCGATATTAAGATTTAAATATCGATAATCGATACATTAAAATTATCGATAAACATCGAAATATCGATATATATCGAGATATCAAAATATCGATATATCGATCTACAGGGTGTTTCAAGTTTTAGGTCCAGTCAAAAAATAAATACTTCTAGTATTCCAAAATAAAAAATATATATCGCAAACGATAGAGTTTCTAACACGCTTCAATTTGATGCTTTGCTGATATCCTAAATTTTCATGATATAAGCGTAAAACGCAAAAAACTACATTAAAATTTTTTTTTTCAAATTATTCCAATAATTTTTTTATAATAAAATTCTTCCTATTTTTTAAGTAAGACTTCCGAAACTGAAACAGTAAAAAACCCAAGGCGTATTGAGCAATTGAAATTTCAACTTGCAAAAAAAAGGGCATTTTTTAATTGACAAGTAAAATTTTAGTCTGACAGTTAATGACGTTTCAATTTTTTGTGAATCAAGCAAAGTCACGAGCTCTGTTTTTTCAAAGGTGACTAAGATAAAACATTTATTTGATCTTTTGCAAATTGAAATTTCAATTGCTCAATACGCCTTGGTTTTTTTTACTGTTTCAGTTTCGGAAGTCTCACTTAAAAAATAGGAGGAATTTTATTATGAGAAAACGATTGCAATAATTTGGAAACAAAAAATTTTTTATCTAGTTTTTCACAATTCACGCTCATACCATGAAAATTTCGTATAACATTAAAGCATCAAATTGAAGCGTGTTAGAAACTCTATCGTTTGAGATATATTTTTTTTCTTTTGGACAACTAGAAGTATTTATTTTTTGACTGGACCTAAAACTTGAAACACCCTGTATATCGAGATATCGATATATCGAAAAATCGAAATATCGAAATATCGAAATATCGAAATATCGAAATATCGAAATATCGAAATATCGAAATATCGAAATATCGAAATATCGATATATCGATATATATCGAGATGTTGATATATCGATACTTATCGAAATATCGAAAATTAGCAAAATATCGATATATTATATTGAATCATCAATATTTATTATTACAATATTATTCTTTACAAAAAATTGCACAATTAATTTATGAATTTAGCTTCTAACTAAACTAAAACGATATTATCGAAATTTTTCGGAATATCGATAAATATCGATAGTTATCGATATTTATCGGTATTCGGTATATCGATAGTTATCGGTATTTATCGGTATATCGATATTTATCGGTATATCGATAATTATCGATATATCGATATTTTTTGATAATTATATCGATCAACGATATATCGATATTTTTATCGATATATCGGTAAAAATTTCCAGCCCTAACTTCGGCCCATCTTTAGAAATGGGCGTTTTACTAAAAATTCAAAATTCAAAAAAAATCCGCAAAACTGGAGACAAAATGGTAAAAACTAAGAACGAAATCGTAAAAAAATTGATCTGAAGTGCGTTGTTTTATACCATTTTGCTTAACTTAGATCGGTTTTCAAAGAGAAAACTAATCGAATTTCGCAAAGTAGGGTTTGTATAATTTTTTGCTTGCTATTTCATTTGATTTATAACGTTTTCCATTGGGAAACTCACTAAATTGAAGGGATGTTTTCAAAAGTAGACAGGAAGTACCACTATTTTGGGTTATTTCGCTCAATTGATTTAAATTGTTTTTCAACAACAAACGAATCAAACATTATACAAGTACGTGATATATTTCCATCTAAAAAATCTTGAAACTTATAAAATTAGGTCTGACATGTTCTTTATTTTGACCTCTTTTTTTGTAAGGAGAAACTTTGCAACAGAACTAAACACAAAGTAGTAAACTATCAAGATTAGGTTTGAAATATTCGATCTATTATAATTTTTAAATGAGTGACTTTTACTGAATTTTAAAATTTTTAATAAAAAACTTGGGCTTCTAGTAGCTTGTTTTGGACTTCCTCGCTCCTTTTAGGTAAATTTTTCAAATTTTGAGAGATTTGTCAAAATTGGATCCGTTTTTTGGCTTTTGTTTGTCAATTTCAAGGAGAAATCTTAGTAATTTTGCTGAAACATGAGACAAACTTGCGTTATATTCTTACTCATTTAATAAAATCACTAAACTTAAAAGGGTTTGTAAAAATTAAGCTCAAAATTTTATCTGAAGCCCATTGTTTTGGTCGTTTTCGTTTGATTTAGAATATTTTTTCGAGAGAGTCCTAGTAGTATTTTAAAAAGTTTCTCAACGAGAAATAAAATAAAAAATACAGGAAACTACAAAATTAGGTCTGGCCTATTTATTTATTTGTTTGGACGTTTTTTCATCATATTCACATGTTTCACTGACTTCCTTGGACAGGAAATTACTCTGTCAAAATTTAATAAACCATTTATCTGTTTCCTGAACTCGATATTCCATAAAATAAAAAACTGTGAAATAAAATAGAAAAAAATTCTTATCCATTAATCGATTACTCACACTTTACCTTGACAGTGCCCACTAACAGTAATTTGACCCAATCCGACCTAGCCCAACGTTGAGTGTCTCCATTTAACCAAATTTATATTCATGGGTAAACATCGCTACTTTATTAATATATTTATGGACCAATTATGCTCCCACAAAAAACCAACAAGTCCGATAAAAACGTCAATGAACTCCCATGATCTCTCCAAACCCATCACTCGTCCGATCACAAATCGAAGAATTTCCGTAGCACTATAATTAAACATCCGAAAGGAAATTCCGCCGCAAAAATGTCACTGGCTTATTTTTAAAGCGCGAATATCGAATTTCGAGTGCGATAATTGGAAATTATAACAACCCTCAATCGAATGCGTCTGAACCAATTATCTCCACACAAACCACAACCCTTTTTCCGCATTTCTAGCAGTGTTATATGGTGGGAAAAGTTCAGATTGGGGTCCACAGGACACTAAACAGACAATGGTTTGTTTCATTACAAAGGGGTGAAGTGACTGAAGCAACTTTGTTTATTTATTTTTTGTTGAATGACAATTTAGTTTAGGGTGGTACCTGTTTTCGTGATGGTTAATTATGGATTGATGAAGGGTTTGTGATTTGTAATTTAGAAACGTCAGACTGGTATTAAGTCCAAGATGAGAGTCGGTTTTGTGTGGTTTAATCAGTTTAATCAGGAGATTTTAATCTAATAATTTATTAAAACTGTTGACAAATTCTCATTTATTAAAACAACTTTTTTTCTTCTAGTTTAAGGAACGATTGTTTTAGTTTTTAGATAACTTAGCGAAGTGTCACTGATATGATATAACACTTTCAAAAGAAAATTGAATTTTAAAAATGCTAATTAAAGAAATTTGGAAGAAATTGAAATGGATATTGAAAATAACAGAATAAAGGAAGAAAACGTTTGTCTTTCTTCGTTTTTGGCTAATTTTGTTCTAGACACTTAAATTCATTATATTCAAAGGAAGTTGATGTCAGAAAGTCTCGAAAACTTGTAATCATTAAATTGATTGAAGATAATAAATGAAGAAATGATTGTAGCCTGAAGTTTTCATAAGAATTTTTTTTTGTGGCATTTAAAATAAAATGAAAAGCAGTTATTTCTTATTTTTTTGACCAATTTTAGTCAAGTCAACACCATCAGTTAAATATATTCTAGATATCGATGGTGGCTTTTTAAAAATAAAAACAAGTTTTGAACTTCTTGAAAAGCCCTTCAACCACGAAAAATGACATTGTTGCTAAAAAAGGTAAGTTTTTGCCTTGAAATGTTTTTAGAACAATTTCAAGACATTTATGTTAATGTTTTAAGCCCCCATTTTAAACAGAGTGTTATGTTTTTGCGAAATCAATCAATTAAGCAAACTGAAAGGAACAAGAATAAAAAGAAACAGTTAATGTTCAAAAACTTTCTTCTTTTTTCGATTTTGAGAAATTTTTTTTGGAAATGTATTAGAGTTAGAAGTTAGAAGAAGAAGTTAGAAGTTCCTACTTAACATGTACAAAAACCTTATTTGTCTTCGTTTTTCATTCAAAAATTTATGTTTTTTTAACAAGAAGAAGATATAGTTCGTACACAAAGCCTTTCTTCAATTTTGGACAAGTTCTGATATCTTAGCAGACTCAAATTTTTTAGTTTTTCCAAAAGTAACTGGTGTTAGGAAGGTTTCCAAAGCTATAATTTGAAACATACATAAAGGAAGAAATGCGATTTTATAGTTTTCACAGGAATTTTTTTATCGATTTCAATACTTTTACAAAGCAGATTTTTCTAGAGAATGTTCTTTTTTCTTTGTTTTTAAGATTTTATATTGAAGAAACTTACTTAGAATTTGTAATTTTCTGACCAATTCTGGCAATTTGAAACACTACTAACATCCTTTCAGCGAGTGAAGAAATTAATGGAAGAAATTATATTTTAAAGATTTCATAAACATTTGTTTTAATATCGACAAGAACGTTCTTCTTTCTTCGTTTGCAAGTTTGTTAGATTTTATCTTTATCAGAGGCAAGAATTCGCAATTTTCTAGATGTGTATAGATTATAAACTTATTTCTTCCAAAATCAGAAATCAAAATCTTCATTTAGGTTCTTCAAAAATGCCCTTCTTTTGATGGCCAATTGAATGACTTATTTTTCCAAAGGGAATCGACTTTAAAGAAAAATTAAAAATTATTTAAGATGAGAAAGAAATTGTATATTGTATCCTGAAGTGTGATAAGGAATGTTTGATTAGTTTTGCATACCAACTTTTGTAATTTTTGCAAGGGCTTCGTCATTTAATAAAACGAAAAAGAAAAAGAGATTTTATCTTCATTAGAGGCAAGAATTCGAAATTTTCTAGAAGTGTATAGACCATAAACTTATTTCTTCCAAAATCAAAAATCTAAATCTTCATTTATATTCTTCAAAAATGCCCTTCTTTTGATGGCCAATTGAACGACTTATTTTTCCAAAGGGAATCGACTTTAAAGAAAAATCAAAAAATTATTGAAGATAAGGAAGAAATTGTATATTGTATTCTGAAGATGTGATAAGGAATGTTTGATTACTTTTACGTACCAATTTTTGTAATTTCTGCAAGGACTTCGTCATTTAATAAAACGAAAAAGAAAATTATCTTCATCAGAGGCAAGAATTTGCAATTTTCTAGAAGTGTATAAACTTATTTCTTCCAAAATCAAAAATCCAAATCTTCACTTAGATTCTTCAAAAATGCCTTTCTTTTGATGGCCAATTGAACGACTTATTTTTCCAAAGGGAATCGACTTTAAAGAAAAATCAAAAAATTATTGAAGATAAGTAAGAAATTGTATATTGTATTCTGAAGATGTGATAAGGAATGTTTGATTAGTTTTACATACCAACTTTTGTAATTTCTGCAAGGGCTTTGTCATTTAATAAAATGAAACAGAAAAACAGATTTTATCTTCATTAGAGGCAAGAATCCGAAATTTTCTAGAAGTGTGTAAACCATAAACTTATTTCTTCCAAAATCAAAAATCTAAATCTTCATTTAGATTCTTTAAAAATTCCCTTCTTCTGTTGGCTAAATGAACGAGTTATTTTTCTAAAGGGAATCGACTTTAAAGAAAAATCAAAAAATTATTGAAGATAAGGAAGAAATTGTATATTGTATTATGAAGATGTGAAAAGGAATGTTTAATTGCTTTTACATATCAACTTTTGTAATTTCTGCAAGGGCTTCGTCATTTAATAAAACAAAAAAGAAAAAGAGATTTTATCTTCATTAGAGGCAAGAATTCGAAATTTTCTAGAAGTGTATAGACCATAAACTTATTTCTTCCAAAATCAAAAATCTAAATCTTCATTTATATTCTTCAAACATGCCCTTCTTTTGATGGCCAATTGAACGACTTATTTTTCCAAAGGGAATCGACTTTAAAGAAAAATCAAAAAATTATTGAAGATAAGGAAGAAATTGTATATTGTATTCTGAAGATGTGATAAGGAATGTTTGATTAGTTTTACATACCAACTTTTGTAATTTCTGCAAGGGCTTTGTCATTTAATAAAATGAAACAGAAAAACAGATTTTATCTTCATTAGAGGCAAGAATCCGAAATTTTCTAGAAGTGTGTAAACCATAAACTTATTTCTTCCAAAATCAAAAATCTAAATCTTCATTTAGATTCTTTAAAAATTCCCTTCTTCTGTTGGCTAAATGAACGAGTTATTTTTCTAAAGGGAATCGACTTTAAAGAAAAATCAAAAAATTATTGAAGATAAGGAAGAAATTGTATATTGTATTATGAAGATGTGAAAAGGAATGTTTAATTGCTTTTACATATCGACTTTTGTAATTTCTGCAAGGGCTTCGTCATTTAATAAAACGAAAAAGAAAAAGAGATTTTATCTTCATTAGAGGTAAGAATTCGCAATTTTCCAGAAGTGTATAGACCATAAACTTATTTCTTCCATAATCAAAAATCTATATTTCTTTTAGATTCTTCAAAAATGCCCTTCTTCTGGTGGCTAATTTTACGACTTACTTTTTCAAAGGGAATCGACTTTAAAGAAAAATCAAAAAAATGTTGAAGATAAGGAAGAAATTGTATATTGTATCCTGAAGATGTGATAAGGAATGTTTGATTACTTTTACATACCAATTTTTGTAATTTCTGCAAGAGCTTCGTCATTTAATAAAACGAAAAAGAAAGTTATCTTCATCAGAGGCAAGAATTCGCAATTTTCTAGAAGTGTATAAACTTATTTCTTCCAAAATCAAAAATCTAAATCTTCATTTAGATTCTTCAAAAATGCCCTTCTTTTGATGGCCAATTGAACGACTTATTTTTCCAAAGGGAATACGACTTTAAAGAAAAATCAAAAAATTATTGAAGATAAGGAAGAAATTGTAATTTCTGCAAAGGCTTCGTCATTTAATAAAACGAAAAAGAAAAACAATTAAAGTACAAAAACATTCTTCGTTCCTTGACTTTTGACTAGTTGTATTCTACCAGAATTAAGTTCATTTAACAACATCCTATGCCATTTCAATAGTAACTGGCCTGACAAAAATTCCAAAAGTTATAATTTCTAAACGTACAAGACCACTTTTCTGAAGCAGATTTGCCTCAGAACGTTCCTCTTGCAATCTCAAGGGTTCAGTTAAAAGCAGAAAAGTTTCACGAAGATTGATTTTCAAGCCCAATTTTTTAAACAACTCTCCTCAACTTTTCCACCACATTGCGTTTTTATTTTCGGAACAAATAAAGTTAGTCTACCTGACCCCAACCCTCAATCTGCATCACAAATGCTCCACGTTTCTCGGAAGCCCAAAATATGGGCCATCTCGCTTTTTTTTCATCTCTTGTCTGCTGGCTCTTCTCGAGCGAACATTGTCCGATGTGGGGGAGCAAAAGCAGACAGAGAACTCGAGGGAACCTGGTCGTTGCGCCCAGTGCATTCACAGCAATCTCCTCCACTAAAGCCAGCCGACAACTATTATTGCTTTGAACGTCGTGAGCTCCACATCGCTTGCTTGCTTGCAGACAGACAGACATACAGTAACTTTTCGTCCGGTTCGGTGTGTGCGAGAGGGTGCAGGAAAGTGATTTTTGAGTGTGCAAGTGTTAGTGTTTTTATTTTGATCGGATTACGTTATTCAAGGTAGGACGAATTAATTTGCGGAAAAATCGCACGTGTGTGTGAATTTTTGAAATTTGAGCCTGATTTCTGTCCCAAGGTTGTAGGTAATTCAATTGGTCATTTTTTTTTCAAATTTAAATGAGTGATGGTTTGGTTAATAAAATTTTGGTGCCTGTAGTGCAGCTAATTGAAACACTACAAGTGGAGAAAAGTAATGAAACGAATGTCTACAGTGTAGATAGGTTATTTATTATTATTTTAAATAAGTGTCTGGATTTTTTAAAGTCAAGTACCCTATTTATTTTTAATAAAAGCACGAAGAACAATACAAAGAAGAAGTTCAAGATGTTTCTTTCATTTTGGAGAGATTTTATCTTCAACAGAACCAAAAATTGCAGTTTTATAGAAGTCTTTGACTATAGACTTTTTTCTTCTTATTCTTCTTATTTCTTATTTCAAAATCAAAAAATATAAATCCCAATTCAACTACATTCTTTTTGTGACTTGAATATAACACTTAGATTACGAGTAATTCAACCATTATTTTTATAAAGCAGCAAAATTGAAGATAACTGAAGAAATTGTATCATGAAGATTTGACTAATAATTTTTAATTATTTTAATACATCAGCACTTTCATAATTTGTGAAATCTCTAAAGCCTATTTAATAACTTACAGAAAAATAAAAGTTGATTTTCAAAAACTTTCTTTTTTCTTCAATTTTTGGCCAATTGTGGTATTCTGACAGACTACATTCTATGTTTTTTCAAAAGAAACTTGTATTACATTAAACGTAGCATAAGGGAAGAAATTTCATTTTTCGAGTTTCTATAAGAGATTTTTTATTTGTGAGTCAGATTTTTATTTTTGAGATTTAGTTATATTAACCTAAAAGTTTAGAAACCGATTAGAAACCTATTTCTTCCATTTAAATAAAATCTTCAAAAATGTTTCTCTTCGTTTTTAACTAATTTTGGTAAGTTGAAAGCCACACTTAAATTAATTCGGCGACTCAACTTTTTCCAAAGATAATCCACGTTAAAAAAAAATTAATTGAAGATAAAGGAGAGCTTCCATTAGAAATTTTTAACAATTTTTAAAAAGATACACCTACATACTTACTTAATAAATAATTTAATTAATAAAATCGCACGTGTGTATGAATTTTTGAAATTTGGGCCTGTTTTCTGTCTCAAGGTTGGTAATTCAATTGGTCATTTTTTTTTCAAATTTAAATGAGTGATGGTTTGCTTAATAAAATTTTGGTGCCTGTAGTGCAGCTAATTGAAACACTACAAGTGGAGAAAAGTAATTAAACGAATGTCTACAGTGTAGATTGGTTGCAATAACATTTTTTTTTATTATTATTATTTTTATATTTAAATAAGTGTCTGGATTTTTTATGGTCAAGTACCCTATTTATTTTTAGTAAAAGCACGAAGAACAATACAAAGAAGTTCAAGATGTTTCTTTCATTTTGGAGAGATTTTATCTTCAACAGAAGCAAAAATTGCAATTTTATAGAAGTCTATTGACTATAGACTTATTTCTTCCTAATCTTCTTATTTCTTATTTCAAAATCAAAAAATATAAATCTCAATTCAACTACTTTCTTCTTTTTGTGACTTGAATACAACACTTAGATTACGAGTAATTCAACCATTATTTTTATAAAGGAGCTCGACGTTATAAAAAGATCAAAAGCTAAATGAAGATAACTGAAGAAATTGTATCATGAAGATTTGACTAGACATTTTTAATTATTTTAATACATCAGCACTTTCATAATTTCTGAAATCTTTAAAGCCCATTTAATGACTTACAGAAAAAGAAAAGTTGATTTCCAAAAACTTACTTTTTTCTTCAATTTTTGGCCAATTGTGGTATTCTGGCAGACTTTATTCTATGTTTTTTCAAAAGAAACTTGTATTACATTAAACGTAACATAAGGGAAGAAATTACATTTTTCGAGATTCTATAAGAGATTTTTTATTTGTGAGTCAGATTTTTATTTTTGAGATTTATTTATATTAACCTAAAATTTTAGAAAACGATTAGAAACCTATTCCTTCCATTTAAATAAAATCTTCAAAAATGTTTCTCTTCATTTTTAACTAATTTTGGTAAGTTGAAAGCAACACTTAAATTAATTCGGTTACTCAACTTTTTCCAAAGATAATCCACGTTAAAACGAAAGAAAAATTAATTGAAGATAAAGGAGAGCTTTCATTAGAAATTTTTAACAATTTTTAAAAAGATACGCTTACATACTTTCTTTAATAAATAATAAATAATTTAATTAATAAAATCGCACGTGTGTATGAATTTTTGAAATTTGGGCCTGTTTTCTGTCTCAAGGTTGATAATTCAATTGGTCATTTTTCTTTCAAATTTAAATGAGTGATGGTTTGTTTAATAAAATTTTGGTGCCTGTAGTGCAGCTAATTAAAACACTACAAGTGGAGAAAAGTAATTAAACGAATGTCTACAGTGTAGATTGGTTGCAATAAAATTTTCATAACGAACGGTTTAATTTTAAATTGGACAGTTATGAATGAATTTATGTGTGACTAGAGAATCGAAATAATTAAGCCAAGTTCTAAGCACGATTTTTCGATTTTTAATAAATCAAAAGTGGCCCAACTTGGCAGGCATTTTATTTTATTGTTATTATTTTAAATGAAGTTGTTGGGCTCATAAGTGCCTGTATTTTTTATGGTCAAGTACCCTATTTATGTTTAGTAAACTCATCACGTAAAAGCACGAAGAACAATACAAAGAAGTTCAAGATGTTTCTTTAAACAGACTGCTTTATTGTTGACTTTTCTGGCATTCTAACGAGTGGTTAACAAATTTCGTTTACTTTAATATTAAATTTGGAAATTTTTCGAAGTTCTCACGAAAAATTCAAGACAAGACAAATGATAATTTTATCACGAGAAAAATTCATGCCAAATCTTAAATTTTATTTTTATTATTTTGTATAAAACAAATGTAAAAATGACCCTTTTGAATTAAGAATTTTTTGTTTTTGTTTTTGAAATATTAAGAGTCAATGAAAATCCAAAAGTAATAATTAATTAATTAATAATTAACTAAATTATCGCTGAAATTTGCAAAATAACTAACTAAATAACTTTTAAAATTCTTAGAAACTAATAGTCACATAGAAATCAGCGTTTTCTGATTATTATTAATTATTATTCATGAAAGTAAAATTATTAAAATATTGTTTTGAGAAAAAAATAAATAAAATAAATACCAATCTCAAAATTACATTTGTTTGAATATTTTTAAATTTTTTCCGTTACATTTCTCACAAAACAAAATTTAAACATTGTTTGTTTTAAAATAACATAAGAAATATTTTTTTGGTGCAGCGACTTAATATTAATTATTTATTTTTGATTACAAGAAATTATTGTAGAAAAATCGTGAAAGATTGAACAAAAAACTTTTTTGTATTTGTGGTCAAAATTGATTGATAAAGTATTGAGTAAATACTAACCGTAATAAATCTGAAATTTTAAAATTGTTTCCGGAATTTGCACTCTTAAAAGTTTATCTCAAAAACTAATAATCACACAGAAATCAACGTTTTCTGGTTATTATTATTAATTATTAGTAAAAGCAAAATTATTAAAATAGTAAAAAAAATTTCCAACCTTAACATTAGGATTGTTTGAATTTTTAATTTTTATTTATTTATATCTCTACCTCTTTGGGCTGGCGCCACTTTTTTAGCAGCTCCTTAAACTTTTTTCTTCAAAGTGATTTGTTGCTTACATTAATTCCTAAACTCCACAAAAACTTCAAAGAAAAAATAATTATTAATTAATTTTTATTACAAGAAATTATTACAGAAAGATTTCGATAACGATAATTTCTGAGTGATTATTATTACTTTTTGAGATACACTGAAGATTATATTCTTCAGACTCACTTTGTATAATATAATTGCTATTTATTCACAATGCCAGATTTTGCATTTATTTGTTTCTTTCTAGTTAAAATTTTTCAATTCCTTATATTTTCACTGTTTTTTTATGTTTTAGTTCTATACATTTTTTGTAATTGTCAGTCTTTCAGTCATTTATTAACTTCCCACAGAGTTATAGTTTCGCAATTTCTTAATTACAGCTTCAGTTCCAAAAATCTTGGTTTTTCAGTGTTTCAGTGTCTCAGATTTTATTTCCCAATTTTTTCAGTTTTTCAGTGACTTTTGTTTAATCATTTTTTGGTTGTATAGGCTTTAGTCACAGATTTTCAGTTTTTCAGACCTTTAATCCTTATTTCTTTAGTGTTTTATTCTTCCAAGCTTTTAGTTTTCAAACTCTACTTTCCTCAATTTTTTATATTTTTACTCTTTTTTACGTTTCAGTTCTACAGTTTTGTGTTTTTATTTAAGTCTTTCTCTATGCAATGCTCTATTCGCAGTTTTGCAGTTTTTTAATAACATTTCCAGTTCAAAATTTGTTGGTTTTTCAGTATTCCAGCATTTTTGGTTCCTAATTTTTTAGTTTCTCAGTGACTTAGCGACTTAGCGATTTATTCAGAATTGTTTTTTTAAGTACTAATCTTTAGTATTGCTAAGTTTCTTAGAGTTTCAAACCCACAGATTTAGTTCATTTTCAGTTCCTAAAATTTTCAGCTATTTAAACTGTTAGTTCCTCTTATTAATTTTTCTACTCATTTAAAATTCTTGGTTTTGTAATTATTAGAACATAACAAAATAATTATGTTTAAATTTTGTATTAAAACGGAACATATTCTAAATTGAACATAAAACTTAATATATACAATAGTTTTTTCCAAAAGAGTAGCTTCAACTTTTTGATATTAATTGACGATTTTTAGCTGTTAAAAAACCCAGGAAGGAAACTTTATTTTTTATATTTTTAAATCTTTAGAATGAGATTTTTACACTTTCTTGTTTATTTCTTCCCCAAAATTAAAATTACAACAGTTATAATAGTAAGAATTGAGAAGTTTCGTTTCAATATTAACATGAGACATTTTTTTAATAAAAGGTGTTCTTTTTTGAGACAATAAACAAATCCAAAAGTGACTTCGAAACACTTATTAAAAGCTTTTATTTAACTCACAATGTTGTCTGTCTGTCGGTTATTTTTTCGGAGCCAAATTTAAAAGGGTTCCCGTTGTCCCACTGAATTGAAACTTTGCATACTTACTTAATCTGCGTGACAATGCAATCCTATGTAGTTAAATACCTCCTAAAGGGGTTAAATGGGGTTTTGAAGTTTTAGGTTATGTTTACAATGGGGTTCCCGATTTGTAAATTTGAGAGGGTTCCTGTAGTCGCAATGAAATGAAATTTAACATGCTTTCGTAATCTGCGTGCCAATGCAATTCTATATAGTTAATTACCCCATAAAGGTGTTAAATGGAGTTTTAAAATTTTAGGTTATGTTTACAAAGGGGTTCTCGATTTGTACATACAGTAACTTTTTTTTCTACTTTTTTTTACGATTGAGTTCTACAGTTTTGTGTTTTTTTTTTCAGTCTTTCTCTATGCAATGCTCTATCTAGTTTCGCAGATTTGCAGTTTTTTAGTAACATTTCCAGTTCAAAATTTGTTGGTTTTTCAGTATTCCAGCATTTTTGGTTCCTAATTTTTTAGTTTCTCAGTGACTTAGCGACTTAGCGATTTATTCAGAATTGTTTTTTTAAGTACTAATCTTTAGTATTGCTAAGTTTCTTAGAGTTTCAAACCCACAGATTTAGTTCATTTTCAGTTCCTAAAATTTTCAGCTATTTAAACTGTTAGTTCCTCTTATTAATTTTTCTACTCATTTAAAATTCTTGGTTTTGTAATTATTAGAACATAACAAAATAATTATGCTTAAATTTTGTATTAAAACGGAACATATTCTAAATTGAACATAAAACTTAATATATACAATAGTTTTTTCCAAAAGAGTAGCTTCATCTTTTTGATATTAATTGACGATTTTTAGCTGTTAAAAAACCCAGGAAGGAAACTTTATTTTTTTATATTTTTAAATCTTTAGAATGAGATTTTTACACTTTCTTGTTTATTTCTTCCCCAAAATTAAAATTACAACAGTTATAATAGTAAGAATTGAGAAGTTTCGTTTCAATATTAACATGAGACATTTTTTTAATAAAAGGTGTTCTTTTTTGAGACAATAAGCAAATCCAAAAGTGACTTCGAAACACTTATTAAAAGCTTTTATTTAACTCACAATGTTGTCTGTCTGTCGGTTATTTTTTCGGAGCCAAATTTAAAAGGGTTCCCGTTGTCCCACTGAATTGAAACTTTGCATACTTACTTAATCTGCGTGACAATGCAATCCTATGTAGTTAAATATCTCCTAAAGGGGCTAAATGGGGTTTTGAAGTTTTAGGTTATGTTTACAAAGGGGTTCTCGATTTGTAAATTTGAGAGGGTTCCTGTAGTTGCAATGAAATGAAATTTAACATGCTTACGTAATCTGCGTGACAATGCAATTCTATATAGTTAATTACCCCCTAAAGGTGTTAAATGGGGTTTTAAAATTTTAGGTTATGTTCACAAAGGGGTTCTCGATTTGTACATACCGTAACTTATACCGACATAGACGGTATGTTGGTCATTTGGACGTCACGGTAAACGCACAGTGTAATAACAATAAGACTAAAAAGCAAAAAATAAAAATATATAAAAAAATGTTTAAAAAAAAAGCTTTTATTTAAAAGATGCACTAACAAGTAAAAAATAATGTGTTTCAATCACAGGAGAATATTTCTTCTTACAGGTTAAAATTCTAAAATTTATATTTATAAAAGGCAATATTTTTCCCAATTAAATTAGTTTCAAGGCCCCAAGCCCAAAATACTTTGTTTACATTATATCATAATTGAAGCAGGCTACATGAACCTAGAAATCCTATTCATAGCCCATCTAAAAATATTGCACTTGAGGTCATTACACGAATCTTGTGTAGTGATAAAAATCGTTCGAAAATTTGCGTAACATTCACTTTCCATTCAGACGATTTAGTGACATACATATCCAAATCAGGCACACGCACGATGCAATTGTCCCATGTCATTAAATTAATTAAAACAAACGAAAATCACGCACCGTTAACCTCTTTTCGCAAACTCGACGAAAAAAAAAACTGTAATACTAAATAGTACCGCAAGGCAAAACCGTATCGGATGTTTAACAATACAATAAGTTACGAATTTTAATAAAAATTCGCATCCGGGAGTAACAGCCGACCTTGAAGTGCTGAAGGGTGGGCAAATGGTCCAATTTTGGGGCAGATGGTGGAGCAGATGGTCCAAAGTTGTGTGTTTTCACAACAGATTTTGGCACGCGAGCCATTTATTTATTTGCTTCGTTATTGTTACACAACTGGTGTTTTGCATTCGAACGAAAGTAAAGTGGTATTTACGCAAAAAAAAAATTCTTTAAGCTGTCGCGGTTTGTGATCGATTGGGCGATGAAATCGAGCTTTTTTATATTACTTTGGTGTAAAAATAACGCCAAGGTGAGCGTCTGCAAGTGGCATTTGACAGGTGGGCGAATTTCCGCGATGCTGTTTTTGGAATTCGAGACAATTTATTAATCATTGTCAAGTTCCGAAAAATTGTAAATAAATTAAAAAAAATATTAATAAAATGTGCACTCTTTGTTTTAACCGATTGTGTAAAAGTGCACCTTTTTTTATTTTTGAAAATTTAATTGAAAAAAGTGTTAGGAATGTTTACTAAATCAGGAGTATTTTAGTTTGTAGTATAGTTTTTAAGTTTTTTCGTTTCCGTTTTAAAGTGTTGTAGTTTTTTAGAATTTTTCTGCTCGGAATGTATACTACCAGAGTTGTTTCAGTTTTTCAGTGTCACTTTTTAGTTTCCAAGGAATTCAGTGTTTCTGTTTCTTAGTTCCTAGGTTTCTCAGTTTATCAGTCCTTTAATTAGTGAGTGAGTCTTTCAGTTGTTAAGTTTTCCCTGCTTCACACTTACAGGTTTTCAGTTTTTCAGAACTCTAATTCCTTTAGTTTTTCAGTGTTTCAGTTTTCCAAGCTTTTTAATTTTCAAACTCTAAATTTTTCAATTCCTTATATTTTCACTCTTCTTCTACATTTCAGTTCTAGTATATTTTTTTGTTTTTTTTTTTAGGTTTTCAGTCATGTATTAGCCTTCCACAGAGTTGTAGTTTCGCAATTTCTTAATCACAGTTTCAGTACCAAATTTCTTGGTTTTTCAATATTTCAGTGTGTCAGATTTTAATTTGACAGTATTTCAATTCTTTATTTCTTCATTTTTTCAGTTTGTCAGTGACTTTTGTTTGTTAATTTTTTAGATTTTCACAGATTTTCAGTTTTTCAGACCCTTAGTCCTTATTTTTTCAGTGTTAATTGCTTAGTTTTCCTGTGTTTCAGCTTTTTCAGTCTCAAGACTTTTATGAGAGTTTTTCAGTTCCTAAAATTTTCAGCTTTTCAAACTTTTAACTAAAATTAATTTATTCATTTTTCTACGTTTCAGTTTTATAATTTTTTAGATTCCCTCCGCGTTCTATTAGTCATTTAGTTTATCAGAGTTTCAGTTTTAAAGTTTCTTGGTTTTATTTTTTTAGTATATAATTTTTTTCAGTTTCTATGTCTTAGTTTTAGTTTTTCAGTTCCCAAAATTTGTAGTTTTATAAACCGTTAGTTCTAAATTCAGCATTTTTTACGTTTCATTTGCATATTTTTTAGTTTCTTTCTATTTTTCAGTCATTTATCTTCTCAGAGTTTTAGTTTCATATTTTTTTTGGGTTTAATTTTTTTCTGTTTCTCAAAAACTTATTCACACAGTGTTTTTGCAGTTTAATTTTTCCAGTCTTAGTTTTTCAGTGTTTGAGTTTCAGTTTATTAGTATTTCAGATTTTTTAATTACTAATTTTTTCAGGTTTCCAGTTTCTCAATTAGTTTCTTAGTTTTTTAACAGCTAAGTTTCTCAGAGCTTTAGTCTCACAGCTTTTTAGTTTTTCAGTCTGTAAGTCCTTTAATTTCTCAGATTTTCGGCCTTCATGCTTTTAGTTTCTTTCAGTTCATAATATTCTCAGATTTTTCAACTCTCATGTCCTAACTTTTACAGTTTCTTATATTTTCACTCTCTTACAATGCCACTTTTTCAATATTTCTGTTTTATAGTTTTTTTTTAATTTCCACTAGTTTAGCCTCTCAGAATTTCGGCTTTGGCTTCTCATTTTTTTATTTTTTATTTTTTTTCAGTATTACAATTTCTTAATTTTTTAGTTTCTCAGTGACTTCACTATTTATTCAGAATTGTTTCTCCATTTTCTAATTTTAGTCTTTAGTTTCTTAGGTTTTCAACAGCCCAGTTTTTCATAGTTTCAAGCTCACAGATTTTAGTTTAGTTGCTTAATTTTCCAGTGTTTCAGCTTTTTCAGTCTCAAGACTTTTATGAGAGTTTTTCAGTTCCTAAAATTTTCGGCTTTTCAAACTTGTAACTAAAATTAATTTTTTAATTTTTCTACGTTTCAGTTTTATAATTTTTTGGATTCCCTCCGCGTTCTATTAGTCATTTAGTTTATCAAAGTTTCAATTTCAAAGTTTTTTGGTTTTATTTTTTTAGAATTTTATTTTTTTCAGTTTCTAAGTCTTAGTTTCAGTTTCTCAATATTTTAGCTTTTCACTTCCCAAAATTTGTAGTTTTATAAACCGTTAGTTCTATATTCAGCATTTTTTTAACGTTTCATTTGCATATTTTTTAGTTTCTTTCTATTTTTCAGTCATTTATCTTCTCAGAGTTTTAGTTTCATATTTTTTTTGGGTTTAATTTTTTTCTGTTTCTCAACTATTTATTCAGAATTGTTTCTCCATTTTCTAATTCTAGTCTTTAGTTTCTTAGGTTTTCAACAGCCCAGTTTCTCATAGTTTCAAGCTCACAGATTTTAGTTTAATTGCTTAGTTTTCCAGTGTTTCAGCTTTTTCAGTATCAAGACTTTTATGAGAGTTTTTCAGTTCCTAAAATTTTCAGCTTTTCAAACTTTTAACTAAAATTAATTTTTTAATTTTTCTACGTCGAAGTTTCTTCGTTTTATTTTTTTAGTATTTCATTTTTTCAGTTTCTAAGTCTTAGTTTCAGTTTCTCAATATTTTAGCTTTTCAGTTCCCAAAATTAGTAGTTTTATAAACTGTTAGTTCTAAATTCAGCATTTTTTACGTTTCATTTGCATATTTTTTAGTTCCTTTCTATTTTTCAGTCATTTATCTTCTCACAGTTTTAGTTTCATATTTTTTTGGGTTTAATTTTTTTCTGTTTCCCAATAATTTATTCACACAGTCATTTCGCAGTTTAATTTTTCCAGTATCTTAGTTTTTCACTGTTTGAGTTTCAGTTTTTTCAAGTTTCAAGTGCCTCAGAGCTTTAGTCTCACAGCTTTTTAGTTTTTCAGTCTTTAAGTCCTTTAATTTCTCAGATTTTCGGCCTTCAGACTTTTAGTTTAGTCTTTCAGTTCATAAAATTCTCAGCTTTTTCAACTATCATGTCCTAACTAATACAGTTTCTTATATTTTCACTCGTACAGTGTCACTTTTTCAATATGTTAATTTTTCAATATTTCTGTTTTATAGTTTTTTTTTTGTATTTTCCAGTAGTCTCAGAATTTCGGTTTTGGTTTCCCAGTTTATTAGTTTTTTTAAGTATTGCTATTTCTTAGTCATAGTTTCAGTTTTCCAATTTCTTAATTTTTCAGCGTTTCAGTGTCTCAGCTTTTTGTTTGGTAATATTTCAGCTTTTTCGTTCCTAATTCTTTCATTTTTGCAGTGACTTGGCTATTTATTCAAAACACTGGGTTATTTATTTATTTATTTGTGTGTTTTTTTTAATTCTACAGTTTTTAGTTTTTTAATATCTAAGTTGTTTTGCAGATTTTAAGTTTATCAGCCTTTCAGTTCTTAGGTTCCGCAGTTTCTGATATTTTCATTCTCTTAAAAATAATTGCAGAAAATATTAAAGTTAACACAAAGTCAACGAGAAAATCAATGAAGTTTTGGGAAAAACCACTTGAAAATATTGATTGTAAAGAAGCCGTCTCGATGTTAATGCCAATATTTACCTCGAAACGTCTATTTTAAATTCATGATGTTACAAAGCTAACATCAGAAATCTCACCAAACTGTAAAAATGACATAAACCTGCCGATGTGCAGTGCATTCCATCGAAATCGGGCCACTTGCAGTTCCACACGATTTCCCGCAATTAATGACAGCAAAATTGTTTATTGCAACGCCTGTCTTGTTACACTGATCCCAATTAACCGCCGATTATAATTAATATAAACGCGGGAAATTTATGTTATTGTCATCAAAGATTAAATTTTATTGCTCAATTTTACCAAGTGCAATAATTGTGCAGCTTATCACAGGTCAGAGGCTAGACCGAAAAGCCGCTTTGTTCAATCCGTCTAATAATAAATCATACAATTCTGCCAACAACAATGAAAACAATAACCGTATATTTCTGAGAATCGTTAGTGTTACTATAACGTTTGCAATGCGTTAAATAAAACGACCTCACGACGGTTTAAAGTCGACTTTATGTACTTTGAAATTTTTTCTGCAGGTATTTGATCGCCTGGAGGACGATAAGAATGAAATAGAACTGATGTGATATATGCGAGGAGTTTTATCGGCAAGAACTCAATCATTTTTAATAGCAAACGGCGATCTAATCCAATTTGTGATGCAAATTGCAATTTTAAAACTGTTAGACTTATTTGAAAATTATAATAACGGTCGGTTCTATCCTAACCGCAAGATAGGGTCGTTGTTCTTAGACCGAAAAATCGGGAAATTACAAGCTTCAGCCGAACGAGCTGAAATTTTGCACACACACGTAATTTAGTTAGACTGAATCGAAATCAATGCTTTGGGCAAAAACGGGCAATAAATCAGTAATTCGGCAAAAATATGAATAAATTTTGATTTTGAGCGATTTGTTTCAACAGTTTGCATAATTTATTTTAAATAATTAATTTTAAATGTTGTGGAATTTCAGTTTTTTCGTGTTAGGTTTTAATTTCACAGTGTTTCGGTTGCAATAAAATTTTCCAGTTCTACAGTTTTTTTAATTTCTGGTTAAGTCTGTTTCAGGCTCACATATTTTCAGTTTTTCAGACTTTTAATCTCCTAGTTTTTCAGGGTTCCAGTCTCTCAAACTTTTAGTTTCTCAATATTTTTTTTATTTTTCAAACTCTAATTTTTTTAGTTTCCTATATTTTCATTCTTTTTGTACGTTTCAGTTCTATAGTTTTTTATTTCTTTCAATCTTTCAGTTAAATATTATCTTCCTACAATGCTCTAGTGTTGTAGTTTTTTAATCACAGTTTCAGTTCCAAAATTTTTGGTTTTTCAGTGTTTCTGGTATAGATTTTCGTTTAATATTATTTCATGTTTTTAGTTCCTAATTTTTCAGTTTCTCAGCGACTTGGCTCTTTATTCAGAATGCCAATTTCCTAATTTCTTTCATTCTTAATTTTTTGATTGTATAGTCTTTAGTTTCTCATTTTTTCAACAGCTAAAATTCTCACAATTATCTATTAGTCTAGAGATTTTCAGTTTTTTAGTCCTTTAGTTTTTCAGGGTTTCAGTCGCTCAAACTTTTAGTTTCTCAATATTTTTAGTTTTCAAACTCTAATTTTCTTAGTTTCTTATTTTTTCACTCTTTTTGTACCTTTCAATTCTATCGTTTTTTGTTTCTTTCAGTCTTTCACTCAAATATTATCTTCTCACAATGCTCTACTTTTGTAGTTTATAGTCACAATTTCAGATCCAAAATTCTTGGTTTTTCAGTGTTTCAGTCGTCGATTTTGGTTTGACAATATTTCAAGAGTTTAGTTTCTAATTTTTCAGTTTTTCAGTGACTTAGCTCTTTATTCCGAATGCCAGTTTCTTAATTTGTTTCTTTCTTCATTTTTTGGTCCTATAGTCTTTAGTTTCTCATTTTTCGATAGCTATTAATAGTTCTACAGTTCCCAGTTTTTCGAATTTTCTAAAGTTTCAGTGTCTCAGTATTTCAGCTTTTTGATTAATAATTTTTTCAGTTTCTCAGTGACTTAGCTATTTATTCAGACTTTCATTTTTTAGTTCTAGTCTTTAGTTTCTTACTTTTTCAACTTCTAAGTTTCTCATAGTTTCAAGCTTATATATTTTAGTTTAATTGCTTAGTTTTTCAGTGTTTCAGATTTTTCAGTCTCAAGAGCTTTTCAGTTCCTTTTCAAATTTTTACTTCTTATTGTTCATTCTCTTAGAATCCAGTTCGTTAATTTATTAATTTTTCTACGTTTCAATTCTATAATTTTTTAGATTACCTCTTTAATAGACAGTCTTTCAGTTTATTAGTGTTTCAGTTTCTTAGTCACAGTTTTAGTTTCCCAGTGATTTAGTTATTTATCAGAATGTCATATTTTTAATTTATTTGTTTTTATTTTTTAGTTAAAAATTTTTTGTTTTTCAGTTTCTCAATTCTTTAATTTTTCAGTGTTTCAGCTCCTAGACTTTTAGTTTGTCAATATTTTAAAATAACTCCGGAACTACTAGACATAATCTCATTAAGTTTACTATCATTGGGAAGCCCTTTTATTATCTATCTTTTTCAAAGAAAAAATATTGTCGTGAGAGTAATAATTTTCCAGAAAATTGCTAATAAAAATAAAAATAGGTAACATAAAAAAATCAATACTAAACTATTCGGTTATTCAAAATTCTAAAACTAATAGTCTTAGGACAAACGGTTTTACGTATTATATTAGTTTTTTTTATTTATTTGTTATATTTTTATTACTATATAGATTTAATATCCACAATTCCAATCTAAGATTCCCTAATTTATTGTCCTTACCATATTTTCATTCGGCCATGTTTCAACGTTCGTTTACTTATAACGCAGTATCTTTTATAATAAATTAAGTGCACATTTAAAGTCGTTTCCTATGAACAGTTTTCATATTCCTTTTTCATATTCCTATGATCAGTTAAAAAGTTTTTCTTTTTGAGTAAACAGTCAAACAGCATTTGTTAATAAAAGTCAATTATTTTTCATTTTACTATTAATATTTACTTCTCTTTTTATTTTTTTTTATTTTTATTTTCATTCTTATTTTTATTCTTGTTTTCTTTCTTGTTTTGAACTCATTTTGTTTATCGCCTTAATTTTTGTTGTTATTATTATTATTATAATTATTTTGTTTTTCTGTATTTTTTTTTATCGGGTTAAGTTGGAGTAGCTTTGGCTAAACTTCGCCCATAATAAAGACTATTTATTATTATTATTATTATTATTATTATTATTATTATTTATTATATTTCCGAACACGCTGAAATTTTGCATACATACGTAATTTGGTTAAACTGAATCGGGACCAATTCTTTGGGCAAAAAACGTGCAATAAAACAGTAATTGGGCAAAATTCGCTTAAAGGATTGTGTCAGGAAGTAAAATAATAAAAATGAAAGCAGGCAAATGTCAGAGAATTCGCCTCATTGTAACCCAATTTTCCGCGCTTCATTTTATTATGACACGTTGTAAAAGCAAATGTCTCGAATTTAACGGGGAATCAAGCACTTTTTCCCTTCATCCTGCCACAGCTAATTGGATCAAGCCGTCACCCCGCCAAACTTTCGAATAAAAAAGCAAAATAATGCTAAGTACTTAACTCAATAAGCAAAGGTTGAATGAAGCCGCTGCCGCACTACACACTACTCTCATTCCATCAATCAAAATTAAGGTCAGTGACAGTGAGGTGGTTTTAAAAAAAAAGTAAAATTTCGTCCCCACATAATCGCGACCATCTAGAAATTAATTTAATTGTGATGGTGTGCTGGTTTACCCTCCAGCAAGGCGCAAAAAGTCTCCTCCTCCACCAATTATCCTCGATTAAAATTTACTATCAGCGACCTACAATTCCAATTCGATTGTCAAAATTATGCGTTTATGTTTCACCTCGAGTTAATTCGATAGCTGATGATGCGAAAGATAGGAGGACCACACGCAGGGTGAGCTGAACACCAGACAAACGAGTTGGACCAGAAAAACGCTATTTTTAAGTTTGATGGTTTTAATAATGGCTTGCAAACAGACGGATTTTTTCTAGTGCTTTTATTTTACGTGAACTTACAAACACTTGATTAATTCTTAGAAATTGTGTAAATTCTCTTTTTTTCTACAAATGTGTTTTAGCAAGATATAATTATATATAAACTTATTAACAATATTATAGACAGCTCAGAATTACTATCTTTATTCAACTTTTATATACCTAGGATGGAAGGGAGATGTAATGTTACATTTTATTGTGAGTTGACCAAAACTAGGCATTATCAAAATTCTCCCGTGAACAATATGTGTAATTTATATAATTCGATTGTGTCTTCGGCTAGTGAGATAGATGTTTTTGCAGTCAATATAAATAAATTTAAAGTATTATGTAGGGATCATTTTGTTAATTAGAAGTAAACATGTATTGCGTTTTATGTTCAACTATTATTAATATTTTTTCTTTTTTTCAATTATTTTATTATTTTATAGTATCTAGTTTCATTTTGTAAACACATTTGGACTTCTGTCTGTTGGTTAATTAACTATTATTATTATTATTATTATTATTATTATTATTATTATTATTATTATTATTATTATTATTATTATTATTATTATTATTATTATATGATAATTTCTACTTTACTCATTCCAGATGTTCTAAATTAATATAGAAATAATTGAAAATAAAATATAAAATAATTTTTGAATTTCGTTTTGTAAAACTAAGAAACTGCTAGAGTGAAACATTGAGAAACAGAAAAAAAACTAAAAAACTATAACTGAAGCTTTGAGAAGTAAAATAGAAATACTAAAAACTAAAACATAGAAAAATTAATAAATTGCAAAACTGACAAACTACATCTTTTACGTTTTTAACTGGGTTAAACCAATTTTTGTTGTCCTTTCTTTTTTTTTTGTTTTCTTCGTTTAAGTTTTTCTCATTTGAGACGTCTTTCTTCATTTTCTTCCTCTTTATTGCGACGCCGTTCTTCTTCTTATTTGTTCTGCGACACCGTTCTTCTTTTTCTTGTTTGTTACGTTATTTTTCTTCTTTACGACGTTGTTCTTCTTTCTTATTTTTCTTCGTCTTTTTCTTCTTTGCGGTATAGTTCTTTCTTCTCTTTTTTTCTTCTAGTTTTTCTTCTTTTCGAAGTCATGCTGCTACTTTAGGTGTCATTCTCTTCATCGGTATATTGTGTCTTTTTTCTCTTTCTTTTCTGTGTGATGTCATTTTTCTTCTTTATGACGTTGTTCATTTTCCTGCTTCCTTTTACTTTTCATTCAAGTTCTTCCAGAACTTTCTTCCTGACTTAGTTTTTAGGGTCGTTAGTTTTTATGTATTTTCTTCTTCTAATTTTTTTAATTGTGTGCAATATTTCCTCGAGTTTGGCATTGTCTTCCATTTTCTGCTCTTAGTTTTCCTCTCTTTCTTTTGCGCGATGCAGTTCTTCTTTGTTTTTTTTCTTTTGCGACGTCATTTTTTTCTTCTTTTTTCTTTGCGACGTCATTTTTCTTTGTTCTTTTTCTTCGTCTTTCTCTCCTTTGTGACGTAGTTCTGTCTTCCCTTTTTTTCTTCTAGTTTTTCTTCTTTTCGAAGTCATGCTGCTATTTTACATGTCATTCTCTTCATCGGTATGTTGTGTCTTTTTCCTCTTTCTTTTCTGTGTGATGTCGTTTTTCTTCCAGTTTTTCTTCTTTATGACGTTATTCATCTTCCTGTTTCCCTTTACTTTTCATTCAAGTTCTTCCAGAACTTTCTTCCTGACTTATTGATTTCTTCGTTTATTTTATGTTTAGGGTCGTTAACTTTTGTATATTTTCTTTTTCTATTTTTTTTAATTGTGTGCAATATTTCCTCGAGTTTGGCATTGTCTTCCCTTCACTTCTCTTCGTTTTCCTCTCTTTCTTCCTCGCGATGCTGTTTTTTGTTTTTTCCTTTGCGACGTCATTTTTTTCTTCTTTTTTCTTTGCGACGTTGTTTTTCCTCTTTCTCTTTTTTGCGACCTTGTTCTACTTTACAACGTCTTTCTTCTTTTTATTCGTCTTTCTCTCCTTTACGACGTAGTTTTGTCTTCTCTTTTTTCTTCTAGTTTTTCTTCTTTTCGAAGTCATGCTGCTATTTTAGGCGTCATTCTCTTCATCGGTATATTGTGTCTTTTTTCTCTTTCTTTTCTGTGTGATGTCGTTTTTCTTCCAGTTTTTCTTCTTTATGACGTTGTTTATCTTCCTGTTTCCCCTTACTTTTCATTCAAGTTCTTCCAGAACTTTCTTCCTGACTTATTGATTTTATCGTTTATTTTGTTTAGGGTCGTTAGTTTTTATATATTTTCTTCTTCTAATTTTTTAATTGTGTGCAATATTTCCTCGAGTTTGGCATTGTCTTCATTTCTCTTCTCTTAGTTTTTATCTATTTTTTTCTCGCGATGCATTTCTTCTTTGTTATTTTTCTTTTGTCACGTCATTTTTTTCTACTTTTTTCTTTGCGACGTTGTTTTTCCTCTTTCTCTTTTTTGCGACCATGTTCTACTTTACAACGTCGTTCTTCTTTCTTCTTTTTCTTCGTCTTTCTCTCCTTTGCGACATAGTTCTGTCTTCTCTTTTTTTCTTCTAATTTTTCTTCTTTTCGAAGTCATGCTCCTACTTTACACGTCATTCTCTTCGTGTCTTTTTCCTATCTTTTTTTCTGTGTGATGTCGGTTTTCTTCCAGTTTTTCTTCTTCTTTATGACGTTGTTCATCTTCCTGTTTCCCTTTACTTTTCATTCAAGTTCTTCCAGAACTTTCTTCCTGACTTATTGATTTCTTCGTTTATTTTATGTTTAGGGTCGTTAACTTTTATGTATTTTCTTCTAATTTTTTTAATTGTGTGCAATATTTCCCTTCTCTTCTCTTAGTTTTCTTCTCTTTCTTCCTCCCGATGCTGTTCTTTGTTTTTTCCTTTGCGACGTCATTTTTTTCTTCTTTTTTCTTTGCGAAGTTATTTTTCCTCTTTCTCTTCTTTGCGACCTTGTTCTACTTTTCAACGTCGTTCTTCTTCCTCTTATTCTTCCTTGCAACGCCGTTTTTCTTTTTTTGTGCTGTCGTTGTTTTTGAATTTCAAAGTTTCTTAATTTTTAAGATTCAAACAAAACCTATTTTAAGATTTTGAGAGTATTTTCGTTATTTTTGTTAATATAGGCAACAAATATCCAAAGTTTTGCAGTAGTTGGTAATAGGATATTACCTCCATTTGACAGATCCATTAGGGTAGGTCGCTGCCCACACCCATTGAGCCATGTTTGCCAACTTTTTTTATTTGATCAGAGCCTTCATCTGCATGCTGCACATTACTATATCAAATTACGAGCCGCAGCCCTAGCCATGAAATTCCCAAGCGATTTCGTAACACTTTCAGTAGGTTGACTATTTTTTTTGTAATGTTAAACATTTTTTTTCTTGGTTAAAACAATGGAAAAATTTTAATCGTCAAATTCCGCGACTAGAACCTTGACTCAAGTATGAGATATCTTGACGATAACCCGACAGACATTCCCATGATATTTATTATTTTTAACGATGGCTGCGAAACCATTTTTCACGAAATTTTTTTACGTATCACAGCCCACACTTTTCATCCGGGTTGTGCAAGAACGAATTCCTCCACCTCTTCGACATGGAAATGTGGGTTTTGACCTTAAATTATGACATAATGAATGAATCGCGATTTGTAAGGCAAGCACAGGTTGGACCGTTAGGCAGTGGGCTAAAATTTCGGAATTTTTATAAATTGTCGACACGTGTTTCGACAAGGCACCATCAGGTCTAGCGCCGAAATCGGTTCACTTACCTCTGACCTTGGCTGGTAAAAGCAAAAGTCACGGGAATGTATAATTCATAAAGCGATAAAAATCAACAAACAGGAAAAAGAATCGTTTTATTTGCCGCAACAACGCTATCATAAAAATTTAGCTTCTGGTAGAACAGACTCCACAAATTTTACAGTTAGAGCAGACAAATTTGGGTGTGGGCTTCATAGAAGAATAATTCGGTTGGATACAGTTTTTGTTGTTTGGTTAATTGTGGCAGATATCTTTTATTCATGGAGCGACAGTTGTATTGTTTACAAAGCCACTCATTATTGACAACTCACGTAACAAACACTTTTTCTAATAATAAACAATAGAGGCAGGAAAAACAAGCCGGTGTTTAACGAGGCTGGACGTCCAGACGATGTGGCCTGAAAAGGCAAGGACAAAATTTCAGATTGAACTCGACTAGTTTTATTACAAATTGGGGTCAAAATTTTTTAATACAAACCGAATTTTAAACCAAAATTTGGGAGAATAATGCTTAGTTAAAAAAATCTACAATAGACAAGAAATGCCGTCGTGTATAAAAATTTCTAATACAGGCTGTTTTGTCTAAACCCCACATTAGAAGTATTGGGAGTTTTAATAATCATAGTCATCTGAAAATTTGTGTACAACCATAATCTTTTAGGTCCTGCTCAATGAAAATATTCTCAAGATAGCAGCACTTCCGGTTATAAATGGAATGCTATATTTTTTAATGCGTTTTTGAATTACTAGAGTTATTTTAAGGTAGCTTTCATAAGCTGTCCCTATACCTAAATTTAGCCGTTTACGAAATATTTATGGTTTTTAAATTTTTTTTGGATTTGCACTTTCCAGTTCAAAAATCGATAACTCTGCGATTTTTAAAAATTTGGAAATATTTTTGAGCTCATTTGAAAGAGGAAGCCTAGATCATTCCTTTAGTGTTTTCAAATTTCTAAAAAAGAATAACAAACTCCAAATTTTTAAAATTAATTTTGCAAAACTTTAAGCACCCATAACTAATTTTTTTCAAATGAAATGACAAGAGTTTTATTTCACTAGATGGTAGAGAATTTAATTCTGCTTCGATCTGTGTTAACATACCTTTACAATACCTTTTTGTTGGGATTGAGAAATTCATTAGCCATAGGTCTTTTCTCATACGTTCCATGGAAACGAATGCAAAAATGTGAAAAATTAAAGCTTTTCAAACCAACACCCAATGAATTTATTTTGTTTTCACAGTCTAATAATACAATTTTGAACAGAGTTTGTCGTTTAAGTTTAACCAGAAATGTTTTTATGGCAAACTATGCAAAAATAGCTGTGGTTAGTAAGAAACTTCCTACAATAACAAAAAAAAACAACATAACTTGAAAATTGTCACAGATAGGTATAGGGAATGCTAATATAGATAGATGCAGAAAAAAGTTCTCCTCCATCTAGTAGAATACAAATTGGGACATCCCATTTGAAAAAATTAAGTTTTGGGTACTTGAAGTTGTCCAAACTTAACCTTAAAATTTTTGGGTTTATTAACTTCAATTCCAATTTTGATCACACTGAACAACAGATATAGGCTTTCTGTTTCAATTCTCCAAACATGATTTCGAAATCTCTAAAACTAAGCGAGTTACCGATTTTTTAAGGGACAGGTGCAAATTCAAAAATTTTCAAAAATCCTAAATATCTCGAAAACGGTTAAACTTGGGTATGGGGAAAGGTAATAAAAACTCCCTTAAAATAACTCAACTAATCCAAAAACGCAGTGAAAAACATAGCTTTCCATTTAAAATAAGAAAGTTAATAGCGACTTCCGGTATAACCGGAAGTGCTGCCATCTTGAAAATATTTTCATTGAACATAACTCAACGGATTATGCCTGAGTACCAACTCACAGATAAATATCTTTATTCGAACTTTCAATACTTCTAGTGTGGGGTTTAGACGGAACACCCTGTATAATTTCCAATTTTTGGTTTTACTTTAAAGTGTTTCTCTTCTTTGCGACAATATTCTTCCACATTGCGACGCTGTTTTCCTTCTTGTTCTTCTTTTTTACGACGTTGTTCTTCAAAATCTCGTTCTTCTCCTTTCTTTTCTTTATGACGTCGTTTTTTTCTTTCTCTCTTCACAGCAACGCCGTTCTTCATCTTTCTTTTCCTTGCGACATTGTTGTTCTACTTTACGACGTCGTTTTTCCTCCCCTACCTCTGATTCTTCCTTTTCTTGCAATGTCATTCTTTCTTCCTCTTTCTTTTCTTTCTTGCGACTTTTTCTTCTTTTTTTACGACGTCGTTTTTGTCTTTTTTGTTTTCTTTTTCGTAAACTTTCTCTTTTAGGTAATGTCGTTTTTTTCCTTTTTTTCTTCACTGAAACGCTGTTCTTCATCTTCTCTTTCTTTGTGACTTCGTCCTTCTTCCTCTTTCTTTTCGTTGTGACGTTCTTCTACTTTTTTACGACGTTGTTTTTCATCATCTTTCTCTTCACTGCAGCGTTATTCTTCATATTCTTTTTTTTTGTGACATCGTTCTTCTTCCTCTATATCTTTTTGGCAACATCGTCGTTCTCCCTCTTACTCTTTTTTGTGACGAGCTTCTTTATCTACCTTTTCTTCTTTTTCTATGCGACGTCATTTTTCTTTTATACAACGCTGTTTTTCTTCTTCTTCATCTTCTTTGCGACGTTGTTCTTCAATCTTGCGATCTCGTTTTTTTTTCTCTTCTATAAGACGTGTTTTTTATACTTTTAATATTTTTTCAACGTCAATCTTGATTATTTTTTTCTTCTGTGCGACTGTATTCTTCTTTTATATAACGCCATTTTCTTTCATATTCTTTTCTTTGCCACGTTATACTTCTAGTTTACGCGCTGTCGTTTTGGTCATCTTTGTCTTTTCTGAAACGTTGTGTATCATCATCATTCTCCTTTATGCAAAGTCGTTTCTTTCCTTTTTTTCTTCACTGCAACGCTTTTCTTCATCTTTTTTTTTTCTTTGCGACATCTATCTTTTTTCTCTATATCTTTTTTCTGACGCGGTTGTTTATCCTCCTTTTCTTTTTCGTCTATGCGACATCGTTCTTCTTTTATACAAGGCCGTTTTTCCTCTTCTTCATCTTCTTTGAGACGTTGTTCTTCAACCTTGAGAAGTAATTTTCCTTTCTCTTTCTATTCTTTGAGAGGTCGCAGTTTTTTCTCCTTATCATATTATTTGAACGTCGTTCTTTTCTTCCTTTTCTTTTTCTTCTATGCAACTCTATCCTTCTTCAATACAACGCCATTTTCTTCCTCTTTCTATTCTTTGCAACGTTGTTCTTCTACTTTACGCTGTCGTTTTGGTCATCTTTGTCTTTTCTGCAACGTTGCTTATCATCATTATTCTCCCTTACGCGACGTCGTTTCTTTCCTTTTTCTCTTCACTGCGACGCTGTTTTTCATCTTTTTTTTTCTTTGCGACATCTATCTTCTTTCTCTATATCTTTTTTGTGACACGGTTGTTTATCTTCCTTTTCTTTTTCGTCTATGCGACATTGTTCTTCTTTTATACAAGGCCGTTTTTCCTCTTCTTCATCTTCTTTGAGACGTTGTTCTTCAACCTTGAGAAGTAATTTTCCTTTCTCTTTCTATTCTTTGAGAGGTCGCAGTTTTTTCTCTTTATCATATTATTTGAACGTCGTTCTTTTCTTCCTTTTCTTTTTCTTCTATGCAACTCTATTCTTCTTCAATACAACGCCGTTTTCTTCCTCTTTCTATTCTTTGCAACGTTGTTCTTCTACTTTACGCTGTCGTTTTAGTCATCTTTGTCTTTTTTGCAACGTTCCTTATCATCATTATTCTCCCTTACGCGACGTCGTTTCTTTCCTTTTTCTCTTCACTGCGACGCTGTTTTTCATCTTTTTTTTTCTTTGCGACATCTATCTTCTTTCTCTATATCTTTTTTGTGACACGGTTGTTTATCTTCCTTTTCTTTTTCGTCTATGCGACATCGTTCTTCTTTTATACAAGGCCGTTTTTCCTCTTCTTCATCTTCTTTGAGACGTTGTTCTTCAACCTTGAGAAGTAATTTTCCTTTCTCTTTCTATTCTTTGAGAGGTCGCAGTTTTTTCTCTTTATCATATTATTTGAACGTCGTTCTTTTCTTCCTTTTCTTTTTCTTCTATGCAACTCTATTCTTCTTCAATACAACGCCGTTTTCTTCCTCTTTCTATTCTTTGCAACGTTGTTCTTCTACTTTACGCTGTCGTTTTAGTCATCTTTGTCTTTTTTGCAACGTTCCTTATCATCATTATTCTCCCTTACGCGACGTCGTTTCTTTCCTTTTTCTCTTCACTGCGACGCTGTTTTTCATCTTTTTTTTTCTTTGCGACATCTATCTTCTTTCTCTATATCTTTTTTGTGACACGGTTGTTTATCTTCCTTTTCTTTTTCGTCTATGCGACATTGTTCTTCTTTTATACAAGGCCGTTTTTCCTCTTCTTCATCTTCTTTGAGACGTTGTTCTTCAACCTTGAGAAGTAATTTTCCTTTCTCTTTCTATTCTTTGAGAGGTCGCAGTTTTTTCTCTTTATCATATTATTTGAACGTCGTTCTTTTCTTCCTTTTCTTTTTCTTCTATGCAACTCTATTCTTCTTCAATACAACGCCGTTTTCTTCCTCTTTCTATTCTTTGCAACGTTGTTCTTCTACTTTACGCTGTCGTTTTAGTCATCTTTGTCTTTTTTGCAACGTTCCTTATCATCATTATTCTCCCTTACGCGACGTCGTTTCTTTCCTTTTTCTCTTCACTGCGACGCTGTTTTTCATCTTTTTTTTTCTTTGCGACATCTATCTTCTTTCTCTATATCTTTTTTGTGACACGGTTGTTTATCTTCCTTTTCTTTTTCGTCTATGCGACATCGTTCTTCTTTTATACAAGGCCGTTTTTCCTCTTCTTCATCTTCTTTGAGACGTTGTTCTTCAACCTTGAGAAGTAATTTTCCTTTCTCTTTCTATTCTTTGAGAGGTCGCAGTTTTTTCTCTTTATCATATTATTTGAACGTCGTTCTTTTCTTCCTTTTCTTTTTCTTCTATGCAACTCTATTCTTCTTCAATACAACGCCGTTTTCTTCCTCTTTCTATTCTTTGCAACGTTGTTCTTCTACTTTACGCTGTCGTTTTAGTCATCTTTGTCTTTTTTGCAACGTTCCTTATCATCATTATTCTCCCTTACGCGACGTCGTTTCTTTCCTTTTTCTCTTCACTGCGACGCTGTTTTTCATCTTTTTTTTTCTTTGCGACATCTATCTTCTTTCTCTATATCTTTTTTGTGACACGGTTGTTTATCTTCCTTTTCTTTTTCGTCTATGCGACATCGTTCTTCTTTTATACAAGGCCGTTTTTCCTCTTCTTCATCTTCTTTGAGACGTTGTTCTTCAACCTTGAGAAGTAATTTTCCTTTCTCTTTCTATTCTTTGAGAGGTCGCAGTTTTTTCTCTTTATCATATTATTTGAACGTCGTTCTTTTCTTCCTTTTCTTTTTCTTCTATGCAACTCTATTCTTCTTCAATACAACGCCGTTTTCTTCCTCTTTCTATTCTTTGCAACGTTGTTCTTCTACTTTACGCTGTCGTTTTAGTCATCTTTGTCTTTTTTGCAACGTTCCTTATCATCATTATTCTCCCTTACGCGACGTCGTTTCTTTCCTTTTTCTCTTCACTGCGACGCTGTTTTTCATCTTTTTTTTTCTTTGCGACATCTATCTTCTTTCTCTATATCTTTTTTGTGACACGGTTGTTTATCTTCCTTTTCTTTTTCGTCTATGCGACATCGTTCTTCTTTTATACAAGGCCGTTTTTCCTCTTCTTCATCTTCTTTGAGACGTTGTTCTTCAACCTTGAGAAGTAATTTTCCTTTCTCTTTCTATTCTTTGAGAGGTCGCAGTTTTTTCTCCTTATCATATTATTTGAATGTCGTTCTTTCCTTCCTTTTCTTTTTCTTCTATGCAACTCTATCCTTCTTCAATACAACGCCATTTTCTTCCTCTTTCTATTCTTTGCAACGTTGTTCTTCTACTTTACGCTGTCGTTTTGGCCATCTTTGTCTTTTTTGCAACGTTCCTTATCATCATTATTCTCCCTTACGCGACGTCGTTTCTTTCCTTTTTCTCTTCACTGCAACGCTGTTCTTCATCTTTTTTTTTCTTTGCGACATCTATCTTCTTTCTCTATATCTTTTTTGTGACGCGGTTGTTTATCTTCCTTTTCTTTTACGTCTATGTGATATCGTTCTTCTTTTCTACAAAGCCCTTTTTCATCTTCTTCATCTTCTTTGAGACGTTGTTCTTCAACCTTAATTTTCCTTTCACTTTCTATTCTTTGAGACGTCGCAGTTTTTTGAACGTCATTCTTTTCTTCTTTTTCTTTTTCTTCTATGTAACTCTATTCTTCTTGTGGACAACGGTATTTTTTTCTTCCTCTTTCTTTTTTTGCGACGTTGTTCTTCTACTTTTGATCATCTTTGTCTTCTTTGCAAATTCTCTTTTTTAAGTTGTTCCTCATTTTTGTATTTCCTTTTTTTTTCCTGTTTCTTTTGCTTCCAATGTGATTCGTCTTTCTTAGACGTCGTTTTTCATTTTGTGTGATGTTGTTCTTATATTTTGCGAGGTCGTTCCCCTTTCTCTTCTTTTCTACTTTTTCTCCTTTACGACGTCGATCTTCTCCTTCTCGCTGGTTTTTGCGACATCATTTTTTTTCCTCTTAATCATACAATAGGAATAAACTAAATAGCAACTCACCTTGTTTTGTTTTTTCTAATTTTGCGAAATTAGAAGAAAAAATAGATTGGCAAAGAGAAGATAGAAAACAAAGGATCTTTATCCTGTCTGCTACATTAACAAATCCTAGATTACGAATCATTTTAATTTATTCCTTTTTCCTTTTCAAGTCTTCAACTTCTAAACTGTTACTTAATTTCCCTCTCACAACCAGTGATTTAACTTATCATTTGCAAAATAAAATTCCCTGCAGTCTTGACACCCAGCATGAACAAGTCATAACCTCTCCTTCATTGCTTTGCACTTTTCATATTGTGCAATAATTCCATACTTTCCCTTACAAGTATTGCCTTGAATTTTTCAAATTTTCGTCTAGGAGAAAGTAACAGTTTTTTGTGTCCTGTCTGATCTTGGCCTTTTGGTTTATTCACGAGCAGGAGGTCCAAAGAAACGATTTTCAGTGTCGGAATGGGCGAAATATGTGCATTGCAATTCTGTCACCTGTCGGACTTGCAGCAGGTCGTATATTTTCAGCCATCGAACGGACCAGTTGGGTCACATTCTTCCCGTCTGGAGTACTTTACATTCTTCAGAGACCTCAAGTACTGATTCATTCAATAAGAACTTGCATTATTCAACGCGGGTTGAGAATGTGACGGTATAAACCGGCGAGTTTTGGTCGTTTTTTCGTAATTACCACTGGTTCCTTTTGCTTGATTTGTTTGTAGAAATTTTCGTCAAACACTAATTAACATTCAGGCGTTCACCACAAACACTAAACTTGCTGACATCCTATTTCAAACACTCGTTATCTTCACTTGACCCAAACGGAAGTGAAATTATCTCGATTTTTGGCAAAATCGTGTAAAAAATGACAAAAGGAAAGTGAAGATGCGGATGCTGGAATTACAATAATTAAGTAAAATCGGCAATTATTCGCTATTAAAACGTTGTAATCGTCGTCATTAATATTTGTGTTTGTGTGATTGTGTAATTATCAATGAGATTAAAATGAGTACAGTGTGTAATTAAGTGTCGGTACTAATTTATGACTACCGGATTATTTTATCCTCTTATGGAGTTAAACGGCGGCTTGACAAGGTGAACAGATTAGAGAACTTGTTAATAAATCGAAGAAGAAATAATAATGGACACGATTTATGCGATGGGAAAACGAGTGGGTCTTTGGTACAAAGTTATCAGCAACTGCGATCGAAAAATTCAAAAGAGAAGTTTATACAGCTTCCGGGAAATGCAGCCAAAGGAAAATCCATGATTTTTCATAGATAATCTTTCGTTATTTCCGGTTTTTCCGGAAACTAACCACTCACATTTAACAAAATCTTTATTTAAAAGATGAGAATTTAATCATGAAACTAGAAGAATCGGTTTTGTAAAGAAAACCTTGTTTATCTTTTACAGTTTTCAAGAACTTTTTTTGGGAATTTAAAATATGGCAACTGAATGTTTAGAAACATTAAAAAATGCAAGAACATAGCTTTGATTTTCTCAAATAGTGAGTTATCCTCGAGTTTTCCCCAAATTTTTGAGTTTTCTTGGTTTGGGAGAAAATACTGAAATAATCAAAAAGTCACAATCGCAGTTTTTCAAACAAACGATAAGCTCTTAATCTCTTAGTTTTGTAGATTTTACTTAGTATCGAATTTTGTGAAATGTTCTCACCCTTTAGAATCTCGAATGTTTCAGTTTCCTGAAACTTGAAGAAACAATCCAAAAAATCTAAGCAAATTTATATTTTGGGATATTGGGTAACAACACCAAAACGCAAAAAATATGCCGCTTCAGTGATCAAATTTTGGAAATTTTCAGCAATAATTGAGACAAAAATCTGTAGAAAAACTTATTTTTTTGGGTTATAACGGTAAATCAGTCCCCAAGTAGCACAGCTTCAACCATTTGGCAATTGCAGCCAAAAGATAGTCATGAAAACGTCATCAAAACCGAATGAAATGTATTTCTTTGCTGCGAATTACCTTATTGCTTTTCAGTCAGCTTTAAATCATACAATTTCAACTCATGTCTAAGCCAAAATACAGCCACAGCATTATCTTCCATTTTTAAGTTGGATAGTGTCATCAAAGGAATATGTTAAAAGCCAGTTAACAGCAAAAGCCTAATGATCCATTTAGTAAAGCCAGAAAATAACGATTCCAACAAAGAAATGCCAATATACAGCTACAGCCGAATAGCTGATTTTGAGACATTTGCTTAGCTTTCCTAAACCTTATTGCAACTATATTACAGTTCTATAGCTGTGAAAATTTGTTGGCTGTTAATAAGTCATGAAAGCCAATACGCTGCATTATCAATGTTGCAGCATTTTAGCCAAATTTTGGAATTAGTAAACAAAATGACTGTTTATACTTAATTTCAGCTAAAAAGTCTGTTGACCAAAATATTGCTTAGAGTCTTATTACAACCTTATTTTCGTTATGTTAGCTGTTAGTAAGCAATAAAAGTCAATACGCTGTGATATACCATTACGGATTTGTGGAAACATTTTAGCTATTGATAAATTATGCACTCTAATATGCTCCGATTTGACTGCTACATTTTATAGTAGCTACTACCTAACAAAAATTATAGGTACAAAGAAATTTTAAATTTTTTAAAGATGTCTCATATCAAAGAAGGGTTCTTTGAAGATATACAAAAATTTTTTAACAATGATGCTTCTCTGATAATTGTTTATTTGGTGAAGTAAGAAGACTTCTCTTTTATTTCGACTTTTACATAATTTCAGTCATACTTAAAGTTATTAAATGTGGAAACCACCGCTATTGTCCTCTATTTTGGGCAGTAAGAAAGTGGAAAATTTGATTTGTATCGTTTCGTGGTTCATTGGAAGGCAAAGGACAAAAAAAATAAATGCGGATTAGAACAAAATTGAGTTAGTAAGAAAGTCAATAAAATCTGGTAACTTTTCATGTCATTCAGCCACATTGGGGTGGTTTTATTGTTATCTCTTTCCAACACAACTGTACAATGCGGTACTTTCGATACCTAAATTTTTGCGCCATCTGCCTCATCTCATTGACACAGATCTTTCCCGCTATTTTAGAGGAATTTACAACCAAAGGCGCAATCCCCTCACAGACAGAAATAGAAAGTGTAAGACATTATAAAGATAGAAAGAGATAACTGCAGGTACCATTCTTGGTCTGCCGGCCAGATTTCAGCCAAATAGCTGTAAAATACGTTTTAGGGAAAATTAAGCTGAAAACTAACATATTATTCCACATCACAGCCTTATAGTTTTAAATGGCGGTACAAGGGAGCAGGAGGACATGTTGGATGAAAGCAAAAGATCCTCCATGTTGTTTTAAAATTAAAAAAAATATAGCAAATAATAAATTTCTAGCAGATTTATTCAATTTACCGTCGCAATATACAAGTGTAACGTTACTAAAGATGTAAATTTTTTAAAGATGTATTAAAAAATTGCAACAATGAAAGATTTATTGTGTTTTCTGTTATTTTGAAGGCGCATTACTTTTTCGGATCTTTTTATGCGTATTTGTCAATAAACCTCAGTTCGTACAAACTTTTATATTATTGGGACTGAATATCAAGCCTAATATTATATTTATCAAGAACACAAAAAAAGTAACATTATCCGCCATTCCTATAACAGAGTCTTACATCTGGTGTAGCTATGTTATAGTTATTTAGTTGTCTGGATTGATGAATAGCAGCATTTACAGGTTTTTACTCTCCTTTATCTACAATATAACCATTTTCTCCCCAAAAACAAATATTTTGACCATTTAGCCATAAGAGCAAATTAGGTTGAAAAGATGTTTTTATGGCTATTTAGCTTTTTTTCCTATATTTTAGCTTGTTAGCTTTAAAAGCTTAAAAGCTGCTACTTTGCAATTCTCACAGCCAAACGGCTGTATTTCAGCAAATATTGATGGCTGTTTTAAAGCCAAAAAATGGTGCGCCAAATCGGTCAGTACAACCTTACCAAAGCGCTTCTGTGGATAGCTGTAAAAGTTAAATGGCTGTCCATTTTGCTGTGAAAACGTTTTGGTGACCAAATAGAAACTGTGTGTGCTACTTGGGCCTACTCTTCAACCATCTGCCCTGCCCAAGCAGCGTTTTGCTTAAATCCCTAAAAAACTTGTCCAACGTCTCTTGCACAACACAGACATCACTGTTCTCAGTTCCTGCTATCAATAAATTGCCATTTCCAGCGTTTAATCGGCGCTCCGAACACCCAGAAAAAAACTTCCCGTAATGCTGTTCCTGAGTAAAAGTAGTCTTCGTGTATGGACACCAAGAATTTTTTTTGTATTAATATCGCACTGAGTAAAAGTTGTTTCGATCAAAATTTAGGGTTACTTCCTTCTCAAATCCGCATTGTTGGGTAATTGGAGTGTGGGTGGCAAGGACGCTAAACACATGCTACACAATTGCACTTAAAGAGTTATTTATTACGAGTGCTTGTAATTGCTTAATTATTGCTGGTTGATGGTCGTGATAAAAGTCCAGTGAAAGGTTGCGTTTTTATGGGTGCACAATTGGTGTTAGATTACGGAAAAATGCATATTCATGCAGCATTACCTGACAATTTCTTAATCATATCAAGGGGTAATTAGTGTCTTGTTAATTAGAGCACAGATCGGTGGGTTTGTATTTTGTAAGTGGGGAGACAATGAGTTTTGGTTGGAAGAATGCCCCACCTAAGTACTAATTATGCCTTTCAACAACTGACCACTTGGGGCATATTTATTGCCTCATTGTGTTACAAAACTACTTCTGGAATTTCTGGTCTCTTTTTACGAATTTTTTTCTTCGTTTCTTTGGTTTAAAAGATTTAGGTCGTACGTTTCTGGCTCTTCTCTTCAGTTTGCAGATTTCAAAATCTTTCAGTTTGAAATGTTTTTCAAGTTTGATAATTCTTTTAATTGTGTTTTTAACAATTAGAAAACAATGATTTTAGTAATATCGAGATTTTTAGACTATTTACATAATTCAGATTTTTGTTTGAGTTTCGGGATTTCTCAGATCTTTGAAAAACGTATTGAGAACAAAAGCAAGTTTAATATTTTGCAAGATATTCAATATGCTTAAAAAAGTAGTTTTAAAAGTCTTGAAAGAAGTTTAAAAACATGGAAGAAGAAATTAAATCATATGGTGCTGAGATTTTAAGATTTTGAAGATTTCTTCAATTCTTGAATTGTGAAGCAAGATTAGATTTGGTCTTGAAAGATTTTGAAGAAAAACTGAGGAGGAAATAAAAATAAATCTTGATCTAATTAAAACAAGAATTATGAGAAAAGGTATTTTATCTTTAAAGAAATACTAAAATGAAGAGCTCAAATTCCTAGATTTCTTCGTTAAGGTACTTTTTCCTATCTTCGGTTCGAAATATTAAAACGCTTCAAGTCGTTTGAGGATTTTTCCTATTTCAAAATTTTATAATTTCACATGTATTTCAAGTTTTTGAGCATGTTTTTGACTATGTAAAAATAAAGGTCTTGAAATATTATGCCTTTAAGAATATAAGGGAAGCACCAAAGAAACTTTAAACCCAATCTTCTGAAATACAGAAAACAGTGTTTCTTTTATTTGGTTTTTTTTCGAACTTATCTGAAAAAATATCAAGTTTTCCAGATTACCGACATAATTCTGATTTTTATTTGAGTTTCAGGATTTCTCAGAACTTTGAAAAACGTATAAAGGACAAAAGCAACTTTAAGATTTCGCACATATCTCGATATGCTTAAAATCTTTAAAAAACTCATTTTGAAAGCGAATATTTTAAGGTGAGGTCTCAAGATTTTAAGCTCTCAATAATAGTCTTGAGGAAAGTTTAAAAACATCGATGTAAAGTTATGGAAGAAAAAATGAAATCATGTGGTGATGAGATTTCAAGATTTTGAAGAATTCTTGATCTTGATACGTTTTGAAATTGTGAAGCAAGACTAGCTTTTAGTCTTGAAAGATTTGGAAGAAAAACTGAAGATCTCGATTTTAGATTTTTAATAGAAATAAATCTTGAGCTAACAAAACAAGAATTCGAAAAAAATCTTTTTTAATTTTTTTTAATTTTAATTTTTTTAATTTTGAAAATCCCTAGATTTTTTTATTTATTTTTTATTTTTGGTTCGAAGAGTTAAAAGGCTTTAAGTCGTTTGGGAATTTTTCTTATTTCAAAATCTAATAATTTCATGTGTACTTATTTCAAGTTTTTGAGCAATAATAATGATAATGAAAAAAGTCCCGAAATATTATAAAAAATTAAGATATGAGAAGCATCAAAGAAACTTATTTAAACTGTAAACCTAATCTTCTAAAATATTTTAATTGGGATTCTAACAATTCAGGATCTTATTATATATTACTACTCTTGTAGTAATATAAAATATAATATTTTTGCAACTACTTTGTATTAATTATTTAATTAATTAAATCATTTTAATTATAATAACACTAGAAAAATTATGCAAAAATCACTGCCATAAGTAAATAAGTAAACGCATTTTCTAAATTCTTTCGAGCTAATCGCCTTTTTTTGTGAAGAAAATTATCTAAATAAGGGCGTTTTTTGAAAATGAATAATTTTGGATTTGCTTTTGACGAAATTTTGATAATTACACGTTACTGACTGAAAAGATGTGCAGAAATGTAAAGATAATTTTATTTTAGAGATTTCATGAGTCTTTTCTTCCATTAAAAAACTGAGATCTTGGCTTTGAAAAGTAATTAAGTGCTCATAAAGGGCAAATTTTCCAGTTGGTGATGTTTGAGTTTGTTTTTAACGAATTTTTAGAAATAACGTTTCTCCCTAAAAACGTGCTAAAAAAGCATAAACTGTTTCATTTTTGAACTAAGTTGTTTTTTTTTTGGTTTTGTTTTGACGAAATTATACAAACAATTGCGTTTTGACTAAAAAATAAATCGTTTTAAAATGTTTGAAAAGGGCCAACCTAAACAGTTTTGATAAAAAAAGTGCTCAGAGATTTGAAAAATCAAAAAATAAATGCATTGTTAAGTTCCTTTGAACTAATAGGTCCGCCTTCATAATTTTTAAAATAAGTGCGTTAGAAAAAGGAAAAATGCAAAGATAATTATCCTAAACAAAATTTGTGTCTTTTTGGAAAATTTTAATAAAATTTTTCAAAAATTCTTTGATTTCAAAAAGTTTTAATATTTTAAAATCAAAGAGTTATTTACAAAACTGATTTTTTTGTGAATATTGTATTTGGGAAAAACTTAAGGAACATCAGAACATTGAATCTGAGATTTTTGATAAAAAAAAATTAGAGTTTAGGAAAGGTTTAGTTTCAAGGATGAAGAATTTTTCCCTGACTTGTTGTAGATAATCTCGCCAAAAATAACTTTTCATTCGTTCTTTGATCCTCATTTAGTTCACAAAACAGATTGCTCCAATATTTGTATTCATTCTGGCCGAATCATTTCATTCATGTGATCAGTCGAATCAAGGCCAGTTTATTTTTAGACAAGCGGTGAGAGAAAGACAACTATTGAGCAATACATCACTGAATGAAATGGAAAATGTTAATTAGGCGTTCCGCACTGCCATACCTACAAATTATTTCAAATCTGACAATAATTATACTTTTGATGGATCATGATGTAATGATCTTAAAAAGGAAGATAATGAAAAGGTGCAAACTCCTGCCATTGAAGCGTCCCACAACCAACACGCAACTGACCTATTCTATTCTTTCCAACATTATTATCCAATACGCCCACATTTTTATTTTTTGTTAGTCTAATAATCGTTTCTGTTTGTTTCAGGTGAGTCACTTCTGGAAGAAAAAGGATATCCCCAGTAGAAAGTCACCTGTTTGCAATACTTTATAATTGTTTGCAAAATGAAGATCAGACGGCGTGACTCCTGCAATCTCTTTAATAATAACGATATCAAAATGCTCTTTTAATGAAGTGTTATTAGTCGGTGGGTGTGTTGCACAGGGCGCAATTATTTTGCGCGAGAAGTCGCATGCAATGCAAAAGTGAGACGTTATGGAAAGCGACCATTAACTTCCATAATCCATAATTCAATGGCCATTTTCAATAGCTTAGACACGATTTGACCACGTGACATACTTTGATTTTGAAGCGTTCTGATTTTACGGAGAGTAGCAGAGGGTCGGAAGCGGAGCGCTGCGGTAATCCGGCCAATTTTTTAAAATAAAGTTAAAATGGTGAAAAAATATTTCTTCAGTGATAACTAAATGAAAAACCGCAAAATTACCGATAACTTTGAAGTTATTGAAGTTACTTATTTATATTATCCTGATTTAAGTCAAAATGTTCCGAAGAATCGATTGGTATCAATAAAATCAACAACAGTTTTGACGATATCGACAAATATTTACGTTTTAAAATGATTTTTTTACAAGGTTTTTTAAAAATTTGAAATAAAACTAATATTTTTGGCTATACGTAGGTAAAGTGTTCCAAGAAATCGAATGGAAAACCGAAAAATTATCGACATATTTATTAAATATACTGACGAATGCTTATTTTAATTTTAGATTTCTTATTTTGTCAATTTCGGCGAAACTGTGGAACGAAAGTCATATTTTTTTAGTCATAACTCTGTAAAATGCTCCGAGGAATCGAATGTCGTTGAAAAAACCGCAAAATTACCGATAGCTTTGAAGTTATTGAAGTTTCTTATTTATATTATCCTAATTTAAGTCAAATGTTCCGAGGAATCGATTGGTATCAATAAAATCACCGACAGTTCTGAAGATACCGACAAATATTTAGTTTTAAAATGATTTTTTTATCAAGTTTTTTTAAAAGTTTGAAATAAAACTAATATTTTTGGCTATGCGTATGTAAAGTGTTCCAAGAAATCGAATCAAAAACTGGAAAATTACCGACATTTTTATTAAATATACTGACGAATGCTTATTTTAAGTTCAGATTTCTTATTTCGTCAATTTCGGCGAAACTGTGGAACGAAAGTTACATTTTTTCAGTCATAACTATGTAAAATGCTCCGAGGAATCGAATGTCCTTGAAAAAACTGCAAAATTACCGATAACTTTGAAGTTATTGAAGTTACTTATTTATATTATCCTAATTTAAGTCAAAATGTTCTGAGGAATCGATTGGTATCAATCAAATCGCCGACAGTTTTGACGATATCGACAAATATTTACGTTTTGAAATGATTTTTTTAACAAGTTTTTAAAAAATTTGAAATAAAACTAATATTTTTGGCTATACGTATGTAAAGTGTTCCAAGAAATCGAATGGAAAACCGGAAAATTATTGATATATTTATTAAATATACTGACGAATGCTTATTTTAAGTTTAGATTTTTCATTTTGTCAATTTTGGCAAAACTATGGAACGAAAGTTATATTTTTTCAGTCATAACTATGTAAAATGCTCCGAGGAATCGAATGTTGTTGAAAAAACTGCAAAATTACCGATTAAGTAAAGTAAGTAATTAAGTAAATAATTTCAAAGTTGAAATTATTTATGTTACTTATTTATATTATCCTAATTTAAGTCAAAATGTTCTGAGGAATCGATTGGTATCAATCAAATCGCCGACAGTTTTGACGATATCGACAAATATTTACGTTTTGAAATGATTTTTTTAACAAGTTTTTAAAAAATTTGAAATAAAACTAATATTTTTGGCTATACGTATGTAAAATGTTCCAAGAAATCGAATGGAAAACCGGAAAATTATTGACATATTTATTAAATATAGTGATGAATGCTTATTTTAAGTTTAGATTTTTCATTTTGTCAATTTTGGCAAAACTATGGAACGAAAGTTATATTTTTTCAGTCATAACTATGTAAAATGCTCCGAGGAATCGAATGTTGTTGAAAAACTGCAAAATTATCTATTACTTTGAAATTATTTAAGTTACTTATTTATATTATCCTAGTTTAAGTCAAAATGTTCCGAGGAATCGATCGGTATCAATAAAAACGCCGACAGTTTTGACGATATCGACAAATATTTACGTTTTAAAATGATTTTTAACAAGTTTTTTTAAATAATACTAATATTTTTGGCCATACGTATGTAAAGTGTTTCAAGAAATCGAATGGAAATCCGGAAAATTACCGACATATTTATTAAATATACTGACGAGTGCTTATTTTAAGTTCAGATTTCCTATTTTGTCAATTTCATCGAAACTGTGGAACGAAAGTTACATTTTTTCAGTCGTAACTATGTAAAATGCTCCGAGGAATCGAATGTCGTTGAAAAAAATTGCAAAATTACCGATAACTTTGAAATTATTTAAGTTACTTATTTATATTATCCTAGTTTAAGTCAAAATGTTCTGAGGAATCGATTGGTATCAATAAAATCGCCGACAGTTTTGACGATATCGACAAATATTTAGGTTTTAAAATGATTTTTTTAAAAGTTTTTTTAAAAATTTAAAATAAAACTAATATTTTTGGCTATACGTAGGTTAAGTGTTCCAAGAAATCGAATGGAAAACCGGAAAATTACCGACATATTTATTAAATATACTGACGAATGCTTATTTTAAGTTTACATTTTTTATTTTGTCAATTTCATCGAAACTGTATAACGAAAGTTACATTTTTTCAGTCATAACTATGTAAAATGCTGCGAGGTGTCGAATGTCGTTGAAAAAACTGCAAAATTACCGATAGCTTTGAAGTTATTGAAGTTACTTATTTGTATTATCCTAATTTAAGTCAAAATGTTCCGAGGAATCGATGGGTATCAATAAAATCGCCGACAGTTTTGACGATGTCGACAAATATTTACGTTTTAAAATGATTTTTTTAACAAGTTTTTAAAAAATTTGAAATAAAACTAATATTTCTGGCTATACGTGGGTAAAGTGTTCCAAGAAATCGAATGAAAAACCGGAAAATTATTGACATATTTATTAAATATACTGACGAATGCTTATTCTAAGTTTAGATTTCTTATTTTGTCAATTTCGGCGAAACTGTGGAACGAAAGTTATATTTTTTCAGTCATAACTATGTAAAATGCTCCGAGGAATCGAATGTCGTTGAAAAAACTGCAAAATTACCGATAACTTTGAAGTTATTGAAGTTACTTATTTATATTATCCTAATTTAAGCCAAAATGTTCCGAGGAATCGATTGGTATCAATAAAATCGCCGACAGTTTTGACGATATCGACAAATATTTACGTTTTAAAATGATTTTTTTAAAAATTTGAAATAAAACTAATATTTTTGGCTATACTTATGTAAAGTGTTTTAAAGAATCGAATGCCGTTAAAAAAAACCCAAAAACACAGACAGATTCGAGGTTCTTTACCAAGAGTTAGTTATTTATTAAATTATTACATTAGACACCTTAAAATCTTCTAATTTTTTTAAATTTCGAAACTATGAGTCTAAATATATATGTATGTAAAATGTTCCAACCAATCGAATGGTATTAATATAGTTGCTGACAGTTTTGAAGATATCGACGAATATTTTACGTTTTAAAAGGTTTTTTTTTAACAAGTTTTTTTAGAAATATATTTGGCTATACGTATGTAAAGTGTTCCAGGGAATCGCATGGAAAACTGTAAAATTACCGAAATATTTAAAGATACAGACAAATATTTCTATTTTTTTAAGTTTATTTTTCTTATTTTGTCAATTTCGGCGTAACTGATGTGGAACGAAAGTGGTATTTTTCAGTCATAACTATGTAAAATGTTCGGAGGAATCAATTGGCGTCGAGCAAATTGCAAAATTCATGATAATTTTAAAGTTATCAAACCATAAAATAACCAATTTAGATTTGGCAAAAGAAGTTTTTGATCTTGAAAGATTTTTTAAGTTTAGACTTGAAACTTGATGAGTGTTTAAATCGACCATTTTGGCACTGAAATTTGACACCCCTGTGGAATTCCCTCTATGTGGGTGTTCCATCGCTAAACAGCTGTCGACTAGTGTCGGTAATAGTTAATCCAATCGCTATTTTATAGTCGTTCTTATCTCGTTATGCGTCGTAAAATGCACAATAGGTATTTAGACTCATTTTCTCAATGTGTATGATTTTTGAAGCCTCGAGGCTTCGTTGCTCGAAGCTTATAATTAATGGATTCTTGTACACAGTGCTCCACTAATTTACTTTTTTCGGACAGTGAAAGTTCGATTATTATGCGATCGATTATCAATTATCTTGTTTGGGTTTGCACAGCTTCTTACACACAATGCGTTGTCTAATTAGTCAATTTCGCAACGCTTTCCACATAATTTATCATCGGATTATTGATTGACAAATCGCTCGCTTTGAGGGAGTTAATTGAATTAGGTGCAAATATTAATTTGCTAATTGCCTAGAAAGTGAAGCATTAGTGTCTTATATTTTGTGTTTTATTTATCAAGTGCTACTCCTTTCTAAAGCCAAAAAATTACACAACTCGTCCCTGAATTAACACCAAACAAATGGATCTATTCATTATTTATTTCTCAATTGGTTGCTTCTGTATTTTTATGGTGCGTTTTTGTTTCACAAGTTTGTGGAATAAGCGGAGCACTAAACATTTATCTTCCTGTGAGAACTGGAGGCGATAAATCATGCAAAATCTCCATATTCTGATGTTGGCAATCTGTAGCAAATTAAAATTTCAAATGACTAACTGTAAACACAATACGTTCGATGCCGCTCTGACACAGATAAAATCAATCCGACACCTTTAATGTGTAATTAATAAAGCCGACAAAATAAATCATCGCTGAGCTAATCCGATTAAGCGGAAATGTTTGATATGGGTTTTAATTGTCATTGAATTGCAGAACGAGTTAGTGGAAGGTTATCACAAATATTTTTACACTAATAAAATGCAAACAAAATTGTTACAAAACCGTGAAATCCTAACTCAAAATTTAACTTTCTCCGCAAAAATCTAACATCAATAACTTGACTCTTTTCTGAAGATTTGTCATACCATTCAAAATCAGCTGAAAATTTTCTTCAACATCCCACCATTCAAGATGAAAAACCTGCCTTTTTTACAATATTGCTCTCTTTCAGGATACAAAGAATTTTTTTATTTTGAGATTTTTTTTTCAAGATGAACAGTATTTTTTTCCAAAATCTTGAGATTTTTAACTGGTAGTTATTTAGTTTCATTTTTCAGAATCCTCTTTAAAAATCTTTTATTTTATTCTTGAAAAAGGCAAATGCCTTACTTCACAATTTTGAAGCTTTTCAAGATCAACTAAACATTTCTTCAAAGTCTTTGTCAATGTTTTTTGTACAGTTCTGTTGCTTATGTTGGTTTCAAAAGTTTAAAATCTTTAACTTTGAAGATGCTTTTTCCGCCAACATTTATTTACACGTATTTATTTATTTTTTGCTTTTCTCTCAAAAGCTTTTAAACTGTTTTAGATAGATAGATTTATTGGTGTTTAAACAGTGGGTCATAACATAAGTTAATAAAAGAAGAAACATACTAAAAAATAAAAACTTACAAAGATCTTGAGAAAAGACAAAGTTGTTTGAGGTGTGATAATAAAACTGAAAAAACATAAATAAATACTCATCTGAATAGAAGACAAGCTTTTGAAAAATACCGATTATTCGACAAAACCTATAAAAATATTGATGATTTTACGTTTTGTTTTTTTTTTACATAGTAATGACTTAAAAATACCACTTTTGTCCCATACTTTTGCCGAAATTGACAAAGTAGAAAAATAAAATAAAAAAATATAAATATTCGTTATATCTTTAAATATGTCGGTGATTTAGGGTTTCCCACTCGATTCCTTAGAATATTTTACATATGTATAGTCAAAAATATTAGTTTTATTTTATAGGTAACAGAAAATTGATAAAAAAAATGATTTTAAAACACAAATATTCCGACATATCTTCAAAAGTGTGGGTGATTTTACGGTATTATTGGTAGCAATCGATTCCTGGGAACATTTTACATGTTTATTTTGCCTCACAGTTTTAAGATTGACAAAATAAGAAGAATAAAATTAAGATAATATAAATAACTAACAATTCGACAAGAACCTTAAGTCTGTCGGTAATTTTGCGGTACCAACGACATGCGATTTCTCGAAGCATTTTACATAGTTATGACTTAAAAAAGACCACTTTTGACCCACAGTTTTTATTCCTTAGAACATTTTACATACGTATAGTCAGAAATATTAGTTTTATTTCATAGTTAACATAAAATTCCAGATCTGCAAAACTGTGAGTGATTTTAGGGTGTTATTGGTACCAATAGATTCCTCGGAACATTTTACATATCTTTTTAAAATTGACAAAATAAGAAGAATAATTTTAAGATAATATACCTAAATAACTAACAATTCGACAAAAACCTTAATTAAATCTGTCGGTAATTTTGTGGTTTTTTCAACGCCATGCGATTTCCCATAGTTATGACTTACAAAACACCACTTTTGACCCACAGTTTTGCCTGAAATTGCCAAATTAAGAAAAATATAAGGAAAAAATATAAACATTCGTCAGTATCTTTCAATATGTTGGTGATTTTACAGTTTTCTACTCGATTCCTTGAAACATTTTACATTCGGTTTTAGCCAAAAACAAGTTTCATTCGATATTTTCTAAAAACATTGTTAAAAAAATATTTTAAAAGGTAAATACTCGTCGATATCTTCAAAACTGTGACTGATTTTACGGTGTTATCGACACCAATCGATTTCTCTGAACATTTTACATATTTATTTTGACTCATAAAATAATAAGGACAAAATTAAAATAAAATAAGTAAGTATTCGACAAGAACTTCAAAGTGGTCGGACATTTTGCGAGTTTTTCAACACCATGTGATTTCTCAGAACATTTTACTTAGAGACAAATTAAAAAATATCAAGTTCATTGCATTGTTTCGCCGAAATTGTCACAAAAAAGAAAAAGAAAACTAAAAAACATAAACAATGGCCAGTATCTTTAAATGTGTCACTGACTTTAAAGATTTCCGATCGATTCCTTGAAACATTTTATATACTAGTATCTGCAACACAAAAAATAACTATTCTGCCTCATAGTTTCTCTAAAGTTAACAATAAATTATTATTATTATTATATTACATTATATACATTAAGTATTATCAAGTGAATACAATTTTGCAATCCTACTGAGGCCAATTGATTTCCCAGAACATTTTACATATTAAAAGATATTGACTTTTGTCACACAGTTCTCAAAAAATTGACAAAAAAATTAAATTTGTAGTTTTTGTTAGATATTTAAATTGAAAGCAGTGCAGCCACTCGTCCTTAGATCCGGCTCAGCCCATTCCCAGAACAATCCAAGTATTAAAGGTCGATGGGTAGCACTGATTGTCACAAACCCAGGAAATACCATAAAATCACCGCAAAGATCTATTCTCCTAATAAGCGAATTTAGTATCAGGCATTTTTCTTTTGCCCATATCTGTCCCAAGTGGGTCAAAATGGCCATCAAAAACCAACCAATCGCGAAAATTTTTCCCTTTCTTTTACCATCAACAATTAAATGGAATTTCTATTGACCCGACCTCGGACGTGAGTGAAGTGATCGTCTGTCAATCAATCAACTTGCATCAGTCTTTGTTCCCACAAATTTGCATACAATGCATCCCGGAAAAATGACAAAAAAAAACACCTGGTAGCCTACCTTTGGGCTCTAATTAGTCAGGGAAAGCACTCATTTTTAACACGTTGCTTCTTCCTGATCGGTTTTGGAGTATATTAATAAACAGTCACGACATAGCCCATGTTTGGGCCTTTATCTGGGACAATTACAGAGTGAAAACTATGTCGAAGCGCATTCCGAATCAAGATGAATTTTTTTCAGATTGCAACCTTGACAGGGACAGAACGCACTTTCGATCACATTTTTGCAAACAAAATTTTAAGTTTGAAAGTCTAAAAATGCAAGATACAAATCAAAGATCTTGAACCAAGAGCCAAGATTAAAATAACAAAATCCAAAAAATTTTTGAATGATCTTGTTTGTACAAGAAAATGCTAAAGAAAATTAAAATCTGAAGCAAAAATATTAATTTTGAAGGAAATAAAGAGAGATAAAGAAGATTATTTAAAACAAGAATTTTTTTAAATTGAGAGATTTGACATCATTTGTTAAGATCTTGGAATAAACATCTTGCAAAAAGATGGAAAAGATCGAAGTTACGTTATTGATGGAAAAATCAAAACTTGAGGTAATGACATTTTCAAGATTTTGAATAAATCTTTAATTGATCTCAAAACGTTGTCAAGGTTAAGATGAAAGATTTTAAGAAAAGATTCAAATTCTTGAAAATTGTGATTTCAAAATTTCATTTCAAAATTAAAAAAGAGTAAGGAACGATTGTGATATTAAATTTGGTAAGATTCTGAAATTTTGAAGAAAACTCTCAATTGATCTTCAGTGGTGTAATAAGATCTTACTCTTGAAAAATCTATTGTTAGGTTTTTGGGAAAAAAGAGAGATATAACATTTTTGCTTTGAGATTTTGTCGAAAACAATCAAAATCGTAAGCTTGGAAGTTCAAAGACGCAAGATCTAAATCTTGAAAGATTTGGAAAAAAACTCAAGATATCGATGTAGGGTTTGTAAAAAATAAAGATACATCGTGACCTAATTTATTAATTTAAATCTACAGTTTTTGAAAAAAATATTATTTAATATAAGTCATTTTGAAAGGTGTGTTAATGTTGCCAAAAAAGGAACAAGCTGGAAAGATTTTATTAAAGATTCAAGTTTTTCGCTTTCACAACATTTTTATTTTAAGATCTTTGTCGAAAACAATAAAATCATAAGCTTGGAGGTTCAAAAACGCCAGGTCTCAATCTTGAAAGATCTTGAAACCGAAGTAGAAAATAAAGTTACTTACATCTAACATTTCCAGTTTTTGAAAAAAATCTTTAATAAAACTGTTATTGAAATAGGTACTATTCCTAAAAGGGAACAAGTTTGATAGATTTTAACTAAAGATTCAAGTTATCAATTAAAGAAAATATGAGATAGGTATGATCAGGAAATCTTTAAAAAAGTTTTACTTTTTTAGTCAAAATCGCCTATGATTTTTTGATTTTGAGCTGTTTATTTCGACTAAGGTCTTTCGAATTCTTATTTTTTTATCGAAAACAAACAAGATGGTACTTGAAAAGAGCTTGAAATTTAAGATCTAAATCTTGAAAGATCATGACAAAAATTATTGATCCAAAATTTTGAAAAATCTTTAATGAAACTGGTCGTGAAAGATGTTAATATTGCGAAAAAGAAACAAACAGTTAAAGATTCAAGTTATTATGTTAAAAAAAAAATGAAGTGTGATCGAATATTTCAAAAAATGCTTTTTTAGTCAATATCTTATATGATTTACTTCTTCAAGCTGTTTTTTTTCGACCGCAATGTAATTTGGTCTTTGAATTCCGATATTCTTCCATCGTAAACCAACAAAAATTCGTACATGAAAGGTGGAAAAAAAACAAGATCTTAATCGCCACTGAACTTAACAACAATAATTGATCCAAAATCTCCAGTTAAAAAAAATCTTCATTGAAACTGATCTTAAAGTATTTTGCGAAAAAGAAACAAGCTTAAAAGATTTTTTTTAAACACTCAAGCTATATTGATGTTAGCTTTTAAAAGAAATGAGGAATGATCAGAAGATTTTTAGTTAAAATTTTTTATGACTTCTTGATTTTAAGCAATTTATTTTCGACCATGATGCTACTTGGTCTTGAAAAATCTTGAACAATGAACCAAGATATAGATGTTGGGGTTTTAAAAAATAACATTACATCTTAAGCAAAGTTGAAACAATTAAAATCGTAATCTATGAGTGGAATGTCCAGTTTTTGAAAAAAATCAACCCTTTAGAAATTTAACCGGAAATACATTGACATATTTCGAACCAAACGAAACGAAAATAAAAATATATAAAAAAATGTTAAAAAAAAGCTTTTATTTAAAAGATGCACTAAAAAGTAAAAAATAATGTATTTCAGTCACAGGAAAATATTTTTTCTTACAGGCTAAAATTCTAAAATTTATAAAAGCTTTGGGAGTTATAAAACTACGACATTACAGAATTACTTTGTTCAGTTGACAACTCCCAAAGCTTTTATAAATTTTAGAATTTTAACCTGTAAGAAAAAATATTCTCGTGTGATTGAAATACATTATTTTTTACTTTTTAGTGCATCTTTTAAATAAAAGCTTTTTTAAAAAACATTTTTTATATATTTTTATTTTTTGCTTTTTAGTTTTTATTTATTGCATAGATTTATTGTTATTATACTGTGCATCTACCGTGACGTCCAAATGACCAACATACCATCTATGTCGGTATAAGTTACGGTATGTACAAATCGAGAACCCCTTTGTAAACATAACCTAAAATTTTAAAATCCCATTTAACACCTTTAAGGGTATTTAACTACATAGGATTGCATTGTTACGCAGATTAAGTAAGTATGCAAAATTTCAATTCAGTGGGACAACGGGAACCCTTTCAAATTTGGCTCCGAAAAAATAACCGACAGACAGATAACATTGTGAGTTAAATAAAAGCTTTTAAAATGAGCAAGCTTAAAACATTTAAATAAAGATTCAAGTTATTGATGTTTAATTAAAAAAAGAAGCATGATTATGAGGCTTTAAAAAATCTTTTCTTTTCTTCTCCAAAATCTTCAACGATCCATAAAAATACCCTTTTTTGTCTTATTCACAAACCTTTTCCCCTTTCTTAAAAACTTAAATTTTAAACCTTCTTTCCATTAACACTTTTTCGGAAAAACTTTTTGCCCTTTCGTTTGAAGTAATGTTCACGAATTTTGTTACACAGGCTGTTCTAAAAATTAAGTGAGAAATTCCGTCTTAGTGGGTGTAAATAGGCAAATGGTCGGAACGTGTCCGTATTAATTGGTCCAATGATTGATTATCTCTCTCTCCAATCCAGTTCTATAAATCTCGCATTTTGCTATCAGCACTTAATCGAAAATTGGCTATGAATATTATAATCATATGCAAATTAAACCGAAATGATTTACGGGAGTTGCGAACGGCTAAAGCATTTTTTCGTCAGTGCAGCTTTGACTCAATTTTTTTTACAATTTTTTTCATGAAACATTGCAACACGAGACCTTCACTATTCTCCCAAAATCTTACTCCGAAACCTTCAGATTTAATTGAGCTTTTAGCACCTAAGGTTTCACAAAATCGTCTAATGAATTTTTTGACCTTTTAGATTAAATTTTGACATTCTTTCCCAAATTTTTTCTGAGTTTAAAGTTGCGACTTCGCTCAGCTCGGCTAATTGGCCAAAATTAGTCTCTAAATGAATTTTTTTGGCTCGTTAAGTGGCGGAAGTGGCCGAAAAAGCAACGGAAAGCTTCCATGGGAATGGATATGATACAGTTTTGCGCGTAAAAATTTGAGATAATTAGGAAATCGAGTGTGGGCTAATGCTTTAATTAAAACGCCGATTTTTTTATGTAACGACTTTCTATTGTTCGTTTTTTTACGACCATCACACAAGGTCAAGGGAAATTGTTGCGGTGCAAATTTCGAATTTTTTCCAGCGAGTCGTTAAATCGCATAAATTGCTTAATAATATGATGACACCCAAGCTAACGGCTTTCAACATTACCATTTGACGGTTTATATCTTAAGTAACGCCATAAAGCCGGTCCAACATTTTTCATAATGTCTCCAAGTAAGTAGGATTTTATTACTCGAGAAAACCATAATTTTCAAATAAATTACGACATCACGCAGCGATATATTAATGGTAAATATTGCACTGCTATTGCAATGATATTTTTGGGTTTTTAATGAATGAAATAGTACACGCCTCGAGTATTATTATCCTATTATCGACATCATTTTTTGCATTAAATAATCACTCGAAAATTAAAACAACGCTGGTTCCGCAGACTTAACTAGGTGAAGGTTCAGGAATTACTGTTTTTGCGATTTTACATCAAGTTTTGTCACAGTAATTTAATTAAGCGATCATCTTAAAATGAACCTTTTTCGCTTATTTCCTTCAAGCTGGCTCTTAAAAACTTTTATTTAACTCACAATGTTGTCTGTCTGTCGGTTATTTTTTCGGAGCCAAATTTGAAAGGGTTCCCGTTGTCCCACTGAATTGAAATTTTGCACACTTACTTTATCTTCGTGACAATGCAATCCTATGTAGTTAAATACCCCCTAAAGGGGTTAAGTGGGGTTTTGAAGTTTTAGGTTATGTTTACAAAGGGGTTCTCGATTTGTAAATTTGAGAGGGTTCCTGTAGTCGCAATGAAATGAAATTTAACATGCTTACGTAATCTGCGTGACAATGCAATTCTATATAGTTAATTACCCCCTAAAGGTGTTAAATGGGGTTTTAAAATTTTAGGTTATGTTTACAAATGGGTTCTCGATTTGTACATACCGTAACTTATACCGACATAGACGGTATGTTGGTCATTTGGACGTCACGGTTGATGCACAGGGTAATGTCTATAAATCTATCAAATAAATAAAGACTAAAAAGCAAAAAATAAAAATATATAAAAAAAATACTTGGTTCAGTTGAACTCCCAAAGCTTTTATAAATTTTAGAATTTTAACCTGTGAAAAAAATATTCTCCTGTGATTGAAATACATTATTTTTTACTTTTTAGTGCATCTTTTAAATAAAAGCTTTTTTTTAAAAAAATTTTTTATATATTTTTTTAAGAATAACTGTCAGTTGCAAAAATAAATTTTTAGCTTATATGTTCAATTTAATTTATTTTTTATAAAAAAAAACGGACTTAGTTTCAGCCCAATTAATACCAGATTTCGCAAAATAGAGAAAGTCAGAAAAAAACTCACTCACATTTTTTTTAAGTTGTTCGACTTATTTTTCAAACGAAAATGCCCTTATGAACGAATTCAATTTATACAACAATATGCTTTGAAATGAGGTATTTGGCTTTTTTGTTCATTGGCTTAAAACAGATTTGATTTTAGTGAATTAGATAATGCCAGGAGTTGCAAAATTGTGATCTTTTTTTAATGAAAATTTTGCTTATTCTTATGGATTTTTTTAATAAGCAGTAAATTGGCAAGAATTAGCATCTGAAACAAAAATAATAGTAAACATCTAATGTTGTTTGAGCTTTGTCGAAAAAAAAACCTAAAACTTATATGCACCTCCAACATAGGTCAGGTCAGGTCAGGTCAAATAAAAAACTGGTTTAGACAATATTACTTTTGAAGGAATGCAAATAAAAAATTAAAAGCAAAAAATACCAAAATGGTAATAGCTTGTCTTGTTTAATTAGGCCTTTTAAAGGAATGCCAGAAATTGCAAAATTGGCGAACTTTTTCTTATGAAATTTTTGCTTATTCTTTATTTTTTTAGTCTAAGCAGAAAATTTGCAAGAATTATGTGAAACAACAAAAAATTTGTAAATAAGCTTGTTTGAACTTTCTAATAAATGTTGGAAAGAATTTTTACAAGAGCTTCTGGACTTGTTAAGTCAGGTCAGGTCAGGTCAGGTAAAAAACTATCAAGCGCTGGTTTAGACGTTTTAATTTCTAAGTAGTAATGGAAAACAAAAAAAAATAAAAAGATGTTACCTCAAATTGAAATCATATGAAAATTAATTGTTGTCATAAGAAGGAAAAAAGTGATCTTAAGGTAAACAACATTTAAGAAAGAAATTAAGACAAGTTGCAAGCAGACAAATCAGACGAACCCTTTTCAGAGAGAAACTGCAAGGTAAAGGCCAATTTTTAGTTAGATAAAATATGCAAGTTAATTTTTAAAATGTACTGACCTTATGACCGGTCACCGGAGTCATAAATTTTCTATAACATTAATCCTTTGTGAATGTGAGAGTAACCTTGATTGGTTTTTAATTATTGCAATATGTGCACATTAGTAATAAAACACTCATTTTACGCAAAGCAATTAAAAAACCTATTGAACCATAAAATGCGAAGTTTATTTTTCTAATATTATTCCATTAAAACATTTTTGCCAATGTCTTACTTAAGGCCATCATTTGTATTCAGAATTTTCCCTCTCATTAGGAGAAAGCCTCACCCTGTGCAAAAAGCTGCCAGACACCAATTAGACTTTTTACGGTCGTCTAATTGCCAAAATTATCAAAAAATCTAGGCTTCCACTTAAATCAAACAATTAGTGAGTAATTAGCGAAAATCTTCGTCGCGTGTCCAACACTTTCTTTGCCCTGATGTGGTTTGGAAAAAAGGGTCGAAACAATTATGAACTAATCGTTTGTCATCGCTTTGTCCCCATTAAAAACCATTCGATTAAATAGATGATGTGTCAAAGCAACAACAACTCAAAAAATGAACTTTCGCTACTATCATTAATCAATTTTTTGCCTATATTATTGTACAGGTAACCCTCTGAGAGTAACCATCTGGTGAAGTGCCTCCCCTTGGAAATCTCACAGTTAAGGGGGTTTATGCCGTATTGTCATGTAATCGGCTCATCTCAGATAATTGTGTCTGTTATTAAGAGAGGCCAGATGGGCAAATTATGAATTTCCTGGAACATAATAAGCAAGAATCAATATTTAAAGCCCGCTCATTCACGCCACATAATAGTCTTTTGTCTTAACTTCTTCGAAATTGTGTTATTATCTTCATTAAATTGTCAAAGTCGTCGCAAAACGTTCAAACCGAAGAAGCTTCACGGCAGGAAATTACCAATAAATATGCACTTCCGTAATGACTCAACCATCATTCATGTTTATATGACTTAATTGTCGGCCTGAGGGCACGATTGAGACGACAATAACTAGACAAATATTAATCAAAAAAGTGAAAACAAAGCGATTCGCCCAGAGTGGATCCCGTCCCAGATTATTGAATCGATTTTTGTAATCATAAGGTGAAATTTTTGATCGTGAGTGCGATCGATATTGGTTTCAGTCGTTTAGAAACGAGGCCGAAAGGTAAAAAAAGGTAAAAAGTGGAAACAAAACCAGTTAACTTACAAGAAAAATCTTTTAACAAATAAATTAACTAGAATTTCTTACTGATTTTGGAAAAAAATTTAATTTAAAAATACTCTAGCTTCGCCGTAATCAGCCTTTGAAATTTAAAAAATATAATATACACTCGAAACCCACACTTATTGTACTATAAAGTTTGTTTTTACGTTGATCATAACAGTGTTTGCGTATTGTGTTAGCTCTTTAGCTTCACCGTAATCGGCTTTTGGATGTTCAAAAAATTAACATAACGATGTAGCGAACTTATTTTTACTTTTTTATCCCGTTTATTATATTTTTCAAAGCCCAGAATTTCATACTACCTTTGGAAAAATATTTTTTAAAGAAATGTACATTTGAGAATGTAATTGATAAGAATACATCACGCTTCTTTAACTTCGCCGGAATCGCCTTTGGAAGTTAAAAAAAATAATTTAGAAATATCAATTCGGACCCACACTAATTGTACTATGAAGCTTGTTTCACGCTGACCATACCAGTGTTTGCGTTTGTATTAGCTCTTCTAGCTTCGATGTAATCGACTTTTCCATGTTCAAAAAATGAATTTATAAATATCGAGTCGAAACCCAGTTCAATTGCATTATGTATCAAACTTGTTTGTACCTTTTTATCCCGTTTTTACAATGGTGATTATCGTTTTGTGTTAGCCCGTTTAGCCTCGCCGTAATCGGCCTTTGAAAATTTAAAAAATTAATTTCATAATATCTACACCTAACTCCCTTCAATCAAGCTTGTTTTTACCCCGTTTTATAGATTTTTTCATGCTGATAATAAAAGTGTTCGTGTTTTTTAGTTTCGCCGTAATCGGCTTCTGGAATGTCAAAAAATTACTTTGTAAATATTGACAATCGTATTATCACTCTTGTTTTCAGTTTTTGATCTCGTTTTATTTATTTTTTCACGCTGATTTCAACGGTGTTGGGCGTTTTGTGGTAGCTCTTTTAGCTTCGCCGTAATCGGCTTTTGGATGTTCAAAAAATTAACATAACCATGTATCGAACTTATTTTTACTTTTTTATCCCGTTTATTATATTTTTCAAAGCCCAGAATTTCATACTACCTTTGTAAAAATATTTTTTAAAGAAATGTACATTTGAGAATGTAATTGATAACAATACATCACGCTTCTTTAACTTCGCCGGAATCGCCATTGGAAGTTAAAAAAAATAATTTAGAAATATCAACTCGGACCCACACTAATTGTACTATGAAGCTTGTTTCACGCTGACCATACCAGTGTTTGCGTTTGTATTAGCTCTTCTAGCTTCGATGTAATCGACTTTTTGATGTTCAAAAAATTAATTTATAAATATCTACACCTAACTCCCTTCAATCAAGCTTGTTTTTACCCCGTTTTATAGATTTTTTCATGCTGATAATAAAAGTGTTCGTATTTTTTAGCTTCGCCGTAATCGGCTTCTGGAATTTGAAAAACTTACTTTGTAAATATTGACAATCGTATTATCACTCTTGTTTACAGCTTTTTATCTCGTTTTATTTATTTTTTCATGCTGATTTCAACGGTGTTTGGCGTTTTGTGGTAGCTCTTTTAGCTTCGCCGTAATCGGATTTTGGATGTTGAAAAAATTAACTTCGAAATACCGACTCGAAACTCTCTTGAATAAAGCTTGTTTTTACTTCATTTTCTAAGTGGTTCCACGGTGATTGTGACAGTATTTACCGTTTTGCATGAACTCATTTTGCTTCTCCGTAATCGGTTTTTGGAAGTCTAAAAATTAATTTAGAAATATCGATTCGAAACCTCCTTTAATTGTACTCTCAAGGTTGTCTTTAGCTCGTTTTTTGTTGTTTCTCTCGTTGTTTCGTTTTTTTTTTCAGACTGATTACAACAGAGTTTGACTCTTTTAGCTTCGCCGTAATCGGTCTTTGGAAGTTGAAAAAATAAATTTATAAAATAAAATAACTAGTAATCATTCGTAAACTAGTGTAATTAATTTAAATGAATGCCAGAACATTACGAGCGACCATTTGAAGCTAAAACCTCGTGTTTGAGTTTGTTTTTGCGTATTTTTTGCCTTATTTGGCACTTTCACCTACTCCTTATTTGATTGTTCGTTTTGCGCGTTTTGCCATCATGTGTGGGTCTCGTTGCGTATCCATCGTTAATATCCTCGGGATCTCTGCGATGTAATTTCACTCGCTTGCAATAAGCCGACAGAACATAATTTAGCCTTTTCTTGTGTTAACAACAGCAATGTTGCGGAAATTTATTAAGTGGTCTGTTAAGAAGCAGCAAAGAGTTATGGACGGACAACATCTCTCGCTTAATTTATATGCCTCTTCTTTGCAATTAGTACATACAGCAAAGAAGAAGAAACAATGCACACAATTAGACTCAACACGCATAAACTCAATTAATCGCTCGCATCTCAATTAGCTGTCGGAATAATTCTTAATGAGACTTAATAATCGTCGGATAAACATCGGCAAATAGTGATTTAATGAAATCTGATCGAACGAATGGCAAAAACGAGTTGTAGGAGGAGGAGGAGAGACCTAGAAAGTGGACGTTTTTACAACAGACTGTTGTCCCATATCTACATCAAAATCTATTGACCAGAACGGCGGCCGCATCTGCATAAATACTGAGCGTATATGGCTCTTATGTGGACTTTTTTCCGAAGGAAATTTAGAAAGTTTCGTTGGATAATTAAATGGGCTTTGTGTGCAGCACAATGTCGGATTGTGTGCCGCGCTATATTTGGTTGGGACGGTAAATTTTGCAGACGTGACGCTTTGCTGGAAAAGTCCAAAAGTTCCACATTACTGACTTCTAGAACACTGAAATACACATTTTTCAATCAACTGATTTTATCGCGGCCGCAGAAAATCCAAAGTCCGCATTTTTTATTCTAGCTTACAAAATCTCGCCGTAATCGGACTCTGAAAACTGATTTTTTACAAGGTATGGCCTGGAGGGCGATTACAATGGAGCCGGACTTTTCGCTGTAATCGGCGTTTCTAGCCACAGTGAATTCCCAAGTCCACAATTGAAAAATCTTGACCGGCCGATTACGACGGTGTCGGTCTTTTTGTCCTAGTTCTTTAGCCTCGCCGTAATCGGCCTTTGCAAACTGATTTTAAAACTTGTAATAGATTTTAAGGGCGATTATGACGGTGTCGGACTTATTACGCTAGCTCTAATAGCTAATTCCGCTGTAATCGGCGTTTGAAAAGTGACAAAATGCCAAAATTGCAAAACAGAACGTGAAAAATGATAAAAAAGTGTAAAAATTAGTATTGTTTTGTGGTCAATTTGTTGATCTTGGCCGCCATGTTTGAATGCAAAGCACTCGATTAAAATCCTCTTTACAGACTTTTACCATTTTGACTTTTAAGACAATAAAATAAAATAACATTAATTGTTACTGTGGCCACAGTCCGTATCTTTCAGATTTTGACTGGCCGATTACGTCGGTATCGGACTTTTTATCCCAGTTTTTCTAGTTTCGCCGTAATGGTTGGTTAAAACTGAAATATTACGAGATACGATATCGTTTTAAAATTTGTATTATTATCGATTTTAGAGTCGCCGTAATCGGCGTTTGTAAAGTGTAGAATGCCAAAACAAAAGGTTTTTTGTAAACAGAAAGTAAAAAGTGATTAAGAAACCTAAAAATCTATACTGTATTACGCCGCCGATTACGACGGTGTTTGATTTTTGCCTTAGCATTTTTAGTCTCGCCGTAATCGGCCTTTAACTAATTTTTTACGAAATAGCGCGATCGGGGCGATTACGATGGAGCCGAACTTTTTCATTGGCTTTAATAATTCCGCTGTAATCGGCATTTGAAAAATAAGAAAATGTGAAAAATTAAATGGTTCTCCGTAAACATAAAGACTCGTACAAAGTAAAAAATGACTGACTTTAGTGACTTGGAAACATTAAAATCAACATTTATTGTACCACACACACTGTTGTATCTGATGGATTTTGATCGGCCGATTACGTTGGTGTCGGACTGTTTCATCCAATTCTTCTAATTTCGCCGTAATCGGCTTTTTAAAACTGTTTTTATGAGATATCGCCTTGAAACTACTAAACTTGCGGCATTTCATAGATTTTTGTGGGCGACTACAATGCAGTTGGACTTTTTTACTAACAATAATTCCGTTATAGTTGGCGTTTAAAAATAAAAAAAATGATCAAAATTGTATAAAGGTTTTTTGTAAACAGAAAGTGAAAATTGCCCAAAAAATTTAAAAAGCTATACTGTTTTGTGATCAATTTGTGGACCTTAACCAATTGTTTTTCAAAAACAACAATTCATTGTGGCTTTATGAAACTACATCTTGTAGATTTTAACCGGCCGATTACGTCGGTATTGGACTTTTTGTCCCAGTTCTTCTAGTTTTGCCGTAATCATTGGTTAAAAATGAAACGAGATACGAGTATCTTTTTAAAATCTGCGTTATTATAGATTTTAGAGTCGCCGTAATCGGCGTTTGGACAGTGTAGAATGCCAAAATTGCAAAAGGTTTTTTGTAAACAGAAAGTAAAAAGTGATCAAGAAGTGTAAAAACCTATAGCGAAACTATACTGTATTCCTGCGCCGATTACGACGGTGTTTGATTTTTGTTCTAGCATTTCTAGTCTCGCCGTAATCGGCCTCTCTAGCATTTCTAGTCTCGCCGTAATCGGCCTCTAACTAAATTTTTACGGAATAATGCGATCAGGAGCCGGACTTTTTCATTGGTTGTAATAATTCCGCTGTAATCGGCATTTGAAAAACAAGAAAATGTGAAAAATTAAATGGTTCTCCGTAAACATAAAGACTGGCTTTACTGACTTGGAAACATCAAAATAAACATTTATTGTACTACACACACTGTTCCCACTGTAAATTCTCAAGTATCTATCGGCCGATTACGTTGGTGTTCCAACTCTTCTAATCTCGCCGTAATCGGTTCTTTAAAAATGTTTTCTACGAGATATCGCCTTGAAACTACTAAACTTGCGGCATTTCTTAGTTTTTTGAGGGCGATTACAATGCAGCTGTACTTTTTTACTATAATTTTTGGACAATAATTCCTCTGTAGTTGGCGTTTAAAAATAAAAAAAATGGTCAAAACTGTATAAAGGTTTTTTGTGAACAGAAAGTGAAAATTGACCAAAAAATGTAAAAAGCTATACTGTTCTGTGATCAATTTGTTGACCTTGACGAATAGGTGATACACATTTTTCAAAAACAACAATTCATTGTGGCTTTTTTTGACAGGCCAATTACGTTGATGTCGGATTTTGTCCCAACTCTTCTACTTCCGTTGTAATCAGCCTTGCCTAACTGTTTTTTTTACAAATTATTGCCTTAAAGCGCTAGGTAAACATGCGGTTATAGATTTTTGAGGGCGATTACAACGGAACTGGTTGCAACAATTCCGCTGTAGTCGGCTTTTATTGTGACTTTTCCAAGTCCCCATCTGATTACGCCAGTGTTGCACTTTTTGTCCCAACTCTTCTAGTTTCGCCGTAATCGGCCTTTGTGAACTGATTTTTAGGAGATTATATCTTTTTTTGCGCCTGTGTAATCGGCGCTGCAAAACTTTTTGGTAAAAACTACAAACTAACAACAAAAGTGAGAGTATAAGTGATAAAAAATCGTAATAACTGGTAGCAGAACTGTACTGTTTCGTGGTCAAAGTGTTGACCTTGACCGCTTGAAAGCAGAGGCGTCCGTGTTTGCCAAGCACTCGATCAAAACCCTCGACATGTTCATTCTACCGTCAGCTGTCGATTATCCTAATATGAAGCTCGATTCTCGACATATTTATCCATTTAATTACTATGATACACTTCGGAGCTTGTAGAAATATGTAAATCGCATCATCTCCTTTGCATAACACATGTTTCACAATCAAGTCTAAAGTCAGTGCTCGATCCTTAATCGAGTTTCATTCTCCCTAATTAAATCTTTTAATTGTTAATTGAGAGAAAGAGTGAGTCACGATGTCATGGACCATAAAATTTAGAAGAGCTTTGCCCAGTCAAGGTCTGTGTCTTCTTTGTTATGGCGAGACGACCGCTGGTTATTCATGATGTTAATGAGTTGAGTTATTAATAAAATTGATAATAAATTAATAATTAATAAATGGTTCAAAAATGTGTCCTCTATAACAGTTCCGGTTGATTTTGATTATGCTTTTGGTCTTAATAAGAATTTCAATTTACCTCTACCTAAGAACAAACTTTCCTCTCATAAGTTTATCTTTAACATTATAAGTTCGTTCGAAAGTGTATTATTTAAGAAACAACAAGACAATAATGATAAGGTGCCTTGCTTTGAGACTTTAAGAAATAGAAAGAAAGAAATTTAATTTAACATTATTTTATAAATTACTCGAGAATGACATCAAACTTGCTATAAGTTTTTTAAAAACTAATAAAAACATCTTACTTATAAGGTCTGATAAAGGTAACGTTAATGTATTAATAAATAAATCTGACTATGTTAATAAAGTGACTGATCTTATCTGTGACACCAATAATTATATAACAATTAACAAATCTCCTCTTATTAATTTGTACAATAAAAATAACAACATCGCTAAACACTTTTTGAAGAACGAATGGATCAATAATCAGGTTTATAAAAACTTAATTTGTTACAATGGTATTATTCCCAAAATTTATAGACTTGTTAAAATTCACAAAATTAATTATCCTCTCTGACCACATAATTGTCCTATTTACGAATTATCTAAGTTTTTGACAAACATTTTAAATACATTAACTGTTACCTCCAAGTACAATATTAAATATAATAATTAAATATTATTATAATCATAATAATTATACTTTAGTTTCATTTGATGTCATTTCGCTTTTTACTATTATCCCGATCGATTTGGCTACTGACATTGTTAACAGAAGATTTAATGGTTTAAATACTAATATTGACAAAGATTTCTTTTTAAACACTTTAAAATTTGTTCTAAATTCTTCATATTTTACATTTGATGGTATCATTTACAAACAGATTTTTGGTTGCTCAATGGGCTCACCTATTAGTCCTATTATTGCTGACATAGTATTATTCGAATTAGAAAACTCTGTTTTTAACAATATTCCTTTTAACATACCGATTTATTATAGATATGTTGATGATTGTATTGCACTTGTACCAATAGATAACATCACTCATATTTTAGATTTATTTAACAATTTTCATCCTAGACTTAATTTTACAGTTGAAGTTTCCGTTAACAATCGTATTAATTTTCTTGACACCACTTTAATTTTTAATAATAATTGTATAGTTTTCGATTTTTACAAAAAAGAAATAGCTTCTAATAAATATTTAAACTTTATGTCTTATCATCCATATCATCAAAAAATGTCTATTATTAAAAATTTTGTTCATCGAGTCGATACAATTTCTCATCCCGATTTCAAAGTCAAAAAACCTAAGTGAATGTAGAGAAATATTGTTAAATAACAGCTACCCTGCTCACTTAATAAACAAGGTAATTCTTCAAAAATCTAACAATAATATTAATAATAAAAATAAAAAAAGAAATAAACATCTATGTAATAATAATAAAAATAAAAATATCTATGTCAGTTTTCCTTTCGATGCTAATCTTAAATCTAAAATTGAACCATTAACTAAACATTTAAACATTACACCAGCTTGGAAACCTATTAATACTATATATGATTTGTTATTTAGCAAAGTGAAAGATAAAAATGATAAAAATTTAATGTCGAATGTTGGATACAAAATTGATTGTAATGATTGATAATTGCTATATAGGTGAAACATGTCAACATATTAAAAATAGAATAAAACAATCACTTATCTAATGCTAACGTAGGACATTCAGGCCTTGTAAAACATTCTGTTGAAACTGGACATTCTTTTAATTGTAATAACATAAATTTTTTGCATAATGAACCAAATAAAGTAAAAAGACTAATTTTAGAAAATTTGTATATTAAATGTTTTGACAATGTCAATATCCAAACCGACATAGATAAGATAGGTAATTGCTATAAAGATATAATAAAAAATAAAAAATAATAATCGTCTTTTATATTATGTTAATTTGTCCCATATACCAATTTTTATTTGTTGAGTGTTGTTTGTACATTTTTTAATTTGTTTATTGACTATATTGTTATCTCAAAGTATCTTTAAAATCATGTTAGGCCATTTTATTTATACAATCTGTTATGTATACCTGTTAGATTTTATTTCAATTGACGATAATAGAAAATATTTTTACTGTTATTTATATTTGTATTGTTTTTCGCTGCATTTGGGTGGTGGAATTTGACCGTTCAACCTTCAACTCTTTTAGGTATGTTTATTAAATTATTATATTAGAAAGTTAATTTATTGTTTGTAGACATGTTTTAATCTGAAGAAAAGGGAAATTATACCCTTGAAACGTAATTAAATGGATATTTCAATATAGACTCCTTCATATATCAATATTGAGTCTAAGAAACCAACAAGTTAATAAAATTGAATTTATTCAACAGGACCAAAAAATATTAAGTCTGATGTTTTGTACTGTCCAGATCTTTCGATCCCTCATGACTGTCCTACAATTAACTCATGAGTTACGACAGCACGCCTTGCGAAAAATCGTATCAGTGACACATCCCATTATTTAAAACAATCCGAATGGAATTTAACACCTGTTTCGTGATGTTATCTTTGAAATAAGAATGCGACCGCTCCAAGTTCGTGTGTGTAACACCCGCAAGCTTGAAAAATCCCAACGTAATTATTTTCCACTCTCTGGATTAATCTAAACTCTTTAAAAGAGATAAAAGGATAATAATTCTGTGGATACGAGTCGGCTTATTAAGTCAGATGCAGGTGTGCGATTATCGCAAAATCGCACACTCCTCGAGGGGACTGTAATCTAATCTTTTTCACGCCAGGACGGACTTGTCTAGTTCACGATGTGAAGAGAAGATGAAGAGGTGCAGGAAATTGCGTGTGTGACCGCGAAAACGCCACTACTTACAGGTTTAGAGCGGAAAAGTTATTGTCTTGTAAATAAGGTTTTTAAGACACAAAGATCTAATTTAGGGAAGAGGTGGTGTTTCGAAAAAAAAGTTCAAAAACTGTGTTTGGAATTTAACTAGGATTTAGATAAATTGAATTCATAAAAAATGGACTACAATTTTCAAAAATGATATTAGTACTTGCTTCGAATGTTTTTTTGCATCTCTGGAATCATAACAATTTTTTAAAATACTTAGAATTAGGAATTTCAAGATTTCAAAAAAATGATGGTTTAAGACCAGGAAAATAGTAAAATTTAAACAGAATGCGAAAAAACTGAATTTCTGAATTTCCAAGTATTCAAGATCGCTGAAAGGACATCTCTTCGCATTTCTGGAGTCTTATTATTGTCTTTGAAATTTTCAGCAAAGATTAAGGACTTTAGGAACACAAATAGAAATTATACAAATTGACATAAAACATTTCTAAATAACGAAAAATTGTGAAATAGTAAGCCAACATGAAGTGGTTTTCAAAAACAAAAAATTATTTTTAAAGTTTGCAACTTTCAGGAATTTTATTTGTGTTTCATCAAAAGTGCATTTTCAGGAGAAAAAAAAGCGTTGTAGGCCAAAATTGGGCACCACTGCACATTTTACAGATTTTTGAGGGCGATTACAATGGAACTGGACTTTTTGAATTTGCAATAATTCCGCTGTAGTCGGCTTTTATTGTGACTTTTCCAAGCCCCATTTGATTTTTGACTGGCCCATTACGTTAGTGTTGGACTTTTTGTGGCAACTCTTCTAGTTTCGCCGTAATCGGCCTTTGCGACCTGATTTTTAAGAGGTAAGGTCTTGAGGCGTTTTTTACGCCTGTGTAATCGGCGCTGAAAAAGTTTTTGGTAAAAACTATAAACTAACAACAAAAGTGAGAATATAAAAATCGTAAAAACTGCTAGTAGTACTGTACTGTTTCGTGGTCAAAGTGTTGAACACTTTTTTGCCTTCTGGAATCAAAAAATTGCACATTTTCAGGAATTTCAAAATTCAGAAACCTGAAAAAAGTCAGAATTTGCAGTTTTCAGAGTTTCAGGAAAATATGTTTTTGTATTTGAATATCTGTTGGCATTTCTGGAATCTTACTGTCCTGAAAACTTTTTTCAAATTAGAAAATTTCAGTAAGCATTAACAATTTCAGAAATTATACAAAAACAAGAAAAAATAATTTGTAACTTTCAAGAGTTTCTGAATTTACGAGAAATCTCATGAAACTTGATTTTTTTTGTCCGTTTTAGAAAAATTGTATCAAAAATTGTATCAAACTTCATCACATTTATGGTTCTTGAAACATTCAAAAGATGTAAATTTTCAGCAATAATAATAATTATTAAGCAACAGACAGATAAATTATATAAAATAAAAAAATCAATGTTTTTTTCTAAACAAAGATAAATTGTGTAATTTTGGGTGTAGTATCAGCATATTTACGAAAGTGCAGATCTGTTTAAAATAAATAGTTTTGTAAGATTTGGTGTTTTCAGAGTTTCAGGAGTTACAGGATTTCATACGAGGCATCAAAAACTTTCGAACACTTTTTTGCATTCTGGAATCAAAAAATTGCACATTTTCAGGAATTTCAAAACTCAGAAACCTGAAAAAAGTCAGAATTTGCAGTTTTCAGAGTTTCAGGAGTTACAGGATTTCATATGAAGCACCAAAAACTTTCGAACACTTTTTTGCATTCTGGAATCAAAAAATTGCACATTTTCAGGAATTTCAAAATTCAGAAACCTGAAAAAAGTCAGAATTTGCAGTTTTCAGTGTTTCAGGAAGATATTTTTTGTATTTGAATATTTGTTGGCATTTCTGGAATCTTATTGTCCTTAAAACTCTTTCAAATTAGAAAATTTCAGCAAGATTAACAATTTCAGAAATTATACAAAAACAAGAAAAAATAATTTTTAACTTTCAGGAGTTTCAGGAATTTTCGAGAAATCTCACGAAACTTGTGTTTTTCGCCCATTTTAGAAAAATTGAATGAAAAATTGCATCTTCAGGAGAAAAATGTGTTGTAGGTCAAAACTGGACAGTACTGCACATAATTTTACAAATTAAAGTGGTTTTTCAGCTTTTTTAATGAAACATCGTGAACTAAAACTCCAAAGAGACTTGGTTCTAAAAAATGCTAAAAACAACCAAAAGATATAAAACAACTGGGTTTATGCTCCAAATATTGTATTTTTTGAGTTTTAATTTTCAGTATTTCACGATTGGAGAAAAGCGAAAAGATAAATAAGAAGCAAAAAAAATGCTTAAAATCAAACTTCATCGCATTTATGGTTCTTGAAACATTCAAAAGATGTAAATTTTCAGCAATAATAATAATTATTAAGCAACAGACAGACAAATTATATAAAATAAAAAAATCAATTTTTTTTTCTAAACAAAGATAAATTGTGTAATTTTGGTAGTAGTATCAGCATAATAGGAAAGTGCAGAACTGTTGAAATAAATAGTTTTTTAAGATTTGCTGTTTTCAGAGTTTCTGGAGTTACAGAATTTCATACGAGGCACCAAAAACTTTCGAACACTTTTTTGCCTTCTGGAATAAAAAAATAGCCCATTTTCAGGAATTTCAAAATTACAGAAACCTGAAAATATATCCCGAATTTCAGAATTTGCAGTTTTTAGAGTTTCGAAAATTTTTGGAATCTTATTGAAAACAATTACAAGATTAACATAAAACACGAAATTATACAAAGACAAGAAAAAATAAATTTGTAACTTTCAGTGTTTTAACAATTTCAGAATTTTTAGCGAAATATCACGAAATAAGCGTTTTCACCAAAAACTTGGACACTGGACAAAATTTTACAAAAAAAAATTGCAAACAGTTAATTTTTTTGGCCGAGAAAGCAAAAGCGGCAGTTTTGGGCCTCATTTCCGAAGTAATTTGTCTTCGTAGGTATTACTTTCTTCGACTGATAATCTTCAAGTTACTTCAGAAACGTCAAAACAGTGCAAAAATCGTCCAAGTATGCCAAGACAATTTTCCTCCTTTCTAGTTTCATGATTTATTCCCTATTCCATTACGCAAAAGATAAGATGATTGATCGAACGCTTGAATTTCACTGATTCCGATCGCAAAACGTAAATTAATCGAACTAAGTACCGTTTAAGACGAAGCGAATTTTACGACACTTAAAGGAAGTTATTTATTTTGACTCTAATAGCGCGAGTTTTGCAAAAAACCAACGCCATATGTATCATATTTATGCAAATGCGCTGAACCTCGAGCTTTTCCCACGAAGGCGCAAAAATGACTGTGGTAAAAGCAGAGGGATTGATAATTAAATCAAGGGACTCCAAATCGGGGCAAGTTGGAGCACTTTCTTCAGTTAGTAAATGGTCATTTTCCCACGGCTATATTTGCGTAAAAACAGAGGTGTGAAGCGGTGTGTGGGCTCAAAAGAGTGTTGTGAATCCAGCAAGAATGGAAAAAATACACAAAGTCACGTTCAAGGTGTTGTGTCCGTTTTTCGAGTTCGCTTTCTATTACGAAACGCGTTGACGGATCAATTAGGCGAGTTTGTGCTCTTAAAAAGTAAGGATTAACACGTTGTTATGTAACGAGGGTCCTCCTCTACACAGAGATTAAGTTATGAGTCCTCATGTGGGTGATTAGTTGAATGGCAGGAGATTGATAAATGTATCAACTGATTATTAATAAGACGACAACTTTGTTAGAACTTGGTGGCATTGAGTGGCAGTGAAAGGACTTACAGGCGCTTGAGAGCTTTATTTACTACTACATTTTTAAACACCAGATAAACTCGCTCTTTCATTTGATAGAAGAAAAAAACTTTATTTTTCTGGTCTTGAGTGGTCTTTTACTTTTACTATACATATAGAATTGCATTGTTACGCAGATTACGTAAGCATGTTAAATTTCATTTCATTGCGACAACAGGAACCCTCTCAAATTAACAAATCGAGAACCCCTTTGTAAACATAACCTCAAACTTCAAAACCCCATTTAACTACATAGGATTGCATTGTCACGCAGATTACGTAAGTATGCAAAATTTCAATTCATTGTGACAACGAGAACCCTCTCAAATTTGGCTCCGAAAAAATAACCGGCAGACAGATAACATTGTGAGTTAAAAAAAGTTTTTAAAAAAGCTTTTATTTAAAAGATGCACTAAATAGTAAAAAATAATGTATTTCAATCACAGGATATTTTTTCTTACAGGTTAAAATTCCAAAATTTATAAAATTTTGGGAGTTGTCAACTGAACAAAGTAATTCTGAAATGCCGTAGTTTTATAACTCCCAAAGCTTTTATAAATTTTAGAATTTTAACCTGTAAGAAAAAATATTATCCTGTGATTGAAATACATAATTTTTTACTTTTTAGTGCATCTTTTAAATAAAAGCTTTTTTTAAAAAACATTGTTTTTATATATTTTTATTTTTTGCTTTTTAGTCTTTATTTATTGCTTAGATTTATTGTTATTACACTGTGCATCTACCGTGACGTCCAAATGACCAACATACCGTCTATGTCGGTATAAGTTACGGTATGTACAAATCGAGAACCCCTTTGTAAACATAACCTAAAATTTGAAAACCCCATTTAACACTTTTAGGGGGTAATTAACTACATAGAATAACATTGTCACGCAGATTACGTAAGCATGTTAAATTTCATTTCATTGCGACTACAGGAACCCTCTCAAATTTACAAATCGAGAACCCCTTTGTAAACATAACCTCAAACTTCAAAACCCCATTTAATCCCTTTAGGGGGTATTTAACTACATAGGACTGCATTGTCACGCAGATTAAGTAAGTATGCAAAATTTCAATTCATTGGGACAACGGGAACCTTTTCAAATTTGGCTCCGAAAAAATGACCGACAGACAGATAACATCGTGAGTTAAATAAAAGTTTTAAAAACGGGAAAACTTACCAAAAAAAAGTTAAAAAAAACTTCTGCGATTAAAGTTGTGCAATTGATTTTGAATTTTATTTCCAATGATCCCAGTGAACTTAGAATTGAAGAATTTACAAGAAATGAAGTATGAAATTAAGCTCTTGTCCCTAGAATTACGCTGTTCCAATATTTTTTCATGCAATTTATTAATTTGTTTTTTTTTATGATAAAATATTGGGGAATAGTATAATCTGTTTCAAAACTATAAAAAAGCCAACGTCGCATTTTACAGAATTATTTTTTTAAATAAGATTGATAAAATTGTAAAATAGTTATCAATTATTAGGTCTCTCATTGAAAGTATAAATTACATCAAGTATCACTTTTCAGAAGTGTATGAATAATTTACAACAGCTAATTTTGAGAGAAATTGCAACGTTGGCGTTTTTATAGTTTTGAAACAGCTAATATATGTTTTTTTCTTTTTCAAAATTGACATTCATTAATTTTGGGACAATCACATTCAGTGTGCCCATAATTTGTGTGTTTATTTTATTTTTGTTTCAGCATTACCTACTATTTTTAGGATATAAACTTGTTATAAATAATTTCCTTTGCAATTAAAAGACAGTTAAGCAGCAATACATCTTATTATTTTATAAACCTTCCCAATAAAGTAGTTAAGATCTCAAAACATAACGATTTAATTCTGATTTTCAGCGGCTTTTGTACATCGGGGAGAAAAAACTGGAGTTTTTATAATAATTATTATTATTGTAAAAATATGTATAAAAATTGTAATAATAAGGTAAACCTATTTTTTTATACAAAACTACTTTTATAATAAATACCACGACTGCGTACTTTTTTTTACAATTTTTTCATGTACTACCCTCATTCCACCATTACCAATTTGTTTTGTACTTGTTCTAAATACATAATTTCATTTGCAATTAAAATATAGTGCAGCGGAAAAACATAATATTTATTTGATGGATAACCTCTCCATTGAGAAATCATTGAGAAAAAAATTTTTTTTTCAACATTAAACTTAGCCAACATGGAATTGAAATTTTCGGCTTTTCGCATCTCTATCTTTATGTCTGCACGTAATCGTAAACTCAAGAAATTTGCTTTCAGAATTACTCTGATAGGTAAAAATTAAAGCACAGTCGATCATACATAGGACCTCAATCAACTTTTCAAATCTCGTCCTTTACGTTAATTAACTTAATAAAAATAAGAATGTGTAGTTGCAAAATTATTGTAACAGAGAATTAAGTGTAATTGTAATAAATCACTTAAAAAATGCTAATTATAATGTGATTGTGACCAGTTGTAATTATTATAATTTTATTAAATAAATGTGTAAAGTGGCAACTTCCCTAAAAAATTTCAGCCACTAAAAATTATGAAGAAAAGCCATCCGAACATTTCAATTGTGATGAATGGTACTTTTATTCCAATAGACATTTATTTTTACTAGAATTTTGCTATGACACTCGATTTACGTTACCAAAAATTTGCATATTTTCCACCTGTTAGCTGGGTAGTAAAAGATAGCTACTGTGAAGGACAGATAATACACTGGCTCCCGTTAAAATTTCACAAGTTCATTAGAGATAACTTTTAAACTATTTGACAAAAATTAAATTAATAATTTTTTATGGATTTCCGAAAACAAACTGTTGTAATCTACAGACTTAAAAAGTTAAAAAAATAATTTTTTAAACAATGAAATTAAAAAACTTTATTAACAAACAATTTTTTTTGATTTATGCTCCTATAGGCGACTTTAGAAACGTAGATGCTTTCATGTCGTGAAAACCCCATTCAAAAAACTTTTACATTGCTTTTGCCCTATCTGCGAACTTATTGCACGTGTGTAAATGGCGCTTTAATGAAGAAATTTGCAACATTGTTACTCAAGTATTTAACGAGTGTTAGAAATTGTACATCAAGTAATAATAAGGTGTGATTTTCGTTATCCCTTGTCCCTTTCCTTTGGCATTCTCCACCTGTCATAACATTTCCAGCGAATTCCAGATTGTCGATTAGATAGCAAGTCAAGTCGAGTCGCGGTTGTATGTCCACGTCCGAGAATTTGCATTATTCAATACAGATGTTGATGACAGATAGACCAGCTCGAACAGAGGCCATTCCAGGCCACAAAGACCCACTCTCTTCACTAGACATACAACCAGAAAGAGCAAAATCTAGTATTTACATTCCAAAACTGTTGATTGTGAGAGATATTTTGATAATAGTGAGATTAAGGAATGAGTTAATTGGTAAAGTTTTTCGTTGACTGCAAATTCTTCTATTACTATCAATTAAATGCGAGAAAAACTGTGGAAATTTGATGATAATCATTTGTGGTGATAAAATATATAGTGTGGTAGAATTTTTTTGGCTGGCAGTGTTTTTGTCTAAAGAACGGGTCGCCAGGAGCCACAATAAATGTACCTCAACGCACAAAATTAATTCATGTGATACCTAGCCATGTAAAATGTTCCAGGGAATCGATTGGTTTCAATGAAACTGAAAATTGTAATTCAAATATTTTAAACTATTCTTATGTAAAATGGTGCCAGAAGTCAATTGATGGCGAGAAAACTGAAGGTGGTAAAGATGTCAACAATATGTATATATCAATAATATGTGTTTTATATTTTGTCAATAAAATCGTAAAATCACCAATAAATACATATTTATGTTTTCGTTTGTGTTTTTTTTTCAATTTTTTTTAAATATCTATGTAATATGTTCCGGGGAATCGACTGGTCTCGAAAAACCGCAAAATTGCAGCCAGTTTTAAAGATATAGACTAATATTGATTGATTTATTATATTCATATTAATTGATTTTATCAATTTAAGCAAAACTATGAGAGGTTAAATATATTACGAGTTATATCTAGGTACTCGTATGTAAAATGTTCTGAGGAATTGAGTGGAGAACCATAAAATCTACAACAGATTTAAACATACCAATATTATATTGTTTTTTTTTAATGTGATTTTCTTTATTTTCTCGTTTCGAAGAAACCATGTGACAAAATTTCTATTTTTTGAGCAAAGGCTTGGTGTCGAAAAAACGCTTAAATCACCGGCAGTCACTTAATTTTACTTAATTTCAGTAGGTACTGTAAGTGTAATTAGATATATTTCAAACTATACTTATGTAAAATGGTCTCAGAAGTCAATTGGCGTAGAGAAAAAATGGACAGTTGTAAAGATGTCAACGAATTTGTGTTTCATATTTTTACAATTTCGGAAAAATTATAGAATAGTATGGAATTTTTTGCATATGTAAAATGTTCCGAAGAATCGATTGATGTTGATAGAACCGCAAAGTTGGAGCCAGTTTTGAAGGTATAGACGAATATTTATAGAATTTTTAGTTTTGCCTTTTTTATCGTATCAATTTTAGCAAAACTATATGAGAGGTTAGATATGTTTTTAGCTATATCTAGTCGTATGTAAAATGTTCTGAGGAATCGAGTGAAGGACCGCAAAATCTCCAACAGATTTAATTTAGACGAATACTAAGTTTTTGTTTTCTTGTTTTGATGTCTTTTGACACCCAATAAGTTTAAAGATATTGGAGAATATTAAGGTTTTTTCGATTTTTTTAAATTTCTTTTTTCCTATTTTGATGTTTTCTGAGGAATGACTTGGTGTCCAAAAAACCGAAAATTATCGTCAATTTTCAAGTTTTTGTTGATTAGTTGAATAGTGCATATCATGTTTAACTATTCTTAGGTAAAAAATGTAAAGATATAAACTAATATTTGTTTTGTGTCAGGTCACTCACAAATGTTATTTTTCGTTCCGTGGAATCGATTATAAAAAAATCATGTTAATACATATCAGTTCCAAAATTATTGACCATTTTTTAAACCAGTTTCTCTGAATTTGTGATTTTTTTTAAGTGTAATTTTGTAAGGTACTTACATAAAAATGGTCCAAGAAATCGATTGACGTCATCGAGAAAACTCCACATTATTGACAGTTTTGAAGATATCGAATACTGCCTAACTTCTATTTTTTATTTTTTTAATTGACCAATTTTTCAAAAATTGTTTAAAAATAGCGTACCTTTCAAATAAAAGAAGAGTCATTTGGATAACATATTACAAAAATATGCCTTCGAATGTGTAGAATTGTTAGTAAGTACTATACTAAAATATGCCTTCGAATGTGTAGAGTTGTTAGTAAGTACTATACAATAATAAAAGAAAACTAAAGAAATTCATTAAGAAAGAAGAAAAAAATTGAGCTTTGGTTAAGTTGTTTTTGTATATTACATATACAGGCTGTTCCGTCCAAACCCCACATTAGAAGTTTTGAAAGTTCTAATAAAGATATTTATTTGAGAGTTGGTACTCAGGCAAATATTTTCAAGATGGCAGCACTATTAAGTCGCTATTAACTTTCTTATTTTAAATGGAAAGCTATGTTTTTCACTGCGTTTTTGGATTAGTTGAGTTATTCTAAGGAAGTTTTTATTAGCTTTCCCTATACACAAGTTTAACCGTTTTCGAGATATTTAGGATTTTTAAAAATTTTTGAATTTGCACCTGCCCTTTAAAAAATCGGTAACTCGCTTAGTTTTAGAGATTTCGAAATCATGTTTGGAGAATTGAAAGAGAAAGTCTATATCTGTTGTTCAGTGTGATCAAAATTGGAATTGAAGTTAATAAACCCAAAAATTTTAAGGTTAAGTTTGGACAACTTCAAGTTCCCAAAACTTAATTTTTTCAAATGGGATGTCCCAATTTTTATTCTACTAGATGGAGGAGAATTTTTTTCTGCATCAATCTGTATTAGCATTCCCTATACCTATCTGTGATAATTTTCAAGTTATGTCGTTTTTTTTGTTATTATAGGAAATTTCTTACTAACCACAGCTATTTTTACATAGTTTGCCATAAAAACATTTCTGATTAAACTTAAACTACAAACTCTGTTCAAAATTGTGTTATCAGACTGTGAAAACAAAATAAATTCATTGGGTGTTGGTTTGAAAAACTTTAATTTCTCACCTTTTTTCATTCGTTTTCATGGCAACCTATGAGAAAAGGCCTATAGCTAATGAATTTCTCAATCCCAACAAAAAGGTATTGTAACTTGAAAACTATTAAACATAAGTATAGGAAATGTTAACACAGATCGAAGCAGAATTAAATTCTCTACCATCTAGTGAAATAAAACTTTTGTCATTTCATTTGAAAAAAGTGAGTTATGGGTGCTTAAAGTTTTGCAAACTTAATTTTAAAAATTTGGAGTTTGTTATTCTTTTTTAGAAATTTGAAAACACCAAAGGAAAGATCTAGGCTTCCTCTTTCAAATGAGCTCAAAAATATTTCCAAATTTTTAAAAATCGCAGAGTTATCGATTTTTGAACTGGAAAGTGCAAATCCAAAAAAAATTTAAAAACCATAAATATTTTGTCAACGGTTAAATTTGGGTATAGGATCAGCTTATGAAAACTACCTTAAAATAACTCTAGTAATTCTATCTTGAGAATATTTTCATTGAGCAGGACCTAAAAGATTATGGTTGTACACAAATTTTCAGATGACTATGATTATTAGAACTCCCAATACTTCTAAAGTGGGGTTTAGACAAAACATATTTTGTTATACATTTTTATACATTATTTTATTATATTTTGTTTTTGTTATACATATGTATATTTTGTATATTACACATTTTTTGTTTATGGGTGATTAAAATAAAGTGGTACTTCGAACGTGGCCTTTTGATCCGCGATTTTTCCCCGATTTAATTTCACATGTTTGGTGGGTAATTTATGACGACATTATCTCACCTTTGTCTAGACCCACCACGTTGAGGGCCTTTTGTGCCTTGGGAACAAAGCCCAACAGCCCCATGCTATTAATAATACAGGCATCAGTCAATGTTTGATGGACTCTGTCCATCTATCTATTTCTGGACCCGTTTGGACACCTCTTGTCTAAACAGGAAGCCCTATTTCTCCCAAACGATTTTTTCGCAATTTACGACCAATCACTCCTCAGCCACTAAAATCGCAATTAAAATTGATTAGGGGCCCAAATCAATTGAATTAAACCCAATGAAGCTCATGTGCAGAACTATGACCTTATCCGCTTGGACATGATTAATTTAAACACTTTAGTGGACATAACACACGACACTTATTAATTTATGGCTTAAATTAATTTATAGATGTTTAACACACTTGACACAGATGGTCTTCTGATTTTGTGCCACTGATGCATTCCTTCCAAATTTTAATCTCATCTCACGGTATTCATTTCCGCATTGTACGCACAAGAAAACCGGTAAAATACCGACCATCTGTCACCTCGGGACTTTTGACGGGTCAAGAAAGTGATTTTTTGTCATAAGTGGTCGAATATGGTGAGCACTTTCATGTCACAAGAATCATTTTCTAGCGTATATAAAGTAGAGCGAGGTTATTATTAACCTGGAAACGATAATTCGAAGGAAATTTGTTGTTTCGCCATTAAACGAGGCTAATTATTTAATCACCGAAACGCCCAGTTGTGGATGATTGTGAGATAGAAGCCACGTATTCAGAAAAAATCACTTAGTCTTACAATTGAAGCTTATTTTAGTCTACATTTCTTATGTTTGTGAAATAAATAATGTACACTGTGAGAAGGTAATGTAGTACCTACTTAATACTCGTAAAATGTTCCAAGGAATAAATCGGTGTTTTTTTTTTGATAAATTTTTCCAAACAATGGGACACAAATTATTTTCAGCTTCAGCGATACTGTGAAACGGAAAAGATATTTTTGAGCTTAAGTACTCGTACGTAAAATGTTCTGAAGAACCGAATGGAATATTTTTCTTATTTTGTCACTTTCGGTGAAACTATGGAGCCAAATTGATATTGAAGAAGTGAAATAATCGACAATTTTGAAGTTATATTGCCGAATAGTTAGTTATTTATATTTTGTTAATTGTTTCTTCGTATTTTGTCAGTTTTGAAACTATGAGTCAAAACAGATATGTAAAATGTTCTAAGGAATCGATTACTGATATAAAATCATCGACACTTTTTAAAATATCGACGAATATCTACGTTTTGTGATGTAATGTATGGGACAAAATTCGTCTGTTTTAGTGATACGTAGTATGTAAAATGTCCTGAGGAGTGAAATGGTCTCGATAAAACTGCAATAGACAATTTGAAGACCAGTATTAAATTTATAGTTTTTTTTTAAATTTTGTAAACGAAAGTTAGATAAAGAATTGTCAATTTTGGAACTGTACATATTCGTATGTAAAATGTTCCGAGGAACCGAATGGAATATTTTTCTTATTTTGTCACTTTCGGTGAAACTATGGAGCCAAATTGATATTGAAGAAGCGAAATAATCGACAATTTTGAAGTTATATTGCTGAATAGTTAGTTATTTATATTTTGTTAATTGTTTCTTCGTATTTTGTCAGTTTTGAAGCTATGAGTCAAAACAAATATGTAAAATGTTCTAAGGAATCGATTACTGATATAAAATCATCGACACTTTTAAAAATGTCGATGAATATCTACGTTTTGTGATGTAATGTATGGGACAAAATTCGTCTGTTTTAGTGATACGTAGTATGTAAAATGTCCTGAGGAGTGAAATGGTCTCGATAAAACTGCAATAGACAGATTTGAAGACCAGTATTAAATTTATAGATTTTTTTTATTTTGTAAACGAAAGTTAGATAAAGAATTGTCAATTTTGGAACTGTACATATTCATATGTAAAATGTTCCGAGGAACCGAATGGAATATTTTTCTTATTTTGTCACTTTCGGTGAAACTATGGAGCCTAATTGATATTGAAGAAGCGAAATAATCGACAATTTTGAAGTTATATTGCTGAATAGTTAGTTATTTATATTTTGTTAATTGTTTCTTCGTATTTTGTCAGTTTTGAAACTATGAGTCAAAACAGATATGTAAAATGTTCTAAGGAATCGATTACTGATATAAAATCATCGACACTTTTTAAAATATCGACGAATATCTACGTTTTGTGATGTAATGTATGGGACAAAATTCGTCTGTTTTAGTGATACGTAGTATGTAAAATGTCCTGAGGAGTGAAATGGTCTCGATAAAACTGCAATAGACAGTTTTAAAGACCAATATTAAATTTATAGATATTTTTATTTTGTAAACGAAAGTTAGATAAAGAATTGTCAATTTTGGAACTGTACATATTCATATGTAAAATGTTCCGAGGAACCGAATGGAATATTTTTCTTATTTTGTCACTTTCGGTGAAACTATGGAGCCAAATTGATATTGAAGAAGCGAAATAATCGACAATTTTGAAGTTATATTGCTGAATAGTTAGTTATTTATATTTTGTTAATTGTTTCTTCGTATTTTGTCAGTTTTGAAGCTATGAGTCAAAACAAATATGTAAAATGTTCTAAGGAATCGATTACTGATATAAAATCATCGACACTTTTAAAAATGTCGATGAATATCTACGTTTTGTGATGTAATGTATGGGACAAAATTCGTCTGTTTTAGTGATATGTAGTATGTAAAATGTCCTGAGGAGTGAAATGGTCTCGATAAAACTGCAATAGACAGATTTGAAGACCAGTATTAAATTTATAGATTTTTTTTATTTTGTAAACGAAAGTTAGATAAAGAATTGTCAATTTTGGAACTGTGCATATTTATATGTAAAATGTTCCGAGGAACCGAATGAAAAAGTCGTGTAAAACGTTTTAAGAAATCAACTGAAAAAACCGACAGTTGAGGAGTTATTAATAAATATTGGGGCACAATTAGTACTTTTTTGAACTAAAGCCATATAGTAACATCGATTATCATTTTGTCAATTTCTAAGCACACAACTGACAATTCTATATGTCGGCGAATATGTAACTTATTTCAGCGAAAGTATCTACCAAAGTAATATTTTTTGAGTTACAATTAAGTCAAATTTTCCAAGAAATTCCAGGCGGTAAGAAAATAGTAAAATCATTGATAGTTTTGTTGAATACATAGTTATTTCTTTTCATTATTTTATTTTTCTTGTTTTGTTAATTTCGAAAATAGCGTTGTTTTATTTTAAAATGTTCCATGAAGTCAATTGTCGTTGAAAAAAGCGACAGTTGTGGAGATATTAATGAATATTTCGGTTTTTTTGTCAATTTTGGAGAAACTATGCAATACAATTGATATTTTGTGAACTGTACGTATATAAAATGTTCGGAGGAATCGATTGTTGTCGAAAAAAACAAACGCAAAATTACTATCTGGCCAGAAATTATTCACGAATTTTTCTGCTTTCATAATAGTTGTAATTTTGTAAGTTATTAATTATTATATTTATGTAAAATAGTCTAGGAAATCAATTGACGTCTTTGACTGATAGTTTTAAAGACACCTATTAACATGCAGGTAACGCATTTTTAATTTTCCTCGTATTCTTGTCTTAATTCGGCAAAGGTGAAACTATGGGACAAAAGCTATCAGCTACGTATACCTAAGTAAAGTGTTCCGATGACACGAGTGGAAAACCATAAAACCACCGACGGTTTTGAAGTTTTTGTCGAGTACCTAATTAGTTATCTTTATTTGTTTTAAAATAAAAATGTTAATATAATTTTAAACTATAGGGGTATCTATGTAAAATGTTCGAAGAACTCAATTGACGTTGAGCAAAGCGATAGTTGCGACTATATCTATTAATAAATATTTTGGTTTCTGTCACCGAGAGAGAAACAATGCAACACAATTGATATTTTTTTTAGCTACAAGTATACAGGCTGATTCTTAAATAGACCAACAATTTTTTATCACAGCTTTCCAAGGATAAGCAGCAACGATCTGCACCATATTTACGTTTTTATTTCGTAGGGGTAGAAACCCCCTAATCCGTGCCACCTACGACGCTCATGAGTTCAAATTAATTGTATTGGAAAAAATGTGCTTATTTTCATGAATATCGATAATAAACAGTGATCATTGTTGCATTGTCATCAGATGATTATCATGCTTTCTACTAACTGTGCTAACACTTCTTACGAACACATCAGTGGCGTACGCTTTATCTCTAACGTAACTTTAAAAATTTTTATTTCAAAAACGGTTATACAAGGAATTTTTTTACTATTTTTCCTAGCATGTACTCATTTCAGACTACCTTGGGAACAGTTTTGTCGGTCTATTTAAGAATCACGCGTATGTAGGTATATAAAATGTTCCGAGGAATCCATTGCCATCGAAGAAAATCACAGTCAGTTCTTTTTTGTTGTAACTTTGTACGCTATTATACTTATGTAAAACAGTCGAAGAAATCAATTGGTGTTTTCGAGAAGAATCTCCAACTGGACGGCTAAACATTTTTTGAGCTGTAGCTGTACCTAGGTAAAATGTTCCGAGGAATCGATTGACCACGAGAAAAATCTCTAAATTCGCCGGGCAATATATTTTTTAAATAAAACTAAAAAAAGTAATGTAAACTGTAACTTCTCGAATAATTTGTTTTATTTTAACATAGTGATTATGAAACAGTGTAATGACCGACCGACCCCTGCTTACCGTTAAGCCCTTGAACGTCTCTTAATCGTTTAATTTATCCTACATAATCTTCTTTAGATTCCAGTGTAAATTGCATAAATTGCCTCTCGAGAGGGAAAGATTTACACTCGAACTCTCCACACAATCGATCGTAATTAACATTGATACACTTGTTATTGCATTCGCTTCCGTTAAAACCACCTAACTAAATAAAATTTTATAAGTGTGTCGCTGACCAAATTCCTGAAACCCGTTGACACTTTCTTAATTAACCCAATGCATATTTTATTTTTCAGTGCAAAGCCCCGTTGTCCGGCTCCGCCCCCCTAGGATGGCCCCTCTGCCTCGGTCCTTCCGGTGTCGCCATCCACCTGGGCCCCCTGGAAGCCTCCGTGCTGCGAAACAGCGACTGTTACCTCTGCATTAGAGGCGCCCCACGTGTTGAACTCGCCCTCATTTGGCGCCAGAATTCGCAAATTCACAGCCACACTGTGGCCGAATTCACCGATCGGAATTCCGAAGCCATCATGTGCTCGAATTTGCGCTCGGTGGCCGATTTGGAATTGATGTCGTATGACGATTTCGACGGTGTTGAGTTGCCGGAGCTTTTGCAGAATTTGCTGGTTTCGGTGGAGCATGCCATAGAGCGGGTGCCGTTGGATGATTTGACATTTCCGTGTTCGCAGTGTCTTCAGTATTTGCCGGTTGAGAGGCGGGAGGATGAAGTGATGACATGTGCATGTCAGTGTTCTTGTTCAAGTCCAGTGTTTAAGAGGGATTCCGCCATGCAAACTAGTCCGATGTTTGAATTTGCCGGATCGATTCCGCATATTGATAGTGATGATGAGGAGGATAAGGAGTCGATCAAAAGTGGTGAGTTTGCTTTAGCTTTGACAAAGATATTATGAAGAAATGGTCGCGTTATCAAACCATTTGGCAATTGCAGCCAAAACGTCATCAAAACCAAATCAAATGTTTTTCTTTGCTACGAATTACCTTATTGCTTTTCAGTCAGCTGTAAATCATACAATTTCAACTCATGTCTAAGCCAAAATACAGCCACAGCATTATCTTCCATTTTCAAGTTGGATAGTGTTATCAAAGGAATATGTTAAAAGCCAGTTAACAGCAAAAGCCTAATGATCCATTTAGTAAATACCGATTCCAGCAAAAAAAAATAAATGCGGATTAGAACAAAATCGAGTTAGTAAGAAAGTCAATAAAATCTGGTAACTTTTCATGTCGTTCAGCCACATTGGGGTGGTTTTATTGTTATCTCTTTCTAACACAACGGTACAATGCGGTACTTTCGATACCTAAATTTTTGCACCATTTGTCACTCATTGTCACAAATCTTTCCCGCTATTTTAGATTAATTTACAACCAAAGGCGCAAACCCCTCACAGACAGAAATAGAAAGTGTAAGACATTAGAAAGATAGAAAGAGATAACTGCAGGTACCATTCTTGGTCTGCCGGCCAGATTTCAGCCAAATAGCTCTAAAATACATTTTAGGGAAATTAAGCTAAAAACTAACATATTATTTCACATCACAGCCTTATAGTTTTAAATGGCGGTACAAGGGAGCAGGAGGACGTGTTGGATGAAAGCGAAAAATCTTCCATGTTGTTTTAAAATTAAAAAAAAATAGCAAATTATAAATTTCTAGCAGATTTATTCAATTTACCGTCGCAATATACAAGTGTAACGTTACTAAAGATGTAAAATTTTTTTTTTCAAATTAAATGTTTTTTTAAAGATGTATTAAAAAATTGAACAATGAAAGATTTATTGTATTTTCTGTTATTTTGAAGGCGCATTACTTTTTCGGATCTTTTTTATGCGTTTTTGTCAATAAACCTCAGTTCGCACAAACTTTTATATTACTGGGACTGAATATCAAGCCTAATATTATTTATCAAGAACACAAAAAAAGTAACATCATCCGCCATTCCTATAACAGAGTCTTACATCTGGTGTATCCATGTTATAGTTATTTAGTTTTCTGGATGGATGCATAGCAGCATTTACAGGTTTTTGCTCTTCTTTATCTACAATGTAACCATTTTCTCCCCAAAAGCAAATATTTTGACCATTTGGCCATAAGAGCAAATTAGGTTGAAATGATGTTTTTATGACTATTTAGCTTTTTTTCCTACATGTTAGCTTGTTAGCTTTAAAAGCTTAAAAGCTGCTACTTTGCAATTCTCACAGCCACACGGCTGCATTTCAGCAAATATTGATGGCTGTTTTAAAACTGTAAATGCCAAAAAATGGTGCGCCAAATCGGTCAGTACAACGTCACAGAAACCTTACCAAAGCGCTTCTGTGGATAGCTGTAAAAGTTAAATGGCTGTTCATTTTGTTGCGAAAACGTTTTGGTGACCAAATAAAAACAGTGTGTGCTACTTGGGATAGTTTCGCCGTAATCGGCATTTGAAAAAAAAAAGAAATACAATTAATAATTTGATTGGTTTCAAAGCCGCAATCATAAAGAAAGTTGCTAATTGTCGTTTTGTGTCTCTTTCAACTTTGCTCATTAATTGATTGGTTCTGCGATCAAACCCCGCCTCAGTTTTTTCAGTTCATTTGAGAATTAGTAATTATGAAGCACCTGGAGCTATCAGCGTCCGTCAATTAATTATTTTAATTGCTGCAAACGCGAACTTGTAATTATTTAATAGCAAACTGTAGCGATTATTTAACTGCGTGGTATAGAGACAACACCCCTAAGCCACAGTAACGGATCACGTCATAAATATGCATCTGCTTCTAATTGACACCCAATTATACTCAGTTCTGCAAGCATTGGAGTTTGTGTCTCCACGTGTGTGCCAGGAGTTCATCAACATTCGGCTCGGATTGTAAACAGAGTCTTGTACCTGTCAAAATTGGGATTATTTAGGTCGTAGATGCAGTCTGCATATGTTTATGAAGTGAATAAGCACAGGAAGCTGGTGAACAATGATTAATGTTTCCCTCAGGTAGTTTCAGCCCACGCCGAAAGTTTCCGTTAAATACTCCAATGACACCTATTTGTCAATTTGGATGAGAGCCACTTAGTGATTTTTTGCCACCTGGTAATTGGTTTTTGAGAGGCCCTCGAGGTGCTTTTTACGAGGAAGATGATTAAAGTGTTTTTAATTGGTTATTGTCTTTTGACGAAGAAGAAAGCTCGAATACTTTCAGTGTTGTTCCAAAACAAAAAAATCAAAAATTTAAAGAAAACTCGTTTCTCAAATTTGAGAACCTCTGAAAATTGAAATATTTGAACTTGGATGACCTTGGACATATTTGTTTTACCATTTTTATAATAGATATTCTAGTTCAAGAATAGAGCAAGGTTTTTAATTTTTTTGTCACTATATTATGAAAAAATGTCAATTATTTTGTAACATTTTGTTCAATATTGTTATATATTAAAAATTTTTTTACATCTTTAGTAACGTTACACTTGTATATTGCGACGGTAAATTGAATAAATCTGCTAGAAATTTATTATTTGCTATTTTTTTTTATAATTTTAAAACAACATGGAAGATTTTTCGCTTTCATCTAACATGTCCTCCTGCTCCCTTGTACCGCCATTTAAAACTATAAGGCTGTGATGTGAAATAATATGTTAGTTTTCAGCTTAATTTTCCCTAAAATGTATTTTACAGCTATTTGGCTGAAATCTGGCCGGCAGACCAAGAATGGTACCTGCAGTTATCTCTTTCTAACTTTCTAATGTCTTACACTTTCTCTTTCTGTCTGTGAGGGGTTTGTGCTTTTGGTTGTAAATTCCCCTAAAATAGCGGGAAAGATCTGTGACAATGAAATGAGGCAGTTGGTCCAAAAATTTAGGTATCGAAAGTACCGCATTCTACCGTTGTGTTAGCAAGAGATAACAATAAAACCACCCCAATGTGACTGAATGACATGAAAAGTTACCAGATTTTATTGACTTTCTTACTAACTCGATTTTGTTCTAATCCGCATTTATTTTTTTGTCCTTGCCTTTCAATGAACCACGAAACGATACAAATCAAATTTTCCACTTTCTCACTGCCCAAAATAGAGGACAATAGCGGTTTCCACATTTAATAACTTTAAGCGCGTGTTGAATTATGACTGAAATTATGTAAAAGTCGAAATAAAAGAGAAGTCTTCTTACTTCACCCAATAAACAATTATCAGAGAAGCATCAATGTTGAAATTTTTTTGTATATCTCCAAAGAACTCTTCTTTGATATGAGACATCTTTAAAGACAGTGAATTATATTTTGATATTTGATAAATAAAAATTTGTATTAAAGCGTGCTTATTAATCTTATTATCCTGAAACCTACTTTGAGCTTCAACAAATTCCACAGCATCGGTTATGTCTATTGGCCACAAATTTCTATGTAACTATAATTTTTGATTGATAGTAGCTACTATAAAATGCAGCAGTCAAATCGGAGCATATTAGAGTGCATAATTTATCACTAGCTAAAATGTTTCCACAGATCCGTAACCGTATATCACAGCGTATTGGCTTTTATTGCTTACTAACAGCTAACATAACGAAAATAAGGTTGTAACAAGACTCGAAGCAATATTTTGGTCAACAGACTTTTTAGCTAAAATTAAGTATAAACAGCCATTTTGTTTACTAACTCCAAAATTTTGGTAAAATGCTGCAACACTGATAATGCAGCGTATCGGCTTTCATAACTTATTAACAGCCAAAAAATTTTCACAGCTATAGAACTGTAATATGGTTGCAATAAGGTTTAGGAAAGCTAAGCAAATGTCTCAAATTCAGCTATTTGGCTGTAGCTGTATATTGGCATTTTTTTTTGCTGGAATCGATACTAAATGGAGCCGTAGGCTTTTGCTGTTACCTGGCTTTTAACATATTCCTTTGATGACACTATCCAACTTAAAAATGGAAGATAATGCTGTGGCAGTATTTTGGCTTAGACATGAGTTGAAATTGTATGATTTAAAGCTGACAGAAAAGCAATAAGGTAATTCGCAGCAAAGAAAGACATTTGATTCGGTTTTGATGACGTTTTCATGACTATCTTTTGGCTGCAATTGCCAAATGGTTGAAACTGTGCTACTTGGGATATTACCGTAGTAATCGGCCTAAAAGTTTGTTAACTTTTTTAACCAGTTCCTTTCTGATTAACGCCCACCACTAAACTATAAAACAGTTCTAAACAACCTGCCAATTGATTATTTCATTAAGCACAACTTCATCTAGTTTATTAGTCCCTCAGGGCACCATTCTCAGTCCTCATCTTTCGCCCACTTGTAGATTATCGTTCCAGCACGCGATTATCTATTAAATCCCCATTTCTGGTCATAAATCAGTTAGTCGATCGATTTGCGGCCCAAAGCACGTCCCAAACTCGCGCTTAATTGCGATTTATTAACCACACCACAAGAGAGAGAGAGAGAATGCGTGTCCCAAATGCATATTAAAAATGGATAAATTGTATAATAGTTGAATAAATGCAAGGCGAAGAGGACGCCAACGCACAGACCCAGAATATCGTATGCATATGCATGTCTAACTGTTTATTACAGATACAATGCATGTCAACGAGTGGGCTCGAGTGTATGAATTACTTTCGCTACTGCGCTCTTATGAATGAAAAATGGGACAACGACCAAGCTATAGTTCACTCAAAGAACAAGTTGTAAAATATCAAAAATAAACACAAAACTTTTTTGGATACTGAGGCACAATTACAGTGGCTCCTGGCGACCTGCACTTCTTTTTAAGATTTTGAGGTTTAAAAATTTAATTCCTGTTTAAAATTCCTGTACACACATAAATTGCACATTAAACGGTTACGTGAGGCACAATTTTTGTGGCGCCTGGCGACCTATTCCTGGACACAACACAAAAAATGCAAAAATTACGTACAACTGATTATTACCGAATTTTAACCATTTTTCCTGTCATTTTTCTAAATAAATTGGTGTTGCCTTGTTTTGACAAACTTACTTATAAGTGAAAAAAAGTAAAAATTTCTGCCTTGATTTGATGAAATCGTTCAAATTTAATGAATGTCGGTTAGAAGAAAATATGCGAGAATAAAGCAGTTTAATCTTCAGTTTGTTACTTTCTGACTTGTATTGGTAAAATATTTCGAGTTTATTGAATTTCTCAGTGAAAACTGCACAAAACTGAGCGAAACAGACAGAAATAATTATTTAAACTAGTTAATTCATCAAATTTGCAACGTTGTTCGTTAAGAAAATTTCCAAAATAGAGTAGAATTGGCAAAAATATGGCGTTTCAAACCTAGTTCCATATTTTTAGCAAAATTTTCCAAATTTAGGAAGTTTCGGGGTGAAAAACACTGTAAAACCTACTGACAAGTAAAACTAATTTTTCAAATTTTGTTCCTTGTTTCTGGTGAAATTTTTCAAATTTGATGTATTTCTTAGTTAAAATTACTGTACAAATTCATTCAAATGTGTAAAAATAATGCAGTTCAGACGTGTTATTCTGCAATTTGGGTCTCAGTTTGGAAAAATGTGTCAAATCTACCAGTCTGACATAAAAAATGCTCTAAAATCGAACCAAACAGGCAAAATTTTTCAAACTTGTGGAGTTTTCTGAGAAATTATCGTTTAAAATCTACTGGAAGAAAGCTTTACACAAGAGTTTTTACACGATCTCTGCTTTTTTTCCTTAAATTTAGTGAGTTTATCAATAAAAAATGCTCGAAAATATAGTTAGACCGAAATTTCCGACACTTTTTTGACTTGTTTTGGCAAAATTATTCAAATTTGAACGTATTTCGTTAAGAAAAGTTTTAAAATCGAATAAAATTGGCAAAAATAAGACATTTTAAAGCTAATTCTCAAATTCATTTCCCTGTTTTTAGTAAAAAATTTTCAAAATTAAAAATTTTCTGAATGATAGACACTTCAGAATCCACTGAAAAATTAGGTAAAAGTAAAACTACATTTTTTCAAATTTTATGTCTTGTTTCTGATGAAATGTTTCACATTCAATGTATTTCTCAATTAAAATTCCTGTGAAAATTGAGTCAAACTGGTAAAGACGTAATTGTATAATTTTGGTTTCGTTTTGGCAAAATTAGTCAAATCTAATAGTTGACAGTTTTGAATCTTTTCTTGTTTTTGGGAAAAAAAATCACATTTCTTTTTGAGTAATCAGCGTTTTAAAATTCACTGAAAGAAAATTTTGCACTCTGTCAAATTTGACACATTGACATGAAAAATTGACACATTTGAACGCAATTTTACACTGTTGCCTTGTTTTGCCAAATTTTTTCAAATGTATTTATATTTTTTTGATAAGTGAAAAAAAGTGAAAGTTTTAGCTTGTTGTCATGAAAATGACTTAAATCAAACGGATCTTGACTTTGCCAATTTCTGCCTTTTTTGGGCAACATTTTTCATTAAGAAGTGCTCCAAAATTGACTAGAAGTGGCAAAAATAAGGCACTTCAAATCTAAATTTTGAATGTTAATTGTCTTTGACACAGTTTTCCAAATGTGCTGAATAGGTTATTGAAAAATTTGTTACCAAAATATTTTTTTGACTATTAAAGTATATTATTTTTGATGGTTTATTGACTGTATTCTTATTAGTTCCGTTTCCTCGTGGGCGTCCCACGATCTGAATTTTCCCGGCCGGTCTGTTTTCTGCATTTTTTCCGTCTTGTTTAAAGTAAAAGGTGGTCGCACGTTCGCCCTTTGGCAAAAGAAATAATCGCATTGTGCGCTTTTTGTCCGGCTTTATAACCGATCGGCCGTATTTGGTAATACACGCGCTTTTATGGAAGATTACATATTTGTACCCTGTCTTTTGCGATTGTAAATAATAGGAAAAGCCGCACTGCCGATATCGAGACGTATACGGAAATGATATTCCACAAGAAGGCACGATGGAAGATTCATTTTAAAACACTAGAAAAATAATAAAGAACTTTCATGCGAAATTCTGTTTATTAATAGCAATAAAATAACAAATACGAAAATATTAATTAAAACACATCGCTGGGACACTCGGTATTGTCCATTATTTATAATTTTTTTATAAATGAATTAATCATTATAAATAATTGAAGTAGAAAATAAATAATAAATAAATAAATAAATAAATAAATAATGATTTATTTGCCTTAAAGTGATACATAGTTCACAAGCATAGTCAATACATAGTCAATTACAACAATTACATAATTTCACAATTTACTAATTAAAATCGGATAAAATATGGCCGACATTTTTAATACAATATAATAGGGACTTTAACAGTTTTTCTTTGATAATTTTTGAAAGAAGATTTTCGGGAAGTGTAGCAATCTTGGTAGGTACATATTAAAATAAGTAGGGCCATAATAATTTGAACTATTTCTGCTTGTATTGGTGCGGGTGTAATTCAAGAGGATTCTATTATTTTTTCGTGTACTGTAATTGTGATTTTCATGGTGGATTCTATAAGAACTTATATTTCTTTTTACATATATAAGGCTTACAAATACATTGCTGGAACTGTTAGTATGCCTAATTTTTCAAAAGATTTTTTGACATCGTCTCGATATTTTAATCCCTCTAATTTTAAAAATTCTAATGATGTGGCTAGTATGACCTCAAATAAAGATTGCATAGGAGAAGCAGCTATGAAACAGAGCAAAATACACCATTTTTAATATCTGACAATTTCAATTTCTTTAGGAGATATACAGTTTTGACTAATTTAGTGCTAATTACATCTACATGTTTATCCCAAGATAGTCGTGGGTCTAGTTCAATTCCAAGGAATTTAATCTGTTTGGGATTATTATTTTCTCTTGGAGAAAATATCATTGAGCATGTTTTACTCTGATTTAAAAATAAACCGTGTTCTGTGAACCAGTTACAAGCATCGGACAGTGTTGATGATAATCTACTTTTTACAGAGGTTATATCATCACCCCTTGCGGTTATCGTAGTATCATCTGCGTATAATATAGTTTTACTGGATATACTTGTGGTAAGATCGTTAATAAAGACTAAGAATAGCAAGGGCCCCAAAATCGACCCTTGTGGAACACCAATATCAATATCTAGTGCCGAGGAAGTTATATTATTGTAATATGTTACTTGTTTTCTGTTTCTAACATAACTATTTAATAATGATAGGGATGTATTTTGAACTCCAATTCTGGATAACTTTTTGCTTAGTAAATTGAAATCAACACAATCGAACGCTTTCAAGAGATCACAAAATGTTACTCCCACATACTGTTTTTTATTTATAGCGTCACAAATTTCACTAATTAAGTCATTAATCGCCATTACAGTACATCTGTTTTTTCTGAAACCATTTCTGATAATATGAAATGACACTCCAAGTATTTCGAAAATTGCAAAAATAATACTTTTTCAAATATTTTTCCTAGAATGGGGATAATAGAGATCGGTCTATAGTTACCATATTCATTTAAATAATCTTTTTTATATATGGGGATCACTTTGGACATTTTCAAGCAATTGGGAAAAGTACCTTCCTCAATACTGAGATTTGTTAATTTAGTAAGAGGGTATAATATAATATTAATTATATACTTAATCATAATAATATTTAAGCCATAAATATCCTTGGTTGGTTTATTATTAAAGGCACCGATTACATCTCTCATAGCAACAAAACTTATTTTTTGAAAATTGAAAGAATTTTTAATATTAATTACATTTACATTATTATCCGGTTTTGCACTTTTTATTTGGGATTTAAGATCTTTAATTACTTTCACAAAATAATTGTTAAAACCATCTGCATTTATTTCTTTCGTTATTTACTAATTTCCAAACATAAATATGTTGAATTTGTTGAATTTGCTAGATACTTACTAGTTTGATGTTTTTTTAAGGTAATTAATTTATTATTGAGATATGTTTTATATTGTTTGTATGCTAACGTAAAAAACTGATTATCGGGATATTGTTGTTTTAAATTGTAAAATAGGGTCACGGTATCTTGTAATTTAAAAAGTTCAGGATCATTTAAATAATTGTTAATATTAGAGTCGTTTATTAATATGTTATGAAAATTTTCCCATTTACTATGTAGATCCATACCAGCCTCATCAATAAAATTCCAATTATACTTGCTAAGATTATTAAAAAAGTTGTTTAAGCCACTTTGGGTTACAGGTCTAATTCTGATTAAGTCATTAATGTTATGTGTGTTCGTTTGTAATAAGTGATTATACGGGATTTTCAATGTTATAATTTTATGATCAGATATTTGTGTATCTAGAACACTAGTAAAGCTTGAGTCAATTGTTGCAATGTTACTTATAATATTATCTAAACAGTTAGTAGCTCTCGTATGTTCATGTATTAAGAAATTGAAATTGTAAGAGCCAATAAGGTCTAAAAAGGCTTTAGTTTGCGGGTTTGATGCATTAAATAAAATGTTATAGTCACCACAAAATACAGTATTATTTTTGTGTAAAAATGATAGAATCATTGATATTTTTTCTAAAAATTCATCAAAATTATTTTAATTTTAAATCAAAGTCTTTCAAATAAATACCAGCTATTTCACATACGTTTACTTTTGAGATTATTGAAATGTTTTTTAGTTCTACATTACGGATATTACCTTTTAACAATATTGCTACACCTCCAAAACCCTTTCCGGGTCTACAGAATTTACTTGCGACTTTGTAGTTAAGCACAGTTAAAGTCTCCATTTCAGGGTTTGTCAGCCAATGTTCACTGAAACATAAAATATCAGAATGCTGGTATGTAAAAATAAGTCAATAGTTAAATGACCCTTGTGTTTGAGTGTGAGTGTAAAAAATCAATTCAAATATCCGCATTGGCAGCTTCACTTCACTTCACTTTCGACAAACCTCTAGAGCAAAGCCAATATTTGCGATACAAGAAAGGGCGATTCCTCCGATAATAACTTTCGATTTCACCGTTCGAAAAACGGCATTTCCAACCACTTAATAATTTGTGTTTTAGATTAATCTCGACCGGCCGTTTAGAATAATTTTCCTGTCATGAAGTGCAATTACGTTCAACGATATAATTAAAGATTTTCTCGCTGTGTGGGATGGCCCGGAATTTACAGTTTCACTTGTGCCGTAATGTTTATGTATGATTGTTGTTGCATGCGGTCATTTTTTACGATGCAATTCAATTAACAAATCAAACCTACGCGAGATCGGACGCTTAATCAAATCGAGGTTTATTCAATATTCGATGCATAAACAACGCGGTAACGGGATCTGTTGTGGATCCGATGGTCATTGATCAAGAATAACAGCTCTTTCCGAGCCTGAAACGGGGAAATTTACGCTGATTTATCTACCAATACAACGAGAAAACTTACAGTTGTTACACCAGTTTTAAATAAACCCAAAAAATTGCTCTTGAATTGTTGTTTTAATTGCGAACAAATTTGTAATTTTTTACTTGAACAGATTTACTTCAATTAAAGTACTGGATTGTTTAGCTTCATTTTTCATTTTTCAGTCTTTCTACCAAAATTTTAATTTGTTCCATTCCATTTGACAATTTTTAAAAAACTGCCTTGAAAAATAACTTGAGTCAATACAGACAAAATCTTCTATACTAACTTTCTAAAAGTTTGTCAATTTTTTTCAAACTTATGATTTTGGACATTGATGTAGCATCGATTGGTAAAGTTTCCTTTAAAAATTGTGATAATTAATTTTCAAAGGTTTCGCAATATCTCTCCAGTTGTTACACCAGTTTTTAAAATAAACCCAAAAAATTGTTTTTGCAAAAAAAAATGTAATTGCTTTAATTGTGAGCAAATTTCTAATTTCTTATTTGAACAGATTTCTAAATTAAACTAAAATAGACTATCACAAAAATCGAAAACTTGGATAGTTTAGCTTCATTTTTCATATTTTTTAAGATTCATTGTTTACAAGTTACTAAATAGGCTGGTAAAATTTTTTAAAATTTTGATTTGTTCCATTCCATATGATTATTTTTAGAAAACTACTTTCAAAAATAACGAGCCAATGCAGAAAACCTCTTACTTTTTAAAATTTTAACAACTTTTTTTGGACATGAATTGTTTTAATAATTTATTGATGTAACATCGATTGATAAAAAGTTTCTCTAAAAATTTTGTAAATTAAATTCCAAAGGTTTCGTAATATTTCCAGTTACACCAGTTTTTAAAATAAACCAAAAAAATTGCTGTTGAATTTCTGTGAGCAAATTTCTAATTTCTTATTTGAACAGATTTCTAAATTAAACTAAAATAGACTCATCTGACATCTGACTCGTTTTAAAAATTACTTTATCCACTGTAGAAAATCTGTTCCTACAAATCGTTTCAACAGTTTTTAAAATACGAGTGGACCCAAAAAATTTCTCTCGAATTTCAGTTTTTATTACACAAAAAAAATTTAATTGCGTAAATCGTGATCACAAAAATCAACTAAATCAACTAAAGTAGACTTAAAAAAGTGAAAATTCGGATTGCTTCATATCTTTTCAAGATTTACTCTACATTTTATTCGGAAGTCAATTTTTAGAAGTGTCCTCTAAAATTAAAAGGAACCTGGTTGGTCCAATGTATAAAAAATAATTAATTCCATTCCTTTTGAATTCAAAAATTATAAAAAAAAATTACTTGGGTGCAGAAAATCTCGTAAATGCATTCTTAAAAATTGTTTTTCTCCATCATGTTCTACAGGGTGTTTCGCGAGTAAGTGCCCACAGATTAAGCATTAAAAATAAATTGATTCATGTTGTTGATTATTTTCTAAAAATTAAAAAAACTCTATAATGTTTGTGCTGATATCGACTGAATCTATTCATTATTTTTATTTTTTTACTCGAAAACGGACATTTCACAGAAAAATTACATGGGTAAAAAAATGGGCTTTCAAATTCTGATAATACTATACCAAAGCCAAACTGATTTGTGGTACAAATGAACAATTTCTACAACGTTACAAATTTGATAAAAATTGGATAAGCGTTTTTAAAGATCAAAAATACCTGATATCTCAAATAAAAGTCAATCTTATTTGCTATTAAATACTTTCTTTTTTTTTCTATACTTGTGATTTTTTTCAAAATTCTACTACAATTTCTTCTAATTAAAATAATTTAATTAATTAATTAATTAATTAATTAATTAATTACTATTAAGTAGCTGCAATTTATTTATTTCTTGTTTCATCTAAGAACAAGCGAGCTCAATTATTGTTTTGCTATAAAAATCCGTAAAAAATGTCACTAGCACCAAGAAATAATTCATTAAATAAAAATTAGAAGTAATTTTGGACGTGTTAGCAAAATTTTTATAAGAGTATTTTGCTCGAAAACAATATTTGATAAGCATCGTTGTTTTAGAACAATACTAGAAATCATAAAATTTCGATTAATTAATATTTTCATTTTTTAATGTTGACCATAATATTTTCAATTACTTAATTTTAATTATACGGAGTAGAAAAATTCTGGTAAAAAATTCCCATACATAAAAAACATTAAGAGCCGGTTTATAGAAAGATTCATTAAATTTTAATTCGTTGTTAAAAGTTTACAACGCAAGTAGACCAATCAAATTGATCCAATTTGGTCACGTGATCAATTAATCACGCATTTAATTGCAGATTAAATTAATGACGCTTCTATAAACCGGCCCTAAGTATTTAGCAACAATCTGAATTCAGTGCGACTATTAGTTTAAGAGATACTATAGTGAAAGATACGTTTAGCAGACTCACTGCTCTGTATAATTTGAATTTTTGGGGAAACTTTTCGAGACAAATAATTCCACAAAGTAACTTTTTTCGAAAAAATAGAAGATATCAATTAATTTTTAAAGTTTATCAATTTTTTTCAAACTCAAACTACCGAAACTCTTTTTTTTAATGTTTAAAACGTAAATTTTTTTAACAATTTATTGATCGATTGATAAAAGGTTCTTCTTAAGAATTTTATAAGTGCAAAAGTTTCAAAATATGTCCCACCATACATTATAATTCGTCATAGAAAACAAACTTTTCCTTAAATGTCCTGTTAAGCTGAATACTTAAATTTTTGATAAAGTAACAGATTAGGTTTAGGTAAAACGAAACGGATACTAAAAAACTTTCGCCTTAGACACTAATGGTTTTTACCAAAAATGTCTTCACCTGGCACATTTTTAATTTAAATCATATTTTTCCGAATTTATGTGTTTACATGAATATTAACACCTCCGAATCCAGGTTGATGTTTATCACTTTCATCAAACCACAATTAACATTTCGCGCCTTTTATCTCGATTTTTGACCCAAAAATGCCCAAAACCGTTGATTTCTTCACCTCCTGAAATGTCACCGAGTTCACATTGTCACACTTGGTCCATTTTCGTAATTTACGGCTCGTTTTAAACGCACATTTTTCAAGCAAACAGCCAACGCTAAAATTCTCTATGTGTAATACTATAATAATAAATCATCGCATCATGTATCATAGAACTGTTGTGAATGTCGGCCATAACTGTTCCCGTCCAAATACGGAGTTATCGTGTCGCATCGGTTCAACTTCTAACACGACTTAATTTAATTAAAATCCTCCGTAAAAGTTCAATTAAAATGATTTACGCCCATGTGCACAAACATTGAAACATTGCTGAGAATTTCGAGATTTATATCGGCTTCAATGAATTATTCATGCGATTGGACACCAGATAGTTATTGATTGGATATTTTGCCATTATCTGACACCCGGACGAAAATAAATATTTGCGAGAGAGGCACCCCATTTGAGAAAATAAATACACCAAAATTATATTACAATAGGCATTAACAAACAAATAATTTTAATTAAATTCTTCGACCTTATTAAAAGCTTTTATTTTACTCACTATGTTGTCTGTCTGTCGGTTATTTTTTCGGAGCCAAATTTGAAAGGGTTCCCGTTGTCCCACTGAATTGAAATTTTGCATACTTACTTAATCTGCGTGACAACGCAATCCTATGTAGTTAAATACCCCCTAAAGGGGTTGAATGGTGTTTTGAAGTTTTAGGTTATGTTTACAAAGGGGTTCTCGATTTGTAAATTTGAGAGGGTTCCTGTAGTCGCAATGAAATGAAATTTAACATGCTTACGTAATCTGCGTGACAATGCAATTCTATATAGTTAATTACCCACTAAAGGTGTTAAATGGGGTTTTATAATTTTAGGTTATTTTACAAAGGGGTTCTCGATTTGTACATACCGTAACTTATTCCGACATAGACGGTATGTTGGTCATTTGGACGTCACAATGTAATAACAATAAATATATGCAATAAATAAAGACTAAAAAGCAAAAAATAAAAATATTTTAAAAAATGTTTTTTTAAAAAAGCTTTTATTGTCAACTGAACAAAGTAATTCTGTAATGCCGTAGTTTTATAACTTCCAAAGCTTTTATAAAGTTTAGAATTTTAATCTGTAAGAAAAAATATTCTCCTGTGATTGAAATACATTATTTTTTACTTTTTAGTACATCTTTTAAATAAAAGCTTTTTTTAAAAAACATTTTTTTATAATATTTTTATTTTGGCTTATTTTGGACAATTTTGTCGAAATAATTACGTTTCTGCATTAGTAAAAAGCACAAGTTGAAAAATGACATTTTTGAGTTTTTTGTTAAATTTTTGTAACTTTCATTTGTTCTTCACAAAATTTCGCTCAAAAACTAAGGATATCGAGAAAAACTAAGATCAATTTCCATTTATTTTAAGATTTCTATGAAAACTTCTTGCAAAAACAAAAAGATAAGATGCCATTAATTTCGATCTAATTCGGTAACTTTTCACTGAATTTTATGAGCAAGACTTAGGAAGGCTAAAATATTACCCATTTTTTTCGGTCTGTTTTTGATAAAAATTTACAAAATAATTGCGTTTCTGGGAGAATACCGTACTCAGAAAAAAAGTAAGATAATTTTGGATTTAATAAAAATAATAATAATAATAATAGTAAATTTATTTCCAACAGACAAAAATGTCTATAGTGGATAATTACATGTAAGTATTACAAAATATAATTTAAAACAAGTGAAAAATTTTTGAATAACAAAATAAAGCATAAAGATACTACAAAAAAAACAATAAAAAAAAAACAAGACAAGATGATGATTATTATTATTATTATTATTTAAATTGATGATGGTCTTTTCTAGCAAAATCTCGGGGAAAAAAATGAGATTCTAGTTCTAAAAAAGGCAGAAATTGAGCAAAATTGGTGGTTGTAAAACGTTTTTGCACAATCAATGAATTCCTGTTGAAAAATGGTTGAAACAATCTAATTTTTTTGGCGAAAAAACTTAGTTTAAAAACGTAGAATTCAATAATTTTCGGTCTAACTTGATCAAGTTTCTATTATGGTTGCAAACCGTATGAAAACATTCAAAAAAAGAAACAAGAGTAGATTTATTCGACAAAATTTAGCGATTTTTCACTCTGTTCCTCACAAAAAGATGATAATATAAATTCAAACTGGTATAAAAATTATAAAAATACAAATTTTTCGATCAATCCTTAGTTTTTCGGCTTATTTTTGAAGAAATGTTCAAAAATGATCTTAATCTAGTGAAATAAACCAAATGAAATTTTGGCATTATCTTACAAAATGAAGCCCAAACGCACTAAAAACATTTGTTTTGACCTCAAAAATACGAAAAAGGTAAAAATAATAAATAAAATAAAATAATAAAAAAATAAAAAATGTATTATTAAAACACTCGGGAAAGTCGAGAATTTTCTAGTTCTAGACTTAATTTGGTGATTTTTCATTTAACAATACTTTGGCCAAAAATTATTTTGAAAAATTTCTCCACAATTTGCAAAGAAAGTAACAGATTTATTTTTTGATTTTCCCTCAAAGTGTCGAAAGACTTGAAAGACATTAACTTGGGAAAAACTAATTCTCACATATTTTACGTCTCATTAATACTAAAGAGTTCCTGTAAACATGTTGAATTAGGTTTTAGCATTTTCAGGATTCATTTCTGTTCGTTTCCGGTAAAATCCAAAGCTTTTAACTTGTGATTTTTTATCGCAACAGAAGCCTCATAAAAAATGTGAAAAAGCTCGTTTTAACAAGTTTCTACCGCGTCGTTGGCCTGATATTTTAGCTCTAAAAATGCTCAAGATAAGCGGAAATAAATTCACTTTTGACCAAAATTTATTGAAGTTTAAGGTTAAAAATTCAAATAAAAGCTTTGAAAAACAAAGTTCAAACGCCTTAAATCGTAAGAAATAAACTAAAGTAACCTGGATTTTGATCAAATCTTATGATTTTCCAATTTTTGAAAAAATATTGTTTTTGCCACAAAAATGTGTTAAACTCCCGAAAAAGACCTATATTATATAAATAATATTTTTTTGGAAAATATATTATTAAAACACTCGAAAAAGTCGAGAATTTTCTAGTTCTAGACTTAATTTGGTGATTTTTAAAAGTTTTTATTTAGCTCACAATGTTATCTTTCTGTCTGCTATTTTTTCGGAGCCAAATTTGAAAAGGTTCCCGTTGTCCCACTGAATTGAAATTTTGCATACTTACTTAATCTGCGTGACAATGCAATCCTATGTAGTTAAATACCCCCTAAAGGGGTTGAATGAGGTTTTGAAGTTTTAGGTTATGTTTACAAACGGGTTCTCGATTTGTAAATTTGAGAGAGTTCCTGTACTCGCAATGAAATAAAATTTAACATGCTTACGTAATCTGCGTGACAATGCAATTCTATATAGTTAATTACCCCCTAAAGGTGTTAAATGGGGTTTTAAAATTTTAGGTTATGTTTACAAAGGGGTTCTCGATTTGTACATACCGTAACTTACACCGACATAGACGGTATGTTGGTCATTTGGACGTCACGGTAGATGCACAGTGTAATAACAACAAATAAAGACGAAAAAGCAAAAAATAAAAATATAAATCCATGTTTTTTTAAAAAAGCTTTTGTTTAAAAGATGCACTAAAAAGTAAAAAATAATGTATTTCAATCACAGGAGAATATTTTTTCTAACAGGTTAAAATTCTAAAATGTATAAAAACTTTGGGAGTTATAAAAGTCCAGCATTACAGAATTACGTTGTTCAGTTGACAACTCCTAAAGTTTTTAAATTTTAGAATTTTAACCTGTAAGAAAAAATATTCTCCTGTAATTTACTTTTTAGTGCATCTTTTAAGTAAAACCTTTTTTAAAAAACATTTTTGTATATATTTTTATTCATTTAACAACACTTTGGACAAAATGTATTTTGAAAAATTTGCAAAGAAAGTAACAGATTTATTTTTTGATTTTCTCTCAAAGTGTCGAAAGACTTGAAAGACTAACGGGCGAAAAACCAATTCTTACATATTTCACGTCTCATTAATACTAAAGAGTTCCTGTAAACATGTTGAATTAGGTTTTAGCATTTTCCTGATTTATTTTTGTTCGTTTCCGGTAAAATCCGGAGCTTTTAACTTGTGACTTGTTTAACTTGTGTAAAAATGTGAAAAAGCTCGTTTTAACGAGTTTCTACCGCATCGTGCGCCTCGGTAGTACTTCCTCAACACATTTAACATGAAACAGTAGAAATAGAAACGACCGGAGGCTACGAGCCCGCAATTAGCCTTTTTTTCTCTCCTCCGTACCTTCACCGGATTTTTCTCCCCGGAAAATTATCAGTAAGTGAGTGTATAAAAGTTTAGTATCGAGATGAGTAAATTACACTTAACACCTTCACTTACTATGTCGTATTTAATATTTGACAGGTGCATTCGCACGCAAACTGTTGCTTGATTAATCAAATATAATAAGCGGAATCGGGAAAAGAATGTGCAGATGTGAAAACATGCAATTGTGCAATTAGTTGCTTGTTTATCGGTTTATATCCGAGATAACATGTGATGTATTACCGGCTGCTGAAAATTCGTGTTTTCAGGATCATTAAGCGAAAGACTTGACCTCAAAGAATGATACGAACATCAATATTTATCCACGAGATGTGTTAGTTCCGCACTTGAGTAAATAAAATACATTACAAAACCATTACTGGAGTAGATTAAAACATCACGTTGAACGATTTCTACCGTGTAAATCGGTTGTGTTTCTTCAATTGGAAGGATGTTAATGTAGGTGTTAACTCTCGGACGGTTTCTTTGTTGCCATAATAACATTCATGAGGCAGCTTTTCATGAATTTATTAACAAAGACTTGTCGAAAAATTCATCTTCGAAGTTTTGCGACGTTTCGAAGGTCAGAAAAATCAATCAATTAATCGCTTTAGTTCTTTTTGAGACAAAATGCATTAAAAAAACACAAAATTTTGTTATTGTTAAAATGGGGTTACCTTTACCTTTTCAAGTCTCCTAGCTGCAAATTCGATTGACTTTGATTTAATTTACGCTTATTTTGCTCGATTTTGGTCGTTTTTGAACAAGAAATTCATTGTACAAAACTTTCCCAAAAAAATGTTGGTCAAAAGCAAAATTTAGCTAAATAGGACCGAAAAAGCACCAAGTTTTTTTCAGTCAGAAACCTAATTATTTATATAATATTGGTCTTTTTCGGGAGTTTAACACATTTTTCTGGCGAAAACAATATTTTTTCGAAAATTGGAAAATCATAAGATTTGATCAAAATCCAGGTTATTTTAGTTTATTTCTTACGATTTACGGCGTTTGAACTTTATTTTGCAAAGCTTTTATTTGAATTTTTTTCAAAAATATGCCAAAAGCAGTGAAGTTTGTTTTGTATTTTTTAAACAAGGAAACACTGGTTTGAAGTCCTATTTGTTTCTTCAAAAACCAATTTTTTCTTTGCCGAAATTTTTGCGTTTGAATTTTATTTTGCAAAGCTTTTGTTTGAATTTTTCTCAAAAATAAGCCAAAAACAGTAAAGTTTGTTCGGTAAAAATGTGTTATTTTTATAAATTCTTTAAGCAAGGAAACACGGTTTGAAATTCTATTCTATATTTGTTCAAAAACATTTTTTTCTTTTCCGAAATTTTACCATATTGTGTGAATTTTGCGTTTTTCGAAATTTAAACACGTTTGAAATAAAAATTTAGGTGTTTTTTCCAAAAAAAATCACTGAAAGTAGGTGCAGATTAAATTATTTTAAGATGAAAACTAAGTTTTTTTTAGGAAAAATTCACTAAAAGTAGGTGAAAATTAGATTATTTCAACGAGTTCCATTTTTTGTAAAAAAGACTTTTAACAACAATAAATTTTGGTCAAATGTGAATTTATTTCCGCTTTTCTTGAACATTTTTAGAGCTAAAATCTCAGTTTTTCCCCAAGATTTTGGAATTTTGGTATGTTTAGTACCTTTTTTAGCCAGAAACTAAATTATTACACAAAAGCAAAAAAGCAGACAAAAGTCACTCTATTATATTAAAATGGGAGTTGTTTTAGCGTTCTTTAAGTCTTGTTGAGGTTAAAACTAAGTTTTTTCTAAAAATTTATCTCAAATTGAATGAAAAATCACCGAATTCGATCGATTTTTTTTTATCTTTTTTAAACTTTAATTTGTACGAACTCAAAACACTAACTACTCAAAATCACAAAATTAATGGAAATTAATTCTAGTTTTTCTCTATTTAGCTCGTTTTTGAGCGATATTTTGACAAAATAAGCCGAAAAAATACACTTGATCGAAACTCACGTTCTGTTTTAGGTTAAAATTTTAAGTTTAGAGATGCTGCAAAAATATTTAATTAACTCGAAAATAACATAATTTTTGTATTTTTCGAGTCTGTGGCAGGTTTTCACGTCAAAATTAGGTCAAAATAAATTGTAGTAATTTTTGCTTTTTTTGAGTGGTTCACACATTAGGTTTTTCTCTAAAAAATTTCACTAAAACTGGCCAAAAAATCAAATCGATATTAATTTACCTCATTTCGTTCGATTTTGTTCATTTTTGAACCTGAAACTCATTTATTTTGTCAGATTCGTCAAGAGTAAGCTGAAAAATGACAAAATTTGGTCGAGAAGAGACTTTTTCCAAGCTTTTAAGTTTCTTACTTTAAAAAAAACCTACTGAAAAATGACATGATTTGGTCAAAACTCCAAAGCAATATGTTTCAATTTTTGCATTTTATTGGCAAGTTTTACAAACGTACAAACGTAATTATCTCACAAAATTGTCAAAACTAAACTACAAAAAAACCTCAAAGAATGAATTAATCTTTAATCTGAATCAACCGTTGCTAATAATAATAATTACAATAGTTGTATATTTTGGTAGAAAACATCATGAAATCAATACGAAAGCAATATTTTACCGATACTGTTCCAAAGACATACAAAATTGAGTGTAGGTCAATAAATAATTTCTTGTACAATAAGAAATGTTTCAAAAGAAACAAATTTAGTAAGGTTTTGTATTATTTCTTTGTAAGCTTTCTCTGCGTTATTATTTCAATTTCAATAAATCTTTGAATAGAATATAGTATTTGATCAAGATAAGAAAACATTTACGTGCTCTTATTCAATAAATTCTTGCACTTGAAAAATAGTTACTTTTCCTGTACATACTACAAGACAACTTTTAAATATTTTTTTATTCAGTACTCTTATTAACAAACAAACTTCTTCTCTGACTAAAAAGTTGATTAATTACTCGAATTAATATATTGTTCATTGCGAAATTTTTGCGCCCCACTTTACGTTTTGAAAATATTTATTTGCCGAATGAACCGAATAAACCCTTTGTTTGCTAAACGTCTAGACCCGATTCTGCTTTATTTGTTCGGTTGGCCCACTTTATTTCTTTTAAATCAAGCCAAGCACTTTAATCGAATTACAAAAGCAATTAATGTCACAATGAATCACACACACACATCCTTTATTTAATAACAATTTAGCATTTTGTCCCGTCAATCAAACATAACTGCAGCTGTTTTAATTTCCAATTGATTGACTCAACCCTATGTAAACAAGTTTTCATTTTCTACCTCGAGGAGCTTTATTACGAGTAAAAGTTTCAAACGATAAATCATGACCAGTTAAGAAAGCGCCAAGACCACGCAAAAATCAGCGGTTATTTAAAAAAAAATATAGAATTTTCTAACGGTTTTTTTTTTCAGGAAATACAGGCCAACGATCTGAAAAAGCTTCATAACTTGTTTATTTTTGGAGATGCTGACTTTTTCTTTTTTGAAAGCTTTTATCTGACTCACAATGTTGTCTGTCTGTCGGTTATTTTTTCGGAGCCAAATTTGAAAGGGTTCCCGTTGTCCCACTGAATTGAAATTTTGCATACGTACTTAATCTGCGTGACAATGCAATCCTTTGTAGTTAAATACCCCCTAAAGGGGTTAAATGCGGTTTTGAAGGTTTAGGTTATGTTTACAAAGGGGTTCTCGATTTGTAAATTTGAGAGGGTTCCTGTAGTCGCAATGAAATGAAATTTAACATGCTTACGTAATCTGCGTGACAATGCAATTCTAATTAATTACCACGTGAAGGTGTTAAAGGGGTTTTAAAATTTTAGGTTATGTTTACAAAGGGGTTCTCGATTTGTACATACCGTAACTTATACCGACATAGACGGTATGTTGGTCATTTGGACGTCACGGTAGATGCACAGTATTATAACAATAAATCTATGCAATAAATAAAGACTAAAAAGCAAAAAATAAAAATATATAAAAAATGTTTTTTAAAAAATGCTTTTATTTAAAAGATGCACTAAAAAGTAAAAAATAATGTATTTCAATCACAGGATAATATGTTTTCTTACAGGTTAAAATTCTAAAATTTATAAAAGCTTTGGGAGTTAGAAAACTACGGCATTACAGAATTACTTTGTTTAGTTGACAACTCCCAAAACTTTTATAAGTTTTAGAATTTTAACCTGTAAGAAAAAATATTCTCCTCTGATTAAAATACATTATTTTTTACTTTTTAGTGCATCTTTTAAATAAAAGCTTTTTTTAAAAAACATTGTTTTTATATATTTTTATAAACTTTTCACAATGTTATCTGTCTGTCGGTTATTTTTTCGGAGCCAAATATAAAAGGGTTCCTGTTGTCCCAATGAATTGAAATTTTGCATACGTACTTAATCTGCGTGACAATGCAATCCTTTGTAGTTAAATACCCCCTAAAGGGGTTAGATGTGGTTTTGAAGTTTTAGGTTATGTTTACAAAGAGGTTCTCGATTTGTAAATTTGAGAGGGTTCCTGTAGTCGCAATGAAATGAAATTTAACATGCTTACGTAATCTGCGTGACAATGCAATTCTATATAGTTAATTACCCCCTAAAGGTCTTAAATGGGGTTTTCAGATTTTAGGTTATGTTTACAAAGGGGTTCTCGATTTGTACATACCACAACAATGCTCATTTTTGCTCTTCTCTTTTGCTTTTAATTTTTTTATCTTCTTGACTACAGTAAACTAAAAAAATTATATCCTTTAAGTTTGAGCTTTTTTCTTTAAAGTAGTGAAAGTCGTACTTTACTAAGATTTTTAGTTTTTATGTAATAATTTTTTCTAAGAAGAGTGTTTTTGTAAAAAAGTCAAATTATGTATACGAGTTGAAAGGTTCAAAAATAACGAATTTTCTCCCTTTTTTTCAGGATCTTCGAGTCGAAAGGTTGAAATCGCCCGTCCGAAAAGGATAACGGACCTTCCAGAGAAGCTCCTCATGTCAGGGATCAATTTGCCAGGTAATTTTGCTTGTTGTGTGTAATTATCGCGCAATTACGGGGCCATTAAGCCAGAGAGACAACAATTCGGACCACACACTGCACGTTTGTGATTTTACGATTCGGTAACGGGATTTTGGAATTTTGTGAAAAAATCACGACTTGTGAAATTGAAATTGAAGAAGAAGGAACAGCTTTGATGCGGAACTCGTAAAAGATAATGGTATTTTCTGATATATGGCTGTGATTAAATGTTTTCATGGGATGGTCACAGGTTACTGTTTACCGTTTAATACTGGAAATTTGCATTTATGGTAACAATTATTATTAAGGAAAGATTTTTTAATTCATTTACACTGGCAAAGTTTTGACTTTTTTTTGAGGCAATTGAAAAAATCTCAGTTTTTCAAGCAACTGTTTCAGAAAAAAAAACACAACCATAAACCTAAACAAATATAGGTGTAAACAAAAGCAATAAAGCGATATAAAATAACAAATACTATAATAGTTAGATGAACACATTTGTGATTATATAGGCAAATGGAAAATTAGAAAAAAAAGTAACTCACAAACTTAAACAAAAAATAAAAGGATTACATATGTATGAGCTTTTGCTCGATTTTGGTCGTTTTTGAACAAGAAATTCATTGTACAAAACTTTCCCAAAAAAATGTTGGTCAAAATTTCAAAATTTCGCTAAATAGAACCGAAAAAGCACCAAGTTTTTATTTCGGGTGTCTTAGCACATTTTTATATTGAAATTTTGCATACTTACTTAATCTGCGAGACAATGCAATTCTATGTAATCAACTACCCCCTAAAGGGGTTAAATAGGGTTTTGAAGTTTTAGGTTATGTTTACAAAGGGGTTCTCGATTTGTAAATTTGAGAGGGTTCCTGTAGTCGCAATGAAATGAAATTTAACATGCTTACGTAATCTGCGTGACAATGCAATTCTATATAGTTAATTACCCCCTAAAGGTGTTAAATGGGGTTTTAAAATTGTAGGTTATGTTTACAAAGGGGTTTTCGATTTGTACATACCGTAACTTATACCGACATAGACGATATGTTGGTCATTTGGACGTCACGGTAGATACACAGTGTAATAACAATAAATCTATGCAATAAATAAAGACTAAAAAGCAAAAAATAAAAATATATAAAAAAATGTTTTTTATAAAAAGCTTTTATTTAAAAGATGCACTAAAAAGTAAAAAATAATGTATTTCAATCACAGGATAATATTTTTTCTTACAGGTTAAAATTCTAAAATTCATAAAAGCTTTGGGAGTTTTAAAACTATGGCGTTACAGAATTACTTTGTTCAGTTTTCAACTCCCAAAGCTTTTATAAATTTTAGAATTTTTACCTGTGATTGAAATACAATATTTTTTACTTTTTAGTGCATCTTTTAAATACAAGCTTTTTTTAAAAAACATTTTTTTATGTATTTTTATTGTAAAAAAAAATTTAACAACAATAAATTTGGGTCAAAAGTGAATTTATTTGAGCATTTTTAGAGCGAAAATCTCAGTTTTTTCCCAAGATTCTGGAATTTTGGTATGTTTATTACCTTTTTTAAGCAAGTTTTTAGCCAGAAACTAAATTATTACACAAAAACAAAAAATCAGACAAAAAGTCACCCTATTATATTAAAATGGTTTGTTTTAGCCTTCTTCAAGTCTTGTTGAGGTTAAAACTTTTCAATAGTTTTTTCTAAAAATTGATCTCAAATTGAATGAAAATGCCCATTTTCTGTTTAGTTTTCTGATGGTTTTTTATGAGCCAGATCTTATTTATTTTATGATATTTCCTAAACAAACCGAAAGTTAGAAAAAGAAATACTAAACCAAAAACTTTCAACAAAAAGAAATAAAAGGAATATGTAGAGAAATGCAAAAATATCATAACAAATAACAATTACTTATCGTTTTACATCACACCAATATTTTACTAGATTTTGCCGAAAGTAAAAAAATAAAAATAAAAACCTTAACACAGATAAATCAAAGAAAGAAAAAATAAAAAGAAACATAAAAAATTACTGTTTTACTTTCGTTAGTTATTTGGTGTTTTCTTGAGCTAAAGGCTCAACTTATTTCACCGGATTTCCTCTAAACAAGCCGAAAATAAAAAAGAACCTAAACAAAGATACATAAAAGAAATAGAGAAATAAAAAAATATCAAAACAAAATCACAAATACAACTAATGTAGCCGAAAATAAAAAAAATAAAGGAAAAATAAAATATAAAAATATCGAAAGAAAATGACAATTAATAAATATGTCTTGCATCGACATGTGTATTTATTTTGGAATGTTTTCTTGAACCAATTATTATTTCACGAGATTTTGCCAAAAAATCGAAAATAAACAAAGAAAACCTGAATAGAAATAAATGAAGGGAATAAAGAAATATAAAAATATCAAAACAAAATAACAAATAATTATTATGTTATTATGAGTGTTTTTTAGAGCCAGAAGTTCCCTTCTATCAAGAATTTTTGTCTGGAAAAGTCACAAAACTGATTCTGATCGTAATTAAACTGATTTATCATGTGACATTAAATGTTCGCAAAAGAAAAACTAGTGCAACCATCTGATCTGAGAGATAAGAAATTGAACAAAAATTTTAAACCATCTCGGCTAGAACGTAAAAACACCCAAGCAAGTGAAATACAATACAGTTTGTTTTAGAAGTGATCTTTTTGTTTGTGTTATTGTTGTTATTACTATTATTATCTCGGCCGGTATTGTCTGCCTCCTTTCACTGTTTTGTCTCGCTTTGCATTTTTCCGTCAATTTTTGCCGTTCAAAGTTTGTGTTATGCAGATGAAGTAAAAGCTCTGTGCATTGTTGTTCGATCGTTGATCGCCTTTTATTAACTCATTGAACCAGTTTAAGGCCGTGCACGGACTACGTGATTTTTCCATTTCCTAATCGCACAGCCTTTGTGTACATATAGTACGCCCTCACATTTGTTTCTAATTGAGAATAACAGGAATTTGTTGTACTAATTGTAGACTTTATCGGATTGTGTTTGTTATTTGCCGTTTTAGTACCTAACATACTACTGTTCCAGATTTGTAAGTCTTTTGAACACTTGTCCAAGGAACGGTTATTGTTAGATTCGCTAAAGCATATCGCCGTTGTATTGTTCGGGAGCTTGTAATGCTAATTTCACGATAAAAAAACCATTCGAACATTTGGTGATAAGGCGAAAAGTGTAACACACTTACGCAAGTTGATTGGTGGCTTTGAAGGCACTATAAAAACCATCAAGCCAAGTCGTTTGATTGTTAAGGATCGAGAAGAAACTTACTCTTATAAATGTGTATTTATTGGTATTTATTGAGTGTTTTATGTTATAATTAAAAATACTTGTACCAAATGTTCTCGTATTTATTCTTATTTAAATAAATTTTTAATACTATTTAAGTGGTATTTGTATCCAAACCTTTCTCTCTCAAAAAAGAAAAACAACAAAACTAAACAAAACCTAAAAATAACTAGAATTAAAATGTTAAACAAAAATAATGAAATTATAAAAAAATAAAGTAGGTAATATGTGAAAACAAAAGTAGTAAATAAAAAAGTAATGAATAATAATACTGGAGAAAAGTAAAAAAATACAGATGAAAACATAATAGCAAACAGTTACGAAAGCAGTAGAGCTTTTAGCTTGATTTGTTTTTTTAAGTTTCTTGGCTTTGATTTTAATTTATGTTTGATGTTATTATCTCTGCTTAAAAGGTAAAAAAATATATGAAAAAATGTTTTTTAAAAAAAGCTTTCCTTTAAAAGATGCACTAAAAAGTAAAAAATAATGGAGAATATTTAAAATTCTAAAATTTATAAAAGCTTTGGGAGTTGTCAATTGAACAAAGTAATTCTGTAATGCCGTAGTTTTATAACTCCCAAAGCTTTTATAAATTTTAGAATGTTAACCTGTAGGAAAAAATATTCTCGTGTGATTGAAATACATTATTTTTTACTTTTTAGAGCATCTTTTAAATAAAAGCTTTTTTAAAAAAACATTTTTTTATATATTTTTATTTTTTGCTTTTTAGTCTTTATTTAGATTTATTGTTATTACACTGTGCATCTACCGTTACGTTCAAATGACCAACATACCGTCTCTGTCGGTATAAGTTACGGTATGTACAAATCGAGAACCCCTTTGTGAACATAACCTAAAATTTTAAAACCCCATTTAGGGGGTAATTAACTATATAGAATTGCATTGTCACGCAGATTACGTAAGCATGTTAAATTTCATTTCATTGCGACTACAGGAACCCTCTCAAATTTACAAATCGAGAACCCCTTTGTAAACATAACCTAAAACTTCAAAACCCCATTTAACCCCTTTAGGGGGTATTTAACTACATGGGATTGCATTGTCACGCAGATTAAGGAAGTATGCCAAATTTCACTTCAGTGGGACAACAGGAACCCTTTCAAATTTGGCTTCGAAAAAATAGCAGACAGAAAGATAACATTGTGAGCTAAATAAAAGCTTTTAAAAAGGTGATGACGTAAACAAAATAGAATGAGCCATAATTGCCATTAAATATTGGAAATGAATAATACTTCTAGCTAATTTATTTCTTTAATTTTAAAAGAAATATGATCATATTTTTTAAGTTTGAAAATAAATGCACAAATTTTATTCTTACATTACCATTAAGTTATTAATTAAACAATAAATATTAAATCGCTGTAAAAATATTATTTTTTATTATTAAGTACTAAAAGAATATCACTACCCCCAAAAATTATTAATTTAATAAAAACTGATAGTTACATACATAACTTATACAATGTGTTTTTAAATGATTCTCATCTAGTTAACTTTGAAACTGGTTTACATGTAAAAAAGTTTGTGCCGGCCTGCTCAAATGTCAAAACTGTTATTTGTGAAATTCACAAATTGTCAATTAATTAATTTTAAAAGTTTCGTTAAAATGCAACTAAATTGTTACACTTTTATTTTTCCGAATTGGAGACTTAATAAATGGAGAATGGTAATATTCGGTGTCTAAATGCCTGTCATTAGTTCTATAAAGCGGCATTTCTGATTTTACATGAGAAATTCACAGACGACTAGATGAGAATCATTTAAAAACACATTGTATATTATACCATGAGATCGAAAATGTACTCAATTAGAGCAAGCTTTGAAAGTGAAGAGTAACTTTAGCCACACCTTATGCTGTGTAAAACATAACCTCAAAAGTACGGCCGTAAACAAACAGCTAAAATGTGGCTGAACTTGGAACTTGCTCCAATTCAGAACAGTTTCGATCTCATGGTACAAAACTATAAAGAGATTGTTTAGCTACGACTGAAAAGGTTAGGTTCAAGAGTGACGAAGTCACGAGTGGGCTTATTTTTTCTATAGCAGGAATTCAAGATTAAGAGAAAAATAATTAATTGTTAATCCTTCAAATTAATATATTGCCATTTGTAAATTTCATTGAATAAAAAAATTTAAAACATTTTATCTATCCTTGCGAATAAAGGGCTACTTTATTTACTCATATGAATTGATAAAGAAATAGTTTAATAACGTCTGCCTCAGAAAAAAAATTTACACAAACTTTGAGGCTAGCAATATATTTTACGCAATTTTTGCATAAAACGTCATTTAAGCATAAAAAAACGTTATTTTACCATAAATCAATGGCCAAGTTATATAAAGGGTTAGTCAATTATGGTGTATTTTGGAGATTTCCTTAAATGACTTGATTGATAAAAATTGATACAAAATTGCTCTCTCAGAAAGTTCAACTACTAAACAAAACAAAGTTAACAATACTCATTATTCATAATAATGCAATTACTGTGGATTAATATTTTTTTAAATCACCGATCTAGTGAATTACTATTTAATTCACAATTGATTAGTTAGTTTTTTTGGTAAAAAAAAACGGAAATATTTTATATTTTTAAAACGCGGTATTTTACAGGGTTATTCACATAAAACGCCGAACCTGACCAAGTAAAAGCTGAGTAGATTCCTGTTATATATTAGCTGTTTCATTTTACCGAATTATTTTTTTAAATAAGGTTGATAAAAATGTAAAATAGCTATTAATGATTAGATCTCTCATTGAAACTATAAGTTACATTACCTATACATTTTTTGAAGTGCAGGAAAAATTTATAACAACTAATTTTGAGAGAAAATGCGACGTTGGCGTTTTTACAGTTTTGAAACAGTTAATACTTTACTTTAACATCACTTAAGCATCGCTTGTTTTACCGAAAATCAATGGCCAAGTTATATACAGGGTTAGTCGACTGTGGTATATTTTGGAGATTTTCTTAAATGACTCGATAATTATTATGTGTGATTTTAAATGGAAAATTGATATAAATTTGCTCTCTGATCGTTTAAGTATTAATATTTCATAAAGAAAGTTAAACTACTAAACAAGACAAAGTTAACAATACTCATAATAATGCAATTACCGTAGATTAATATTTTATTTAGTGAAAGCGAGAATTACTATTTAATTCACAATTAATTCATTAGGTTTTGTCGGTAAAAAAAACGGAAATATTTTGTATTTTTAAAACACGGTATTTTACAGGGTTATTCACATAAAACTCTGAACCTGACCAAGTAAAAGCTGAGTAGATTCCTGTTATATACTTTACTTTAACATCACTTAAGCATTGCTTGTTTTACCAGAAATCAATAGCCAAGTTATATACAAGGTTAGTCGACTGTGGTGTATTTTGAAGATTTTAAACTTAAATTTCTTGATAATTATTACGTGTGATTTAAAATAAAAAATTGATACAAAAATGCTCTCTGATCGTTTAAGTATTAATATTTCATAAAGAAAGTTCAACTACTAAACAAGACAAAGTTAACAATACTCATAATAATGCAATTACTGTGGATTAATATTTTTTTAAATCACTAATCTAGTGAAAGCTAGAATTACTATTTAATTCACAATTGATTTGTTAGGTTTTTCTCGGTAAAAAAGAAAAACGGAAATATTTTGTATTTTTAAAACGCCTGATATATTACAGGGTTATTCACATATGACTCCGAATCTGACCAAGAAAAAGCTAAGTAGATTCCTGTTATATACTTTACTTTTGTTTTGATTTGTTAGGTTTTTCTCGGTAAAAAAGAAAAACGGAAGTATTTTGTATTTTTAAAACGCCTCATATATTACAGGGTTATTCACATAAGACTCCGAATCTGACCAAGAAAAAGCTAAGTAGATTCCTGTTATATACTTTACTTTATGATATAATTTTCAAATTTATAACCTGGATGTATGCTTTATAAAACCTATTTCGTGTTGCATTTTTAATTGTCAAGCTCGCTCACATAAGTGAATAATCCTGTATACTGGACTTCTCAAAGTCCGCACCAAACAGGAATTAAATTACATGTACTTTATTTTTAATTAACACCTTTAAACATTAAATTAAATACAAAACTCCAATCAGGTCTTAACCAGACGACTGAATGTTATTAGAAACAGTTTTTTTCTGAATCTAGTGTTCACAATAAAGTCAGTGCTTCGTATTTATCCAAACTTAACTGTACTTAATAATATTTAATTGTACCTCATTATACAGGGTGATTTTTTAAAATGAGACAATTTTTATCTATGTCTCAGAAGATAAAAAAAAATAAGAAGATGGTACTAAATTTTGATTTTTCCGGAAAGGCCGTCTCATTTCGAAATCAATTACTTCCAATTGGTTGCAGTCGTGCGTCACGCCCTTCGTCTCGTGATGGTATTGTTAAGTTGTTTACTTTCGCAAACTTACTTTCAATCATCTGCTTGGCTAAAGTGGCCATGGGTCAGGTGCAGGTTGATTGAGACTTACATTGTGACCCAGTTGGGGATGTGATGGTTCTTAGCCCATCAATGCGGAAGCGGCGGCGCCATGTCAGAGTTCACCCACACCCATGGCACAGAGCCAATTGACCGCAGATGGGTGCTTTGATCATTGGCGCGATCGATGATTTTTCACAGCGAGAGATAACTGTATGACCTACATTTTATTGCTCTTTCATCATGATGAGGATAATGAAGGCAACGCGAGATAAGAGATTGCTTGCTTGCTTGCTTGCTTGCTTGCTTGCTCCAGAGAACCCACGCCGAAGCCGAGGGAGTTCAGCAGTGGCGGATCCAGAAATTAATTTTGAGGGGGGGGGGGGGGGTCTTCCAAAAATTTTAGAATGAAATATGTTATGTTAAAATACATATTTGAATAAATTTGCACAAAATTTAAGCCCACAAAACTTTTTTCCAAAAAAATTTTACAATGCAAATTTATATTTTCTCAAATAAAACAAGGGTTGTGCATTTTTGGATATTCATAGGTTGATCATAACGTTTTTAAAAGCTTTTATTTAACTCACAATGTTGTCTGTCTGTCGGTTATTTGTTCGGAGCCAAATTTGAAAGGGTTCCCGTTGTCCCACTGAATTGAAATTTTGCATATTTACTTAATCTGCGTGACAATGCAATCCTATGTAGTTAAATACCCCTTAAAGGGGTTTTTAAGTTTTAGGTTATGTTTACAAAGGGGTTCTCGATTTGTAAATTTGAGAGGGTTCCTGTAGTCGCAATGAAATGAAATTTAACATGCTTACGTAATCTGCGTGACAATGCAATTCTATATAGTTAGTTACCCCCTAAAGGTGTTAAATGGGGTTTTAAAATTTTAGGTTATGTTTACAAAGGAGTTCTCGATTTGTACATACCGTAACTTATACCGACATAGACGGTATGTTGGTCATTTGGACGTCACGGTAGATGCACAATGTAGTAACAATAAATCTATGCAATAAATAAAGACTAAAAAGCAAAAAATAAAAATATATAAAAAAATGTTTCTTAAAAAAAGCTTTTATTTATGCACTTTTTTATGCACTAAAAGGTAAAAAATAATGTATTTCAATCACACGAGAATATTTTTTCTTACAGGTTAAAATTCTAAAATTTATAAAAGCTTGAGAAGTTATAAAACTACGGCATTACAGAATTACTTTGTTCAGTTGACAACTCCCACAGCTTTTATAAATTTTAGAATTTTAACCTGTAAGAAATATTATTCTCGTGTGATTGAAATACAATATTTTTTACCATTTAGTGCATCTTTTAAATAAAAGCTTTTTTAAAAAACATTTTTTATATATTTTTTTACTAGTCGGTTTCGCTAAGTTTTTGAAATACTTAGTTCTCATTGACCAAAAAACCCACTCTTTTTAATTATTAAAAAAAACTACAATATAAAATACAACAGGCAATGTTAATTTACATACAACTATATGTAAATTAACATTACATTGGGACGAGGAGTAGGAAGGGGGGAAGACGGAAAAAGAGAGATTCTAAGCAAGTTCCTTATTTTACTTTTCGAGAATCTTCGCATAATATTTTATTAAGTGGTAATAATTTATTTTCATTGTAAGCAAACGTATTTGGTATTTTTTGGCTATCATCTAAAAAAAAATACAACTTTCTAGAAACGTTTCGATGTTAATTTAATTTTCTTTAGGCCGTCAATTGTTTTTTATAAACGGTTTAAAAAAGATTAAAAATTAAGACGAAACGTTGCCAGAAAATTGTGATTTTTTAAGTGATAGTCTAAAAAACGCCAAAGAGGTACCTTTCCTTATACTGAAACTAAACAAAATGGACAACACATTAGAAATTAATAATTTATGTATTTATTTATTAAAATATGTGCATTAGAAAGACTTTTAATGTGATTATTTAAAAAACATTTGTTCATTAAGCTTTTATATTATTTATTAAAAAATTAAAATTGGTGTTTGGGGGGGGCCATGGCCCCCTGGGCCCCCCCCCCTGGATCCGCCCTTGAGGGAGTTACTGTTGCGTAACGTCAGATTCAGTTGCGTTTTCTTCACTGGATCAAGATGTGGCGTAACAGTGATTAGGTCTGTTTTGGTATAAGTCGAAATGATCCGAGATTTATGATTCAAGCAGTTAAGTAGAGAGGATTATTTACGTGGTTTAACATTACAAGTAGTATGAAGCAATCAGGCATGTGAAGTGAAAAAAGCAAATAAAAAAGCATTTTTTGCAAAAACGAGACAATTATTTTGACGATTATTTTGGTTTCAAAGAGGAAAACATTATTACAAAACTTGTTGGAGCTAATATATTGACAATCCTCCTTTACACCTACTAAAAAATAGAAACACAGTCACACTGAACAACTCAGTTTGGATGAACTAAATCTACAATAAAAATATATAAAAAAATGTTTTTTAAAAAAAACTTTTATTTAAAAGATGCACTAAAAAGTAAAAAATAATGTATTTCAATCACAGGAGAAAATTTTTTCTTACGGGTTAAAATTCTAAAATTTATAAAAGCTTTGGGAGTTGTGAACTGAACAAAGTAATTCTGTAATGCCGTAGTTTTATAACTCCCAAAGCTTATATAAATTTTAGAATTTTAACCTGTAAGAAAAAATGTTCTCCTGTGATTGAAATACATTATTTTTTACTTTTTAGTGCATCTTTTAAATAAAAGCTGTTTAAAAATTTTTTTTTATATATTTTTATTTTTTGCTTTTTAGTCTTTATTTATTGCATATTGTCATTACACTGTGACGTCCAAATGACCAACATACCGTCTATGTAGGTATAAGTTACGGTATGTACAAATCGAGAACCCCTTTGTAAACATAACCTAAAATTTTAAAACCCCATTTAACACCTTTAGGGGGTAATTAACTATATAGAATGCATTGTCACGCAGATTACGTAAGCATGTTAAATTTCATTTCATTGCGACTACAGGAATCCTCTCAAATTTACAAATCGAGAACCCCTTTGTAAACAAAACCTAAAACTTCAAAACTCTATTTAACCCTTTTAGGGGGTATTTAACTACATAGGATTGCATTGTCACGCAGATTAAGTAAGTATGCAAAATTTCAATTCAGTGGGACAACGGGAACCCTTTCAAATTTGGCTCCGAAAAAATAACCGACAGACAGACAACATTGTGAGTTAAATAAAAGCTTTAAAAAAAGGCACAAGATTTTTGGTTAAAAATTTGGTTACAGCTGAAATAAGTTGATACTTGAAATGTGTTTGCATTAGTTTAACAATTTCTTCGATTTGGAATATATTTTTGCAAAAAATAGGGTCAAACATTCTTATAAATAATTAACTACAAATTGTTTTTTTAATTTTTCCAGTTCTTGAGCGGAAAACTTAAGAAAAAAATTACTTATTGTTTTACAACCCTCTTAAGATAAAATCACATTTTTTGAAATAAAATCACTATGGTCAGAATGATTTCACTTGAGCAAATGCCAAAATTCACTTATTTAATTTGCAGATGACAATATTTTTCAAGATGTTTTAGAGCTAAATTCTTGAAGAATTTTGCAAGCAAAAACTGCTAAAAACTCTAAATCGATAATTTTTCGGCTTATTTTTTTATGAAATGTTAAATAATTTCATAAAATCTTGAACGCAAAAGCACAAAGTTTGATGATTCTTCGGCCGGATTGAAAAACCTAAATAAAAAAAAACAAACAGAAAAAATAATACCACTTTCGACCTAAACTATTGATTTTTTTAATGTTTAACAAACATCGCAAAAAATGAGTTCAAAAATCGCTAGAAAAAGATCAAAATTAGCTAATTCTCGACCTAAGTTAATATTTCTGCGTACGTCTAATGAAATTTCGATAAACTCTATCAAAAGATACTTAGATGTTAGCTCAAGGCAAAAATATATTTTTTACTAATTTCAAAAATCGCTAGAAAAAGATCAAAATTAGCTAATTCTCGACCTAAGTTAATATTTCTGCGTACGTCTAATGAAATTTCGATAAACTCTATCAAAAGATACTTAGATGTTAGCTCAAGGCAAAAATATATTTTTTACTAATTTTTGACGAAATTTCGAAAATATAATTGCTTTTCAAAGTGAAAAAGGTGTTAAAACGATAGATAATGGTAAAAGTTATGTAATTTTCGACACAATTTAGTAATCTTGCGCCTTATTTGATAAAATTTCCTAAATATACAGGGTGTCCCTTTTTCGAGCTCCACCATGGGGATCTCAGTTATTGTAAGAGATACGAGGTCGGTTAAATTAGGGCATTTTTATGCTGAACAATTATTTGAAAAAAAAATTGATGTATCATTTTTAGTTTTTGAATAATTGGAAAAAAACTGAAGTTTGTAATTTGTAATTTTTTCAAGCGAAAACCAAAAGAACTGGACGTTTTTAACTAGGACGTTCTTCAGGCACTTTTTTACAAGGAATCTAAAACTGTCATCGTATTTTCCAAGGCGTTCTTGATGTCAGAGTTACAACACTCAACTTTGTTTTTTCTTATGAACGCCATATTCGATTTTTGTATTTTTGAAAAATGTTTTTATTTCTGATTACAACGATGTATCACATGATATGATCGATTCTTACATACTAATGAAAATGAAAAAAAGCATTTTTGCGAAGAGTGCTTTGGAAGAAACGTTTTTAAACAAACTAGATTTTGGAAGTTTAATTGAATTTGGGTCTGGAAGGTCCATAAACGACGTGATAAGCTAGAAGTTTATTTTTTGTAAAACAAAACAAGACAAAGTTATGTTTAATTGAACTGTCAAAAGTTTGTTTGTTAAACAAAATTTTGGCGTTTTTTTCCAAAGCATTCTTTGCAAATACGCTTTTTTTTAGATTTTAACAGCATGTAAGATTGGATCATATCATGTGATACATCGTTGTAATCAGGAACAAAAAGACTTTTCAAAAATATAAGTATTAAATTTGGCGTCCATAAGAAAAACCAAAGTTAAGTGTTGTAACTCTGACATCAAGAACGCCTTGGAAAAAGCGTTGACAGATTTAGATTTCTTGTAAAAAAGTGCCTGAAGAATGTTTTACTTTCAAACGTCTAGTTTTCTTAGTTTTCGCTTAAAAAAATAAAAACGAAAATTACAAATTTTTGATTTTTCTCAATAATTCAAAAACTAAAAATGACACATCAAATTTTCTTTCAGTTAATTGTTCAGCAAAAAATACGCAACTTTGCCCTAATTTAACCGACCTCGTATCTCTTATAATAACTGAAATCCCCATGGTGGAGGTCGAAAAACAGACACCCTGTATATGGTTGACTTTTGGTGTGGAAAACCTATTCAAACCATGAAAATGATGATTTTCAATCTAATGATTTTACAGATATTTTGAAAAAAAAAACACTCGGAATAGACAAATATAGCACCTTGTTGTTTCCTTATTTTTGACAAAATTTCTTTAAAATAATTACGATTTTATTGGAAAACGTGTAAAAATTTCGAAAAAGGCAATTTTTGTAAAAATGTAAAATCTATCATTAACTATCATTAAATAGAATGATTATAACAAAAGTGGACAAAATCGAAGAGAAAAAAGATTTCTGGACCAAATTTTTTCCTTAAATGATAGGTATAAAAAGACTACTTTTAACATAGCGGAAAGTAAAGCTTGTAAAACTATGTATTTAGTATTAATTAAAAATGTTCCCTATTGTTTGTCTTCAAGTGTATAAATAGGGTGACCCAATTTAAAAAATTCATTACTTATATCCAAATACTTGAACAACTATCATACAAACAATGAAATAAATGCAACTCTTTATCTCATCAATGTACAATTAAATACACAAGGACGCAATTATTTGATATGACTAACATTTATTTTTATTGCAATTGCGTTTCAATATTTATCAATACAGAATAGACACAACAATTAAACAATAGGCAAAATAATCCGCAAAATTTAATTGCACACATTTGACTTGTTGTGATTAATTGAATGACGACATGATTTGTTATTAATCAATCGAGAAACAATAACGATGTTGCAAAAACTAGAAGAAGCTACTCTATTTTTTTTTCAAAAACAGTTCTAACAGCATGTTTTCGTTTGGAATTACAAAGGTATTGTTAAAAACAGAATTAAATAGTTGTGGAAATCCCTCTGAAGGCAATCTTATCTAATCAAGGACGAAAAAATGGCATTTATCACACCTATGCAGTTTGCACCCTTGAAAGAAAGAAAGATTTGGATCTAATCGCAAATTTCCCCACATTGCTAATAATCTCACAACACAATAGCTTCATTAGTCGATCGGCAATAATGACCGCAAGATTAATTTCATAAAATCTGTCGTAATGGTGGGCGATAGAGAGCACCAGGAGTCAGCGATTGATCTATGGTAATCAGTCCCCAAAGGTCAGACTTTGTATATACAGGCCGTGAGAAAAGTCAAACCGCCTGTGCACAAACACACACCAAGAGATTGTCGCATGTCAAGGTGCTGCCGGCAATAAGTGGCAATTTTTACACCATGGAGATTATAGATTTTCAAGATTCTTGTGATTTATTACCTGAAGCAACGGCGTAATGGCTCCGTTTTCACTTCAAGTATTGTGTGATGGGACGGTAATTGAGACCAGGAACAATACCACAAGTGCTATTTTTGCCACTTTGTGGGAAGAAAATCGGCGGTTTTATGGAATGAGAGAAAACGGGGACAGGCAAAGTGTATAATCAAAGGAGATAGGAATCGTAGGGGATTGAACTGGCCACCAAATTCACCAGATTTCAGTCAGTTATCACAATAAGAATATTGGATTGTTTTGTCGATTTTTTTACATTGGACAAAAATAGTATAAAACGTATAATGAATCGTAGAATTCACTGGAATAAACCGATTTGCTCTACGACTTTTAGTTTTTGAGTTATGAATTTTTTTGTTGAAGAATTACGTATTTCTCTATGAAATGGCTACCTAATTTTATGCAAAAAATTTTAAAATTTTAAATCTTGTGAAAAGTTGGTATAATACGTAAAATGAGCCGCAGAATTCACTGGAACAAACTGTTTTGCTCTACGACTTTTAGTTTTTGAGTTATGATTTTTTTTGTTGAAGAATTAAGTATTTCTCTATGACATGGCTACCCTAATTTTAGGCAAAAAAATTCAAAATTTAAAATCTTGTGAAAAAGCTGGTATAAAACGGAAAATGAGCCGCAGAATTCACTGGAATAAACCGTTTTGCTCTACGACTTTTAGTTTTTGAGTTACGAATTTTTTGTTGAAGAATAAAGTACCACTATACTCACTAGGCCACCCTAATTTTAAGCAAAAAATTTCAAATTTTTAAATCTTGTAAAAAACCGATATAATGTGTAAAATGAGCCGTAGAATTCACTGGAACAAACCGTTTTGCTCTATGACTTTTAGTTTTTGAGTTACGAATTTTTTTAATGTAAAATTTTAAATGCCTCTGTACCCGGAACCGTTGCCCGGAGCGACTCCGGGTTTTGACGAGAAAATAGAGAATTTCAAGCGCTATCCGATGCTTTATCGATTTTTATTCTAAGTCTTATAGTTTCCGAGAAAAACGCAAAAAAAGGTTGCCATTTTGACTTTTTTCTAATTTTTAAACGCCGACTACGGCGAAACTATAAGAGTTAGAGAAAAACGGTAAAATCGATTAGAACCGGTATAAAAAGCCTTACAAAATGGCATAGGTTTCAAGGCGATATCAAAAAAAATTTCAATTTTCAAACGTCGATTACGGCCAAACTAAAAGAGCTAGAGGAAAACGCTTTGATCCATTATAAAGAGCACATCAAAATCTAGAAGATAGGATAGGTTTGAATTAATTTGGAGACACTTTAAAAATTGATCATTAAAATTTTTAGCAAAAAAATTCAAAATTTTAAATCTCATGACAAGTTAACATAATACGTAGAATGAGCTGCAGAATTCAATGGAACAAATCGTTTTGCTCTACCACGTTTAATTTTTAAGTTACGAATTTTTTTGTTGATGAATAAAATACTCCACTATGAAATGGCTGACCTAATTTTAAGCAATAAGAATCAAAATTTTAAATCTCGTGAAAAGCTGATATAATACATAGAATGAGCCGCAGAATTCACTGGAACAAACCGTTTTGCTCTACGACTTTTAGTTTTTTAGTTACGAATTTTTTTGTTGAAGAATAAAGTACCAGTATGCAATTAGGCTACCCTAATTTTAAGCAAAAAATTTCAAATTTTTAAATCTTGTAAAAAACCGATATAATATGTAAAATGAGCCGTAGAATTCACTGGAACAAACCGTTTTGCTCTACGACTTTTACTTTTTAAGTTATGAATTTTTTTAGTGTTATACTTTAAATGCCTCTGTACCCGGAACCGTTGCCCGGAGCGGCTCCGGGTTTTGACGAATAAATAAGCGCTATCCGATGCTTTTTTAATTTTTGCTCTAGGTCTTATAGTTTCGGCAAAAAAACAAAAAAAAATGCAATTTTCACTTTTTTTCAATTTTTTAAACCCCGATTACGGCGAAACTATTAGAGTTACCATTAGAGTTTTAACCATTAGAACCGGTTTAAAAAGCTCTACAAAATTTAAAAAATTCAAATGTTGTTAAAAACTAGTCAGAGGAACATGTTTTTCAGAACTTCCAATACCTTAATTGTATAAAATTTTACAATGTAATGCCTCTCAGCGTGCGGATATTATTTTTAGTAACAATAATTAACAACAGCAGTAATAGTATTAATAATATATTTAGTTTACTTTTATCTTTCTCTTTTTTTTTGCTTTTATGTTGTATTACTCTTATTATGTATTTCCTCCTAGATGAAGTAAATTTGTTTGGTATTTTTTGAATTGTAAAAAAATTATTTCCTAGCCACTTGTCCGCAGTGATTTTCCTCCCAAAGCTCGTCAACTACAAACGCCATAAACTCAATAATAGCATTTCTTGGTCGAGATATTTAAATCGCTCGGTATGCAACCGAGCCTTTGACATGTAATCAAAACAAACGATTGTGGAAGCAATACATTACCCACTATACGAGGCAGAAACGAATTAACAACAAAGGAAAAACAATAGCCAATGGCCATGAATCTTAACCTCCGGTTGTAAAGCTTTTCTCGGTCAAAGAATGTGGGTTTGTGTCATCGCTTAGGGTTAAAGGGGACAAATGACCATTGTCTCTCCATTCAGCTGTCAAACCCTTGCACTTAACAAAAAAATCTACACCCAGTTACATATTGGCAAGAATCTAAGACACATTTCTAGTAGTACCGTTCGAACAGGACTTTGATTAATTTATTAGTTTGATGTCACGTAACTGGCACTTGCTGCACCTCTTATCGGTTAATTGAGCGAGTGTCTTAAGAAGGGGGCTGTGATTTATAACCAACTTAAACTTTACTACTTGCATTTTTACTAAATATTGAATTACTCGAGCAATAACTATAATGTTTATGTCAACATGTGTTCAGCCTTATTTGGTGTGAAGTAACTGCATGTTGCTCAATTTTTTCTAATTAAATTTAATATTTCGGTTTGGAAAGTTACCATTTACCTAAATAAATAAACTGGAAAAATGGCTCCTTGAGGCAACATTTTCGTGGCTCCTGGCGACCCCGCACTTCATTTTAGGGTTTGATTGAGTCGTTTACACACTCAATTAGATTCACACCGAGCAAACAGTTGTCATATTAGCATAATATTTAAATTTGTGTCGTGGTGCGAGTCTATTGAAGTCTTTATCAGGCTTGTGTTGTGCTAGAAAACGGGAAAAACGACCACAGAACAGTGGTTTATTCATGACTGATTAATGAATGGAGGGAATATTTACTGATGCTTTTTCTCCTTTTTGGTTGCAGGTACGGCAGATAACGACGGAAGACCCATTGTCCTGTGCTATGCTGAGTGTGTGCTGAGGGCCGGACTCAACAAGTATGAGATTGCCAAGTTGCTGTTGTACTACTCGTCCATTCCAACGTAAGTTGATCAAATTACAAGAAACATAAAATTTATTACAAACGAACCTATAACTCTGATCGGGTTCGGGTTTTCGTCATTCGATAGAGAATTTTGAGCAGATTCCGAAGGTTTTTTTAATTTTTTCGTAGGTGCTATAGTTTTTGAGAAAAACGCAATTATCGCAAAACACCTCCGTAATCGACTTTTAAAAAATCTACAAAATGAGAGAATTTTAACAAAATTTGAAAGCAAATATAACGTAAAACGTTCTATCAAGTCGATTCGCATCGAGAAAACAGATAATTTAGGCATAGTTTTGAAGTTATCGACGGATTTAAAAAAGGGTTTTGCAAATATAAATATTAATATTTTTCTTAATAATTATTCTTCCCAAGGTGTTGCTCTTTCTTTTATCAGACGAAACAAAAAAAAAGGTATTCTGAAGACTACGAAAAATACCTACGATTTGAAAAAATTGATCTTTTCAGTTTTTCAAGTTGTGAATTCCCGAATTATTGAAAATTAAGTATAGACTAAATTCTTCTAGATTTTATGGGAAATCACCCGTAGCGCCCTGTTCCAGACTATAACTCCGATCGAGTCCGGGTTTTAGCCATTCTATAGAGAATTTTGAGCAGATTCCGATGGTTTTTTAAATTTTTTCGTAGGTGTTATAGTTTTTGAGAAAAACGCAATTATCGAAAAACACCTCCGTAATCGACTTTTAAAAAATCTACAAAATGAGAGAATTTTAACAAAATTTGAAAGCAAATATAACGTAAAACAATCTATCAAGTCGATTCGCATCGAGAAAACAGATCATTTCCGCCTAGTTTTGAAGTTATTGACGGATTTAAAAAAGGATTTTGGAAATAGAAATATTAATATTTTTCTTACTAATTATTTTTCTTTTATCAGACAAAACACCGTTTTTTGCAGTTCTAGGTATTCTAAAGACTACGAAAAATACCTACGATTTGAAAAAATTGATCTTTTCAGTTTTTCAAGTTGTGAATTCCCGAATTATTGAAAATTAAGTATAGACTAAATTCTATAAGATTTTGTGGGAAATCACCCGTAGCGCCCTGTTCCAGACTATAACTCCGATCGAGTCCGGCTTTAGCCATTCGATAGAGAATTTTGAGCAGATTCCGATGGTTTTTTAAATTTTTTCGTAGGTGTTATAGTTTTTGAGAAAAACGCAATTATCGAAAAACACCTCCGTAATCGACTTTTAAAAAATCTACAAAATGAGAGAATTTTAACAAAATTTGAAAGCAAATATAACGTAAAACGTTCTATCAAGTCGATTCGCATCGAGAAAACAGATAATTTACGCCTAGTTTTGAAGTCATTGACGGATTTAAAAAAGGATTCTGCAAATATAAATATTAATATTTTTCTTAATAATCATTCTTCCCAAGGCATTGCTCTTTCTTTTATCAAACAAAACAAAAAAAAAGGTATTCTGAAGACTACGAAAAATACCTACGATTTGAAAAAATTGATTTTTTCAGTTTTTCAAGTTGTGAATTCCCGAATTATTGAAAATTAAGTATAGACTAAATTCTTGTAGATTTTATGGGAAATCACCCGTAGCGCCCTGTTCCAGACTATAACTCCGATCGAGTCCGGGTTTTAGCCATTCGATAGAGAATTTTGAGCAGATTCCGATGGTTTTTTAAATTTTTTCGTAGGTGTTACAGTTTTTGAGAAAAACGCAATTATCGCAAAACACCTCCGTAATCGACTTTTAAAAAATCTACAAAATGAGAGAATTTTAACAAAATTTGAAAGCAAATATAACGTAAAACGTTCTATCAAGTCGATTCGCATCGAGAAAACAGATAATTTCCTCCTAGTTTTGAAGTTATTGACGGATTTAAAAAAGGATTTTGGAAATATAAATATTAATATTTTTCTTAATAATTATTTTTCCCAAGGCATTGCTCTTTCTTTTATCAGACAAAACAGCGTTTTTTGCAGTTCTAGGTAGTCTAAAGACTACGAAAAATACCAACGATTTGAAAAAATTGATCTTTTCAGTTTTTCAAGTTGTGAATTCCCGAATTATTGAAAATTAAGTATAGACTAAATTCTAGTAGATTTTGTGGGAAATCACCCGTAGCGCCCTGTTCCAGACTATAACTCCGATCGAGTCCGGGTTTTAGCCATTCGATAGAGAATTTTGAGCAGATTCCGATGGTTTTTTAAATTTTTTCATAGGTGTTACAGTTTTTGAGAAAAACGCAATTATCGCAAAACACCTCCGTAATCGACTTTTAAAAAATCTACAAAATGAGAGAATTTTAACAAAATTTGAAAGCAAATATAACGTAAAACGTTCTATCAAGTCGATTCGCATCGAGAAAACAGATAATTTCCTCCTAGTTTTGAAGTTATTGACGGATTTAAAAAAGGATTTTGGAAATATAAATATTAATATTTTTCTTAATAATTATTTTTCCCAAGGCATTGCTCTTTCTTTTATCAGACAAAACAGCGTTTTTTGCAGTTCTAGGTAGTCTAAAGACTACGAAAAATACCAACGATTTGAAAAAATTGATCTTTTCAGTTTTTCAAGTTGTGAATTCCCGAATTATTGAAAATTAAGTATAGACTAAATTCTAGTAGATTTTATGGGAAATCACCCGTAGCGCCCTGTTCCAGACTATAACTCCGATCGAGTCCGGCTTTAGCCATTCGATAGAGAATTTTGAGCAGATTCCGATGGTTTTTTAAATTTTTTCGTAGGTGTTATAGTTTTTGAGAAAAACGCAATTATCGAAAAACACCTCCGTAATCGACTTTTAAAAAATCTACAAAATGAGAGAATTTTAACAAAATTTGAAAGCAAATATAACGTAAAACGTTCTATCAAGTCGATTCGCATCGAGAAAACAAATAATTTCCGCCTAGTTTTGAAGTTATTGACGGATTTAAAAAAGGATTTTGCAAATATAAATATTAATATTTTTCTTAATAATTATTCTTCCCAAGGTGTTGCTCTTTCTTTTATCAGACGAAACAAAAAAAAGGTATTCTGAAGACTACGAAAAATACCTACGATTTGAAAAAATTGATTTTTTCAGTTTTTCAAGTTGTGAATTCCCGAATTATTGAAAATTAAGTATAGACTAAATTCTAGTAGATTTTGTGGGAAATCACCCGTAGCGCCCTGTTCCAGACTATAACTCCGATCGAGTCCGGCTTTAGCCATTCGATAGAGAATTTTGAGCAGATTCCGATGGTTTTTTAAATTTTTTCGTAGGTGTTATAGTTTTTGAGAAAAACACAATTATCGAAAAACACCTCCGTAATCGACTTTTAAAAAATCTACAAAATGAGAGAATTTTAACAAAATTTGAAAGCAAATATAACGTAAAACGTTCTATCAAGTCGATTCGCATCGAGAAAACAAATAATTTCCGCCTAGTTTTGAAGTTATTGACGGATTTAAAAAAGGATTTTGCAAATATAAATATTAATATTTTTCTTAATAATTATTCTTCCCAAAGTGTTGCTCTTTCTTTTATCAGACAAAACAAAAAAAAAAGGTATTCTGAAGACTACGAAAAATACCTACGATTTGAAAAAATTGATCTTTTCAGTTTTTCAATTTGTAAATTCCCGAATTATTGAAAATTAAGTATAGACTAAATTCTTGTAGATTTTATGGGAAATCACCCGTAGCGCCCTGTTCCAGACTCTAACTCCGATCGAGTCCGGGTTTTAGCCATTCGATAGAGAATTTTGAGCAGATTCCGATGGTTTTTTAAATTTTTTCGTAGGTGTTACAGTTTTTGAGAAAAACGCAATTATCGCAAAACACTTCCGTAATCGACTTTTAAAAAATCTACAAAATGAAAGAATTTTAACAAAATTTGAAAGCAAATATAACGTAAAACGTTCTATCAAGTCGATTCGCATCGAGAAAACAGATAATTTCCGCCTAGTTTTGAAGTTATTGACGGATTTAAAAAAGGATTTTGGAAATATAAATATTAATATTTTTCTTACTTATTATTTTTCCCAAGGCATTGCTCTTTCTTTTATCAGACAAAACAGCGTTTTTTGCAGTTCTAGGTAGTCTAAAGACTACGAAAAATACCTACGATTTGAAAAAATTGATCTTTTCAGTTTTTCAAGTTGTGAATTCCCGAATTATTGAAAATTAAGTATAGACTAAATTCTATAAGATTTTGTGGGAATTCCCCGATAGAGAATTTGAAGCAGATTCCGATGGTTTTTTAAATTTTCTCGTAGGTGTTACAGTTTTTAAGAAAAACTCAATTATTAGAAAACACCTCCGTAATCGACATGAAAAAATCTACTAAATGAGCCAGATTTGAGAGAATTTTCACAATATTTGGAACTAAACGTTAGCTAAAACGTTTTATTAAATTGATTCGCATCGAGAAAACAGAAATTGTCCGCGTCGTTTTGTTGTTACCGACAGATCAAGATTAGCATTACTAAACCTTACATTAGTGAAATCGGCATGAAAAAATCTACAAGATGGCGCAGGTTTCAAGTCAATACCTATAAATTAATTTTTCAGTTTTCAAAGGTCGATTACGGCGGAACCAGAGGAGTTGGCTCAAGTTGGGAAAAAGTCGGCATTTAAAACTTTAAAATCGCTCCAGTTGATCTCAAAAATGTATGAAACATTGTTAAGCATCACGTTATTTTTGCTAGATTTGTTTAAAAAACAATATATCTATCACGGAAACGAAACGTAAAATGAGTGTTTACGCACAACTGCCATAATAACAGCCTCAAGTTCAAGTGTGCACTAAGGCGAAGTCATCACCTAACCTCATTGACATTCATATAAAGTGCAAAAGTCATAGTCGGATTCCTTTCGCATCGGCTCGTTAACGGCCCCAATTACACGAATCCTCAGTAATCGGCAATAAATATAATAGCAGCGCAAACACGAAACGACGGCAAAAGGATCGGCATAATTGCCAGATTAGCCTGTGTTAAGTCGTCGTCTTCGACTTCTTCACCGGTTACACGCAGCTGATAAGAATAACAAAATCGCAATTACACAGTTGTAAACGCGAACATGTTACCGTGTTCAAGGCGTTATCTCGCGTTCCATATCTCGGGCTCATCGATGAATTTTAATCCGTTAGCTGGTGAAAAATTTATGCTTACACTGGTTCACACCTTCGCTGAATCAAAAAGAAATGAACAAACCGTTTTGCTCTAACTCTTATAGTTTCCGAGAAAAACGCATAAAAATGTTTCCGTTTTCACTTTTTTTAAATATTTAAACGCCGATTACGGCGAAACTAAAAGAGCTAGAGGAAAACGCTTTGTTCCATTGTAAAGAGCACATCAAAATCTATAAGATAGGATGGGTTTGAATTGATTTTGAGACACTTTAAAAATTGGCCATTTTCAAGAGGGGGGGGGGGGTGTTAACAAATTTTTCAAAATTTTTAATTTCTCTATTACGGCTAAACTATTCGAAAAAGTGTCACTATTTTAATCCTTACCTATGCAAAATGATCCGGGGAATCGATTGGCGTCGAGAAAATCGCCAAATTCCTAATAGTTTTTTAGTTATGAATTTTTTAAAATTTGACCTACTTTTGCATTTTTCGAAATTTTCTCGAAAATTATAAGTCGAAGAACAATAATCTTTTTTAAAAATGATAGACAATTAAAAGAGCTTTCCAACGATGATAAACTCCATTGGGTTATCTCTAATAGTTCCGGAGTTATTGCTCGATAAATTTTCCGGGTACCGGAAATCGACAAAAATCGCGACCAAAATTGCAAAAATCAAAATTTTTAAAATCGAACCTACTGACTGTTTTTCTACTTTTAACAACTCTAGAGGGTTGTATGAGCATAGAAATGTCCATAAAACTTTGATTGAGTGAGTTTTAAAAAAATGTTTTTTTTTTTCATTTTTGTGAAGTGCCTTGATCATTAAAATTTTTAGCAAAAAAATTCAAAAATTTTAAATCTCATGAAAAGTTAATATAATACGTAGAATGAGCCGCACAATTCAATGGAACAAACCGTTTTGCTCTACCACGTTTAGTTTTTAAGTTATGAATTTTTTTGTTGACGAATAAAATACTCCACTATGAAATGGCTGACCTAATTTTAAGCAATAAAAATCAAAATTTTAAATCTCGTGAAAAGCTGATATAATACGTAGAATGAGCCGCAGAATTCACTGGAACAAACCATTTTGCTCCACGACTTTTAGTTTTTTAGTTACGAATTTTTTTGTTGAAGAATAAAGTACCAGTATGCATTAGGCTACCCTAATTTTAAGCAAAAAATTTCAAATTTTTAAATCTTGTAAAAAACGGATATAATATGTAAAATGAGCCGTAGAATTCACTGGAACAAACCGTTTAGCTCTACGACTTTTAGTTTTTAAGTTATGAATTTTTTTAGTGTTAAACTTTAAATGCCTCTGTACCCCGGAACCGTTGCCCGGAGCGACTCGGTGTTTTGACGAGAAAATAGAGAATTTCAAGCGCTAATCCGTTGCTTTATCTATTTTTGTTCTAAATCTTATAGTTTCCGAGAAAAACGCAAAAAAAGGTTGCCATTTTGACTTTTTTCTAAATTTAAAACGCCGATTACGGCGAAACTATAAGAGTTAGAGAAAAACGGTAAAATCGATTAGAACCGGTATAAAAAGCCCTACAAACTGGCATAGGTTTCAAGGCGATATCTCGCAAAAAACATTTCAATTTTCAAACGTCGATTACGGCCAAACTAACAGAGATAGAGGAAAACGCTTTGTTCCATTGTAAAGAGCACATCAAAATCTATAAGAAAGGGTGGGTTTGAATTGATTTTGAGACACTTTAAAAATTGGCCATTTTTAAGGGGGGTGTTAACAAATTTTTCAATTTTTTTATTTTCTCTATTACGGCTAAATTATTCGAAAAAGTGGCACTATTTTAATCCTTACCCATGCAAAATGATCCGGGGAATCGATTCGCGTCGAGAAAATCGCCAAATTCCTAATAGTTTTTTAGTTATGAATTTTTTAAAATTTTATCTACTTTTGCTTTTTTTTCGAAATTTTCTCGAAAACTATAAGTCGGAGAACAATAATCTTTTTTGAAAATGATAGACAATTAAAAGAGCTTTCCAACGATAATAAACTTCATTGGGTTATCTCTAATACTTCCGGAGTTATTGCTCGATAAATTTTTCCGGGTACCGGAAATCGACAAAATCGCGACCAAAATTGCAAAAATCAAAATTTTTAAAATCGAACCTACTGACTGTTTTTCTACTTTTAACAACTCCAGAGGGTTGTAAGGGCATAGAAGAGTCCATAAAACTTCATTAGAGTGAGTTTAAGGAAAATTTTTATTTTTACTTTTTGCGATGGTATTGGCAAAATCATAGACTAAATTCTAGTAGTTTTTTTTGGGTACCCGGAAATCTCCCGGAACGCCCCAGAATTGACAATTTATTTAAAATCGTTGTGAAAATTGTGGATGTGCAAACTGTTTTTGCCTAAAAGCCCTAGTTTTTGTGTTTATAAATTTAATTTTTTTTAAATTGTAAAACTAAAAACGTTTCTCTATCTTAAAATATAAATGAGATCGAGTCCCAGTTTTCTGCCATTCGATGGAGAATTTAAAGCAGATTCCGTGGGTTTTTTAAATTTTCTTGTAGGTTAATTTAATTTTTTAATTTTTATCAACGGATTAAAAAAACAGATTTTGCCTATATTAAGGTTTTTCTTAATAATTATGCTTCCTAGAGCATCGCTCTTTCTTTTATCAGACAAAACAACGTTCTTTGCAGTTCTGAGCATCTAAACACTACGAAAAACATCTACGATTTAAAAAAAAATATTTTTAGTGTTTTTCAAATCGTGAATTCCGGAATTATTGAAAAAATTATAGACAAAATTCTAGTAGATATTTTGGGTATCCGGAAATCACCCGGAACGTCCCGGAATTGACAATTTGTGTAAAATCGCCCTAAAAATGTGCCTGCGCAAACTGCTTTTGCCTAAAAGCCGTTGTTTTAACAACTCCAGAGGGTTGTAAGGGCATAGAAGAGTCCATAAAACTTCATTAGAGTGAGTTTAAGGAAAATTTTTATTTTTACTTTTTGCGATGGTAAGTACCTTGACCAGCAAAATTTTAAGCAAAAATGTTCAAAATTTTAAATCTCGTGAAAAATTTATATAATATGTAGAATGAGGCGTAGAATTCACTGGAACAAACCGTTTTGCTCTACCTTTTTTAGTTTTTGAATTATAATTTTTACAAATATCCCGGCGCATCCACCATTTTTCAATTTAAAATTTATACAAAAATAAGTTTCCGATTACACTAGTGTTGTAGAAATGATGGCACTTTACGCAGAATGAGCCGCTGAATTCACTGAAACAAACCGTTTTGCTCTACGACTTTTAGTTTTTGATTTATGAATTTTTGTGTTGAACAATGTAGACTCCACTATGAAATGGCCACCCAAAATTTAAGCAAAAAAATCAAAATTTTAAATCTCGTAAAATGCTGACATGATACGTAGAATGAGCCGCAGAATTCACTGGAACAACCTGTTTTCCCCTAAGATTTTTAGTTTTTGAGTTATGAATTTTTAATTAATAACCCGGCGCATCCACCATTTCGCAAATTGATATAATTTTTTTAGATAAGTTCTCAAGCAAACTAGTATTGTAGAAAAGCTGGTTTTTTACGTAAAATGAACCGTAGAGTAGACCGGAGCAAACCGTTTTGCTCTACGACTTTTGCTTTTTGAGTTATAATTTTTTTAGTGAAAAACTAAAAACACCTCTGTAATCGGAACCGTTGCCCGGGGCGGCTCCAGGTTTTGAAAAGATGATTTCAAGCGAATTTGGTGCTTTTCTATTTTTGCTCTTTGTCTCATTGTTTGCGAAAAAAAACAAAAAAAACTGAAATTTCTTCTTTTTTTGACTTTTCAAACGTCGATTACAGCGAAACTGTTGGAGTTATTGACAGAACTTTGCTACAGCAAGTTTAAAAAAAACTGGTTTTTGATATTTTAATGTTAATACATTCCTAAACCGCCTACAATTAACTAAAAATGAGTTGTTTTAGTTTACATTTCCCACTTAATTTTACAATTAATTTAGTTTTTGCCCGATTTGGTTGCAGGCGACAGGTTGGCACTTTCGTAGCGTTAAAAATAATTACATTGTTGTTAATTCACATCCGTTTTCGATAATGTGACGGAACACAATTAATCAATTTAGCTTTCTTAATAGTCGTAACAAAACTCCGGTAGTAAAAGCACAATGCTTGAGGCCCCATTTTTGTAAAACACCCAGAAATTTGACTCAATAACAACTCGGCGTTTGATTGAAAGTAACAGTCAGAAGTGTCATTTTCTTCTCATTCTTTCAGATTAATTATTTATTTGACACCGTTTTATTTCCATTATTAACGTTTCTGACAGGGAAACGAGTGTTTCAAGTAGCCGCAATTTCATTTCTCTTTTGATTAATTATAGCAATAATCCTGGAAGGTTCACGCCACCGATCATTAATCAATCTAATCACATATACAATGTCTTTTTCCAGACTGGAATCATCCAGGAACGGTTTTACGATCCTGCTCCTGGCTGAGAATGAAAACAGTAACAAAGTCCTGGAACTTCTGGATAAGTCTGCAGCTCTGGTTGTCAATACCATGAAAATTGACAGGTTCCTGGTGTGGAAACCGGGAAGTGAGCAGGAGAAGAGTCAAGTCACTACTAGTCGAATTCCGGTGAGTTTTTTATTTGTTTGGGTTTTTTCTGAAACCGTTATTCTTTGTCGGTCAACACCTTTGAATAACTTAAAACTGGTCGCATTATCGGGTATGTGGTGATCGAGATAAGAATTACATTTTGATTGCGTGTTAAGAAAGTAGACTTCAAAAATTATTTCAGAATTAATGGCCAAATAAAAGAAAAAAAATTAATCAGTCGTTTTCTATTATCTTTCAATTTGTGAAACCTTAAATTATTCATTGAAATAAATCAATTTGTGTAGATTTGACTTGTTTTTGTTTTTTTTTCTTTACTCAGGAAAGCTCAAAATTGTTAATTTTTGATCTACGATTTTCGAGTCTGTAATAACTGTAAGTGATAAATGTAATTTATTGCAATAAAATAGACTCAAACTCATTTTTTTTTGTACAATTAATTATTATTACACCAATTCTTATTTGATCATTGGTCAAATTATATTATTATCATATTATGAGTAATTGATACGCACTGATAATAGTGATAATAAACATTAGCAGAACAATAAAATTGACAACAATAACTGTGTCATTAGATCATTAGAACAATAGTAATACAACTTGCGCATGTTTAAAATGTTTGGAATCTGTTGATAAGAATGGTTTTTAAAGTATGTATTAAATTCATTAAAAAATAGTTCATATTTTTTTCCACAACAAACACATTAAAGGGAGTAGAATACTGAAAGTTTTTTTTCTATATCTCAAAAACTAACAATCGTACAGAAATCACTCTTTGTTACTATTTTTCTTTATGGATGTAATTTTTTTAAGAATTTTTCTTCCCTTCCTTTAATTAAAAATTAAACAATGAAATGAAAACTGTTGCTAGAAGCGTTTGCAGCGATTAATTAATTAATTTAAATAATTAAACAATACAATTAATTAATTTTGATTAGAAAGAATTGTAGAAAATTTCAAAAAAAATCAAAGTATTTAACAACAAAAGCTGAGTTCTCACTATTAGTTTTTTAGCACACTCACTTATTGTAAAAAAAAATATTGCGAGTAGGTGTTTCTATTTTTTATCAGATTGCGATTAATTGATAACGACTGATAAACATTAACAGAACAATGAAAATCGTAATAACTGTGTCATTAGAACAATAATAAATAATAAAACTATTGCTATCTGTGTAGGAGGATAAAAGTTAAAAGTTTTTGGAATTAGCTGTCTCTCTAAAATTACTAGATTGATTGGGGATACAGAAACAAATTCGAATGATTGCTGGGATTTAATTTTTTTATTATACATACACAAGTTTATGATTTTACTCGAAAACGGAATTTTTTTGAGTTCAGTTTGTTTTGTTCTAGCGAAATTTTTATTTGACCTGACCTGACCTGACCTGTTATTATAAGATTAAATTGGTAACAGTGACAAGTATTACCAACTTAATTTCAAAATAATACTGTCACTTCACCGAATATTATTGAATAAAAGTTAACAAAATTTTTTAAATAACATAAACAGTTGGTAATAATGATGAAAAATTCTGCTCTTAAAAATAAGTTATAAAAGTTAAAAAACTGCTTTTTGGAAAGCTAGACTTATGTGTAAAGGTTGTGGAAATGATATTTATTTTTTACTGTAAAATAAAAATTGTGTTGGTATTAACTAAATAGTCAAGCTTTTGAAATTATTTAAAATAACCCTATACACACTTATTTTGTCGTAAAGAACATACGGTAATAGAAAAAAAATATATGTAACGATAGATGGAAATTGGTCAGGTCATGTAATTAATGGAATTAATCAATAGAAGTATTTGGAATTATTAAAATTATCTTTGGAATTTATGGAATTATTGTACTTATTTGTGAATTACTGGATTATTTTTTTTATAGAGAGGAAATTATTGAATTCCTTGAAACTATGAAAATTAATTTGGAATTAGAGGAATTATTTTGGAATCACGTAAATGAAGTTGGAATTTTTGGTTTTTTTTTTGGAATTACTGTATTTCTTTTTACAATTACTCGAACTCTTTTTGGAATTATCTAAGATTACTTGGAATTGAAATTACGTTAAATTTCTTCGAACAAATGGAATTACTCTTTTTTTAGAACTGGAATTACTTTTTTTTCAAGCTAACGATCCCTAAAGACACTTTTTTGCAACGGCATTATTTAAACCAAAATTGGCAATTTTTTCATTCTTTGTATTGAGAAATAATTATTTCAAAACCAGCCAAATCGTTATATTTATTGTGACCAAAAACTACAATTCTTGCCTTTCTTTTTATCTGAGCAGAATTTTTTATACGGAAATTGCTCTATTTTTGTTTCGATTTTGAGAAATCGAATTCAAAAACTTGATACATATTTCTACATTTTTTTTAATTTTGACACTCCATAATGTGTTTTTTGACTATTGGATATAAAATCAAATAAATAATTTGCGCCTTTTTTTCTCAGATTTTTATAGAATTTTTATTGAATTTTAGAAATGTTTTCATGTGTTTAAAAAGAGAGAAATGTCTGATAAACAAATGTTTTATTAAAGAGACGTCTTTTCTCGACTTAAATCTTCTAATACAAAAAATTCCAAGAAGTTACAAAAATGATGTTGGAATTTTTGGATTTCTTCTTAGAATTACTCAAACTCTTTTTGGAATTATCTAAGATTACTTCGAATTGAAATTACGTTAAATTTTTTCGAACAAATGGAATTAATCTGAATTTTTTTTGAACTGGAATTACTTATACAATTTTTTTTTAAGTTAAGGATCCCCCGACTTAATCTATAGACTATGCTTATCTTTGAACTAAATATTTTTCAAAAAAAAACAATTCAACGTTTCACTTTTTTTGCAACGGCATTATTTAAACCAAAATCAACAATTTCACCATTTCTTGTATTGAGAAATAATAATTTATTTATTTTGGCCAAAAACTACAATTTTTGCCCTTCTTTTTAACCAAGCAGAATTTTTTTATTTTTTATTTTTTTTATTTTATTTTTTTATTTTTTTATTTTATTTTTTTTTTCGATTTTGAGAAATCGAAATCAAAAACTTGATACATATGTCTACATTTTTTTTAATTTTGACACTCCATATTGTGTTTTTTTGACTATTGGATATAAAATCAAATGAGTAATTTGCGCCTTTTTTTCTCAGATTTTTATAAAATTTTTATTGAATTTTAGAAATGATTTCATGTGTTTAAAAAGAGAGAAATGTCTGCTAAACAAATGTTTTATTAAAGAGACGTCTTTTCTTAACTTAAATCTTCTAATACAAAAAATTCCAAGAAGTCAAAAAAATTCTCAACTAAACTGTTTTTGAAAGTTCGCTGTGAAAGTCATTTGAATGCAAGTTGTTCATCTTGTCGGTATTAGTGTTTTTCTTAGCAAACAAACTGTCAATTCGTTAGATACATTATCACTGTGAGAAAATCTCCACTGCAATAATAGAGATACATGTTGGCAAATAATTGATCAAGAAATTAAACATTTGTACTTGTTGTTGTACAATGTTACCAACTTAATTTCGCACTTGCAGGCCATCGTAATTTGCGACGAGCAAACTCTTTGCAAATACCTCACAAAGGACGAAACTCCTGCAAGTTGTGGCGGTTCCTGCAGCCATGACCAACTCGAATGGGTCGAGTTTTTCAAACAAGTTGAACCGTTTTTAACCTCCTGCAAGACTGCAGGACGAAATCTCCTCTCGGTTCTATCACAATTGAGAAACGAGGATTTACCTCATCAAATCACCAGGAGATTCCTCAACCACCAGTGCAGGTAAAATACCCACTTTATCTTATCAGCAGTTATCACAGTTTTAATTTAATTCAGTAGTGATAATTATCATGTCGGAGAGCGGGTTTGTGTGTGTGGATTATTTCCGAACCGTTTTGATTTTCCCTTCCAGGCAAATTTCCAAAGCTCTGGACCTGGAGCAAGTCATGAAACTGCGCAAGGAAGGTCCGAAGACTCTTTCAAGTCTCAAAGAAAGAGCCCAATGGCTGAGTGGTAGCAAAGATGTGAAACGAAATGTGAGTTTTTCGGAGGCGTCCTTTAATTCGGTGGAACGTGTGAGCGAAAGGTTGGAGAAGTTGAGACAAGAGAGGGTTGAGAGGTTGAAGGAGTTGGCAAAATTTACATCGCTGAGAGAGGAAGCAGACGAGGTGAGTTAGTAGAAAACGAGGTAATGTGTTACAATTACCGGAAAAAATTTCTACAAATTAGTTGAATGGGAGCAAATGCGTGTTTGTCTGTAAATGGACAAGACTTGACATCCGTATTTTTCTCTTTGATTCATTGCAACGGGCAAATATTTGGTTACGATTGCTACAGGTTATCTGATAAGGTGCATTTTTCTGGTGTGTTTTGACTCTTTAATTTTACTAGTTGAGCTAGCGGAGCGGAGAAAGCAGCCATTTAACTTTTACAGCTATCCACAGAAGCGCTTTGGTAAGGTTTCTGTGACGTTGTACTGACTCATTTGGCGCACCACTTTTTGGCATTCACAGCTTTAAAACAGCCATCAATATTTGCTGAAATACAGCCATTTGGCTGTGAGAATTGCAAAGTAGCAGCTTTTAAGCTTTTAAAGCTAACAAGCTAAAATGTAGGAAAAAAAAGCTAAATAGCCATAAAAACAACTTTTCAACCTAATTTGCTCTTATGGCCAAATGGTCAAAATATTTGCTTTTGGGGAGAAAATGGTTATATTGTAGATAAAGAAGAGCAAAAACCTGTAAATGCTGCTATGCATCCATCCAGAAAACTAAATAACTATAACATGGCTACACCAGATGTAAGACTCTGTTATAGGAATGGCGGATGATCTTACTTTTTTTGTGTTCTTGATAAATAATATTAGGCTTGATATTCGGTTCCAGTAATTTAAAAGTTTGTGCGAACTGTGATTTAATGACAAATACGCACAAAAAAGATCCGAAAAAGTAATGCGCCTTCAAAATAACAGAAAATACAATAAATCTTTCATTGTTGCAATTTTTTAATATATCTTTAAAAAATCATTTAATTTGAAAAAAAAATTTTACATCTTTAGTAATGTTACACTTGTATATTGCGACGGTAAATTGAATAAATCTGCTAGAAATTTATTATTTGCTATTTTTTTAAAATTTTAAAACAACATGGAAGAAGTTCGAAGGCTAATTAAACTCAAGGTAAGTCGAACGAACTATTGTCCAAAAGTACAAACTTATTAGAACTTTTTTTTCTTTTAGAATTGTCTTTGGAATAAGATAATTTGTTTCTAACTTTGTCGATTTGGGAATTCCACAGAAAAAGCCTCTTATGTAATAAAAATAGAATTGTGCATTTTTATTATTATTTTATTATTATGCATTATCAGGTTATCTGATAAGGTGCATTTTTCTGTTGTGTTCTAACTCTTTAATTTTACTAGGCAAATTTAAACAAGTTGAGCTAGCGGAGCGGAGAAAACTTATATTTTTATATAAAATTGTAAATAATATTATAGACAGCTCAGAATTACTATCTTGAAGGGAGATGTAATGTTACATTTTATGGTTGGTTGCCCAAAACTAGGCATTATCAAAATTCTCCCGTGAACAATATGATAAAAAAATGAACAGCCATTTAACTTTTACAGCTATCCACAGAAGCGCTTTGGTAAGGTTTCTGTGACGTTGTACTGACCCATTTGGCGCACCATTTTTTGGCCACTACAGCTTTAAAACAGCCATCAATATTTGCTGAAATACAGCCGTTTGGCTGTGAGAATTGCAAAGTAGCAGCATTTAAGCTTTTAAAGCTAACAAGCTAAAATGTAGGAAAAAAGCTAAAAAGCCATAAAAACATCTTTTCAACCTAATTTGCTCTTATGGCCAAATGGTCAAAATATTTGCTTTTGGGGAGAAAATGGTTATATTGTAGATAAAGAAGAGCAAAAACCTGTAAATGCTGCTATGCATTCATCCAGAAAACTAAATAACTATAACATGGCTACACCAGATGTAAGACTCTGTTATAGGAATGGCGGATGATGTTACTTTTTTTGTGTTCTTGATAAATAATATTAGGCTTGATATTCGGTTCCAGTAATTTAAAAGTTTGTGCGAATTGTGATTTATTGACAAATACGCACAAAAAAGATCCGAAAAAGTAATGCGCCTTCAAAATAACAGAAAATACAATAAATTTTTCATTGTTGCAATTTTTTAATATATCTTTAAAAAAACATTTAATTTGAAAAAAAAAAATTTACATCTTTAGTAATGTTACACTTGTATATTGCGACGGTAAATTGAATAAATCTGCTAGAAATTTATTATTTGCAATTTTTTTTAAATTTTAAAACAACATGGAAGAAGTTCGAAGGCTAATTAAACTCAAGGTAAGTCGAACGAACTATTGTCCAAAAGTACAAACTTATTAGAACATTTTTTCCTTTTAGAATTGTCTTTGGAATAAGATAATTTGTTTCTAACTTTGTCGATTTGGGAATTCCACAGAAAAAGCCTCTTATGTAATAAAAATAGAATTGTGCATTTTTATTATTATTTTATTATTATGCATTATCACGTTATCTGATAAGGTGCATTTTTCTGTTGTGTTCTAACTCTTTAATTTTACTAGGCAAATTTAAACAAGTTGAGCTAGCGGAGCGGAGAAAACTTATATTTTTATATAAAATTGTAAATAATATTATAGACAGCTCAGAATTACTATCTTGAAGGGAGATGTAATGTTACATTTTATGGTTAGTTGCCCAAAACTAGGCATTATCAAAATTCTCCCGTGAACAATATGATAAAAAAATGAACAGCCATTTAACTTTTACAGCTATCCACAGAAGCGCTTTGGTAAGGTTTCTGTGACGTTGTACTGACCCATTTGGCGCACCATTTTTTGGCCACTACAGCTTTAAAACAGCCATCAATATTTGCTGAAATACAGCCGTTTGGCTGTGAGAATTGCAAAGTAGCAGCATTTAAGCTTTTAAAGCTAACAAGCTAAAATGTAGGAAAAAAGCTAAATAGCCATAAAAACATCTTTTCAACCTAATTTGCTCTTATGGCCAAATGGTCAAAATATTTGCTTTTGGGGAGAAAATGGTTATATTGTAGATAAAGAAGAGCAAAAACCTGTAAATGCTGCTATGCATTCATCCAGAAAACTAAATAACTATAACATGGCTACACCAGATGTAAGACTCTGTTATAGGAATGGCGGATGATGTTACTTTTTTTGTGTTCTTAATAAATAATATTAGGCTTGATATTCGGTTCCAGTAATTTAAAAGTTTGTGCGAATTGTGATTTATTGACAAATACGCACAAAAAAGATCCGAAAAAGTAATGCGCCTTCAAAATAACAGAAAATACAATAAATTTTTCATTGTTGCAATTTTTTAATATATCTTTAAAAAAACATTTAATTTGAAAAAAAAAATTTACATCTTTAGTAATGTTACACTTGTATATTGCGACGGTAAATTGAATAAATCTGCTAGAAATTTATTATTTGCTATTTTTTTTTAATTTTAAAACAACATGGAAGAAGTTCGAAGGCTAATTAAACTCAAGGTAAGTCGAACGAACTATTGTCCAAAAGTACAAACTTATTAGAACATTTTTTCCTTTTAGAATTGTCTTTGGAATAAGATAATTTGTTTCTAACTTTGTCGATTTGGGAATTCCACAGAAAAAGCCTCTTATGTAATAAAAATAGAATTTTTTATGCATTTTTATTATTATTTTATTATTATGCATTATCAGGTTATCTGATAAGGTGCATTTTTCTGTTGTGTTCTAACTCTTTAATTTTACTAGGCAAATTTAAACAAGTTGAGCTAGCGGAGCGGAGGAAACTTATATTTTTATATAAAATTGTAAATAATATTATAGACAGCTCAGAATTACTATCTCCATTAAACTTTTATATATCTAGAATCGAAGGGAGATGTAATGTTACATTCTGTTGTGAGTTGTCCAAAACTAGGCATTATCAAAATTCTCCAGTGAACAATATGTGTGTAATTGTATAATTCGATTGTGTCTTCAGCTAATGATATAGATGCTTTGGTGGTTTTTTATGTTCAATTTATTTTATTTATAGTATTTTCATTTTGTAACAACATTTGGAGTTTTGTCTGTTGCTTAATAAACTATAATTAAAATTATTATTATTTAAAAAAAGTGCAAATTATATTTCTTTTTTCTTTGATGTTGTTTACTTTAAAATCACAAAAGTTGTTTGTGAATTATATTCTTTGATTTTTTTCAAGTCCAACCATTTTTTACTTTTGTTTTTTATTTGCGCTATTTGAAAAATTAAACTGTCTGAAAGAGTGATTCGTAGCTTTTTTGTGTGACTAGACCTGACCTGACTATGAATCTCTTGAAAATTATAAAAAATTTCAAAAAACATTTAGCACCTAAATTTTTATTGTTTCAATTCCGAATTTTTGAAATTTTTTTGTTAAAAAAAAATCATTATAAGAATAATTTTCACGAGAAAAGTTTACCAATTTTGCAATTTCTGGGGTTAATTCAAGAAGTTCGAAGGCTAATTAAACTCAAGGTAAGTCGAACGAACTATTGTCCAAAAGTACAAACTTACTAGAACTTTTCTTTCTTTTAGAATTATCTTTGGAATAAGATAATTTGTTTCTAACTTTGTCGATTTGGGAATTCCAAAGAAAAAGCCTCTTTTATAATAAAAATTGTATTGTGCATTTATAAAATAATCAAACTTTTAAATAGCGATTCTCAATAAATTATTAAAATGAGTTGAATTGAGCAAAATACGCTGAAAAAATAATTTCAGATCATATTTTTGTAACTCTCTGCATCGCTTGAAGTACCAGAAATTTTTATCAAACAGAACTGAGTTTTCTGGCACATATTCAACAAAATTCTTTAAAAAAAATAGGTTGAATGTTACAAGCAAGAACATTTCAAAAATACAAACTTAGAACTTATTTAGCGATTTTATAATAGAAAAAAATCTTGAAACAAGATATTTTAAACAGAAAAACAGATTTTTGTGCAGAAGCTTGAAATTGATTCTCATCAATCAAAAAAGCTGAAAAATTAAATTTAGAACATATTTTTTAAACATTCTGCATTCCCTAAAATAAGAGAACTTTCTATTAAACAATCCTGAGGTTTCTAGCATGTATTCAATTGAATGTGAACAATTTTTTTTTAAAGTCGCAGTGACCAAATCCAGCCAAATTTCAAATCATATTTTTTTTCACTGCAAACAAATTATCGTTAAAGAGTAAGTTTATTTGAACGAAAATATACTAAAAAATACAAACATAGGAACTTGTTTTGCCATTTTCTGAATCGACAAAGAATTTTTCTAAAAAATGTATGCAGATGCCGGAATTAAAACTGTATTTCAAATAAGAGCGATTTTTATTGAAAACTTCTTAAATTAAAACGAACAAAATACTTATACCTAGGTATTTTCAGTTTTCTCGCTTGAAATAAGTGAATTTTTTCGTAAACGCCGAAAAATATAAACGAAATTTTTCCTAAAAAATCTGCTAGTATCTAGAACTAATTCAACAGAACAGTCATTTATTTTTTAAATGTTCTCATTGAAGAATTAATTAAAGCGAACAAAATAACCTAAAGAATTAAAATTAGAACATATAGGTATTATTATTTGCAACTTTATGCATCGTTTAGTCAATCCTAAGAGAATAATTTATTAAACAATAATCCTGCCGTCGTTGGCATGTATTCAACATTATGTGAACATTTCTGTAAAAAAAAAGGTAAATTGAACGAAATCAGCCAAAATAACTCATTTCAAAGCCTATATTCGAACGAAATATGCCAAAAAATACAAACTTAGATCTTGATTTGCTTTTTTTGTATCGGCAAAAAACAGATTGTTGTGCAGACATTAAATATTTTTTTGTTTTGAAAAAAGAGCCACTCTTATTGGAAAATAAGTTAAATCGAATTAAATAAGCTAAAAATTAATTTAAAACATTTTTTTGCAACTTCCTGCAAAGCTTGAAATAAAAGTAGTTTTTGTTATTTTTTTCTAGGGAATAGTTTTAATTAAGCAATCCTGAGATTTTTAGTGGATTTTAACAGTGCAAACAATTATTTTTGAAAAAAGGCAGATTAAACGAAACAAGCCAAAATGACACATTTCACATTTCAACACATATTTTGCATAAATATTGATTTTTTTAATCTTCTATATATAAAATTGCTTGGCCTGACTGACAAATCAACACACAGCCTAGACGGCTAAGGATAGAAACTTGAAATTTTTAGAGTAGATAGCTTTATAACGTAGGGGTGTACTAAGAAAGGATTTTTGGAAAATCACCCCTAAGAGGGTTAATTAGGGTGTTAAAATTTGAATAAAAATCCGTCACTTTTTAAGTTATATCTTTGAAAATTAGTATTTGGGCTTTCGGTTAAAAATAAAGAAAGACGTGTTTCAGGATTTTTGGAAAATCAACCCCTAAAGGGGTTAAATGGAGAGTTGAATTTAGAATTAGAGTTTAGAAAATCTGTCATTTTTAAAGTTACATTGAACTTACATCCTTGAAAATTAGTATTTGGGTTTTTGGTTAAAAATGAAGAAACACATGTTTCCGGATTTTCGAAAAATCAACCCTTAAGAGGGTTAAATGGCGTAATAAAATTTGTATAAATATTCGTAACTTTTGAATTTATATTAATTGAAGCTGGTATTTGGGCTTTCAGTGAAAAGTGAAGAAACACGTGTTTTAGTTGGAAATACCAACCCCAAGGGGGTTGAACGCGGGTTAGAATTTGTATAAAAATCCGTAATGTTTAATTTGTATCCATGCAAATGGTAGTTGAGCTTTCGGTTAAAGATGAAAAACGTGTGTTTAAGAACATTTGGAGTTTCCACCCCTAAGGGGGTTAAATATAAAAATCTGTAATTTTTTAACTTATATTTATAAAAATTGGTATTTGGGCATTCGGTGAAAAATAAAGAAACAGGTATTTTATTATTTTTAGAAATTCCACCCCCAAAGAGGGTTAAACATAAAAAATCGTCATTTTTGAAGCTATATTAATTAAAAATATTTCGGTTAAAAATGAAAAAAGACGTATTTCTGGATTTTGAAAGTTCTACCCCCAAGAGGGTTAAATATAAAAATATGTCATTTTCGAAGTTATAACCAAGAGAATTGGTTTGGGCATTCGTCTAAATATAAAAAACGCGTGTTTCAGGTTTGTTGAAAACTCCACTTCAAGGGGGTTAAACAAAAAATCTTTCATTGTTGAAGTTATACATATAAAAAATTCTTTATTGTTGAAGTTATCAATTGATATCTTAGACATTCGGTTAAAAAGGAAGAGGCGTATATTTCAGGATTTTTAGAAATTCCACCCCCAAAAGAGTTCAACGCAAAACTCCTGCATTTTTGAAGTCATATCCAAGAAAATTGTCATTTGGACTTCCAGTTAAAAATAAAGAAAATGTGTTTCAGGATTTTTGAAAATTACATCCACAAGAGGGTTAAACAGGGAATGAGTTGAGAACAAGTTCACAATAAAATTTTGTGTTTCTACTTTTTGTTATACTAAGTTTTGCATTGTTTTTCTGTGTTTCAAAGTGGTTGTGGACATGTGTGCGAAGTCGTGGGCAACTGCTAGTTTACTATAAATAAGTTCAGTGGAACGAAATATGCCGAAAAACAAACTTAGAAAAAAAACAAATTTAACAGAAAAAGGTCCACAATTATTAAACAGTGCCAAATTGAATTAAGTCAATTAAGAAACGGTTCTACTACACCTTTTTCAAGTGTAATTCAGAAATTATCACATGTAATTCAGTATAGTCAATTTAATTTCAGAAACCGTTAATTGTAATTCAGATTAGTCAACTGTATTTCAGAAAGTGTTAATTGTAATTCAGAAAAGTAAACTGAATTTCAGAAAATATCACATGCATTTCAGATTAGTCAATTTAATTTCAGAAAACGTTAATTGTAATTCAGATTAGTCAACTGTATTTCAGAAAGTGTTAATTGTAATTCAGAAACCATCACATGTAATTCAGATCCAGTAACTTACTTGCATGATACTATGTATACATAACCAAAAATATTTTATTTTCAAAATTAAATTACATAAACATTCACAAGAACAGCATAAATATTTAGCGCCCTAACATTGTTTCCAAAGGTAGGTATTTTAATAATTTAATGTTTAAATGAAAATACTGAATTCTGCATTACAATTGACGAATTCTCAATTACAAATGACGTATTCTGAATTACAATTAACGCTTTCTCAAATAAAAGTTACTAATCTGAATTACAGTTAACGTTTTCTGAAATTAAATTGAGTAATCTGAATTAGATGTGTTGTTTTCTGAAATTCAGTTTACTATTCTGAATTACAATTAACACATTCTGAAATACAATTGACTAATCTGAATTACAATTAACGGTTTCTGAAATATATCTTACGGTTTCTGAATTACAACTGAAAAAGGTGTAGTCCCATTTCATGGATTATACCCGATTAAATGTTTTTTTTTAAAAAGTAAGCTAAATCGAATGAAATCAGCCAAAAATGTAAATTCTAAAACGCTTTTAACTCAACAAAATAAGCTAGATTTTTGCATAAAATTAAAACCAAGCCTCTGGTATAATTTAAAGCATTATTTTCGCCTCTTTTACTTACGTATTTTTGCAAAATGTTTTTGAACCAAACTTATAAATTATTTTAAGTTTTAATTAGATACAAAACTTAATAAAAAATTAAACAAACTTCAATGTGTTCGAAAATTGCCTCTAACGTGACAATTATTTGTCACCTCAAAGGCCAGATAATCACTGGTCTGAGTGTCTGAAAAATGCCAATCTCTCCACCTTCGGCATTTGCATAGTTTACCGGTAAGCACTGGCATCGCATCGCCCACGCCATTCATTAAAAAGCAAGTCTGGGCATGTCTGTCTGTCTACCTGACCATCATCATCAGAACTTCATCAATATTCCTGTTGGTCATTTTGTAAGTGAAACCACTATCAGGACACGGAGCGAAGTGGGTGGTCACAGACGATCATTCCGATGTAAAAGCCAAGCTTTTATACACTAAAATGGGCCTTGTCACCCTCCAAACACCGATAACTTGCAGGTTTTGTGTGAACGAAACGTCAAAGAGAAAAAAAATCAAACCAAATAAATGTGACTCACTCTCTTAATTACATTAACAATTTTTTAAAAATGTTTTTTAAAAAAGAAGATAATGTATTTCAATCACACGAGAATATTTTTTCTTACAGGTTAAAATGCTAAAATTTATAAAAGCTTTGGGAGTTGTCAACTGAACAAAGTAATTCTGTAATGCCGTAGTTTTATAAATTTTAGAATTTAACCTGTAGGAAAAAATATTCTCATGTGATTGAAATACATTATTTTTTACTTTTTAGTGCATCTTTTAAATAAAAACTTTTTTTAAACATTTTTTTATACAGGCTGTTTTGTCTAAACCCCACATTAGAAGTATTGGGAGTTCTAATAATCATAGTCATCTGAAAATTTGTGTACAACCATAATCTTTTAGGTCCTGCTCAATAAAAATATTCTCAAGATAGCAGCGCTATCAACTTCCTTATTTTAAATGGAATGCTATATTTTTTAATGCGTTTTTGAATTACTAGAGTTATTTTAAGGTAGTTTTCATAAGCTGTTCCTATACCTAAATTTAGCCGTTTACGAAATATTTATGGTTTTTAAATTTTTTTTGGATTTGCACCTTCCAGTTCAAAAATCGATAACTCTGCGATTTTTAAAAATTTGGAAATATTTTTGAGCTCATTTGAAAGAGGAAGCCTAGATCTTTCCTCTGGTGTTTTCAAGTTTCTAAAAAAGAATAACAAACTCTAAATTTTTAAAATTAAGTTTGCAAAACTTTAAGCACCCATAACTCATTTTTTTCAAATGAAATGACAAAAGTTTTATTTCACTAGATGGTAGAGAATTTAATTCTGCTTCGATCTGTGTTAACATTCCCTATACCTATGTTTATAGTTTTCAAGTTACAACACCTTTTTGTTGGGATTGAGAAATTCATTAGCCATAGGCCTTTTCTCATAGGTTGTCATGAAAACGAATGAAAAAAGGTGAGAAATTAAAGTTTTTCAAACCAACACCCAATGAATTTATTTTGTTTTCACAGTCTGATAACACAATTTTGAACAGAGTTTGTCGTTTAAGTTTAATCAGAAATGTTTTTATGGCAAACTATGCAAAAATAGCTGTGGTTAGTAAGAAATTTCCTACAATGACAAAAAAACCAACATAACTTGAAAATTATCACAGATAGGTACTGGGAATACTAATACAGAGAGATGCAGAAAAAATTCTCCTCCATCTAGTAGAATAAAAATTGGGACATCCCATTTGAAAAAATTAAGTTTTGGGTACTTGAAGTTGTCCAAACTTAACCTTAAAATTTTTGGGTTTATTAACTTCAATTGAAATTTTGATCACACTGAACAACAGATATAGGCTTTCTCTTTCAATTCTCCAAACATGATTTTGAAATCTCTAAAACTAAGCGAGTTACCGATTTTTTAAGGGACAGGTGCAAATTCAAAAAATTTCAAAAATCCTAAATATCTCGAAAACGGTTAAACTTGGGTATAGGGAAAGCTGACAAAAACTCCCTTAAAATAACTCAACTAATCCAAAAACGCAGTGAAAAATATAGCTTTCCATTTAAAATAAGAAAGTTAATAGCGACTTCCGGTATAACCGGAAGTGCTGCCATCTTGGAAATATTTTCATTGAACATAACTCAACGGATTATGCCTGAGTACCAACTCTCAGATAAATATCTTTATTAAAACTTTCAATACTTCTAATGTGGGGTTTTGACGGAACACCCTGTATATAGAATTGCATTGTCACGCAGATTACGTAAGCATGTTAAATTTTATTTCATTGCGACTACAGGAACCCTCTCAAATTTACAAATCGAGAACCCCTTTGTAAACATAACCTAAGACTTCAAAACCCCATTTAACCCCTTTAGGGGATGTTTAACTATATGGGATTGCATTGTCACGCAGATTATGTAAGTATGCCAAATTTCACTTCAGTGCGACAACAGGAACCCTTTCAAATTTGGCTCCGAAAAAACAGCAGACAGAAAGATAACATTGTGAGCTAAATAAAAGCTTTTAAAAAAGACTATGGAGATGTGGAAAAATGTACTGTAATAAGTATTAATCAGAAAATAATTAAAGAGGTAACAAGAAGTGCCGAAATTGTAATGACTTGGGGGTTCTGTGTGAGAGAAACGTCGTGACAAAAAAATCAAACCAAGTGCGTCAGTTTTAATAAATGTGGCTAATTAACTAGAAGGCAAACTTGTTGCTTGTTGTTACTGATAATTTGCTAGGAATGATCGCAATAATAATAATAATTAAAGAGACATAATTGCGTATCTGCAAGAGTGCAATGTTCTTTATTACGACAAAACCTGTCAACAATGTGAAAACGCTCAACGAACAAACTGACGCAATTTTTTATCAATTAAAGGAAAAAAATATACGGAAGCACGATGATAAATCTTGCAAAAAAAAAATTATACAAACAATTCGCTACTTCGTATTGGACATTAGCATTATTACATTATTAATTTTTTTGTAATTAATTACTTGATCGTTAATTGCAAAAACATTAGTCTATTTGTCTCGTATTTTCCGAATCAAATTCAAAAGGGTTTCTGTTATCCGAATGAGCTGGAATTTTGCATACACACGTAATCTCCCTGACAATGCAATACTAATTATTTAATTACCTTAATTAATGTGAAAATTACCACTACAAAAAAGCAAAAAATTAAAAATGTACAAATAAAAGGTTTAAAAAAAGGAAAAATAAAAGTAAAAATAGAAAATAATTTTCTATCAGAGGAATTTTTTTGCTGACAGGTTATTTTTTGTTTTGTTTATGCAGTATGTAAGCATCGACTATTTTTTCACAAAACTGGTTTTTGTGGAATTACTAAAAGCCTCCAAAAGTTATTACCTCAAAAATCCAGGATATATTTTTTTATTTTTATTAAAAATACTGTAGCCCAAGTTAGTTTAACTTCGTAATTACTTTGTAGATTTTTGGAGTTAAAGTTTTGGTTCTTTTCCAAAAGTTTATAACATGATTAAAAAAACAGATTAAATATGGATGTAATTTACATGTTTTCAAAATTTCAACTAACCAAAAATGACGAACAAAATCATGAGCTTTTTTATAATTTACTGGAAAAGCAGATAGATATTTAATACATTTTTTTTTATTCTTCGTTAATTACATAATTTTCTAAACAGCGACTATAAAAACTAATTAAGATAATTCAGATATTAGAAAATCAATATCTTTGTACGTTTGAAAATTGCCACTACTAAAAATGCAAAAAATAAAAAAATATATAAAAAATGGTTTAAGAAAGCTTATTTTATTTTTTTGCTGACTGGTTATTTTTTTGTTCATACAGTGTGTAACCATAGACTATTTTTTACAAAATGGGTTTCTGTGAAATTACTATTAGCCTTTAAAAGTTACTTCAAAAATCCAAGATTTATTTTTTATCTTTAAAAATACTTCGTAACCCAAATTTATAATTAATAGCTTTTATTTAGCTCACAATGTTATCTGTCTGTCTGCTATTTTTTCGGAGCCAAATTTGAAAGGGTTCCTGTTGTCCCACTGAATTGAAATTTTGCATACTTACTTAATCTGCGTTACAATGCAACCCTATGTAGTTAAATACCCCCTAAAGGGGTTAAATGAGGTTTTAAAGTTTTAGGTTATGTTCACAAAGGGGTTCTCGATATGTACCTACCGTAACTTATACCGACATAGACGGTATGTTGGTCATTTGGACGTCACGGCAGATGCACAGTGTAATAACAATAAATCAATGCAATTAATAAAGACTGAAAAGCAAAAAATAAAAATTTATAAAAAATTGTTTTTTAAGAAAAGCTTTTATTTAAAAGATGCCCTTAAAAGTAAAAAATAACAGATTAAAATTCTAAAATTTATAAAAGCTTTGGGAGTTGTCAACTGAACAAAGTAATTCTGTAATGCCCAAAGCTTTTATAAATTTTCGAATTTTAACCTGTAAGAAAAAATATTCTCCTGTGATTGAAATACGTTATTTTTTACTTTTTAGTGCATCTTTTATTTTTTTTCTCCCTTGTAGTTTTTTTGTAAAGTGTACGGCTTTCGAGTGAAATAATAAAATATCAGCACAGACATTTTTAGAAACAAATAAAAAATTGTGTGGATCAGTTTTTTTGGAGTTAGATTTTTGGTTGTTTTCCAAAAGTTTATAACATATTTTTAAAAACAGATTAAATTTGGATGTAATTTACGTATTTTCAAAATTTCACTTAACCAAAAATGAACAAAATCATGACCAGCATAGATATTTAATAATTTTTTTTATTCTTCGTTTATTATATAACTCAGATATTTCAGATATTAGAAAATCAATCCTTACATTATTAATTCTAGAAAAAAATAGGTCAATATTTTGATGAATTTTTAGAATCTGAATAAGTGATCCGATGAGTTCGAAATTTTTCAACAAAAAATTATGAATTCTATCGATTACAAAAGCTTCCAACTTTGTGACTTATTTATTATTTTAATCAAAATATGGCATTTAATTTGTTTGTTTTAATTTTTTTTATTTATTCTTCTAAACTACGATAAAAACATGTTACAATATTTTTTCTCAGATTAAATGTTTTAATTAAATTACGATAAAAAAATCTCCAAATTTTACATTTTTTTGTGTAAATTTTTTTGCAAATGTGTCTTTGCCTTGTAAAATCGTTGATAAATTTTGTCTTTTTTTCTCATTTTTTTTTCAGTCGATACTAAAAGAAAATAATTTAAAAAAAATTTTTGGCTGAACTGTCCATTGAGGTGCGATTTGTCGTTTAAGTTGCAAAGTTGCAATTAGTACCATTTCCATTAGCAGCACAATAAATATGATAAACGTCGCTCATTGCAAATAAAATGAATCCAATTAGTCACCCGGAACCTGCAATCTCATTACCAACATTATTCACTCGAGCGATCTTACAAATGTCAGTTAAGATAATTAATTTCATCCACACCAATTATCAGCGACAACCACCTTTAAGTATAATTATTGCAATTATGCATCTATCATTAAACACCATATCACTTTTAATAATCTCGTCGCTTTTCTACGACTCACGTCTTAGTTATTTTTTTTTTTTCGATTTGTTGTTGTGGAATTGAATGGATTTTGCTTGTATGGAAAATAATCACAACCACCTGTACAAAACCGAAAAAATTGCGATAGACGTGCAGGTCAAAACGTGGCCATTACGAACCGACGTGTAATTACGCCAAAATGAAAACTCTATTCCGATGATGTTCGCGACTGATTGGCGTGAAAATGACGCATTCAATTTAATTAAGTCTTCAATCAGTTGCAATATTGGACCAAAAACTGAAAAAAAGAAACTATTTACTAGCAAGTTTGATATCATTAGTTTAGTGAAGCTAATTGAAACGTTTTCATTTTTGCAACTGTCCGTTCATTAACTCCGGACTAATCACGGCATTTTGCAAACATGAAGCTTAAATCTCGAATTGCTCGTTATTAGTCCACCGACTTTCTTCTCATTAAGAATGTAGGGAACTGGGTTCGAGTTATTGGTGACTTATTGTCCTTCACTGTGGGACTTTGGGTTGAATGGAGCAAAAAAAACGAGGAAAAAATTAATTAAAAAAGTAAGAGAAAATGATTGTGAACTAGCTAAGACACTGAGAAACCGAGATTGTACTGAAACTACAAAACAGAAATAAAATTGAGAAATGGAAGACACTAAAAGGCTGAAAAGATAAGAACTTAGAAAGTGTGAATCTAAAAAAAAAACATTGAACTGAGGAGAGGAAAAAAATTGAAAAACAAACATTCTAAATAGCTAATGCAATGAAACTTAAGAACTGAAAGGCTAACATACTGATAAAATTGATAGATTAAAAGAAACTGAAAAAATGCATTGAAAAACTAAACAATTCTGAGAAACTAAGTGACTGAACGACTGCAAAACTACCCAAGTAGCACACACAGTTTTTATTTGGTCACCAAAACGTTTTCGCAGCAAAATGAACAGCTATTTAACTTTTACAGCTATCCACAGAAGCGCTTTGGTAAGGTTTCTGTGACGTTGTACTGACCGATTTGGCGCACCATTTTTTGGCATCACTATTTGCTGAAATACAGCCATTTGGCTGTGAGAATTGCAAAGTAGCAGCTTTTAAGCTTTTAAAGCTAACAAGCTAAAATGTAGGAAAAAAAAGTTAAATAGCCATAAAAACATTTTCTCAACCTAATTTGCTCTTATGGCCAAATGGTCAGAATATTTGCTTTTGGGGAGAAAATGGTTATATTGTAGATAAAGAAGAGCAAAAACCTGTAAATGCTGCTATGCATACATCCAGAAAACTAAATAACTATAACATGGCTACACCAGATGTAAGACTCTGTTATAGGAATGGTGGATGATGTTACTTTTTTTGTGTCCTTGATAAATAATATTAGGCTTGATATTCAGTCCCAGTAATATAAAAGTTTGTGCGAACTGAGGTTTACTGACAAGATAAATAACTTCAAAATAACAGAAAATACAATAAATCTTTCATTGTTGCAATTTTTTAATACATCTTTAAAAAAACATTTAATTTGAAAAAAAAATTCTACATCTTTATTAAGGTTACATTTGTATATTGCGGCGGTAAATTGAATAAATCTGCTAGAAATTTATTATTTGCTATTTTTTTTAAATTTAGAACAACATGGAGGATCTTTCGCTTTCATCCAACATGTCCTCCTGCTCCCTTGTACCCCCATTTAAAATTATAAGGCTGTGATGTGGAATAATATGTTGGTTTTCAGCTTAAATTTTTACAGCTATAGAACTGTAATATGGTTGCAATAAGGTTTAGGAAAGCTAAGCAAATGTCTCAAAATCAGCTATTTGCCTGTAGCTGTATATTGGCATTTTTTTGCTGGAATCGATATTTTCTGGCTTTACTAAATGAATCATTAGGCTTTTGCTGTTAACTGGCTTTTAACATATTCCTTTGATGACACTATCCAACTTAAAAATGGAAGATAATGCTGTGGCTGTATTTTGGCTTAGACATGAGTTGAAATTGTATGATTTAAAGCTGACTGAAAAGCAATAAGGTAATTTGCAGCAAAGAAAGACATTTGATACGGTTTTGATGACGTTTTCATGACTATCTTTTGGCTGCAATTGCCAAATGGTTGAAGCTGTGCTACTTGGGTAACAATTATTAATTATTACGGATCGAAAATGTAGAAAAAATAAACTTTATCATTTTAAATACATAGTTAATACACTGAAAAACTGAAACTTTGAACATCTGAAAAACTAAAAGTCTATCTGAGAACCTAAAAAACTAGGAGTCTAATCTGATCATTGGGAAGCTAAAAGATTACAAGACTAGGAAACTAAAACAAAAACAGACAGAACTGAAAAACTACCATTCTGAATAAGTAATAAAGATTCTGAGAGATTAAAAAATTGAGTCAATTAGGAAATGAGAGGCTAAAATATTCAGGGACTAAAAGTGTGTGAAAATGGAACACTGAAAGACTGAAAACTGAACTGAAATGCAGAATAATAATGAATTAAAAATTAAACTAACTGAGGCACTTAACAACACTGAAAATCTAAAATACTGAAAAATTAAAAAAAAAAAACGAGATTGAAACACAGAAAAACACACATGAAGGACCGAGAAACTAAAAAACAATAAAATACAGTTGAAAAGAGGAAAAAGGGATTAGTTAAAAATCGGACATTTCATATAAATAACAAAGGTAATTAAACAAAAATAAACTAAAACGCTGAAACAAAAAAACTAAAAAAGCTGAAAGTGAGAAACAAAGAAAGCTAGGAGATTAAAAGACTAAGAAAATAAAAAACAGAACTTAAAACAGGAAAAACTAAAACTAAAAGACACAGGGGATCTAAAAGTCAGGGAGACAGAAACAGTGAAAGAACTGATTAAGAGACTAAGAACTGGGAGATTGACACACTGAAAAAATTATAAATTATAAATAAATTTATAAATAAATATTTATAAATAAATTTATAAAAACAAAGCTTTTATAAATTTTAGAATTTTAACCTGGAAGAAAAAATATTCTCCTGTGATTGAAATACATTATTTTTTACTTTTTAGTGCATCTTTTAAATAAATGCTTTTTTTAAAAAACATTTTTTTATTACCTAATCATTATTGGAACAACTTGTAGTAAATAAATTTAAGAAAAATAAAACTCTCTGCTTGCAAAATCTATCAGATAGGATAGGTTTTAATAAATTTTACGACGTTTAGTTTTTGAGTTATGAATTTTTTTAGTGTAAAATTTATTTGCCTCTGTACTTGGAACCGGTGCCCGGAGCGGATCCGGGTTTTATCTAGAAAATAGAGAATTTTAAGCGCTATCCGATGCTGTAGCGATTTTTGCTCTAACTCTTATAATTTCCGAGAAAAAAGCATAAAAATTTTCACTGTTGACAAATTTTTCAATTTTTTATTTTCTTCATTACGGCTAAACTATTCGAACAAGTGGAATCCCTACCTATGCAAAATGATCCGGGGAATCGATTGGCGTCGAGAAAATCGCCAAATTCCCAATGGTTTTTTTATTATGATTTTTTTTTAATTTTACCTATTTTTCCGTTTATTTTCAATTTTCTCGAAAACTATTAGTCGGAGAACAATAATCTTTTTTAAAAAGGATAGAGAATTAAAAGAGCTTTCCGACGATAACAAACTTTATGGGGTTATCTCTAATAGTTCCGGAGTTATTGCTCGATAAAAGTTCCGGGTACCCGGAATCGACCAAAATCGCGACGAAAAGTGGAAAAATCAAAATTTTAAAAATCGATCGTATTGACTTTTTGTCTACTTTTAACAACTCCAGAGGGTTGTAAGGGCATAGAAAAGTCCATAGAACTTCATTAGAGTGAGTTTAAAGAAAATTTTTTTTTTTCATTTTTGAACCTTGACCAGCAAAATTTTAAGCAAAAAAATTCAAAATTTTAAATCTCGTGAAAAATTTATATAATATGTAGAATGAGGCGTAGAATTCACTGGAACAAACCGTTGTGCTCTACCTCTTTTAATTTTTGAGTTATAATTTTTTATAAATATCCCGGCGCATCCACCATTTTTCAATTTAAAATTTATAAAAAAAATAAGTTTCCGATTACACTAGTGTTGTAGAAATGATGATATTTCACGCAGAATGAACGCTGAATTGACTGGAACAAACCGTTTTGCTCTACGACTTTTAGTTTTTGAGTTATGAATTTTTTGTTGAATAATGTAGACTCCACTGAAATGGCCACCCAAAATTTAAGCAAAAAATCAACATTTTAAATCTCGTAAAAAGCTGACATGATACGTAGAATGAGCCGCCGAATACACTGGAACAACCTGTTTTGCTCTACGATTTTTGGTTTTTGAGTTATAATTTTTTTAGTGAAAAACTAAAAACACCTCTGTAATCGGAACCCGGGGCGGCTCCGGGTTTTGACAAGATAATTTCAAGCGAATTTGGTGCTTTTTTATTCTTGCTCTTAGTCTCATAGTTTGCGAAAAAAACACCAAAAACTTGTTGAAATTTCCACTTTTTTTGACTTTTCAAACGTCGATTACAGCGAAACTGTTGGAGTTATTGAAAGAGCTTTGCTACAGCAAGTTTAAAAAAAAACTATTTTAATGTTAATACATTCCTAAACCGCCTACAACTAAAAATGAATTGTTTTACTTTGCATTTCCCACAATTAATTTAGTTTTTACCAGATTTGATTTTCTTTTATTCAAGACTTATTGAATCCCAGAATTATTTTATTGCTTAATCATTTTTGGAACAACTAGTAAATAAATTTGTCAAAAACTCTTTGCTTGCATTTTTCAGCTCGTATCATGGTTCCGGAAAGCCGGCGAAGACAACATCAACAATCTCACAACAAAACTAAAATCAGCTGCCGATATTCTAGCCGTCAAACAAGTGTCCGACGACTTCGAAAAATTGGACTTTATAGCGTGGGTAAGTGAAAGTTAATTTATTTTAATTAGAAGACAACAGCGATTTTCCATTAGGGATTTAAAAAATCATAAACAAAATCTGTTATTTTTCCCTCAAACTTTCCCAGACGGTATCCATTTCCCGAATTTTCCCTCAGTTCCAATTTGTAAACATGCAATCACTGTCGTGACTTCCATAATCACCCAAGGAAGTGACTCAAATCACCGGAAGAAAATATCAAACGCATGCGATCATTATTAATATAATAATTTATAAGGAGAGAAACCGTTTAAGTCGGATAGATCGGAGATAACCCTGTTGGTTTTCTCTTCCAGAGACAATTTGAAAAATCCACAGATTTGATCGAAGAATGCAAAAACATCAAAGACCCCAAAGAGCTGAATCTGAAAGAAAGCACTGGCAATCGCCACTTCCGGGACAAATACCAGACTTTGAAGGAGTCAGCTGCCAGTCTTTTGGCACAGATGAAAACTTTTAGGGAACGCTTGGAGGACACGAAAGAGCGTTTGGAGGAGTGTAATAGGTGCTTTATGCTCCTGGACTCGGAAAATGAGCAAAAGGATGTGGAGGAGTTTGTCAAAATGGCAGAGAGGTCCTCCAACGAGAAACTCCTCCAAAAATGCAAAGTGAGTTTTACTTAATTAGGACAATATCCTAGCTTAAATTTACTAGCAACAAATTAATAATAAAATCGCTCTTTAATCAACGTTTTTTTACTATCTACATTAATTCTGCTCTAAAGAACATTTGGAGAAATATCTCAATTGGATATATAGCATTTATTTCCGATTTATTTCCTGAAATTATGTTATATTAATTTTAATTTTTTTTTTTTTTTGATTTAGTATTATTATTGTAATAGTTATGTTTCTACAGTAATTGCTACATTATGATGCCAAAGCAATATTTGTCATGTCAATGGTTATGTAAAAGACAATTCATACTTTTTGAATGTTTTTGAAGAAAAAAAATAAAAAATAAAAACTACTACAATTATATAGAATAAATTACTGATAAGTACACACACAAAAGGCTTTTTCTTTTAGTTTTTGTCTTATTTTATAAGGGATGATGTTTTTTTTTCAAATATTTTTCTAAATAATAATTAGCATGAAAACATACGAAACCTAAACAAAAAATAATTATCTTAAAAAGAAAGAATCACCAAACAATAGGCAAGAACAGGCAGAGAGATGGATAAGATTTAACTTTTGCCTAAAATTAGACTAATTTAGAAAATCATGGAATTTTTTTCGACAAGTAAAATCATTGATATGAGTGACATGACTATAACTAGAGGCTAAGTTTTAAATTTATTGATCAAATGAAAGGAAATTTAATAATTTAAATTATATTTTATTTATTAGATCAAATTTTGTTGATTTTTTTCCGACAAATTAATATTATTATTATACGTAACTTACAGAGAGTAAAAAATTTGAAGTCCGAACGAATAAATTGGAATTGTTTAGTATTTAAAAAAATGGAAAAAATATAAACACTTGTGTGAAAAGCTGGTACAATACGTAAAATGAGCCGCAGAATTCACAGGAATAAACCACTTTGCTCTACGACTTTTAGTTTTTGAGTTATGAAGTTTTTAATGAATAACCCGGCGCATCCACCATTTTCCAAATTAAAATAAGTTTTTAAATAAGTTCTCGAATAAGCTAGTGTTGTAAAAAAACTGATGTGAGACGTAAAATGAACCGCAGAATTCAATGGAACAAACCGTTTTGCTCTACGACTTTTAGTTTTTGAGTTATGAATTTTTTTATTAAAAAAAAAATTAAAATGCTCTGTACCCGGAACTGGTGCCCGGAGCGGCTCCGGGTTTTGACGGGAAAATAGATAATTTCAAGCGCTATCTGATGGTCTAATTCTTATAGTTTCCGAAAAAACGCAAAAAAGAATTTTGTGAAATTTGTGGTTCGATACCTGATTCAGGCCAACTTTTTTTTTCTTTATCTCTTAAACAAAAGCAAAATAAATAACAAAAATTAAAAATTAATCTCTTTTTGCGTAATGTACATAATTGTGGCTATAGTTTTTTATAGTTTTTATTGGAAGAAACGAAAAAATTTCAATAACTTTTTTGACTTTTTTTAATTGTGTTTTAAAGTTTTTGTTCCGACACGCTCGAAGAAAAATAAACTTCTCCAAAATTTCAAAAGTTTTGATAGTAAATTCTGCACATGCTTAAAAATTCTCATTTTAACATCAAACTTTTTGGGACATTTTGTATAATGAAAAATATTTTTCTGAAGGTAATAAAATAATTGAGAGATATGTAAGACCCTGTATATTTGTTTAACAAGTTACAGAAATAATTACAAATTGCTCTTTTGGGCCTAGAAATATTTACAAATAATTTACCGTTTATACAGGGTGATTCTTTTCGGACTTACATTAGACAGATGAGGGATCCTGTCTGTATAGTATTTGCTTCGAACCAATTACAGAAACAATACAAATTACACTTTTGGTCCTAAATATATTTACAAATAGTTTACTAAATATACAGGGTTATTCTTTTCGGACGTAGATTAGGAATTTTTTAACTTCCAAAGTAGCTATAATACAGCTTTGAAAGTTTTCTCCGACACGTTCAAAGAAAAATAAACTTCCCCAAAATTTAAAAAAAATTTACAGTAAATTATGCGTACGCTTAAAAATTTTCATTTTAACATCAAACTTTTTTGGGACATTCTGTATAAGACCTTGTATATTTACTTTAACAAATTACAGTAACAATTACAAATTGCACTTTTGGTCCTAGAAATATTTACAAATAATTTACCGTTTATACAGGGTGATTCTTTTCGGACTTACATTAGACAGATGAAGGATCCTGTCTGTATAGTATTTACTTCGAACCAATTGGAGAAACAATACAAATTACACTTTTGGTCCTAAATATATTTACAAATAATTTACTAAATATACAGTGTTATTCTTTTTTAGAAACTTTTTAGCTTCCAAAGTAGCTATAATACAGCTTTAAAAGTTTTTTCCGACACGTTCAAAGAAAAATAAATTTCCCCAAAATTTCAAAAATTTTGATAGTAAATTCTGTACACGCTTAAAAATTCTCATTTTAACATCAAACTTTTTTGGGATATTCTGTATAATGAAAAATAATTTTCTGAAGGTAATAAAATAACTGAGTTACAGAAGAAGAGAGATATGTAGGACCTTGTATATTTACTTTAACACATTACAGAAACAATTACAAATTACACTTTTGGTCCTAGAAATATTTACAATTTACCAATTATACGGGGTGATTCTTTTCGGACTTAAATTAGACAGATGAAAGACTTTATGTATTTGCTTCTAACCAATTAGAGAAACAATACAAATTACGCTTTTGGTCCTAAAAATATTCACAAATAATTTACCAGTTATACAGGGTTATTCTTTTCGGACGTAGATTAGGAACTTTTTACTTCCAAAGTAGCTATAATACCTTGAAATTTCGTACAGAACCAAATTCGATCATTCTGAATTTAAATGAGTTATTTTCAAAGTGGTCAGACTTATGAAATTACGAGAAATTATAAGTGGTAACCCACCCACTTTTATTGGTCCTGGAAATATTCACAATTTACCAATTATACAGGGTGATTCTTTTCGGACTTAGATTAGACAGATGAAGGACCTTATGTATTTGCTTCTAACCAATTAGAGAAACAATACAAATTACGCTTTTGGTCCTAAAAATACTTACAAATAATTTACTAGTTATACAGGGTTATTCTTTTCGGATGTAGAGACGTAGATTAGAAACTTTTTAACTTCCAAAGTAGCTATAATATCTTGAAATTTCGTACAGAACCAAATTCGATTGTTGGTCTTTATCTCTCAGAGTTTCTCGTTCTACAAATTCAGCCATTTTGAAAATAATTTACTTGAAGTTAAAAAGTTTCAAATATAGGCTCCAAAAGAATAATCCTGTACACATAGTCCCACAAAAATTAAAAACGAGTTTGGAGGTAGATTTCTTCTTATTTTTTCGTGTTTAACTTTTTAAGGCTTTCAAGAGAAAGGACACCTCCCTTCCGTCCAAGCCCCCCGATCGGCCCCCCAGCGACCCCCCAACAGCCACCAGCACCCCCATCAAAACCCCCAATACTCAAATCCGCCGCAGATCGGTCAGTTCTTTGGCCTTTATCTACCACTGCAACCACCATGCAGCTGGCGAACTCTGCAACTGTTGCGAATCCGACACCGAAAATTCCGTCTCGTACAAACTGAAGAAAAAGTACATCCAAACCCTCCAAACGTGCGTTTGCAAAGACACTCTCGAGCGTAAAAACAGTGCCACTCTGGACGAAATCAAGGAAGAAAGTGTGGAGAATCTCCTGGATCATCGTTGTGATAGTGGCTTATCTACGGCGGATAATTCCGTCGGAGAGGAGAGTGTGTGTAATAATAGCAAGAAAAAAGTGCAAAGGACTTGTTCCTGCCAGTTTTCCGGGTGTAGTGCGGGTAGTTCGAGTGCTGGTTCGAATCAGGACAATACGGAGAACCAGCAGGATAGTATAATTGAAGAAGATGGGTTTAATAAGAGTAGTAGTGAGGATATTGAAGAGGAACACTATAGGGATGAAGAAAGAAGAAAAGTGCCTCCGATTCCGGCCAATAACCATCTGTATTGCCATGCATCCAGTTTGGACTTGCCCTCAGATGCGCTTTACAGTAACATGGATCCAAAGACTCAAAAGTAAGTAACAAGACAAATAAATTAATTTATAAACTGAACAAACTAAGTGTTTACCAATTGGCATAGCAGTAAAGAAATAATAAAATAGGTACAGTCACGATCAAAAAGAATGACACCCTTACCAACCGGGCCGGATAGCAAAAGTCTTTTAGTTCATAAATTTCAACAAATAAGTTTACAAACTTTCCAGATAATTTATAAACTAGCCAACGTACACATTATCTGCGGTTTTAGGGGTGTCATTCTTTTTGATCTTGACTGTACTACCTATACAAATCTATGGAAAATGTTGTTACCATCTTGAAAATTTAGGGATTGGATCCCAGGTTCGGATCAATTTTTTTTTAATAGGTTCCGTTTAACTGACATTTTCGTGGCTCATTTCTACTAAAAAGTAGAAAGTAGAAAGTAAAAATCACAGTTTTATACAACTCGAGACTATGGCGTTCAATTTCTCGGTGGCACTATTTTTTTCTTTATTTATCAAATGAAAAAAACATTATAAAGCTAATCTAATAAATAGGATAGAATTTAATCATAATTTTCTTGGCTGTCTTATATTATAGAAACTTATTTGTCGATTGCCGCATCACATCGAAAAGATTTGTATCTGCGGTTTTAGGGGTGTCATTTTTTTTATCGTGACTATACTACTTTTACAAATCTATGTAAATGTTGTTACCTTCTTGAAAATTTCGTGGCTGAACATATAGAACATATAGAACAATTGAACATATAGAGCAATAGAACATATAGAACATATAGAACATATAGAACATATAGAACATAAAGAACATGTAGAACATATAGAACATAGAACATTGAACATGGAACATGGAACATGGAACATGGAACATTGAACATGGAACATTGAACATGGAACATGGAACATGGAACATGGAACATGGAACATGGAACATGGAACACGGAACATTGAACATTGAACATTGAACATTGAACAATGAACAATGAACATTGAACATTGAACATTAAACATGGAACATGGAACATGGAACATTGAACATTGAACATTGAACATGGAACATGGAACATGGAACATGGAACATTGAACATGGAACATGGAACATGGAACATGGAACATTGAACATGGAACATGGAACATGGAACATGGAACATGGAACATGGAACATTGAACATGGAACATTGAACATTGAACATTGAACATGGAACATGGAACATGGAACATGGAACATGGAACATGGAACATGGAACATGGAACATGGAACATGGAACATGGAACATGGAACATGGAACATGGAACATGGAACATGGAACATGGAACATGGAACATGGAACATGAAACATGAAACATGAAACATGGAACATGGAACATGGAACATGGAACATGGAACATGGAACATGGAACATGGAACATGGAACATGGAACATGGAACATGGAACATGGAACATGGAACATTGAACATTGAACATTGAACATGGAACATGGAACATGGAACATGGAACATGGAACATGGAACATGGAACATGGAACATGGAACATGGAACATGGAACATGGAACATGGAACATGGAACATGGAACATGGAACATGGAACATGGAACATGGAACATGGAACATGGAACATGGAACATGGAACATGGAACATGGAACATGGAACATGGAACATGGAACATGGAACATGGAACATGGAACATGGAACATGGAACATGGAACATGGAACATGGAACATTGAACATTGAACATTGAACATTGAACATTGAACATGGAACATGGAACATGGAACATGGAACATGGAACATGGAACATGGAACATTGAACATTGAACATTGAACATTGAACATTGAACATTGAACATTGAACATTGAACATTGAACATTGAACATTGAACATTGAACATTGAACATTGAACATTGAACATTGAACATTGAACATTGAACATTGAACATTGAACATTGAACATTGAACATTGAACATTGAACATTGAACATTGAACATTGAACATTGAACATTGAACATTGAACATTGAACATTGAACATTGAACATTGAACATTGAACATGGAACATGGAACATGGAACATGGAACATGGAACATGGAACATGGAACATGGAACATGGAACATGGAACATGGAACATTGAACATTGAACATTGAACATTGAACATTGAACATTAAACATGGAACATGGAACATGGAACATGGAACATTGAACATTGAACATTGAACATGGAACATGGAACATGGAACATGGAACATGGAACATTGAACATGGAACATGGAACATGGAACATGGAACATTGAACATGGAACATGGAACATGGAACATTGAACATGGAACATGGAACATGGAACATGGAACATGGAACATGGAACATGGAACATGGAACATGGAACATGGAACATGGAACATGGAACATGGAACATGGAACATGGAACATGGAACATGGAACATGGAACATGGAACATGGAACATGGAACATGGAACATGGAACATGGAACATGGAACATGGAACATGGAACATGGAACATTGAACATTGAACATTGAACATTGAACATGGAACATGGAACATGGAACATGGAACATGGAACATGGAACATTGAACATTGAACATTGAACATTGAACATTGAACATTGAACATTGAACATTGAACGTTGAACGTTGAACATTGAACATTGAACATTGAACATTGAACATTGAACATTGAACATTGAACATTGAACATTGAACATTGAACATTGAACATTGAACATTGAACATTGAACATTGAACATTGAACATTGAACATTGAACATTGAACATTGAACATTGAACATTGAACATTGAACATTGAACATTGAACATTGAACATTGAACATTGAACATTGAACATTGAACATTGAACATTGAACATTGAACATTGAACATTGAACATTGAACATTGAACATTGAACATTGAACATTGAACATTGAACATTGAACATTGAACATTGAACATTGAACATTGAACATTGAACATTGAACATTGAACATGGAACATGGAACATGGAACATGGAACATGGAACATGGAACATGGAACATGGAACATGGAACATGGAACATGGAACATGGAACATGGAACATTGAACATTGAACATTGAACATTGAACATTGAACATTGAACATTGAACATTGAACATTGAACATTGAACATTGAACATTGAACATTGAACATTGAACATTGAACATTGAACATTGAACATTGAACATTGAACATGGAACATGGAACATGGAACATGGAACATTGAACATGGAACATGGAACATGGAACATTGAACATTGAACATGGAACATGGAACATGGAACATGGAACATGGAACATGGAACATGGAACATGGAACATGGAACATGGAACATGGAACATGGAACATGGAACATGGAACATGGAACATGGAACATGGAACATGGAACATGGAACATGGAACACGTTACAAACAAAAATTACCAAATAAATAGGATAGAATTTAATCATAATTTTCTTGGCTGTCTTGCATTATAGAAACTTATTTGTCAATTGTGTTCAATCCCTGGTCCGGACCAAAAAAAATAATCGATGAAAATGTAACTCTTTGCTGTTTTTATTTAGAAAAGTCGAATGGAAGAACTGATTTTTTTTGCAGAAATCACTTGTGGAGTTTGAAGAATTATTTTTGAAATCATAGAATTTTTTTGCGACAATTGATAACCTAATAGACTATTTTTTTATTTAATTTGTTTATAAGGAAGATTAATAATATTATGAATTATTTCATTAAACTTATAGACTCAAAAAATTGGAGTACTAACCCTGATCGGGACCAACTTTTATTTTTTATATCTCAACAAAAATAAACAAATAACAAATTAATTGACCAATATTAAAAAAATATGTAAAAAATTAAGATGAATTTTTTGCCGGAGCTTTAACAAAGTAAGTAAAACGGTACGATATGTAAGATTTTTAAAGTAATACAATTTTTATTTGTCGACTAAATACAATCTCAAAAATTTGGGGTTCGATCCCTGATTCAGACAATTTTTTATATCTTTTCTTTAAACAAAAACGAAATACATAAACAAAACAAATAATAAAACACTAAGCTTAGCTTACATATTTTTCGCTATAGTTCTTTATTTATATTATATAGTTCAGGAACATTTAATAAATCAATAATAAAAAATATCTTATTCAGTAATATTAACATGATTAACATAAGGAAAAGATTTAAAAAATTTGGAGCTTAAAAACCTAAAATCCTTGTATAATCTTTAAAAAACAATAATAATCTTATAATTTAGCGTTCAAACTTTTATTTTTTTATATTTTAATAAGAAAATTTGATTTGCCTGTAAAAATGCCAACAAAAATTGTTATAAACTCGATAATTGTCAGTTCAAATGGCAACAAGATAAACAATTAAAATAGTCAAATAAATAGGAGGGAAATTAATTAGCATTCTCTAAATTGTCTAAGATTTAGAAACAATAGATAAGTTGAAACAAACCAATTTTTTTTTTATTTCGTAATATCATCCAAGAAAAGTAAAATAAATAACAAAAAGAATAATAAAACAAAAATAATAATAATAAAAAATTGTTTCCAGGACGTTAACATTTATCATTAAGGAAATGATCGAGACTGAACGCGACTACGTCAAATCCCTGGACTACATAATCGTCAATTACATCCCTGAACTGATGCGTGAAGACATTCCACAAGCATTACGTGGCCAAAGAAACATAATTTTTGGAAATGTTGAAAAAATCTACGAGTTTCACAGCCAACACTTTCTTCATGAACTGGAAGAATGCGAGAGCAATCCTTTGCAAGTTGGCCAAATTTTCCTTAAACACGACAAGAAATTCTACTTGTATGCCCTTTACAACAAGAACAAACCGAAATCTGACTCGCTCATGTCCGAATATGGCTCACTTTTCTTCAAGGTTTGTGTGTTATTTTATTTTTTTTTTATTTATAATTTTTTGTAGAGCAAACAATTGGAGCTTAAGGACCGTATGGATTTAGCCAGTTATTTACTCAAACCTGTACAAAGGATGGGCAAATATGCCCTACTTTTGCAACAAATGATGAAAGCTTGTGTTGGTCCTTCCATGGAACGGTTGCAAGAATTGGAAGATTTGAAGCAAGCTGAAGAAATGGTTAGGTTTAAGTTGCGGCATGGGAACGATTTGCTTGCCATGGATTCAATTAGAGAATGCGATGTGAGTTTAAATTTTTTATTGACATAGTTATTTACCTATAAAAAAAACGATTTGTTTAACGAGCATAATCTTTGCCAAAACGAGTGAGCTCAGCAAATTATGCGAGTTAAACAATAATAGGCTTATCATACAAAATCTCTCCTAATTTCGTCGTAAATTAAAAATTTATTCCCGATTTTTTTTTAAATAGTAAACAACTCAATTATTAATTAAGTGACAGTACATCACGTCAAAATTAGACGTAAAATCTGACGTTTGGTAACGGGGTTAGAAAAAATTTGTTTCTGAACTAAATTATTTTTCAAAAAAAATTTACAAAATTTTGAAAATGAAAACAAGGTCTCTTACGTATTTTGGCCCAAATTACACGAATTTGCCAACGGAATTTAATTCTAAGTTATCGCTTCGAAGTTATAGCCAAAAATTAATTAGTTTGGGTGCTAACTTTAGCCCCCTAATTTAGCACCACAGCTATCTCAGACAATTATAATCCGAATTGAATGAAATTTTTAAGTAATGTTTATCTCACTAAAACTAGACAAAAAGTATACAAAAACCCAAATTTTGAATCTCAAAATTTGTTTTTTTTTTTGGATTTGAATAAAATTTTCAAAATGTGTTTATGTCACTTCAATTAGACGAAATTAACAATTTAGACATTAAACCCGAAAACAAGAAATCAATTAATTAAGAAGAGAGAGGTTTAAATATGTTTTAAAAAACTTAATTATTTAAAAAAAAAAAAAAAATTTTTAAATGTTACAATTTTGGAAATTAAAACAAAGTCTCTAACATATTTTGGCCCAAATAAACCAAATTTTCAAACAGAATTTAATTCCGACTTACCGTCTCGAAGTTATGGCGAATAATTGGTTAGTCTAAATGCTAACTTTAGCCCTCTATTTAGCACCATTGTTATCTCAGACAATTATAATCCGAATTGAATGAAATTTTTAAATAATGTTTATCTCACTGAAACTAGACAAAAAACACAAAAAAATATACAAAAACCCGAATTTTGAATCTCAAAATTTGGATTTTTTGGATTTGAATAAAATTTTCAAAATGTGTTTATGTCATTTCAATTAAGTAGACGAAATTAACAATTTAGACATTAAACCCTAAAACAAGAAGTCAATTATCTAAAAAGAGAGAGGTTTAAATATGTTTTAAAAAACTAAATTATTTTTCAAAAAAAAAACAATTTTTTTAAAATGTTACAATTTTAGAAATTAAAACAAAGTCTCTAACATATTTTGGCCCAAATAAACCGAATTTTCAAACAGAATTTAATTCCGACTTACCGTCTCGAAGTTGTGACCAATAATTGGTTAGTCCAAATGCTAACTTTAGCCCTCTATTTAGCACCATTGTTATCTCAGACAATTATAATCCGAATTGAATGAAATTTTTAAATAATGTTTATCTCACTGAAACTAGACAAAAAACACAAAAAAATATACAAAAACCCGAATTTTGAATCTCAAAATTTGGCTTTTTTAGATTTGAATAAAATTTTCAAAATGTGTTTATGTCACTTCAATTAGACGAAATTAACAATTTAGACATTAAACCCGAAAACAAGAAATCAATTAATTAAGAAGAGAGAGGTTTAAATATGTTTTAAAAAACAAAATTATTTTTCAAAAAAAAAAAAATTAAAATGTTGCAATTTTGGAAATTAAAACAAAGTCTCTAACATACTTTGGCCCAAACAAACAGAATTTTCAAACAGAATTTAATTCCGACTTACAGTCTCGAAGTTATGGCCAATAATTGGTTAGTCTAAATGCTAACTTTAGCCCTCTATTGAGCACCATTGCTATCTCAGACAATTATAAACCGAATTGAATGAAATTTTTAAATACTGTTTATGTCACTGAAACTAGACAAAACATACACAAAATATACAAAAACCTGAACTTTTAATCTGAAAATTTGGCATTTTTTGGATTTGAATAAAATTTTCATATTGAGTTTATGTCACTTCAATTAGACGAAATTAACAATTTAGATATTAAACCCGAAAACAAGAAATCAATTAATTAAGAAGAGAGAGGTTTAAATATGTTTTAAAAAACTAAATTATTTAAAAAAAAAAAAACTTTTAAAATGTTACAATTTTAGAAATTAAAACAAAATCTCTAACATATTTTGGCTAAAATAAACCGAATTTTCAAACAATTTAATTCCGACTTACCGTCTCGAAGTTATGGCAAAAATTGGTTAATTTAAGTGCTAACTTTAACCCTCTATTTAGTACCATTGCTGTCTCAGACAATTATAATCCGAATTGAATGAAATTTTTAAATATTGTTTATGTCACTGAAGCTAGACAAAACATACACAAAATATACATAAACCTGAACTTTTAATCTCAAAATTTAGAATTTTTTGGATTTGAATACAATTTTCATATTGTGTTTGTCACTTTAATTATACAAAATTAACAATTTAGAAATTAAACCCGAAAATAAGAAATCAGTTATTTAAGAAGGGAGAGGTTAAAACATGTTTTGAAAAATTAAATTATTTTTCAAAAAAAACAAAAATTTTTTAATGTTACAATTTTGGAAATTAAAACAAAGTCTCAAACATATTTTGGCCCAAATAAAACGAATTTGCAAACAGAATTTAATTCCGACTAACCGTTTTGAAGTTATGGCCAAAAATTGGTTAGTTTGGGTGCTAACTTTAGCCCTCTATTTAGCACCATTGTTATTTCAGACAATTATAACCCGAATTAAACGAAATTTTCAGAGAGTGTTTATCTCACTAAAACTAGCCTGAAAATACACAAACAATACAAAAATCGAAATTGTGAAACTCAAAATTTGAGTTGTTTTTTTTTGGATTGGATATTCTTAAATTTTTTAAAGAGTTTATTTATTTATTTTCGTTAGGTGAATCTCAAAGAGCAAGGAAGTCTCCTGCGCCAAAACGAATTTCTGGTTTGGGAAGGTCGTAACGGGAAAAAATCGCTCAGACAAGTGTTTCTTTTCGAAGAGTTGATTCTGTTTAGTAAGGCTCGAAGGTTCCCGGATCGTAAGGTGAGTTAGTTTTGTGATGAATTTTTAATTTCTGATTGAAAAAAATTTTAGAACCTCGACTTGTATATTTATAAAAATAGTATCAAAATGACTGATATTGGATTGACGGCGAAAATTGGAGATAGTTCGACGAAATTTGAAATTTGGTTTAGGAAAAGGAAACCGAATGATACCTTTACATTACAAGCCATGTCCGAGGATGTTAAGAAGGCTTGGACTGAGGAGTTGTCGCAGCTTTTGTGGAAGCAGGCCATTAAAAATAGAGGTATGAGAACTTTTTATTTCTAGCTCTGTAAAATTTGTAAAACAATAATAAATTTGTAGAACTTAAAAATTTGGACAAAAAAAGACTACGATTTTTATTTTTATTTTTTAAAGATTGTCGTTGCTATAAATGTTAAAGTTAAATCTAAAAAAATGACACTAGGTCCAGCAATTTTCTTTCTAGCTGAAAAATATGCTAAAACACGAAAAAAGAAAACAATTATGATATCTTAAAATAATTTCAACCTTCTCGCTAATAAACTGAAACATGGAAAACGTAAAAAATTAACTAATTTTGACGATTTTTTGGTAATTTTTGACGAAATTGACTGAAAGACGTACTTTCAAAAAATGCACACATTTGGGCACTATATCGTTAATTTTCGGCATATTCTGAGTGAAATAATTGCGTTTTTGAATGGAAAGCGTCAAAATAAACGTCGAAAATTCTGACTTTTAATCTTTAAAATAAGTTTAAAAACACGAAAAATAAAAATTACTAAATTTTCGAACTTGATTTTTTACAGAAATTTACTATTTTTTTTTAATTTGGAAATTCTGTTTAATTCGAAATTTTCGGTATATTTTGAAATAGACGCTATTTCGCAAAATAATTACGTCCTTGTATGAAAAACTGCAAACTAACGTCATTTCAACCCCGTTTAGTGCTTTTTAGCCAAGTTTAACAAAAAATCTCGAATAAAACTGCAGCTAATTTATTTTCGACTAAAATTGCCTTATTATTACAGATTTCGCGAGATTGCAAAAGATTGCAAAAAGAAAAACGATAAAATAATTCATTATTGTGAATAAAATTTCCCCTTAAAAATGTGTTAAAATAGTCAAAAAATGTGAAAATTGTTTTATTTTCGAACTTTTTTGGTTTATTTTTGACGCAATTTTTTGGATTTTGAAATTGAAAATTTTGCTCAACTGGCGTTTTTTTAGTTTATTTTCAAGAAATTGTTAAGTAATTGCTTTTATCCGGACCGAAACGCTCGAAAAGAGAAAAATTATGTCATTGTTGGACTAATTTATCACTTTCGCTTTCCAGTTTAATAAAATCTTGGAAAAAAAATCTGAGTTTTAATCTTAAAAAAGTGTTTAAACGTCGAAAAAATTTGATAAATTTGTTCATTAATTTAATGTTTCTTGGTATATTTATAACGTAATTTTGTCAAATAATCCCTTGAAAACGGAAAAATAATTTGAGCAATACAAGCTAAAAAAGTGTTGAAAATGGCAATAATTACATCATTTCCGACCTAACTTAGGGCTTTTTCTTCATATTTTTGAGAAATTTCGACCAATAATTGAATGATCTCAATCAAATTACTTTGATAATTTTTCGGTTTCGCAAAGTATTTTGTAAATTCTTAATTTTGAAATCATCAGATTTTTTTCTTTTTCGACTAAAGAAACCACTGACAGTCTGAAAAACGTACTTAAACTTTGAAAAAAGCAAAAATATACTAAATTCTAAATTTCGCAAAATAATTGCATTTTTTGACGATAAACTTAATAATACAACGCCAAAACGGCAAAATAAAGTCCCTTTAATTTCAGTTTAGTGATTTTATACCCAGGTTTACCATTTTTCGTACATTTGCAAAAATTACATTGTTTTCGACCAAAATAGGGATTTTTCGGTTTATTTGTAAGAAAGTTGGTTACATTATAATTGCGCTTCTGACTACTAAACATGTTCAAAAGAAGTATTGCATCATTTTTAAATAACTTAATGATTTTGCCTTCCAGTTAAACCAAACCTTACGAAAAAAATGACTTGGGACCTCAAAAAAAGCCTAAATGGTCGAAAAATTTCTCAATTTCTTATAACTAATTCGTTATAGTTATTTGGATAATTTTTAACTCAATAATTTTACTAAATAATTGCACTTCAAGCTAAAAGAAAGTGCTAAAAATGCGAGAATTTCAGCTTATTTTTGTGAAATTTCGTGAAATAATAACGTTTCTGTCTGAAAAATGTGATAATACCTTCAATTTCGTCCAAATTTAATGATTTTTTTGGCCGATCTAGCAAAGTTCTAACTGAGAGACGCTCAAAAAAGTCAAAAAATTCTAAGCTTTTGATTGGTTCCAGCCGTGAGAATGGCCGAAATGTCCTCAATGGGCATCGGCAACAAGCCCTGCCTTGACATCCGCCCCAGTGCCGACCAAATCAGCGATCGTTCAATCAGCGTCGACCAACTCAGCAGAAGTAAGTCCATGCCCCGCCCACTAACCCCTCTAACCACGCCCCTTTGTACTAATTCTAGTAATAACCCGCCCATCAAGCCCCATTCGACTAATGGAATGCGCTTGCTTGCGCTGTTGTAGCGACCTTAACGCTTACATGCACAACCCCTCCGACCTATTGCATGGTAGCACTAACCTAACTGTTTGTTAGCGACCAGACGTAACCGAGTGTTTTCACATTTTAGCCGCTCCAAGATTCAGAAATTCTATCGTAGGTCCAGTGATTGAATCGTGCAGAAATGCAAAACGGCCACATTCGGTTATTTCCATGTCATCGAGTGTTTCCTCAGGAAGCACCAGCTCAGCGAATAGTGGAGGACAAAACAATTCAATGAATCTCAGCTTCGAATCGGCTTGTGATAGCCCCAAGCCCTACCACAGATCTGCTACGCTCAATAGCCAATGTTCCACAGGTTTGGACCATTTCTTGTTTTTATTTAACACACAATGTCGTCTGTCTGTCGGTTATTTTTTCGGAGCCAAATTTAAAAGGGTTCCCGTTGTCCCACTGCATTGAAATTTTGCAAACTTACTTAATCTGCGTGACAATGCAATCCTATGTAGTTAAATACCCCCTAAAGGGGTCAATTGGGGTTTTAAAATTTTAGGTTATGTTTACAAAGGGGTTCACGATTTGTAAATTTGAGAGGGTTCCTGTAGTCGCAATGAAATGAAATTTAACATGCTTACGTAATCTGCGTGACAATGCAATTCTATATAGTTAATTACCCCTTAAAGGTGTTAAATGGGGTTTTAAGATTTTAGGTTATGTTTACAAAGGGGTTTCGATTTGTACATACCGTAACTTATACCGACATAGACGGTATGTTGGTCATTTGGACGTCACGGTAGATGCACAGTGTAATAACAATAAATCTATGCAATAAATAAAGACTAAAAAGCAAAAAATAAAAATATATAAAAAAATGTTTTAAAAAAAGCTTTTATTTAAAAGATGCACTAAAAAGTAAAAAATAATGTGTTTCAATCACAGGAGAATATTTTTTCTTACAGGTTAAAATTCTAAAATTTATAAAAGCTTTGGGAGTTATAAAACTACGGCATTACAGAATTAGTTTGTTCAGTTGACAACCCCAAAGCTTTTATAAATTTTAGAATTTTAATCTGTAAAAAAAAATATTCTCCTGTGGTTGAAATACATTATTTTTTACTTTTTAGTGCATCTTTTAAATAAAAGCTTTTTTTTAACATTTTTTATATATTTTTTTATTATAATAAAAGAAATTAATAAATTGCATTTTAATGCTGTCTATTAAGTCAGGTCAGGTCAGGTCAAGTCAGATTGTCAGAATTTTTGTAATTATATTGATAAATTAGTTAACTAATAAACTATATCAATATTTTTGCTAAATCACTCAGTATTCAAGATTTAATTTAAATAAGAAATTTATTCTTAAGTTCTTACAATTCTGTACTTAATCTTAATAAAAATAATAACTCATTTTAAGCGAAATGTATTGAACATATTAAGTTTTCCGAAAAAATTTCTTACGGAATTGAATTTTTGACTAAAAAAAACGTGTCGAGACGCTGGCAAAAGAGAAAAATGATGTTATTTTTTGACAGATGTAGCAATTTCCATTTCTAGTTTAATAAAATCTTGTGAAAAAACTGTCTTTTGATCTCAATAAATAAGTACTTAGACGTCAAAAAATAGAAAATTTACTCAATTTTTTAACTAATTCGGTATTTCTTGGTTTATTTTTAACGTAATGTTGTCAAACAATTGTTTTTGACTAATTAGTAATTATTAAATCACTCTGTATTCAAAACTGGAATAATTAAATAAAGTTTTTAGGATTCTGTTCTTAATCTTAACTTAGTAGCAATTAAGACACAAATATTTCTAATATACAGAATGATTCAATTTGTATGACTATCTGGAGAAATCTTTCTTATTGAATATACTAAAATCTTTAAAAGTAATTTAAGAAAAACAAGTTTGACATTTTTTGTCATGTCATTATGTCATGTTTATCGAATAATTATGTATGCTCCATGAGTATTTCTAGTATACAGGTTGATTCAAATTGTGTGACTATCTGAATTCTGTAGCACAATTTTTTTAATCTTGTTATTACTACGACATGAGGAAGATTGCGATCTTGACTGAAGTTCTTTATATTCAATAAAAACATTACTTAAATTTACTAATATATTTGAAAGTTATTTAAGGAAAACAAGATCGACGTCTTTTGTGAATCACTCTGTGCTAGATTTGTTGTGAGTTTCCATTAATTTACCTATTTAAAATCCTGCCAATTATGTCACGTTTCTCTAATAATTATGTATACTCCATACGTATTTCTAGTATACAGGTTGACTCAAATTGTATGACCATCTGAAGAAATTTTTTTGTTGAATCATTCTGTAGCACAATTTTTTTTAACCTTGTTATTACTATGACATGAGGAAGCTTTCGATCTTCTCTGAAGTTCTTTATAATTAATAAAAATATTACTCAAAACTAAAATATTTGAAAGTTATTTAAAAAAAACAAGCTCGTCATTTTTTGTCATGTCATTATGTCATGTTTCTCTAATAATTATGTGTATTTCTAGTATACAAGATGATTCAAATTGTATGACTATCTAAATCATTCTGTAGCACAATTTTTTTAATCTTGTTATTACTACGACATGAGGAAAATTGCGGTCTTGTCTGAAGTTCTTTATATTCAATAAAAACATTACTTTAATTTACTAATATATTTGAAAGTTATTTAAGGAAAACAAGATCGACGTCTTTTGTGAATCACTCTGTGCTAGATTTGTTGTGAGTTTCCATTAATTTACCTATTTAAAATCCTGCCAATTATGTCACGTTTCTCTAATAATTATGTATGCTCCATACGTATTTCTACCATACAGGATGACTCAAATTGTATGACCATCTGAAGAAATTTTTTTGTTGAATCATTCTGTAGCACAATTTTTTTTAACCTTGTTATTACTACGACATGAGGAAGCTTTCGATCTTCTCTGAAGTTCTTTATAATTGATAAAAACATTACTCAAAACTAAAATATTTGAAAGTTATTTAAGAAAAACAAGCTCGACGTCTTTTGTGAATCACTCTGAGCTTGATTTTTTTTGAGTTTCCATTTATTTACCTATTTAAAATGCTGACAATTATGTCACCTTTCTCTAATAATTACGTATACTCCACAAGTATTTCTAATATACAGGATGATTCAAATGTATGTTCGCTTGAAAACAATCCATTTTATTTAGGTAACACGTGAATTATCCAACAAAAAAAAAATTCATAAATGTTTGATAGGGATTTTTTGATCATCCTGTAATCCATAAATGTGTGGTAAGTATTTTAAGAATTATTAAAAAAAAGTTAAAAAAGTAAGTTAATAAAACGGTCTCGACATGTTTTTTGAATCACTATGTACTTAATCGTAACAATTAAATTCTGTTAAATTAATTGAAATATTAATTAATTAACATAGAGAGTAAGTTTATTAACATGTTCTTTAGCATGTTAACACAAAAAATTCTTGGACAAAAAAAATAAATAGGATGGATAATTATTTAGTGCATTGTTAGACAATTACATAAGGACCTTCTCTGGACCTCTTTGGAAGTAAAAAAATATTTGTAATTACTAAAATTTTTCGGTTTATTTTTGAGGCAATTTTGTAGAAATTCTGCTAAATTGGAGACTTTTCAGTTTGTTTTTGAGAAATTTTTAAAAAACCTCTAAAAACGCCCGTAAAAGATAAAATTCTCCTTTTTTAAACACGTTCAGCGATTTTACCTTCTCCAGTTCAATAAAATTTTGCAAAAAACTGACTTTTGACCTAAAAAATGTGCTTAAACGTCTGAAAAATGCTAAATTTGTTCAAGGTTTTGCACTAATTTAATGTTTTTCGGTTGAAAATGTGCTGCAATGCTTGGAAATGTCGAAACGGGTTCTGTATTACAAGTATTTCTAGTATACAGGGTGATTTAATAAGTTGTATGATCTCTTGAAAACAACCATCAGTCTTGTTGAACATGCAAATTACCAAAACAATATTCAAAAATTTTCTTGCTACCATAGACATCGACACATGTCAATAGGGAATTGCTTGAATCACTCTGTATTTCGTAAAAAATGTGGCACCTTGCAAAAAATTTTGCACGTCTCGAAATCATTGTTTATTCACTAAATACTCAATGATAATTAAATTCTGCCAAATCATTGTTTAATGAAATTAAGATACAGGGTGAATCAATTGAGTTGGCTAGCTTCCTAGATTTCAAAATCAAACTAGGGAGATAAGTCACTCCGACTTTTTTTAGGTTATGTTTTTTTTTCTCTTAGAGGCACAAGAAGAAATTTTTGATCTAGGAAACTACGAACTGAGAATACGAAACTAATCACAGAAACACTTATTTTTTAACGTTCTTGTAGTCGTTTTCAAGGGGGCTCCAATTTCTCCAATATCACACTTTTAATCACTCATTTCATTCACTTTGGCACTAAATACACAAAAAACATTGTTTTTTCACCCGTAACACAAAAAACCGACGCGCAAGCGACGTTCTATGACAGACTAACGCATGACGTCATTCCAACGACGTCTCATTGGTCAGTTGGTTGCGTGGCGGGCGATTTGAAATTCGGTAAATCTCCAACTGGACAGGTTTTACACTTTTTTACAATAATTAAAATGTCAACGTGTTTACAATGACATAATTAAGTGGTTTTGTAGTATTTTTTAAAATATGCTTGTTTTCAATTGAATGAAATTAAGGACACAGTATAATAAAATAACGAATTAAAAAGTGTTTTATAAAAATATTTGGTCCTAAAAACCATAACTGACAAGTCACCCTGTATTTCTCGAACGTATTTCTAATATGCAGGGTGATTATGATAAATAATCCATGTATGGTCATTTTTTGGGAACAACCATTCTTTATGAATCGTTCTACAACACTATAACAAAATAAAAAAAAATAAGCTACTTGTTACTAACTGCTACATACAGGGTGAACCTGCTAAAAGTATTTTTGAAAAAAATTAGTTAGTTGAGACAAAAAACTTCTTGACATCTTTGTATATCCTTTGTAAACTCTATTGAAATATAACTAAAATAATTCCATCAAAAGTAATATACAGGGTTGTTCAATTAATATGGCTATTTGACAGCAATACTAAAAATTTAGTCACGACTGTAGATCTTTTCTTAATCACTTTGTATTTTACTTATTAATAATGTAGTTTATATCAATTTTTTTTTCAGAGAGTGGGATTATAGCGGACATGTCGGTGGGTTCGGACGAGTGCTCCGAGCAGCCCCACGCTGGCCTTTAGACGAATCAAATTTCGAGTTAGGGAATTTTGGCTGTTTTAAGTCAACACACACCATGTGCCAGATTATATACCAGTTAGCTTTAAGTTAAGATATATTTTGATTATATGAAGTTATTTAAGCACAGTTTTATGTCATATAGTTGTATGATTGTTATGGCATTGAAACACTAATGTATATATTTTTAAGATTTATCTTATTTATATCAAATAACAAATCCTATCATTGAAATAAAAAAATTCGTTGTGTACTTTGTACTTAAGTTCGTTTTTAACAATTTGTGCACAATTTTATTTAGAACACAACACTCACCATAGTATCAGGGATTTTTCAGCCGCTTTTATAGTGTACTTTAATGACTTATGTACTAATTACGAAGAAATTGCAGCAACACTAATTTTATGATAGGGAATATGTATAGTCAGTACATATGCATGTATGATTTTTATATTAAAATTGTAGTCATAACTATATAATAAAGATGTATAAAAGCTCGACTTGTTTCACTTCAACTTAAAATTTGAAATGTATATTAAAAAAAAAGTGGTTCCGCCCAGGATCGAACTGAGGACCTTCTGCGTGTAAAGCAGACGTGATAACCGCTACACTACGGAACCTTGCAAAAAGTACTCGTCTGTGACCATTAACACATGCTTGCAACCTAAAAATAAATACTTTACGTTTTTAGCTAAATAATTTCATGTAGAACTGTACCATGAACAAATAATAATTATAATTGAATAATTATTGATTATAGATGATCTAGACTAAATCATTTACGAAATCCATGAACAATTTTTTTTTATTTATTTATGTATTAATGAGTTGAGTTAATTTAGGCTTAATGCTGATAATGCAACGAGAACATTTTATTAAATATTTGATATAAGCAGAAGTTATTAAACGAATTCTGTTAAATGCTAATAATAATTTACTTTGGAGGTTATATCTCACTAACGCTAGTCGTCCACCGCTACATTCATATACGAACTGTTTGAATGTGCAAGTGTACTCGCTTCGGCGGTACATATACTAAAATTGGAACGATACAGAGAAGATTAGCATGGCCCCTGCGCAAGGATGACACGCAAAATCGTGAAGCGTTCCACATTTTTTTGTCAAATAAATAATAAATTGTTCTTTTTTTAAGTAACTTTACTAACATCATTCTCCAAGAAAAAAACTATAAAATTTTTCAGTCTTACCAACAGAACTGTTAAAATTACCTGGTGTTTTTTAAGCTAATGTATTTAAATTTTTTTGCTTTTTTATATGTTATATTAGCTGTTTCAAAACTATGAAAACGCCATGCACTTCAAAAAAGTAATAGCCAATATAATTTATAATTTCAATGAGAGATGTAATCATCAATTAATTTTACATTTTTATCAAGTTTATTAAAATTAAAAAGAAATAAGTTGGTAAAATGCGATGTTCCGAAATATCATATAAATCAAATCAAATATTAAGCAACAAAATCACTGTCAGATTTCAACTTATATACGAATATTATTATCGTTTACTTAATTTTATTCTTCTGATTATGTAATTTTCAGCAAAACTGTGAGAGAAAATTGATGTTTTTTTAGCCATTTTCATGTAAAAAAGCCCCAGAAATTGATTAATGTCAAGAAACACCTCAAATTAAGGATGGTTTTGAATATATTTACAAATATAATATGGTATTTAATTATTTTTTTTGTCAATTTTTTGGAAACAAAATTTATATTTTCTGAATTATACGCACGTAAAACGTTCCGAGGAATTAATTGGCGTCAAGACAAGCACAAAATCACCGACAGTTTGTAAGATACTACCAACAATATTTTTATTTTGTTTTTCTTATTTTGTTAATTTTGCCAAAACTATGGAACAAATTGATGTTTATATGTAAAATGCTTCGAGAAATCAATTGGCTTTGAAGAAATCGCAAAGTCGCTGAGAATTTATTTTATTTTTTTTTGTTAAAGATTTTTTATTTTGTCAATTTCGTTAACTTGACATGTTTTTAACCACATATATGTAAAATGTTCTGAAACATGCTTGGAATGGTAAGTTACCAATACTTTCGAAGATTTCCACAAATATAAAAAAATTTAATTGTACTTATTTTTTTTTTGTAAATTGCATTGAACCTATGAGACAAAGTTAATAAATTTTACGTTATGTAAGTGTAAATCGCTTCGAAGAATCAACTGGAATTGAGAAAACCGCCATATTACTAAAAAAAATTTAAGAAATAATCGGCAAATGTTTATTCTTTTTTTGCTTATTTAGTCAAATTTTCACAGTTGTATTAAACGAGACTGATATTATCGGAGTTATATGTATGTAAAATGTTCTGTGAAATCGATTGGCATTGGCAAAACCGTGCTTACTTTTAAAGATATCCATGAATATTTATGTTTTTTACGTTTTTCCTAGGTGTTCAAGGTCGGCAAATGTATTAGACAAAATTAATATTTTATGAACTGTTCATATACGAAATGTTCCAAGGAACAGTGTTGGTGTTCACAAACCCGGAAAATGACCAACATTTTAAAGATTTCTACAAAAAATAATAATAGATTTTAGGTTTTTTTGTGTAAGTTTCGGCATAACTAAATTACAAAGTTTATAAATTTATACTTTTTTTGCTTATTTTGTCAATTTTTTACAGTTGTATTAAACAAGATTGATATTATCGGAGTTATATATGTGTGTAAAATGTTCTGGGAAATCGATTGGAATTGGCAAAGCCGTGCTTACTTTTAAAGATATCCATAAATATTTATGTTTTTTACGTTTTTCTTAGATGATCAAGATCGGCAAATGTAATTAAACAAAATTAATATTTTATGTTCGTATATAAAATGTTCCAAGGAACAGGCTGGTGTTCACAAACCCAGAAAATGACCAACATTTTTAAAGATTTCGACAAAAAATAATAATAGTTTAAAGTTTTTTTTTGTAGTTTCGGCATAACTAAGTTACAAAGTTTATAAATTTATACATTTTTTTGCATATTTTGCCAATTTTTTACAGTTGTATTAAACAAGATTGATATTATCGGAGTTATATGTATGTAAAATGTTCTGTGAAATCGATTGGCATTGGCAAAACCGTGCTTATTTTTAAAGATATCCATGAATATTTATGTTTTTTACGTTTTTCTTAGACGGCCAAAGTCGGCAAATGTATTAAATAAAATTAATATTTTATGAACTGTTCGTATATAAAATGTTCTAAGGAACAGGCTAGTGTTCACAAACCCGGAAAATGACCAATATTTTTTAAGATTTCGACAAAAAATAATATTAGTTTAAAGGTTTTTTTGTAAGTTTCGGCATAACTAAGTTAGAAAGTTTATGAATTTATACTTTTTTTGCTTATTTTGCCAATTTTTTACAGTTGTATTAAACAAGATTGATATTATCGGAGTTATATGTATGTAAAATGTTCTGGGAAATCGATTGGCATTGGCAAAGCCGTGCTTATTTTTAAAGATATCCATGAATATTTATGTTTTTTACGTTTTTCTTAGATGGTCAAGGTCGGCAAATGTATTAAACAAAATTAATATTTTATGAACTGTTCGTATATAAAATGTTGAAAGGAACAGGCTGGTGTTCACAAACCCGGAAAATGACCAGCATTTTTAAAGATTTCGACAAAAAATAATAATAGTATGTAGTTATTTTTTTGTGTAAATTTCGGCAAAACTATGTGACAAAGTTAATAAATTTCGAGTTATGTAAATGTAAAATGTTCCGGGGAAGCGATTTGAATTGGAAAAATCACAAAATTACTGGATATTCTAAAGCTATCGACAAACTTTTCCGTTTTTAAAAACTTTTATTTAACTCACAATGTTATCTGTCTGTCAGTTATTTTTTCGGAGCCAAATTTGAAAGGGTTCCAGTTGTCCCAATGAATTGAAATTTTGCATACTTACTTAATCTGCGTGACAATGCAATCCTATGTAGCTTAATTCCCCTTAAAGGGGTTAAATGGGGTTTTAAAGTTTTAGGTTATATTTACTAAGGGGTTCTCGATTTGTACATACCGTAACTTATACCGACATAAACGGTATGTTGGTCATTTGGACGTCACGGTAGATAAACAATAAATCTATGCAATTAATAAAGACTAAAAAGCAAAACATAAAAATAAATGAAAAAATGATTTTTTTAAAAAAGTTTTTATTTAAAAGATGCACTAAAAAGTAAAAAGTAATGTATGTCAATCATAGGAGAATATTTTTTCTTACAGGTTAAAATTCTAAAATTTATAAAAGCTTTGGGAGTTATAAAACTACTGCATTACAGAATTACTTTGTTCAGTTGACAAGTTCCAAAACTTTTACAAATTTTAGAATTTTAACCTGTAAGAAAAAATATTCTTCTGTGATTGAAATACATTATTTTTTACTTTTAAGTTCATTTTTTAAATAAAAGCTTTTTTAAAAAACATTTTTTTATATATTTTTTTGCTGATTGTGTCAATTTCTACAAATGTATTAAAACAAGACTGATATTTTCTGAAAAGTTCGTATGTAAAATGTTCCGAGGGATCGATTGGCATCGAGTTTGAAAGATATGGACAAACATTTTCCAATTGTATGTTTATTGATGTTCAAAAAACCAAAATGCATAGAAAAATGTTGTTTACTTTACAATTTTATTTCTTTCGTAAGAATTTGCTTTGAAGCGAATGTAAAAGTAGAGTAAATAAATGCGTCCAAAGTCGGTTCAATTTATCCGCAAGGTAATATTTGTAAAAGTCTGTCATAAAAACTTAGATGAGCGTAATAATAAAAATACGTCTCATGCAGTTGGAGCTTTTAGATCGAGACAGAGGCGCATATTGCGTTTGAATATATGAGCGGTCTAAAATTTAAAGTAGGATGTATATATTTTCGTGTTCATATTGGTCTTTTGAGGAAACAGTCGGCATCCGTTTCTACTTAACTATGCATTAAAACGGCCCAACTCCTGCTGTTCACAAGACGTTCAGCAAATTGTGAATAAATGATTTTTTTCTTCCTCCACATTCGTCGGATTTAATTAAGCCACTGCCAACTGCTACCTGCATTACGCCGAATTAAGGGCGCTTTTCATAAATCTAACCGGAAAAAATCCTAGACGGTGTTCGTTCATTAATCTCGCTACAATTTTATAGCGCGGAACAATAAAACTTGGACAAGTTTTATCCGAACGTTGGAATTAATGGTAAATTCCAACTATTATATACTTGGCACGTTTTGGTAGTGTACACAGTATAGCGCACTGGCGTCTGAAGTTAATACTTACTTTGATTAATTTTGCTGTTTAATTTTGGAGGTAATGCAAACAAAGCACAACATAACGCAAATGAACACAAGGGTACACATGCCAGCCGGCATTAATAAGATTTAGAGCAGTGTCGCCAACTCAAAGAAATACATTTACAAGCTCAAAAAGTTGACACATTTAGTACATTCATTAATATTTGCCGAAATTAACAACGGAAGAAAATCTGGTCTATATCTTCCAAATTGACGGCGATCTTGCGCTTTTCTCGAAGCCAATCGATTTCCCGGAACATTTTACGTAAGTGAGGGTTAGCAAATATCAATTCTGTTTAATAAATTTGACGAAATTGACAAAATAATTAAAACAAACACAAAAAAGATGCGATATCTTCAACATTTCCAGTAGTTTTGTAGCTTTCCCAATTTCAATCGATTACTTAGAGCATTTTATATTTGTTTAACGCAGAATATATCAACTCAAATTAACAAAAACAATTAAATGAAAAACTATTATTTGTTGAATTCTTCAATCAAACGTTTTCGTAATTTTGCTTCTTGTCTGAATGCCAATCCATTCCTCAGAGCATTTTACATACGTGTAGCCCAAAAAATATTTATTTTGCCTAATACATTTTACGAAATTTACAACCTAAGTGAAAAACTTAAAGAAACGTAAATTATTTGTCGACATCATTAAAACTGGCGATGACTGTGCAGTTTTATCGATGCCAATCGATTTCCGGGAACATTTTACGTAAGTGAGGGTTAGCAAATATCAATTCTGTTTAATAAATTTGACGAAATTGAGAAAATAATTAAATCAAACATAAAAAACATACGATATCTTCAACATTTCCAGTAGTTTTATAGCTTTCCCAATTTCAATCGATTACTTGGAGCATTTTATATTTGTTTAACGCAGAATATATCAACTCAGTCTTAAAAGTTCGGTAAAAAATTAACAAAATCAATTAAATGAAAAACTATTATTTGGCGAAATCTTCAATCAAACGTTTTCGTAATTTTGCTGTTGTCTGAATGCCAATCCATTCCTCAGAGCATTTTACATACGTGTAGCTCAGAAAATTTCTATCTTGCTTAACACATTATCCGAAATTAACAACCTAAGTGAAAAACTTAAAGAAACGTAAATTATTTGTCGAAATCATTAAAACTGGCGGTGATTTTGCAGTTTTATCGATGCCAATCGATTTCCGGGAACATTTTACATAAATATGGGTCAGCAAATATCAATTCTGTTTAATAAATTTGACGAAATTGACAAAATAATTAAAACAAACACAAAAAACATGCGATATCTTCAACATTTCCAGTAGTTTTGTAGCTTTCCCAATTTCAATCGATTACTTAGAGCATTTTATATTTCTTTAACGCAGAATATATCAACTCAGTCTTAAAGGTTCGGTAAAAAATTAACAAAATCAATTAAATGAAAAACTATTATTTGGCGAAATCTTCAATCAAACGTTTTCGTAATTTTGCTGTTGTCTGAATGCCAATCCATTCCTCAGAGCATTTTACATACGTGTAGCTCAAAAAATATTTATTTTGCCTAATACATTTTCCGAAATTTACAACCTAAGTGAAAAACTTAAAGAAACGTAAATTATTTGTCGACATCATTAAAACTGGCGGTGATTTTGCAGTTTTATCGATGCCAATCGATTTCCGGGAACATTTTACCTAAATATGGGTCAGCAAATATCAATTCGGTTTAATGAATTTGACGAAATTGACAAAATATTCAAAACAAACACAAAAAACATAAACATGTTAGTCGATATCTTCAACATTTCCAGTAGTTTTGCGGCTTTTCGATTTCTAATCGATTACTCTGAGCATTTTACACTTGTATACCGTGAAATATATCAACTTTGTTCCATAGTTTCGGTGAAAAATTTATATAAAAAAAATAATTTAAAAACTACTATTTGCCGAAATCTTCAAACCTGTTGTTAATTTTTCTGTTTTCTGGATACCAATCCGTTCCTCAAAGCATTTTACATACGTATAGTTCAAAAAATATCTATTTTGCTTAATACATTTTCCAAAATTAACAATCTAATAGAAAAACTTAAAGAAACGTAAATTATTTGTCGATATCATTAAAACTGACGGTGATTTTGCTGTTTTCTCGATGCCAAGTGATTTCCCGGAACATTTTACATAAGTATGGGTTAGCAAATATCAATTCTGTTTAATGAATTTGACGAAATTGATAAAATAATTAAAACAAACACAAAAAACATGAACATATTTGTCGATATCTTCACCATTTCCAATAGTTTTGCGGCTTTCCCAATTTCAATCGATTACTTGGAGCATTTTACATTGTATAACGCTTTGGTAAAAAAAGAACAAGAAAAATTAAATTACAAACTATTAATTGTCGAAATTTAACCTTTTCGTCATTTTTTTGTTTTCTGAATGCCAATACGTTTCTCAGAGCATTTTACATACGTGTAGCTCAGGAAATATCTACTTTGCCTAATACGTTTTCTCCGAAATTAACAACCTAAGTGTTGTTGATCAAAATCTCCAATACTAACTAGTATTATTTATCGAAAGCTTCAAAACTGTTGGTGATTTTTTAGTTTCCGGAACACCAATCATTTATCCAGATCATTTTACATACGTATAGTCCAGAAAATATCTATTTTATCTAATACATTTTCCAAAATTAACAACTTAAGAAAAAAAATTAAAAAATGTAAATATTTGTTGATAACTTCAAAATTGACGGTGATCTTGCTATTTTCTCGATGCCAAGCAATTTCCCGGAACATTATATATAAATATGAGTCGGCAAATATCAATTCTACTTAATGAATTTGACACAATTGAGAAAATAATTAAAACAAACACAAAAAATCTAAACATATTTGTCGATATCTTTAACATTTGTAGTGGCTTTACAGCTTTCTCAGTTCCAATCGATTACGCTGAGCATTTTACACTTGCATACCGTGAAATATATCAACTTTGTTCTATAAAATTCACAAAAAAAAAATTACTTAAAAACTACCATTTGCTGAAATCTTCAAGCCTATTGGTGATTTTTCTGTTTTCTGGATACCAATCCGTTCCTCAGAGCATTTTACATACGTGTAGCTCAGAAAATATCTACTTTGCTTAGTACATTTTCCAAAATTAACAATCTAAGTGAAAAGCCTAAAGAAACGGAAATTATTTGTCGATATCATTAAAATTGACGGTGATTTGGCAGTTTTCTTGATGCCAATCGATTTCTCTGAACATTTTACACAGGCATGGATCACAAAATATCACTCTTGTTCAAAAGATTTGTTGAGATTAACAAATCAAGCAAAAAAAGCACAAAAAACATGAACATTTGACGATATCTTCAAAATTTTGAATAGTTCTGTGGTTTTCTTAGTGCCAATCGATTTCTCGGATCATTCTATATGTATATAAGAGCATTGTCTCATAGTTTTTAATTGACAAAAAAATTAAATTTATAACCTATATTATTTGTCGAAAGCTTTAAAACTGTTGGTAACTTTTCAAAGTTTTGAACACCAATCTCTTTTTCAGACCATTTTACATACGTATAGTTGAGAAATTATCTATTTTACCTAATACAAGCCAAAATTAACAACCTAAGTAAAAAAAACTTTGTCAATATCTTAAAATTGACGGTGATTTTGCAGTTTTATCAATAATGCCAATTGATTTCCTGGAACATTTTACATAGGAAAAGGTCAGAAAATATCAATCTTATTTAATGCATTTGTTAAAATTGACAAATTTCGCAAAAAACAAAACACCAAAAATAGACATTTGACAATATCTTGCCTTTTTTTAATGGCAGTTGATTTCGCAAGGCATTTTACACGTGTATGACTCGAAAAATATCAACATTGTTCCATAGTTTCGGTAAAATTGGCAAACAAATTAACAATTATTTGTCAAAATTTTTGAAATTGTTAGTGATTTTTCATGTTTCTGAACACCAATTCATTCCCTGGAACATTTTACATACGAACAATTTAGAAAATATCAACAATTAACAATGTTAAATTAACATAAGTATAGTTATTTTAGTTTGTAATTTATGTTTTTATAGTATTAATAAATTCTGTGAAGAAATAACAAGCGTAAAAACAATCATTTTGTTTGTGGTTTGAGCTGCAAGCGCTCGGTGTATTACTGGTGGCCTACGTTAGAAGCTCATAAACAATTCATTCCAGTTTTAATTAAGGGCGAGCCTCTCTCATTGAAAATTAAAAACTATAAATTTGAAAGCAATCCCAGATGTTGTTGAGGCTAGTGCGAATTGTGTCGTGTATATACGTATTATATAGTGTACACATAACTTCCGCCTGAGATTGTCACATAACACAATGTTACATTATAAATAAGTGCATAATTTCGGTTTAATTGCAATCATAAGTTAGAATGTCGGTGGGTGGATGTAGCGACTGGTACAGAAACTGGCAATTAATTTTCTATGCAAACAATGCTTAAGTTTGCCTTTGATATTCTATGGGTGGTGGTAACCAAATTTCAGCCACTTGAAGTCACAAACTTTTATCTTAATTACATTGTATTATTAAATAATAAGATTAGTTGTAAATATTTGACGCAAACAATTGATTCCGTTCAATTGGCGCAGTCAGTAGGCACAAAAATATTAATCTAGCTTTTTAACCGAATAATTTCCTGACAACTTTCACAACTTTTTTGAACTAAATTTTATCATATCTTGGATAAAAAAACACTTGTAAACTCGTTTTTACAATAAATGTGCTTAAATCAATCTATCATAAACATATCAATAAAAATGTGCTAATTTTTTATAATTGGTGCAGTCGTCAGGCTAATCACTACATTTATATTTTTGACTCTTTGAAAATGTTAACTAACAATTTTACAAACTTTCAAGCCTGATTTTGGCAATTTAACTAAACGAACACATTTTATTCTAAATTGTCTACAATTTAAAAACAAAAATTTTAGCAATAATTAGGTCTTTTATCACTTGAAATTGCAAACTTTAGCCATACTTATATTTAGTTTAATAGGCGCAGTCAGTAGGCACAAAATATATTACTACAAAAAATGGTGTCAAAAAATCGCATAAACACCGACAGTTTGGAAAATATCGATTAATATTCATGTTTTTTTCTAGTTTGGGCAAAAAATATTAAGATGTCGTTAAATATTCTTACATTAAAAAAATTTGTTTTATTTATTTTGACAATTTTGCCAAAAGTATGGACAAAAAGTGATATTTTTTGACTAACACGTATGTAAAATGTTCGAGCAAATTAATCGCCAACGAGAAAGGGACAAACAGTTTTGAAGATATGGACGACTATTTATGTTTTTATTTAGTTTGTCTTATGTTGACAAAACGATAGATAAACTTAACATATTTTGAGCTACACATATGTAAAATGTTCTAGGAAATCGATTGGTATCGAGTAAAATGCAAAATCGCCCACAAATCTTTAGTTTTTTAAATTTATTTTTCCAATTTCGGTAACACTACAAAATAAAATTAAATAATATTTTAGATTAGACGTATTTAAAATGTTCCAAGAAGTCAATTGCCCAAATCTTGTAACACTAATCCTGGAACTATAGTATTTTACCAACGATAGAACTTTTTAATTAGGTTACATATCTACAAATCAGAGTTTCCTTTATTGTATTTTTATTAATTATATTTATTATTAAATTTTCTGTGAAAGAAAAAAGTGGTTCCGCCCAGGATCGAACTGAGGACCTTCTGAGTGTAAAGCAATTTTTTTAATTTTTCAATTTAACAGCGTTTATTCAATTACAAAAATGATAGAGGATCAGAAATCCTACAAACACAGAAATCTTAACCTAATTTACAAATAATAATCTACAGGTTCATGCAAATCCATGCTTATCCTTTAGTGCAAACAATTATTATGCTAATTAATCCTATATGAAATTTTCTTATAACTAACATGCAAAACAAATTATCATTAAACTAAGGGAAAGAAATATAAAAACCCTTTTTCTGTTGACCCCACCGAGCCTTTTAATCACCAGATTAAAAGAATTAGTAATGGGCGTTTAATAACCTCAACTGTTGGAGGGACTCACTCGTTATCGCTCGTTCGTGCTTTAACAATATCGATTATTGATCGCTTTGATTAACTTTGTTTATTAAATAACTATAAGTCATGTAAATTACAAAAATTATATTTTGTTTTTGTGTTTATTAATTTTCTTACTTGCAGTAGTTTTTTTCCTGTTTACTTCCTTGATGATGCCTCTCTTAATTTCAGTTATTTTTTAAAATTTCTCTCTTGAACTGTAAGAGTTGTATCAAGTAATTTGCTCTCTTCTTCGAGGATTTTAATGTATTCTGTTCGTCTTTTCTATTAGGTATTACCTTCTTGTAACCTTCTCAAGTTAACGGATTTTTCCATTTTTGTAAAAATCACAAAATTAGAGATTGTGACGTTAACATTGACTGTAGTTTGAGGACCATTTTCTTTTTTGTCCGGTCTTTGCATTTTTTAATTTCATTTACACTAGTTTTCTTAATTTTCATTTCATCAGTGGACTTATTTTGTTTATCTTAGTTTTGGTTTATATTTTTTTTATATTTTTTATTATAAAAATTTCCAAAAACTTGTGGTCAGATTTGTGCTGTTTTTTTAGGTTTTAAAGTTGAAATACTTTTTGTTCATAGTAACTACAAATTCAAACTGGAAATAAAAATTACGAAATAAACAAGAAATAAATAAAAAGGTAGTGTTTTAATTTAACTATTAACAAAAAAATTGTACAGAAAATGAGTTTATAAGAAATACAAGGTAATTCAAGTAAAATGTCGCGCTTTACAAAATGAAATACACTTTTCTCGCATTCACAATATAAATTTAACGTCCAAATTAAGCTTTAGAGAATAATTCTTTCGATCATTCTATTTCAAATTTTGTTTTGCACTTTACTTTAGCATGACTCGACATTTTAAGTGAATAACCCTGAATATCGGGGTCTGAAAAATTCTGATAATTACATTCACTTCTTCATTTTAATTTTTTTCACTACAGTTCCTGCCTGTGCATTTTTTAATTTTAATAACACTAGTTTTCTTAATTTTCCTCTCTTCTGTCGACTTATTGCGTTTCCTTAGTAAATAATTTTTGTAATAAAATTTTCCAAAAAAACTTTTTTAAAAATGTAGGTTTGTTGTGGTCAGATTTGTGCTACTTTTTTCAAACTTTTTTGTTAAAAAAGGAACAAAATAGAAAAAATTCTGTATGATATCTCGTTTATACGATAGGTAGTTCGTCAAATCCTTCAATAAATAAAACAAAACAAAAATTAGAAAATAAACAAGATATAAAAAAGTAGTGCTAATTAAATTACTAACAAAATTATCAAAAAAATTGTACTGAAAAGGAGTTATTAATAGATACAGGGTTATTCACGTAAAATGTCGTGCCTTACTAAAACAGAATGCACTTTAATATATTTTCAATATAAATTTAACTTCTGACTTAATCTTTAACAAATATCTGTGTTTATTTTTACTTTTTATTTTATTTTACTTTAGCATGGCTCGACATTTTAAGTGAGTAACCCTGTAGATCAGCTCCTGACAAGTTCTGTCAGTTACATCAATTTTTACCTAATTTTTAGAACATTTATTATATTTTTTTAAAATATAAAATTTTGTAAGTTACTGTAAGAAGAATTGGAAAATGATGTTTTTTATTCAAAAAATGATTCCGCCCAGGATCGAACTGGGGACCTTCTGCGTGTTAGGCAGACGTGATAACCGCTACACCACGGAATCGATGTTACATTTAATACGATACAAATTTGTGAAAGTTTTTTTGATCTAGTTTTGTTAATAATTAAGATAGAAAAAAGTGGTTCCGCCCAGGATCGAACTGAGGACCTTCTGCGTGTAAAGCAGACGTGATAACCGCTACACTACGGAACCGATGCGAAAGGAGATAATCGTCTTGAAAAAAGTGAAAGTTTGCATCCTAGCCATAAAAATTATAAATTTAACTAAATATCTTTACCCAAATGGTAATAAAAAGTTCAAACTTTTATTAGTTTGATAAGATTTATTGGTATTAAAGTGTTTCTGAAGTGAATTTTTATCCTTTCTTATCGCTTTTATGATAGTACGTCCAATATTTCAATAAATCAATTAAGAAAATAAAAAAAGTAAATACAAAATAGTGGTTTAAATTTAATTAAACGAACAAAATTTGCAAAAAATTGTATTGAAAAGGAGTTGTTGCGAAATACAGGATTATTCACGTAAAATGTCGCGCTTTATTAAACATAAAATGCTCTTACGTACATTCTCAATACAAATTTAACATCATACTTGATCCTTAATTAATCTCTCTTGTGCATTCTGTTATAAATTTTGTTCTAGATTGTACTTTAGCAGGGCTCGACATTTTAAGTGAATTACCCTGTATAACAGCCTCTGACGAGTTCTGATAGCTTAAATCATTTTTACGCAATTTTTGGGTTCAAAATTATAAAATTTCCAATTTTTTATAAAATATTAACATTTATTTTGTAAAAAAAAATGATTCCGCCCAGGATCGAACTGGGGACCTTCTGCGTGTTAGGCAGACGTGATAACCGCTACACCACGGAATCGATGTAACATTTAATACGATACGAATTTGTGAAAGTTTTTTTGATCTAGTTTTGTTAATAATTAAGATATAAAAAAGTGGTTCCGCCCAGGATCGAACTGAGGACCTTCTGCGTGTAAAGCAGACGTGATAACCGCTACACTACGGAACCGATGTGAAAGGAAAACACTCCTTAACAATCGACACAAATTTTATGTAATTATCATTACCTGTGATCATTTTTTTATCTAAATAACTACTATAAATTGTCTAAACTTGGAAATAAAATTTGCAATTTTTTTCCTGACTGTAACATTTGTTTTCACTAAATTAGGCAAATAAATTTATGTTAGATTTGGCAATTATTCTGGAAACAAGTTCAAAAATAAGCCGAGAATTAATAATTAAAGTAAGTTTTAAGTTTTCCAAAGTTCAAAAAAAGAAACACCCTGTATACTTTAATCCCTGTTGTATGTGGTGGATCATGACGTCATTGTCAGGCAAGTAGCCAATAAGACGTTCTTCTTCAACATGACGTCATATTCCAGTCTTCTGCTTAGTCTTCGGCGGTCATTGAACTCGGGTGGAGGGTTTTTCAGTGTCTGGCGTTTTGGGGTGAAAAATGTCAATTTTGTGTGTGTGTTTTATTTAGTGTTAGTGTTTCAGTGCAAAAGTGTGTTAAAATAAAGACTAGAACTTTTTAATTACGGTCATGGCAAGTAAATTAATTTTTTGATTACGAATATCAAGAGTGTGTAAATTATGTTACAATACTCTTGTAAATCGTTTCAGAACAAATAATTTATTGTTAATTACATGTTCATTTCATTGTCGAAAAGCAATTTTTTCTCGGAATCACCAGACCACCCTACAACCGGTTTTTTCGTCCAAGACGGCTGAGAAATTGTGGTCTTTGTGATCTAGTTTGCATAGAAAATAATATCAAGCACTTTGTTAATACATTTTAATTATTTTTCTTGTTTAAACACAGAGAAAGATGTGTTGAGTGTTGTTTTTTTTTTTAAATTAAACACTTCCAAAAGCAGATCCGGATCTAGATACATTTTATCTAGGTGTCCCTTTAAGACAAATGCATCCATAAAATAATGTTCCAACAAGTTGTGATAGTGAAAAATTGTTTGCAAAAATAACGGATAACAAAAATTCAGGTGGCTGGCGTGTTTCTTTTTTTTTCAAATTGGACAAACTGTTTGGAAGATACCTATATCATTTATTCAATTTATATTTTTTTAAATCAAAAACAAATAACGAAAAATAACTGAATTAGATCAAAAGTTACATTTTTTTGGTCTTTTTTCTTTAAGAAAACTCCCCAAAAAAACGAATTTTTGGGAGTTTTTTTAGCTTGAAGTTTATTATTTTGCACAATAATTTCTTAAAAATAAGTCGTAAAATTACCGAAGTCAGTCGGAAGTCGCGTTCTTGTTGCTAATTTTAAAGCAAAAATTTAATAATTTTGGAAAAAAAATCGTGTTATTAATAATATGTTTAGTTAGAAACACAATTATTTCAAAAGCAAGACGAAAAATTCCAGTTAGAAACACAAATATTTATTTTTAGAGTTGGGTTGGCCACAGCTCTTTATAATTACTTTGAGGAATTGTTTGAATTTAAATAAAAAATGGTGTAATTTGTGGTTTTTGCTAGAGTGTAACAACATTTTTCATATAGAAAAATCAGTTAATTTTCTCTCAAATTTTGTTAAAAGTTGCTGAGATATCACTAAATTCCTTTTTCGAGAGTTCTAGCATATTTTTGGTCAACATTTAAAAAGCTAGATGACACAAAGTTCAAAAATTATTTTCGTTTTTAAAAGCTTTTATCATTGGCTTTTATCATTGGTAAGATTTTTACATTTTGGGAGCGCTATTGGAAAAATCCTGAGCGCAAAACCATTAAACTGAATTTAAAATGCTCGTAAACGAACAGAAATTAGTTAAAAAACCACCAAAATATGTGAAAAATAACATTATTTCGCATTTCTCGACTATTTTAGCACGTTTTTGGGTTAGAATTCAGTGTTTTGATATTGATAAAAAAAATTCACTACATTTTTTGAGAGTTTGAGCAAGTGGTTCAGATAAAAGTTAGTTCAGTTGGAAAATTTCTCTAAACCTAGAGAAAAAGTTAGTTCAGTTGGAAAATTTCTCTAAACCTAGAGAGAAAAGTCAGTGTTTTCAAGTGTTTTTTTCATGTTTTTTTGCATGAAACTTTATTGTTTAGTGGAACAAACTAGAAAAAAGTGGAAAAAAGTTTTTGTGACCAAAATTCAGTTTTGGGTAAACAATTTGTAGAACTAGAGCAAGAAATGATTAAATTAGATCAAAAATGAAAAGTTAAATTTTTTTTCAGACTCAAATGGACTAAGGGCTTCAAGGGTAAGTGAAATGAACACTACAATTTTCAGCAAAAAATTTAAAAATTTTAAATCTTGTGAAATACTTTTATAATACGTAAAATGAGCCGTAGAATTCACTGAAACAAACCGTTTTTCTCTACGACTTTTAGTTTTTGAAATATGAATTTTTTATTGAAAACAAAACTAAAATACTCTTGTAGTTTCCAAAAAAACGCAAATAAGAATTTTTATTTGTTGACTAACAACTCAGAAATTTTTGGTTCGGTTCCTGGTTCAGGCCAACTTTTTTTTTCTTTATCTCTTAAACAAAATAAATAGAAAAATAAATAACTAAAATTAAAAATTAATCGCTTTGAGCGTAGTTTACATAATTGTGGCTATAGTTTTTTATTGTTTTTATTCGAAGGAACTAAAAAATTCTCAATAACTTTTTTGACTTTTTCATTTTATTTTGTTAATATTTGTTAATATTTAAAATACCAAAATGTATAACATTGAATACAATTAAAAAAAATTGGATTATTTTTTCGATTTCTATTGTAAACGTGGCGAAGCCAAAATTTACAATCCCTTTTGTTCCAGATGTTCATATTTTGCATCACAGACCGGTAATTAATTAGCTAACACAATATTAGTTGTAAGCTATTATTGCGCTGGTACTGAAATAGTCAAATTAATTATGCAATAATGATATTATTGTTGAACATAACCATAATAACACATTATAGCCGATTTTATGAGATGTGATGTAAAAATCGGAAAATTATTACTCAACAGGTAACAGCAGCCAGTTTTACGCCTCGTAAACTGACTGGAAATAATTTCATTTATTTACTTTTAATTCAACGAAACAATTTGCACAACTCGTGAATAAAAAAAGCACAATTCTTGCAAGATTTTCGCAAAATATGATTATAGTGATTTATTGCTTGTTACAGTGTGCACCTATTTTTAATATTCATGGCCCTTTTCAACCTCTTGTGAGTTATGCCGGAGCGAAATTATTCCAAGTTTTTATTTATTGCGCGTGCATTAAATTAATACAAACAACACATTTGATCTCTACTAGAACTAAACGAGATGGAATTTTTTGCGACAGTTGTTTGCAAAACTGGATGATTGACTTCTCTTCATAGTAATGGCAATTTGTCCGAAAGTTTGGCGGTATTTTTCACAGCTGTGACCGTAATTGTTTAAATTCATGAACTAGGAGCGAGTTTGCTCAAAACTTTGTTAATTTATAGTGTCTGGAAAACATGTGGAAAATTTAATTTCATGTTTATCCGGTTTTCAGGACAGGGAATGTAAAAACTAATTGTCTATCGAGTGTTGAGTGTGGTTTCAACTTTGGCCATCAAAGCTTGGAAGATTATTAATTTCGATTGTGACAATGCTTTGAAGCTGAATGGAGAATATTTAGCGCACTTTTTACATGATAATGTATATTTTAATAGATATTACTTCTAAAACAGAATATGATGGTTTTTTTCAAAGTGTAAAGCTACAATTTAACATTTTAATTAAACGTTTGTTCATTATTTCGACGATATTAATTTAAGAGGTAATAAAAGTTATAGTTTTCTTGAAATTATGTTGTTTTTTCATTTTACCTATTTTTCCTTTTATTTGCAATTTTCTTGAAAACGATTGGTCGGAGAACAATAATCTTTTTTAAAAAGGTTTGACAATTAAAAGAGCTTTCCAACGATAATAAACTTCATAGGGTTATCTCTGATAGTTCCGGAGTTATTGCACGATAGATGTTTCGGGTACCCGGAATCGACCAAAATCTGGACAAAAATTGGTAAAATAAAAATTAAAAAAAATTAACCTATTGACTTTTTTTCTACTTCTAACAACACCAGAGGCTTGTAAAGGCATAGAAAAGTACATAAAACTTTTCTAGAGTAAGTTAAAAAAAAAATTTTTTTCATTTTTATGAAGGTAAGTGCCTTGACAACTTAAATTTTAAGCAAAAAAATTCAAAATTTTAAATCTCATGAAAAGATGGTATAATACGGAAAATAAACCGCAGAATTCAATAGAACAAATCGTTTTACTCTACGACTTTTAGTTTCTGAGTTACGAATTCTTTTGTTGCAGAATAAAATACCACAATACTCACTAGGCCAGCCTAATTTTGAGCAAAAAATTTCAAATTTTTAAATCTTGTAAAAAACCGATATAATATGTAAAGTGAGCCGTAGAATTCACTGGAACAAACAGTTTTGCTCTACGACTTTTAGTTTTCGAGTTACGAATTTTTTTAGTGTTAAACTTTAAATGCCTCTGTACCCGGAGCGACTACGGGTTTTGACGAGAAAATAGAGAATTTCAAGCGCTATCCGATGCTTTATCGATTTTTGTTCTAAGTCTTATAGTTTCCGAGAAAAACGCAAAAAAAGGTTGCCATTTAAATTTTCAATTTTCAAACGTCGATTACGGCCAAACTAAAAGAGCTAGAGGAAAACGCTTTGTTCCATTGTAAAGAGCACATCAAAATCTATAAGATAGGGTGGGTTTGAATTGATTTTGAGACACTTTAAAAATTGGCCATTTTTAAGGGGGGGGGGGTGTTAACAAATTTTTCATTTTTTTTATTTTCTCTATTACGGCTAAACTATTCGAAAAAGTGTCACTATTTTAATCCTTACCTATGCAAAATGATCCGGGGAATCGATTGGCGTCGAGAAAATCGCCAAATTCCTAATAGTTTTTTAGTTATGAATTTTTTAAAATTTGACCTACTTTTGCTTTTTTTTGAAATTTTCTCGAAAACTATAAGTCGGAGAACAATAATCTTTTTTGAAAATGATAGACAATTAAAAGAGCTTTCCAACGATAATAAACTTCATGGGGCTATCTCTAATACTTCCGGAGTTATTGCTCGATAAATTTTCCGGGTACCGGAAATCGACAAAATCGCGACCAAAATTGCAAAAATCAAAATTTTTAAAATCGAACCTACTGACTGTTTTTCTACTTTTAACAACTCTAGAGGGTTGTAAAGGCATAGAAATGTCCATAAAACTTCGATTGAGTGAGTTAAAAAAAAAAGTTTTTTTTTCATTTTTGTGAAGGTAAGAAGTGCCTTGACCATTAAAATTTTTAGCAAAAAAATTCAAAATTCTAAATGTCATGAAAAGTTAATATAATACGTAGAATGAGCTGCAGAATTCAATGGAACAAACCGTTTTGCTCTACCACGTTTAGTTTTTAAGTTATGAATTTTTTTGTTGATGAATAAAATACTCCACTATGAAATGGCTGACCTAATTTTAAGCAATAAAAATCAAAATTTTAAATCTCGTGAAAAGCTGATATAATACGTAGAATGAGCCGCAGAATTCACTGGAACAAACCGTTTTGCTCCACGATTTTTAGTTTTTTTGTTACGAATTTTTTTGTTGAAGAATAAAGTACCAGTATGCATTAGGCTACCCTAATTTTAAGCAAAAAATTTCAAATTTTCAAATCTTGTAAAAAAACGATATAATATGTAAAATGAGCCGTAGAATTCACTGGAACAAACCGTTTTGCTCTACGACTTTTAGTTTTTAAGTTATGAATTTTTTTAGTGTTAAACTTTAAATGCCTCTGTACCCGGAACCGTTGCCCGGAGCGACTCCGGGTTTTGACGGGAAAATAGAGAATTTCAAGCGCTATCTGTTGCTTTATCGGTTTTTATTCTAAGTCTTATAGTTTCCGAGAAAAACGCAAAAAAAGGTTGCCATTTTGACTTTTTTCTAATTTTTAAACGCCGACTACGGCGAAACTATAAGAGTTAGAAAAAAACGGTAAAATCGATTAGAACCGGTATAAAAAGCCCTACAAAATGGCATAGGTTTCAAGGCGATATCTCGCAAAAAAATTTTCAATTTTCAAACGTCGATTACGGCCAAACTAAAAGAGCTAGAGGAAAACGCTTTGTTCCATTGTAAAGAGCACATCAAAATCTATAAGATAGGGTGGGTTTGAATTGATTTTGAGACACTTTAAAAATTGGCCATTTTTAAGGGGGGGGGGTGTTAACAAATTTTTCATTTTTTTTATTTTCTCTATTACGGCTAAACTATTCGAAAAAGTGTCACTATTTTAATCCTTACCTATGCAAAATGATCCGGGGAATCGATTGGCGTCGAGAAAATCGCCAAATTCCTAATAGTTTTTTAGTTATGAATTTTTTAAAATTTGACCTACTTTTGCTTTTTTTTGAAATTTTCTCGAAAACTATAAGTCGGAGAACAATAATCTTTTTTGAAAATGATAGACAATTAAAAGAGCTTTCCAACGATAATAAACTTCATGGGGCTATCTCTAATACTTCCGGAGTTATTGCTCGATAAATTTTCCGGGTACCGGAAATCGACAAAATCGCGACCAAAATTGCAAAAATCAAAATTTTTAAAATCGAACCTACTGACTGTTTTTCTACTTTTAACAACTCTAGAGGGTTGTAAAGGCATAGAAATGTCCATAAAACTTCGATTGAGTGAGTTAAAAAAAAAAGTTTTTTTTTCATTTTTGTGAAGGTAAGAAGTGCCTTGACCATTAAAATTTTTAGCAAAAAAATTCAAAATTCTAAATGTCATGAAAAGTTAATATAATACGTAGAATGAGCTGCAGAATTCAATGGAACAAACCGTTTTGCTCTACCACGTTTAGTTTTTAAGTTATGAATTTTTTTGTTGATGAATAAAATACTCCACTATGAAATGGCTGACCTAATTTTAAGCAATAAAAATCAAAATTTTAAATCTCGTGAAAAGCTGATATAATACGTAGAATGAGCCGCAGAATTCACTGGAACAAACCGTTTTGCTCCACGATTTTTAGTTTTTTTGTTACGAATTTTTTTGTTGAAGAATAAAGTACCAGTATGCATTAGGCTACCCTAATTTTAAGCAAAAAATTTCAAATTTTCAAATCTTGTAAAAAAACGATATAATATGTAAAATGAGCCGTAGAATTCACTGGAACAAACCGTTTTGCTCTACGACTTTTAGTTTTTAAGTTATGAATTTTTTTAGTGTTAAACTTTAAATGCCTCTGTACCCGGAACCGTTGCCCGGAGCGACTCCGGGTTTTGACGGGAAAATAGAGAATTTCAAGCGCTATCTGTTGCTTTATCGGTTTTTATTCTAAGTCTTATAGTTTCCGAGAAAAACGCAAAAAAAGGTTGCCATTTTGACTTTTTTCTAATTTTTAAACGCCGACTACGGCGAAACTATAAGAGTTAGAAAAAAACGGTAAAATCGATTAGAACCGGTATAAAAAGCCCTACAAAATGGCATAGGTTTCAAGGCGATATCTCGCAAAAAAATTTTCAATTTTCAAACGTCGATTACGGCCAAACTAAAAGAGCTAGAGGAAAACGCTTTGTTCCATTGTAAAGAGCACATCAAAATCTATAAGATAGGGTGGGTTTGAATTGATTTTGAGACACTTTAAAAATTGGCCATTTTTAAGGGGGGGGGGTGTTAACAAATTTTTCATTTTTTTTATTTTCTCTATTACGGCTAAACTATTCGAAAAAGTGTCACTATTTTAATCCTTACCTATGCAAAATGATCCGGGGAATCGATTCCAACGATAATAAACTTCATGGGGCTATCTCTAATACTTCCGGAGTTATTGCTCGATAAATTTTTCGGGTACCGGAAATCGACAAAATCGCGACCAAAATTGCAAAAATCAAAATTTTTAAAATCGAACCTAGTGACTGTTTTTCTACTTTTAACAACTCTAGAGGGTTGTAAAGGCATAGAAAAGTACACCAAATGTATTTAATATCTCTCTTTTTTTTTTTTTTTTTTTTTTTTTTTTTTAAGTCCAACTATTTATGATCAAGCGATAAGTCCCTTACACCTTGAATAAGAACAAAAAACTGAACTTACCCCAAGTTTTTGGTGGGGCAAAAATCTTATAAATTTTACGATTTTTTCGCCTTTCAAGATGTTTATAACGTTATGGCATTAATTGCCAAGATACAGAAAAACAAGGAGCTTTAAACCTTATACACCCCTTTCTCTAAAAATCAGTCCTTACAAAAAAAAACACGATATCTCTGTTCTTGCTGAACGAAAAAAAAATTCATTAACACCATCTTTTCCCCCACTTTAAACCCGTCCAGATGACGTCAAGTAAATTCGGATCACTTCGAAAAAAAATTAGGGGTGGGTTTTTCAAACTCACTTAAACCCCATCGAGTGACCCCTCAAACTTCACCGCTTGAACTGGACATTCCAAAAACATAAAATGAGTTAGGTCTTTTATGACTCCTTTACGAGATAGCAAAATGACTGTCGCCAATTGGTAATTTGACTGAACCCTCACTTAGTCTTGGTCCGGACGCATCTTTCGTCTCATAGAATAAAATTGCGTCAAATCTTTAATAAAAATTTTGTAGCCATCTGAAGGGATTGATAAATTGAAAATAATTTTAATTTGAGACTAAAAAATATTAATGAGTCGGTAATTTGTTTAAAAATCGTTCCTACATTATTTTTATCGTGTAGTTCATATTTTGGAGTAAAGCGCAATTATTTTCTTTATTTCGAACAATTCAGTGTTATCAGTTTCGTTTGCGTATGGCAAATGGAAGCTGTCATCTACTCTAAAAGTTGTTTCAAATTGAAGCAAAAAATGTATGCTTTTATATTCTCTATTATTCATGAAATACATATTTTGAGTGGTCAGTATTACAGTTGTGATAAAAATTTTATGACAGGATTGCTTTTAAAACCATTAATAATGAGTGATTACCTGATTAGATATTTCAATCAAGTTTTATAATTCGCAACACCTGATAAAAATACAATAACTTTGTAATAATTAATTCATTTAAAAATCATCGAAGAGCGTCTGGGCTTCGGACGTGATAAATGGATTAAAAAAGCGTCAGAATTTTCCGGGGGAAAAATAAATGTAATTTTTTAACTCCAAAAAAAACCGATTATTTATTTCGACTAAAAATTGTACGAACAGTTGTATCGGCTCGTAAATATTTTACTCATGTCAGCCCGATCCCCCATTACAGATATTACTTTCCGTAATTTTTAAATAATATATGAAACGAGCCGTGCACTTATTTTAATTACAATTTTCCGATTTTATAGGACAATTTTACATTTTTACACATGATCTAGTGCCGCATATTTCAAACCTGTTGCACTTTCTCGCTTAATTATCGCACAATTCGGAAAATATCCAGTGGGTAAAGTTGACACAAAAAATCCACCAAAACCTAATCACTCATTGAAATTAAAATATTACGAGTTAAAACTAAAAATTGGTTTCACTAAATATAGCTAGTTGATTAATTTACGATTTTTGGTCACAAAAAACCTAAAATAAATACAATAAATAAGTTAATCTTTAGGTTTACAGAATTAAATATGCAAGATTAGTCTGCTAAATATTTATTTTTACTGTATTTTAAAAACTAATAATCACACAAAATTCAACGTTTATTATTCGTATTTAAGTAAAAATTAAAAATTCAAAGGATGGTAATCCTGGTGCTAGCAACATTTCTATTAAGATTTTGTTGCCCGAAAAATTATTCAAAAATCCTTGTTTTAATAATAAAATTGTGATAATTTACCTTTTTGTAATTTTATTCTTATTATCAATATTTTTAATTAATTATTATTTATTATAAAGAACTGTAGATAAATTCATACATTGAAAAGAATTTCTGAATGAGTAATAATTAATTACCAGGCTCAGCCTGTATAATAAACTTTAAAAAAATTGGTTTTCGGTCAAGACCATGATTTAAGTTAATACTTAAAATAATAGCTTATTTTTTTTCAAAAGTATATTTTTTCTTTTTACTTTTTCCGTTAAGTTAATACCGTGAGATCGAAAATGTACTCAATTAGAGCAAGCCTTGAAAGTGAAGTGTAACTTTAGCCACATCTTAAGATGTGTAAAACCAGAACAAGACAACATAACCTCAAAAGTGCGGCCTTTAATAAACGGCTAAAATATGGCTAAAGTTGCGCAGGCACAGCTTGCTCTAATTTAGTACAATTTGGATCTCATGGTATAAGAAACCTCTATGAATAATTTTTTTAATGAATATCGTGATCTGGGGATTATCTCTATCTACTTGCAAATAAATTTTTTTGTCGAAAACAATTTTCATAGTAGGTTGTTTTTAAAAAAATGACGTATTAGAATCCCAAAAATATCTACAGGATGATTCTGTTAAAAGTACTGTATCACAAAAACTAATGATCATGTAGAAATTAGCGTTTGCTTCTAAACATTTTTCGTAATTTTAATTTTTTTGAATTTTTCTACAAATTCTTATAATTAATGTCACAATAAGTCATAATAAGTCTCAGCACAAATTAAAGGATTATTTCTTACGTCTTTTTAAAAAGAAACAATGCTAATTAATTAATGTTTTTACAAAAAGTACGTATAAAAATTGGAGCTAGTCGTGTGAATTAATTAATTACGTAAAAATAAAAAAATTCAAATGTAATTTTTAACTGGCGACTAAACATCGATTGAGAATCTTTTGTTGATCTAGATTGACACCATAAACCATAATTTTACATTTCTAATTAATTAATAATTATTATAATAAGAAATTGCAGACAAATACTGAAAAAAATTACATGTACAGAAAAAATAATAACCCTGTATAATAGTTTAAAGAAAATTGGATTTAGGTGGAATATTTTACTAAAATTTTATAAATTCTTGTAAATAATATTTTTTTATTTCAAAATAATAGCAACCCACTATAACCTTTTTTTTATAAAGATTGTATTTTAAAAAAATTACATTTTTGTCGAGAAAAATTTTAAGTTGTCAAAAAAAATTGTTATTTATTATACAAGACGATAAATTTTATTTTATCTTTGAGAGCAATGTGAGAATGTTTGAGAAGATAAATTCAACAATGAAAAGAACGTCAAAAACAGAAAACCATACTTCCCTAGACGATAAAATTTCATTTTACCCTGAAGTATCAAAGGACAAAATGCCATTTTACATATTAAGATGCAATAAAACAATTTATATTTATCTTTATAAAATTTATAGATTTTTCTTTATAAAATATTTGAAATGTAAACTTGAAGAACAACGTGATTTAGAATTGCAAAAGTATCTACAGGATTAGTCTACTAAAAGTATATTTTTATTGCATGAGACTTTGTTCACGATTTTTTTTACAATTTTCACGAACTAATGTTAACTAATAAATAAATGAAATAATTATTAATTAATTATGTGCATGAAAAAAAATTGTTATTTATTATACAAAACCATAAATTTTATTTTATCTTTGGGAGCAATGTGAGAACGTTTGAGAAGATAACGGTGAATTTTATCGTCGTGCACAACACAAAATTTTATTCCATTTTCCATAATTTCGATTGAATTAGCCAATAATTACAAATGTCCAAAAATTCAACAATGAAAAAAACGTCAAAAACAGAAAACCATATTTCTCTAGACGATAAAATTTCATTTTACCCTAAAGTATCAGAGGGCAAAATGCCATTTTACTTATTAAGATGCAATAAAACAATTTATATTTATCTTTATAAAATTTATAGACTTTTCTTTATAAAATATTTGAAATGTAAACTTGAAGAACAACGTGATTTAGAATTGCAAAAGTATCTACAGGATTAGTCTACTAAAAGTATATTTTTATTGCATGAGACTTTGTTCACGATTTTTTTTACAATTTTCAAGCACTAATGTTAACTAATAAATAAATGAAAAATTGTTAATTAATTATATGCCAGAAAAAAATTGTTATTTATTATACAAGACCATAAATTTTATTTTATCTTTGGGAGCAATGTGAGAACGTTTGAGAAGATAATGGTGAATTTTATCGTCGTGCACAACACAAAATTTTATTTCATTTTCCATTATTTCGATTGAATTAGCCAATAATTACAAATGTCCAAAAATTCAACAATGAAAAAAACGTCAAAAACAGAAAACCATATTTTTCTAGACGATAAAATTTTATTTTACCCTAAAGTATCAAAGGACAAAATGTCATTTTACTTATTAAGATGCAATAAAACAATTTATATTTATCTTTATAAAATTTATAGAATTTTTTTAGAAAATATTTGAAATGTGAACTTGAAGAATAACGTGATTTAAAACTGCAAAAGTATCTACAGGGTTAGTCTACTAAAAGTATATTTTTATTGCATGAGACTTTGTTTTCAACAACTAATGTTAACTAATAAATAAATGAAATAATTATTAATTAATTACGTCCATGAAAAAAAATTGTTATTTATTATACAAGACGATAAATTTTATTTTATCTTTGGGAGCAATGTGAGAACGTTTGAGAAGATAATGGTGATTTTTATCGTCGTGCACAACACCAAATTTTATTCCATTTTCCGTTATTTCGATTAAATTAGCCAATGTCCAAAAATTCAACAATGAAAAAAAACGTCAAAAACAGAAAACCATATTTCTCGAGACGATAAAATTTCATTTTACCCTGAAGTATCAAATGACAAAATGCCATTTTACTTATTAAGATGCAATAAAACAATTTATATTTATCTCTATAAAATTTATAGAATTTTTTTTATGAAATATTTGAAATGTAAACTTGAAGAATAACGTGATTTAGAATTGCAAAAGTATCTACAGGGTTAGTCTACTGAAAGTATATTTTTATTACATGAGACTTAAATTGTTTAGGATTTTTTTACAATTTTCAACAACTAATGTTAACTAATAAATAAATGAAATAATTATTAGTTAATTATGTGCATGTCACCTTAAAACACTAAACTATATCTAAGTAAATCTGTGGTGCTATTTCATACAAATAATTATTTAAAAAAAAATTTAAAATTCAAACGTCATTTTGGAACTGGCCACAATTTTTTTTACATATTTTTTTAGACAAAACAGAATGACACTTGATCACAATATATCGGTTAAGTAATATTTTGATATTTTAAGTCTTAATAATAGATACAAGTAATTGTCGAAAAAATTGGATAAATTCATCGCATAAGAAAAAAAATTAATTAGTATAATTGCAACGTTCATTTCTGTGTGATTATTAGATATAAGTACTTTTAATAGACTCACCCTGTACATTACGATATACAATTTTCAAAAATTTTGATATGTAAATTTGGAAAACAGAATTTTCTAAACACCTCCAAATTTCTAGCATTTTACAAACGTTAAAATTTGATTTGAAGTCTTTGTTGTCTTGTATGATTTTCCGGCGCTTTTCCTTCGGAAATTCTTACTTTCGGCCATCAATCGGCGTGTTTTCCGGCACATCCTTGCATAAATACGTCAAGTCTCGGCACTTATCCTCGTGAAAATTTATTGATATCAATGGAAATTCGATTTGTAGGACAACAGATTTTTCACGTAGGATTTATACGAAAGGGCACCAAATTCAACAGAATTCCCAAGCCGTTTTCACGTAACTTGATGAAGTACATTGCGTAAAAAGCCGAACGAAAGCTCGGCCATGCTCGGCGTCGCGATGCGCTAATGTTTACAACCGGCGTCGCGACGCCGCTTTCTTCAGTTTGCCGCAAAGCGTCGATCCTGAGCGACGTCGCGACGCGCCGATTTTCAATTGTTCGCGAAGTGACACATTGGAATATTTCGGTGTTTTTTGGTGCATTAGTGACAGGCGATTGCCGAGTTTTGGAAAATAGGTGAGCGAAATACACACAAAAATGAGCAAGTTATTATTACTTGAAGGTATTTTTTTTGAGAGAAAAATGTGACCAAATAAAAATTCCTCCGCAAATTAAATATGACTCTCGCAAACAATTTCATTTGATTCTTTTACCAAGTCGGACTGAAAACATAACTAAAATGATTCGAATTGTTGCGAAAAAAATCCAAGTTATTAAAAATGTAACAAATTGGAGCTATTTAAAATTTAATTCTGACTGAAAAATGCACTATAGTTAAACTAATTGCTTTCATTTCTCTTTTCTGAGTGAATTATCACTTCAATTTCAGATGACTGCACATTATTTATGTTGCATCGCTACAATAGTGCATTATACAGGGTGTGCACATTTTCTTGGTTTATTTTTTTACACCAAAACCAAGCACGTTACAAAAAAATTACAAGACACAAAAATTGCTTAGAAGTGACCTACCTTTCCAATTAAAAAGTGTCACACCAATCGGGCAACGTATAAGAAAAATATGTCCCAAAAAAGTGTTAAAAAATATATACTGGCCAATTAATTGTGGAATTATCAAAAATCAACAGGTTTGTGGCTGGTTGAGGTACAAATGAGAGGGTCAAATGCAGGCCATCATAACAGTAGCGTATGAAATCGATTTGCGTTGTTGTTAAAATTCCAGTTAGTCATAAAACTGTGTTGGCTGCAATGCAAGGTAAGATTTATCACCGTTCGTATATTTCCTGTAAAGCATACAACGAACGTCGTCATTTCACTGAAAATAAACTAAGCAAAGTTCGGTTAAAAATGGTCATTTTCCAAATACCGCCCTCATATTTTATTGAGTAAATTACAATCGGCGATAATGACAGCTTACGAAATGGGGTTATTACGCTTTTTTGATAAGAGATTGTGGGTGCTGATAGTGTTGTGATTGTCGAGGGTAAACTGTTGCTTGTTTGGATTTTTCTGTGTAACTTTTTTTCTCATTTTTAATGAAACATTTTAATATTTTTTTCTTAATTTATATGTAATTACCTCAATAAAATAAATTGGTACAAGTCCCAACACTGTGGCAATAATTACTTTACCGTGTTACGAACATGTGCTAATTTTTATCGTTAATTATTGGATGAAATTCATTGTGGTCAATGCAATTGGATTTGCCAATAAAATTCAAATAATCTAATATAAAATATGGAAAATAGTTGACTAAATAATAATAATAGCTGTTTTATTAGAATCAAATTTTTTCTTTTTGAAGGGCGAAGTTTAACTGTTAATTTAAAAAATAAATTTATTTGGACAAAATTTTTCTATGATGATCCGCTTGTATTTGATTACATTATTTATTGCCTTGAAAAAGGTTTAGTCAAATATTATTATGTGTTACATTAAGACTGTATGAATCAAATATTTATTACAAAAGAGTATTTACCTTTCATATTCTCTTGTCCTAATTCTACAATATTTAGTTCGCAAATTATCTTTAGACCAATAACAACTTTTAAAGAAAATTCTAATATTTTTTTCTTCTAACTACCTCAACTTTTTACAACAGAATAATTTACAAATATTCCAAGTGCTGTGAATTTCAATGAAAATTAACATCAAAAAATAATAATTATTTTTCAATACATATATTTTTTAATATTACATAGAAGTTGATCCTGCTAACTACATTTTTTCTGTAAGACATTAACTCACGTCTTTGTGAGTTTTTTATATCTGTCAGGCCTTTGCTGATTCTTTTTTGTGACATACTTACATTTATTTTCTGTTCTAGAAGATTTTTTTTAGGTATTTCTTTCGTTCCTTTTCAATATTGTTTTAGATTTTTTACGATATTTACAAACAGTTTAGATTTAAGTTTGTTCTTTTTTCTCTTCTTTATTCTTTTAAAGATTGTTCTTTAGAAAAATCTTAAATTATTATTCCAATGTTCTCTATTGTGATTGTTGCTTCAAAGTTTTTATCTTCTTGACTTTATTCTTCAAGTTGTGTGTCTTTTTCTATATTTGTCACAATTTTGCTGTTTCTGCTTTATGAGTTTACAAATTTTTACTTTAATGTTCTTTGGTGTACGTTTCTGTAGTGATAGGCTTTTTTTCAATTCCGTTTCAATATTCTCTTAGATTTTTTACCATCTTTCTGTCTGCACAGTTTTGATTTTCCACTCTTATTTTTCTTAATTTTCTTCACAAAGATATTTATCTTTTTAAGTAATGATTTCCTAACTAAAGAAATTTCAGTTTGATTGAAATTATCTTCAATTAGTTCGTCAACAGAAACAGTTCAGTTTTTTGCTTTTTTGACTTTATTTTTATTCTGTATTATTTAACACTTTGTTCTTCTACTTCCTTTCTAACGATTTATTCTAGTTAAGTAGTTGTTAAAACCTTCACAGGTTTCAGATTGTTGTTTATGTTCTTTTAAGTTTTTCCTTTTTCTACTTTTAGAATTTTTTTTGGAAAATATACAATTAAATATTAGAATTTCCTGTATTATTGTAACTGCTGATTCAAGTTTCCTATCTTTTTAAAACATAATCTGAGTTAATTAATTTGCAAATATTAAGGGCCGGTTTAAAGCTTCATTAAATTTTAACTCGTTGTTAAAAGTTGACAACGCCAATAGACCAATCAAATTGGTTCAGTTTAGTCACGTGGTCAGTTAATCACGCATTTAATTGCGAATTAAATTAATGACGCTTCTGTACACCGGCCCTTTAAATTTTATTTTATTGATTTAAATACATTTTCAATTCTTCTAATCTTTACGAAATTTTTACGAAGTACGGCGTGTGATATGCAATACACAGAATTTTTCTACGATGAATTAATTAATTACTTAAGTACCTAACAGCAGTTTGAAATTCACCGTTTACTTTTTAGAAGATTTTTGGATTTTTGAAATTTTTATATAAAAAGTGCAAATTCTGTACGGAAAAATATTCCCGTGTGATTGAAATAAATTATTTTTCACTTTTTAGTGCATCTTTTAAATAAAAGCTTTTTTTAAAAAACATATTTTTATATATTTTTATTCTGTAAGACATTAACAACTTCTCACGTCTTTGTGAGTTTTTTATATCTGTCAGGCCTTTGCTGATTCTTTTTTGTGGCATACTTACATTTATTTTCTGATCTAGATGATTTTTTTAGGTATTTCTTTCGTTTCTTTTCAATATTGTTTTAGATTTTTTACGATATTTACCAACAGTTTAGATTTAAGTTTATTCTTTTTTCTCTTCTTTATTCTTTTAAAGATTGTTTTTAGAAAAATCTTAAATTATTATTCCAATGTTCTCTATTGTGATTGTTGCTTCAAAGTTTTTATCTTCTTGACTTTATTCTTCAAGTTGTGTGTCTTTTCCTATATTTGTCACACTTTTGTTGTTTCTTCTTTATAAGTTTACAAATTTTTACTTTAATGTTCTTTGGTGTATGTTTCTGTAGTGATAGACTTTTCTTCAATTCCTTTTCAATATTGTCTTAGATTTTTTACCATCTTTCTGTCTGTACAGTTTTGATTTTCCACTCTTATTTTTCTTAATTTTCTTCACAAAGATATTTATCTTTTTAAGTAATGATTTCCTAACTAAAGAAATTTCAGTTTAATTGAAATTATTTTAAATTAGTACGTCAACAGAAACAGTTCAAGTTTTTGCTTTTTTTGACTTTATTTATTTTTATTCTGTATTATTTAACACTTTGTTCTTCTGCTTCTTTTCTAACGATTCTAACGATTTACTTTAGTTGAGTAGTTGTTAAAATCTTCACAGATTTTACATTGTTGTTTATGTTTATTTAAGTTTTTCCTTTTTTTTGGAAAATATTTAATTAAAATATTAGAATTTCCTGTATTGTAACTGCTGATTCAAGTTTCCTATCTTCTTAAAACATAATCTGAGTTAACTAATTTGCTTATAGAAAGCTTCATTAAATTTTAACTCGTTGTTAAAAGTTAACAACGCTAATAGACCAATCAAATTGGTTCAGTTTAGTCACGTGGTCAGTTAATCACGCATTTAATTGCGAATTAAATTAATGACGGTTCTATACACCGGCCCTTTAAATTTTATTTTATTGATTTAAATACATTTTCAATTCTTCTAATCTTTACGAAATTTTTACGAAGTACGGCGTTTAATATGCAATACACAGAATTTTTCTACGATGAATTAATTAATTACTTAAGTACCTAACAGCAGTTTGAAATTCACCGTTTACTTTTTAGAAGATTTTTTGATTTTTGAATTTTTTTATAAAATTGCAAATTCTGTACGGAATTATCGATTTGTGTAGAATTTAAAAATTGCAAACGGCTTTGTTCCATCTCTCTCTGCACAATGACAAACATTTCAAAGTTTTCCCGTCTCGCATTTCCTATTTGCAGAGCAAACGAATAATAAAGCGAATTTTCTAAAATCGCCGTAACAAACCTGAAAAAGTTGGCAAACACTAAGCACATCAAGCTGATAACCTGTAAAAAATCCTCCTTGTGTTTGTTGCTTCAAGTTGCAACACACATGAGGAGAAATTGATGAATGTTTCCGGACCGTTCGAGAAATAAATGATGTCTATCTCTCTGAACCAAAGTAGCGTAATCTTTAAATGTGCGGAAAATAAATAATCAGCCTTTTCCCCGAAGCAACGGCAAATATTTACGTTTAGCACTTGCCAAAAATTGAACGATCGATTGGGGATTATGTTATGGCGAATTTACGAACAATTACAATTCGTATTAGAGAAAAAGGTGCCCGAGGGCTGAATCACATCCAATAACATGGAAATGTGAATTGTTTGTCGGGCCGGAAATGCTTTGATGGATAATCGAAGTTGGAATCGGTTCCGGACGTTCACGAACGGCATTAAGAAGACCCTTCAAATAAATAACAGGGAAGTGAGGACAGGGACGGATCAACGGAAACAAGATGAATTAGAAATTAAGAAAAATTTGGGAGAGATTGGAAAAAAAACACGAACAAAATCACTTTTCTTTCTCGTTTAATTATTTATTGCTTCTTATCTGCTGCTACGTTAAATTTTCTTAAAGTGTTTTTTTTTTCCTTTCTTCAACAATGATGATTTTTGTTATTTCTTCTTTAACACCTATATGTTGTTTAGTTTCTTCGTCTTTTTTAGTTTGTCTTCTTTTCTAACAGTTTATATTTTTTACGTATTTTCACTTTTCTAAAGAAATGTCTATTTCTTCAATTAGAACTGTATTTTCGAATTTTGTGTTTCTTATTTGTGTTCTAGAAGATTTTTCTTCTAGTATTTTTTTAGTTCCTTTCAATATTGTCTTTGTTGTTCTTTTTTTCTTATTTTCCTAAATTGACATACTGATTGATTAATCGTCCGTAATAACTAGTGAGGTTAAGTTAGGGGATTAATTGAAGAAGTTAGGACCTGACCTGACCTGACCTGACCTGACCTGACCTGACCTGACCTGACCTGACCTGACCAGACCTGACTTGACTTTAAATATCAAACGCCGACTTAAAGTAATAGAAAAGTCCGGATTTCTTTAATTAACCCCATAACTTATTCTTCTTAATTTTCTTCAGGAAGATGTTTCTAGGTTTATCCTTTTCAATAATAAGAATTTCCTGACTGAATAAGTTACTCTAGTTTTGATTGAAAAAGTTTTTTAATTTTTTTGCCTTTTTCTTTAAGAATTACTACTTCAGGTAACAGTTCTTCTTTGGCACTCTTTCTTAGGTTTCTTCATAATTATCTTCGGCTTTATTTTCAGTGTAAATTAGTTTAAAAGCATCTTTGTCTTCTGTTTCTTTTCCACATTTCTGTGTTAAAAAAAAATTATTTTGTCTTTGGTTTGACTTTTTCTCTAAGAGTTTCTCCTATTTGCGAAAATTTATAAAAGCTTTGGGAGTTGTCAACTGAACAAAGTAATTCTGTAATGCCGTAGTTTTATAACTCCCAAAGCTTTTATAAATTTTAGAATTTTAACCTGTAAGAAAAAATATTCTTCTGTGATTGAAATACATTATTTCTTCATTATAGTGCATCTTTTAAATAAATGCTTTTTTTAAAAAACATTTTTTTATATATTTATTTCTTATTCTCCTTAATTGACCTACTGATTGATTAATCGTCCATAATAACTAGTGAGGTTAAGTTAAGGGGTTAATTGAAGAAGTTAGAACCTGACCTGACCTGACCTGACCTGACCTGACCTGACCTGACCTTTAATATCAAACGCCGACTTAAAGTAATAGAAATTTTCTTACAAGTCCGGATTTCTTTAATTAACCCCATAACTTATTCTCCTTAATTTTCTTCAGGAAGATGTTTCTAGGTTTATCCTTTTCAATAATAATAATTTCCTGATTGAATAAGTTACTTTAGTTTTGATTGAAAAAGTTTTCTAATTTTTTTGCCTTTTTCTTTAAGAACAGGTAACAGTTCTTCTTTGGCTCTCTTTCTTAAGTTTCTTCATAATTATCTTCGGCTTTATTTTCAGTGTGAATTAGTTTAATAGCATTTTTTTCTTCTGTTTCTTTTCCACATTTCTGTTAAAGATAAGAACAAAAATTATTTTGTCTTTGGTTTGACTTTTTCTCTAAGAGTTTCTCTTCTCCTATTTGCGCAGTTGTTAAAACCTTCTGAGGTTACACGATTGTCACGACTTTTTTGTATTTTGTTTTTCTTTAGCCTTTAAGTTTTCTTTTTCTTTTAGAGATTGTTTCTTAGGAAAATCTTAAAATATTAGAAATTCCTCTACTGTAACTATTGTCTCAAGTTTCTTATCTTCTTTTGATGTACGATCCGAATTTATTCTTCTATACAATTTCTCAAGTTTAATTTTAAAAAGTTCTTTCATATACAGTGTGATTCACATAACTTTACGACCCTGACGAATTTTAAATGCAACCAGTAGTACATTTCTCAATTATAACTTGATTTAAAAACACTATTAATTTTAAATTTGTTTATGATTTGGATATGCTTTGCAAACCTTACAAAGTTAGGTTCTTATTGCATTCTCTGGCCAATTTAGGCGCAATTCAATCTTTAATGTATAATGGGTTGCATTTAAAGCTCGTCAGGGTCGTAAAGTTTTATGAATCACCCTGTATAGTGGCAGAAATTTCCACATCTACCATTCGAAATGTATTTTTAATTTTTTTTATATTATTTCTTAATTTTTATCCTCTTTGGTGTGGTACTTTCTGTTCCTGTAGCAAAAAACTTTTTTTAGGTATTTCTTCATTTTACAAGAGTTCCGTTTAGATAATGGTTGTTTTAGATTTATGATCACCTTTCTCTTCAGTTACGATTGAAGTTTGCTCTTCTTTTCCCCTCTTATTCTCCTTAATTTTTTTACATTATCTTTTTCAGTAATGATTTCTTGGCTGAAGAATTTTTTTTAGTTAATTCATCAGTAGAAGTTACGTCCATAGAAACAGTTGTTTCTGATTTTTGTCTCGCAAGAATTACAACTTTCTGCTTTTGCAATTGTTCTTGACTTTATTATTCTTAGTAACATCTTTTCTTCTGCTTCTTTTTCATGTTTATAAACTAGCAGCAGATCATTTTTGGTTCTTCTTTATTTTTCATGATTTTCTTCGGTGTTTCACCATTTTTAGTGGTCTTTCTTGGTTTGTTTATTTCTACTGTTTGCATAGCTGTTGACATCTTCTCTCTCTGTTGTTTTCCTTTATTGACTACTTTTTGTCAAGTATTTTTTTTCTTTTTGCATTCTTCTTATTTCTCATTTTTTCTTTTTAACTGAAGTTCTTTTAATATAACTATTGTCTTAGATTCCTCATCCTTTTTGTACACAGTTTCTTTAAAGTCTTACGTTTCTTAATTTCATTAATAAAAGTATTTCCTTAATAATACTTGTAGTCACTTCAGATCAAGTTACAATTATCTTCGAAAATTCTTTCAAATTAATTCTTCAATCGGAATTATGTCAATAGTAACATATGTTTCAGGTTTTTACCATCTTTTTTAAGAATCAATAATTCAGATATTTTTTCTTAGGCGGTTGTGGTAAAATTTCAATTTATTCAACACTACTCTAATTTGAGAGAATTTTACTTGATAGAAAAACATTATTTTTTACTTTTTAGTGCATCTTTTAAATAAAAGCTTCTTTCTAAAAATCCTTTTTTTAAATTTTTTTTATTTTTAATCATTTCAATGGCAGCTAAAATTGGTTTCTTCGAGTTGCATTTTTTTTAATGCTTCGTATTCTTCTGTTCTTTCAAGGTTTTTACTTTCGTCTTCAACAGTTCCTTACACTTTTCGACCAATCTATTCTTCAATTTTCTTCTCAATATTTCAATTTATTCAACACTACTGTAATTTGAGGGAATTTTACTTGATAGAAAATCATTATTTTTTACTTTTTAGTGCATCTTTTAAATAAAAGCTTTTTTCTAAAAATCCTTTTTTTAAATTTTTTTTATTTTTAATCATTTCAATGGCAGCTAAAATTGGTTTCTTCGAGTTGCATTTTTTTTAATTTTTCGTATTCTTCTGTTCTTTCAAGGTTTTTACTTTCGTCTTCAACAGTTCCTTACACTTTTCGACCAATCTATTCTTCAGTTTTCTTCTAAAATTTCAATTTATTCAACACTACTGTAATTTGAGGGAATTTTACTTGATAGAAAATCATTATTTTTTACTTTTTAGTGCATCTTTTAAATAAAAGCTTTTTTCTAAAAAACCTTTTTTTTTCATTTTTTTTATTTTTAATCATTTCAATGGCAGCTAAACTTAGAAACCTATTAATTTTTTTTACTGCTTAACCAATAATACATTATTTCTGCTTGAACTGCAAGAGTTATTATTTTAGGTAATTTGCCTTTTTTTTCGGCGGTTGAAATGTGGCTTTTTTCTTTTTCCTGTCTTAGATTTTTATAGCAGTTTCTACAACATAACTAGTCTTTCTTAAGTATGTTTTTTTTTCAGTAAAACTTTTTGCATTATTTTCATCCACTACAATCTCTAAATATAAGAATTAAATATGACTTGTAATATAAAATAACTTATGATAAAAACCGATTTAATAAAGTGGTTAAAACCTTTTTTGTCAAATATTTCCTGCCCCCAAGATGTGGAAATAGAGCAAATTCGGTTATTTATCTTTCCCCCGAAAATCGGATCCTTCCATAAAGCTCGCTAAAGCCTAGTCTAAATAAAGTCGCGTTTGCTTCATTCATTTTTTAGTACTTTGTAGGGTAAAGGGGGCTGTGTGTGCGTGCTGTAATGTCGCACGCCCTATTTCACGTCGAATGTATTATTAACCGCTCCCCGAATTTTGCTATTGCACGACACTTTCCGCTTTGATAACGACAGATTATTCAATTATTCGGCCGTTAGCGGTTTTTGATTTACGTGCGTTGATTGCGTTTTTCCAACGACAACGAAAAAATGTGTCGACAAGTTGGAAAGTTGGTTATCGACTGACTGCAAGTGACGATTTGTCCGAACAAATTTGTTTGCCGATGGTTAACTTGTTTCGACAGAAGGGATTTGTTTCGACGACTTGACGGGATTAACACGTGTCATAAAACTTGGGCGGAGAGATTCATCTTAGGCAAAAATTGAGTTTTTTCAACTGATCGTAAATCGAAAGTTGAATGAGTTCTCTATTTTTGATGTCGATATCTCTTATATGCCGACAGGAGCGGTTTGCATGTTAAAAACAACCATAACAAGAAAAGTAAAAAAATTATTGTTATGTGGTATATGTAAGAGGGAATTATTTATCAAAAAATTACTTATTGGGTGAAAACAAATCGTTACATCTGTTCTGACTCTAACAAGTTATTATTAAACAAATCAAAAACCAAACTCCTAAACCCAAGTAGCACAGCTTCAATCATTTGGCAATTGCAGCCAAAAGATAGTCATGAAAACGTCATCAATTCTTAAGTTGGATAGTGTCATCAAAGGAATAAGTTAACAACAAAAGCCTAATGATTCATTTAGTAAAGCCATAAAATATCAATTCCAGCAAAAAAAAATGCCAATATACAGCTACAGCCAAATAGCTAATTTTGAGACACTTGCTTAGATTTCCTAAACCTTATTGCAACCATATTACAGTTCTATAGCTGTGAAAATTATTTGGCTGTTAATAAGTCATGAAAGCCAATACGCTGCGTTATCAGTGTTGCAGCATTTTAGTCAAATTTTGGAATTAGTAAACAAAATGGCTGTTTATACTTAATTTTAGCTAAAAAGTCTGTTGACCAAAATATTGCTTAGAGTCTTATTACAACCTTATTTTCGTTATGTTAGCTGTTAGTAAGCAATAAAAGCCAATACGCTGTGATATACCGTTACGGATCTGTGGAAAGATTTTAGCTATTGATAAATAATGCAGTCTAATATGCTTCGAGTTGACTGCTACATTTTATAGTAGCTACCTAACAAAAATTAGGTACAAAGAAATTTGTGGCCAATAGACATAACCGATGCTGTGGAATTTGTTGAAGCTCAAAGTAGGTTACAACATAATAAGATTAATAAGCACACTTTAGTACCAATTTTTTTATCAAATACCAAAATATAATTGCCTTTAAAGATGTCTCATATCAAAGAAGGGTTCTTTAAAGATATACAAGAAAATTTCAACATTGATGCTTCTCTGATAATTGTTTATTGGGTGAAGTAAGAAGACTTCTCTTTTATTTCGACTTTTACATAATTTCAGTCATATTTCAACACGCGCTTAAGGTTACTAAATGTGGAAACCACCGCTATTGTCCTTTATTTTGGGCAGTAAGAAAGTGAAAAATTTGATTTGTATCGTTTCGTGGTTCATTGAAGGCAAAGGACAAAAAAAATAAATGCGGTTTAGAACAAAATCGAGTTAGTAAGAAAGTCAATAAAATCTGGTAACTTTTCATGTCATTCAGCCCCATTGGGGTGGTTTTATTGTTATCTCTTTCTAACACAACGGTACAATGCGGTACTTTCGATACCTAAATTTTTGCGCCATCTGCCTCATTTCATTGTCACAGATCTTTCCCGCTATTTTAGAGGAATTTACAACCAAAGGCGCAAACCCCTCACAGACAGAAAGAGAAAGTGTAAAACATTAGAAAGTTAGAAAGAGATAACTGCAGGTACCATTCTTGGTCTGCCGGCCAGATTTCAGCCAAATAGCTGTAAAATACATTTTAGGGAAAATTAAGCTGAAAACTAGCATATTATTCCACATCACAGCCTTATGGTTTTAAATGGCGGTACAAGGGAGCAGGAGGACATGTTGGATGAAAGCGAAAGATCCTCAATGTTGTTTTAAAATTAAAAAAAAATAGCAAATAATAAATTTCTAGCAGATTTATTCAATTTACCGTCGCAATATACAAGTGTAACGTTACTAAAGATGTAAAAATTTTTTTTTCAAATGAAATGTTTTTTTAAAGAAGTATTAAAAAATTGCAACAATGAAAGATTTATTGTATTTTCTGTTATTTTGAAGGCGCATTACTTTTTCGGATCTTTTTTATGCGTATTTGTCAATAAACCAAAAAACAGCGAAAACACTTGCAAGTTGATTTTAATTTAGAGGAAGACACAGAAACTCGAAAAGTATGCAAGCGGAGCACTGACAGCTGTCATGTGTCACTGTTTCCGAGACATACGTTTTTTGTAACAATTGCCACACATAGGCGATCTGACCAGAACTATTATTGAACACTTGTTATAAACATTGACAACAAATTGCCGGAAAAAATAAAACAAATTAATGAACGCAAAATGTCTAAAACAGAAATTTTAAGACTGTTTCATGACAATTGTTCGTATTCCGTGGATGAATTTTTATGTTTACTGTAATAATTTTAAAATTTGGTATTGTGAAGTTAGATTTATGTTAATTTGTTGGTGTTAAATTTTTGACCTTGTCTTATACGCATATCATACTTGTCCTTAGATGGAAATAAATTATTATTATTATTATTATCGTTCTAAATACACAACTCCAATTTGATGTTTTAGTGCTTTTTAAATTCACACTGCAAAGCGATGGAATGCAAACAAACAATTTTGAAAAATTCATTTTCAAATTATTTCAATCGTTTTACATAACAATACTTAACCGTTGAACCGATTTTTAATTTTCCAATACAACAACGTTTCGTTTATCATAACGATTGAGGACTTTTTGTTGGAGAGGTCAAAAAAATTAATTTGTTACTTTTGCAAATTAGAATAAACTTAAACTTAAAGGATATTTTAATCTATTAACCATTTTGGAGTCAGATGCTTATTTATTTTACATTAGGTCAAAAAACGTCTAAAATAAGTTGAAATTAGTGGCATTTTAATCGCTTTAGTTCATTTTTGTAAAAAATTGAATCTAAAATAAAGCCAAAAAGCACAAAATTCTGTGATTATTAAAAATAATTTTACTCTTTCCTTTTCAAGTTTCCTGTATGATGAATAACAAAATTAGATCAAATTTGGTTTACTTTATCTTATTTTTAAACAAGAAAGTCATTGTACAAAAAGTTTTCAAAATTATGACAAAGCTTTATCTGATTTCTTTTATTCGATTTAGCTAGTTTTTGAGCGAAGTTTCTTCAAAAATAAGGCCAGAAACTGTAAATTTTAGTCGAAAAAGGGGTTATTTTTACGTTTTTCAAGCTTGCGTTTTATTAGCACGTTTTTAATACAGAAGCGTCATTATTTAGCAAAAACTGTCAAAAATAGGCCAAATTTTTGTCCACGAATTTAATCCTAATTAATTATTTAATTAAATAAAACAAGAACCCAATGTCAAGTGCGTTAGTTGAAAGACTTTTTCAGTGTTAAAATGTGTTAAAAAAAACCCAAAAGTAACACAAAAATTCAAAGGAGAATAGAAAGTCCCTGAAAACTACACTTATCCGCATCTGTACGGACATGTTATACGTAAATGATTTAATGTGTGATAAGACCGCTCTATTTACTCTGCTATTTCATTACATTTTGTTTACTTTTATTACCGCCATAAAGCTTCAACTAAAAAGAAAACTAAAACATTTTTAATTGAATTTTATAACAAGCAAAGGACTTTCAGTTAGATTGTTCGTTTCTCACATGAAACATACTTAAATTGATAAAATCTCACACATTTTATTTTGTGTGAAAAATAAACAAATGTGTTCTGTTATCTGTAAGAAGTTTTTTGTCTAAATAAAGCTACTGTTAATAACGTAATCTATACAGGCTGATTCTTTTAGGGCCTACATTAGAAACTTTTTAACTTATAGTATAGCTAGAGATTTAGAATTTTGTATACTATCCAAATCGACCATTCTGAGTTCAACTAAATTATTTTCAAAATGGCTGAACTTCCGGAACGATGAGAAATTGGCGCAGACTTTGAAATTTTAAATAGTAACCACCTATTTTTATTACATTTTTGAATTCACCTTCTCAAACTGACTAAAATGTACCTTAGTTGTTAGTACTATCTGTCATAGTTTTTGACATTTGTCAATTTTTCTGTTAAAATTTTCACTTGCAGGAGTTTATTTAAAATGTGACAGCCCTTCAACCCTTTGCGATAAGTGAATAATTTTTTTTGTATTCGATAACAGAAGGTTTGAAGAGCCTTCTAGAATTTTCAAAATTGTCATCTGTCAAAATTCAAGGGTAGTGTGATGTTTTCAAAATGGTTATCAAAAAACGGCTATGACTCAGTTTTTTCAAACGGAACGACCCTATTTTCTTAATGGCAATTGAAAGAACATCGACATTTATGGTGACTTTTATGTACATGTCCTATACCTATCTCGTACAGTTTTTGAAAAAAATCACAAAAAACGAATTTTACTTTGTAATTTTCATCGTTAATCAAGTAGGTCTTGTAAAATGGTCAACAGTTGTCAAACTTCAACATTTTATTTAGTTATTAGATGGTTCATAATCGAATAAGCAGCAAAACAATAATATTTAATTATGGTTTATTATAACTTAGTGAATTATGTAAAGTAACTCAGTCAGTATGCCATCGAATTTTGAACTTCTTGAATGAAAATGGTAGACAAATCAAACATTTCTTTTAATTAATAGCACAACTTTATCGCATTTTTTAAAAGTTTACTCGATTAAAAATAAAAATAATGATCCAAAAATCAGTTTTTTGCGATTATTTCAAAAACTGTAAGAGATAGATATAGAAGATGTTGATAAAAGTCTTTTGATTGCCATTGAAAAAACAAGGTCATTCCATTTGAAAAAACTGAATTATAATTATTTCTTGATCATCATTTTCAAAAAATCATAGTAGCCTTGCAATTTGACAGTTCAAAATTCTGAAGATTTTAGAAGATCCTTCAAACTTTTCTTTATCAAATGCAAAAAGAATTATTCACTTACTGTAAAGGGTTCAAGAGTTGTGATATTTTAAATAAACCCCGGTAAATGAAAATTTGCAAAAAAAAATTGACATACGTCAAAAACTATGACAGATAAGTACTAACAACTAGGGTACATTTTAATCAGTTTCAAAGGGCGAATTCAAAAATGTAATAAAAATAGGTGGTTACTGTTTAAAATTTCAAAGTTGGCGCCAATTTCTCAACGTTCCGGAAGTTCAGCCATTTTGAAAATAATTTAGTTGAACTCAGAATGGTCGATTTGGATCGTATATTAAATTTTAAACTTCTATCTATACTAGAAGTTGAAAAGTTTCTAATGTAGGCCCTAAAAGAATCACCCTGTATATATAAAATTGCTTCTCCTGACTAACTGATCAACGCACACCCTAGACGGCTAAGGATAGAAACCTGAAATTTTTACAGTACATAGCTTTTGTAACGTTGGGGTGTACTAAGAAAGGATTTTTGAAAAATCATCCCCTAAGAGGATTAAATAGGGCGTTAAAATTTCAATAAAAATCCGTCATTTTTTAAGTTATATCTTTGAAAATTAGTTTTTGGGCTTTCGGTTAAAAACAAAGAAAGACGTGTTTCAGGATTTTTGGAAAATCAACCCCTAAGAGGGTTAAATGGCGTAATAAAATTTGTATAAATATTCGTAACTTTTGAATTTACATTAATTGAAGCTGGTATTTGGGCTTTCAGTGAAAAGTGAAGAAACACGTGTTTTAGTTGGAAATACCAACCCCAAGGGGATTGAACACGGGTTAGAATTTGTATAAAAATCCGTAATTTTTAATTTGTATCCATGCAAATGGTACTTGAGCTTTCGGTTAAAAATGAAAAACGTGTGTTTAAGAACATTTAGAATTTCCACCTCTAAGGGGGTTAAATATAAAAATCCGTAATTTTTGAACTTATATTTATAAAAATTGGTATTTGGGCATTCGGTGAAAAATAAAGAAACAGGTATTTTATTTTTAGAAATTCCACCCCCAAAGAGGGTTAAATATAAAAAATCGTCATTTTTGAAGCTATATTAATGAAAAATGGTATTTGATCTTTCGGTTAAAAATGAAAAAAGACGTGTTTCTGGATTTTGAAAGTTCCACCCCCAAGAGGGTTGAATATAAAAATATGTCATTTTCGAAGTTATAACCAAGAGAATTGGTATTTGGGCATTCGTCTAAATATAAAAAACGCGTGTTTCAGGTTTGTTGAAAACTCCACTCCAAGGGGGTTAAACAAAAAATCCTTCATTGTTGAAGTTTATACATACAGTGCTTTCATTTCAAAAGGAGTCAGTCTCAATAACTTTTGACATTGAGCAAATCTACTTTTAAGCAAAAACAGGTCGATTAGGATCGCAAATGGGAAGTTCAAAACCAACATTTGTTACATTTTAGGTTTCATCCCTTAATCGCTAGCTACCCCTACTTTAAAATTTTAAATGGCACCCCTACTTTTTCAAATATTTTCGGAAAGAGAAAAAATTTGCGTATCTAACTGTCAAAGAAAAAAATTTTTTTGTTGATTCGTGTTTTAGTTAAGGGTGGTTTTATTTTTGAAATTTTTAATCCTAGTAGCCTTTGATTGGAAGATAATTTAATTTAAATAAAAGATTTGTCGATTAGAGATGCGATGAGAGAGTTTAAATCCAACATTAGTTACATTTTAAGTTTCATCCCTTAGTCACTAGCCACCCCCAATTTAAAATTTTAAATAGCACCCCTTATTTTTTGAAACATTTTCGGAAAGGGAACAAATAAGTGTTTCTAACTGTCAAAAAAAATTTTTTTATTGATTCGTTTTTTAGTTAGGGGCGGTTTAATTTTTGATATTTATAATCCTAGTAGCCTTTGATTTGAAGCCAATTTAATTTAAATAAGAAATTTGTCAATAAGAGGTACAATGAAATAGTTCAAATTCAAGATAAAGTACATTTTACATTTCATCCCCAAATTTCAAATCATCCTTACTTTAGAATTTGAAATAGCACTCCCAACTTTTTAAATATTTTTGGAAAGGGTATAAAAAGCTTATCTAACTGTAAAACAAGAAATTTTTTTTCGAATCGTTTTTGAGTTCAATACCAACATAAAATGTTTCAAAATGTTGGGGGTGCTATTACAAATTTTAAAGTAATGATGGTTAGTGACTAAGGGATGTAACTTAAAACGTATTTTATGTTGGTTTAGAGCTCTCCCAGTGCAATCCAAAACAACAAACATACTTTTTATTTAAATAAAATTGGCTTCAAATCAAAAGCCACTATAACTAAAAATTTCAAATATAAAACCACCCCTAACTAAAAAACGAATAAAAAAATATTTTTTTTGATAGTTAGGTACGCTAATTTGTTCCCTTTCCGAAAATGTTCCAAAAAGTAGGAGGTGCCATTTAAAATTTTAAATTAGGGGTGGCTAGCGACTAAGGGATGAAACCTAAAATGTAACTAATGTTGGATTGAAACTATCTCATTGCATCTCTAATTGACAAATTTTTTATTTAAATTAAATTGGCCTCCAATCAAAGGCTACTAAAATTAAAAATTTCAAAAATAAAACCACCCTTAACTAAGAAACGAATAGACAAATAAATTTTTTTCCTTGACAGTTCCATCCGTAAATTTTTTCCCTTTCCGAAAATGTTGAAAAAGTAGGGGGTGCCATTTAAAATTTTAAAGTAGGGGTAGCTAGCGATTAAGGGATGAAACCTAAAATGTAACAAATGTTGGTTTTGAACTTCCCCCTCGCGATCCTAATCGACCTGTTTTTGCTTGAAAACAGATTTGCTCAATGTCAAAAGGTATTGAGACTGGCTCCTTGTGAAATGAAAGCCCTGTATAAAAAATTCTATATTGTTGAAGTTATCAATTGATATCTTAGACATTCGGTTGAAAAGGAAGAGGCGTATATTTCAGGATTTTTAGAAATTCCACCCCCAAAAGAGTTCAACGCAAAACTCCTGCATTTTTGAAGTCATATCCAAGAAAATTGGTATTTGGACTTCCGGTTAAAAATAAAGAAAATGTGTTTCAGGATTTTTGAAAATTACATCCACAAGAGGGTTAAACAGGGAATGAGTTGAGAACAAGCAAAATTTCACAATAAAATTAATAATAATAAAATAAAATTTTGTGTTTCTGCTTTTGTTATACTAAGTTTTGCATTGTTTTTCTGTGTTTCAAAGTGGTTGTGAACATGCGTGCTACTGATTAATAAAGCGACTCTAACCGATCATAAAAATAATTCCAGAGTGTCTCTCTCGTAACAAAACCCATCCGCAAACATAGTGCAATCATGTTTTGAATTAATTTGAAAAATGCAACTGTGTATCTCTCTAAATCCCTCTGTCGACTGATCCGGAGTTGTTTATTTACGACTTCACCCCTGTCTGTATCGCTCAGTTTAATTGATAATCACCGTTTTTGCCTCTCAATTAAATACGATTAAGAATCGACGCTCAGCCCGCTGGGAACACAACCCACAATTCCATCCAATCAATACTTTATTATTTCCTTCGTCAAAAGTAATTTAAGATGTCAAGCGTTCTGTCAATATTCAATTAGAAATTTTTGTCGGCTGGCAAAGTGACTCTTTCCCCATTGATCGAACCGCAATTGCAATTAATGAATGATTCGGCGATTTATCAAAGACCAATTAATTAATTATTATGTTAATGATGACCGGTTGAAAAATAGCAGTTTGAATTAAACCGCAATTTTAACGCCCGCCTCCGTAATAAATACATCAACAGACGGGATTAGAAATTCGGGAAAAATTTATAGGCTTGTGGTGGAGGAGCGAAGCTTGCGCTTAAATTCTAATTACAAAAGATGGACGAAATTTTGCTTTAAATGTGAATTTAATGATGTAAAAGCAACGGATAAGGAGAAGAATTACAAATAATGAATATTAGGGGCGACAGCTGCTGACAAACTGGAAAGGCAAGGACGCGAGAATTAGGGGAAAGTGGACAATAACTTGTATGAGTCAATAATTTTTTGCTTAAAAAATAACATGAGATCGAAATTCAACTGAATTAGAGCAAGTCTTGAAAGTGAAGTGTAACTTTAGCCACATCATAAGTCATGTAAAATCAGCATAAAACAACATAACCTCAAAAGTGTAGCCGTAAAGAAACGGCTAAAATGTGGCTAAAGTTACACAGGCACAGCTTGCTCAAATTCAGAATATTTTCGATCGCATGGTATATACTTTCTTCACTTTTCTGAAATAACATTTAAGCCGTTTTTTTTGGTTTGTATTTTCAACTTCAAAACCAATCCAATGTAAAACTAAAACATTGGAAAATTGTCCCAATTGCGATATTATTGATTTTATAGGTGTTCTATGATGGCGCATGACAATCAAAAATTGTATTTTCTTTTAAAATGTTAAATCAGGCATGAAGCCAATATTCAATTTTTTGTGTGTAATACTTTTAGAACTTGACTAAAGTTCGTCTGTTCTAAACGACCACACAAACTTGAAATCAAGAATAATTAAATAAAGTTTTTCTAAAACTAAAAGAAGAAATTTTTCGTCCTTTGTCTTTTAAATATCTTCAATATCTCCAGAAATTTATATTTTTTTAATTACTTTTTACTTTCTTTTTTTACTTTTTCTTACTTTCTCTACAACTTAACTTTGTCTTTATTGTTTTACATTTTTTAATTGTTTTGTTTTCTTTGGTGTGGTACTTTTTGTTACAGATGTTTTCGTAGTAAAAGATCCTTTTTTAGTTTAACGAAAGTTTTATAGAATTCTATATTCTATATTCTATATTCTATATTCTATATTCTATATTCTATATTCTATATTCTATATTCTATATTTTATATTCTATATTCTATATTCTATATTCTATATTCTATATTCTATATTCTATATTCTATATTCTATATTCTATATTCTATATTCTATATTCTATATTCTATATTCTATATTCTATATTCTATATTCTATATTCTATATTCTATATTCTATATTCTATATTCTATATTCTATATTCTATATTCTATATTCTATATTCTATATTCTATATTCTATATTCTATATTCTATATTCTATATTCTATATTCTATATTCTATATTCTATATTCTATATTCTATATTCTATATTCTATATTCTATATTCTATATTCTATATTCTATATTCTATATTCTATATTCTATATTCTATATTCTATATTCTATATTCTATATTCTATATTCTATATTCTATATTCTATATTCTATATTCTATATTCTATATAAAATGTTTCCACAGATCCGTAATGGTAAAAAAAGTTGTGGGTCTAAATTATGGAACTTTTAGAGTTTTAGAGCATAAAGTTATGCATAAATGACGTCTTTATTTCCTATATCAAAAATTTGGCAATAAAGTTGCAACGGATATATCACAGCGTATTGGCTTTTATAGCTTTCTAACAGCTAACATAACGAAAATAAGGTTGTAATAAGACTCTAAGCAGTATTTTAGTCAACAGACTTTTCAGCTAAAATTAAGTATAAACAGCCATTTTGTTTACTAATTCCAAAATTTGGCTAAAATGCTGCAACACTGATAACGCAGCGTATTGGCTTTCATGACTTATTAACAGCCAAAAAATTTTCACAGCTATATGATTGCAATAAGGTTTAGGAAAGCTAAGCAAATGTCTCAAAATCAGCTATTTGGCTGTAGCTGTATATTGGCATTTTTTGCTGGAATCGATAGTTTCTGGCTTTACTTAATGGACTAAATGGCTGTTAACTGGCTTTTAACATATTCCTTTCACGACACTACCCAACTTAAAAATGGAAGATAATGCTGTTGCTGTATTTTGGCTTAGATATGAGTTGAATTTGTATGATTTACAGCTCACTGAAAAGCAATAAGGTAATTCGCAGCAAAAAAAGACATATGATTCGGTTTTGATGACGTTTTTATGACTATATTTTAGCTGCTATTGCCAAATGGTTGAAGCTGTGCTACTTGGGTAGTATTTTTTTTTAATTTTCTTCACAATTGTATTATTTAGTCTATTTTTTCTTCTACAGTTCTTCTATATTTTCCTATCATTTCTTCAGTTTTTTCACAATTTTGTTTATTCTTCGGTTTTTGCGGTTTCAATTCTTCACAAATCCATCTTTTTATCATCGTTTTACCCCTATATCCTTAGTTTTTTTCACAAAGGTGCTTCCTAGGTTTATTTTCTTCAATAAATTTACTTCAATTGTAGTTGAAATTATCATCTTTAATTTTTTAAATAATTGTTAAGTGAAAAATTAAGTGTTTATTGCAATGTACCGCTCTGTTTGCATGTTTGCTTTGTATGTAAAGGTGGCAAATTATAGTGATTTTACCAAACCTGTTTAAGAAGAATGCAGTTGGCAACGCTGTTAGTTGGTAATAAATCGCAGTGTGCCAAGTGCAGTTAACAGGGGCAACTAAGTGTTACTAAATCTAAGATGGCGCTAAATGCGCCATGACTTGTGAAATATGGCGTGGAAAATATTTACGAAAAATTTCACCTCGATTGAAAAAACAATAAATCCCAACGAATTTTTAAAATAGCCTCAGGTTAATGTGACACACTTTTAAGTTTCCATTTTTATAACTGTGACGCAGATACCTGCGGATAATTAATACTTTTCAGCGAAAATAAATTTGAATACTTCTTGCGTGACTCTTCACCGTGTGTTTTTCGGTGTGTTGTCAATGTGATTTAGTTCAGCTTGAAGGGAATAAAGCTTTTTTGATATGTGCTTGGTGACTTATTAATGTGACGGATTTACGAAACGGAACGGACTACGAACTTATTAGTTATTTATCGGATGGAATTGTTCGAAGAATTTAGTTCATGAGCTTTATTTAGTTAAACTTGATCAAATGTTTAGAACTGGTAACTTTTGTCAAGTTCTAAAATTATTTCACATAAAAAATTTAATCCGATTGGCTTCATGTCTGGTTTAAGCTTTTGAAAGAAAAATATGAATTTTTGTTTGACATGCGCCCGTCATACAACACCTGTAAAATCAATAAACTGAATTGTTTTAGTTTTGCATTGGATTGGTTTTAAATTTACAATTTTGTACGTTTTGTATCGGAATTTTTTAAACTAATTTTTACAAATAAGTACCTAATAGAAGGCACAATAAAAAACACGTTATTTTAACGTCCTTGTCTTTAATATTTAAATTAAATCATTTTAATTATTAGAATTTAAAAGTCGAAAAGTGGAAGAAACTGAAACCCAAAAACTGCTGAAAAGAAAGTTAAGAAAAGCAAATACAGCAAAGAAAAACCTACTGAAACTATAAGTGTTGGAAAAGGAAAAGTAAATCAAATATTATGTTATAAACGCATCTTTAGATTCTTTTATAACTTCTTGTTAAGATCTTTCTTTACAATTATTTTCTACATTCTACTCAAAATTATTTTATAAAAAATTCTACATTTTACAGTTTTCTACATTCCTTAAATTCTCTTTTAGCTTATACTTTGCATCTCTTTAAAATTCGTCGATTGTTTCGTTTAGAATTTTATTTTAGATTATTCTAGAATTGTTTCAATACTCTTCTCTAGATTTTTTAAAAGATTTTTTCTAATTCTTTTCCGAGTTCTTTTCTAAAGCCGTTCTAGATCTAAAATTTTCACTCTTCTTTGGATTATGTTATGGTTATGTTCTACTCAGAATTATGTTATAAACACTCACTTCTACATTTATCTACATTCTCTGAATCGTTTTTTAGATTATACTTTGCACGTTTTTAAAATTCTCCACTAGTTTTGTTTAGATTTTTTCTAGACTATTTTTCAGCATTGTTTTAGTACCTGTCTTAAATTTTTTGAAAGATTTTTTTTGGAATTCTGTTCTAAAGCCTTAAGCTCTTCTTTGGATTAGGTTGTAATCGCATTTTTAGATTCTTATATAACTTCTTGTTAAGATCCTTTTTTACAATTTTTTTCTACATTCTACTCAAAATTATACTTCTACATTTTTTTACATTCTTTATATGTTTTTTTCTAGATTATTTCTTAGCATTAAATTCTTTTAAAGATATTTTCTATTTCGTTTTTAAAGCCTTATAGATCTAAAATTTAGACCTTTCTTGGGATTATGTTATAAATCTATTTTTATATTTTTTTATAACTTTGTTGTCTAGACCTTTCTTCACCATTATTTTTTACATTCTACTCAATTATTTTATTAACACTTCTTCTAAGATTTATCTACATTCTTTGAACCGTCTTTTAGATTATACTTTGCATTTAAAATTCTTCTAGTCCTCCTAGTTGTGTTTAGATTTTTCAAGATTTTTTTTGGGATTCTGTTCTAAAGCCATTCTAGATTTAAAATTTATGCTCTTCTATCGATTATGTTATTAACGCATCTTTGGATTCTTTTATAATTTCTTGTTAAGATCCTTGTTTTCAATTATTTTCTACATTTTACTCAAAACTATTTTATAAACAATTCAACATTCTACATTTTTTACATTCTACATTATACTTTGCGTTTGTTTAGAATTTTTGCGGATTATTCTTTAGCATTGTTTCAGTACCCTTTTCTAATTTTTTTTAAAGATTATTTAAAGTTTTTTTCTAAAGCCTTTCTAGATCTAAACTTTTGACTCTTTGGATTATGTGATAAATCCATCTTTACATTAATTTACAACTTTCTGTGTAGACTTTTCGTTAGAAATATTTTCTACATTCTACTCTAAATTACACTTCCACATTTTTTACATTCTCTAAATAATCGTCTTTTCGATTACACTAGGTGTCTCTATACAAAATTTTTTAATAGTTTCGTTTATAATTTTTCTAGATATTTAAAGATATTTTAAAGATATTTTCTATTTCGTTTTTAAAGCCTTATAGATCTAAAATTTAGACTTTTCTTGGGATTATGTTATAAATCTATTTTTATATTTTTTTTATAACTTTGTTGTCTAGACCTTTCTTCACCATTATTTTCTACATTCTACTCAATTATTTTATTAACACTTCTTCTAACATTTATCTACATTCTTTAAACCGTCTTTTACATTATACTTTGCATGTTTTTAAAATTCTTCGCTAGTTTTGTTTAGAATTTTTCTATATTATTCTTGAGCATTGTTTCAGAACTTTTCTCTAGATCTTTTTAAAAATGTTTTCTAATTCTTTTCTAAAGCCGTTTTAAATCTAAAATTTAGACTCTTCTTTGGATTATGTTATAAACGCATTTTTAGATTCTTTTATAGCTTCTTGTTGAGATCCTTCTTTGCAATTATTTTCTACATTCTACTCAAAACTCAAAACTATTTATAAACAATTCAACATTCTACATTTTTTACATTCCTTAAATTGTCTTTTAGATTATACTTTGCGTTTGTTTAGAATTTTTCCGGATTATTCTTTAGCATTGTTTCAGTACCCTTTTCTAAAGTTTTTTTCTAAAGCCTTTCTAGATCTAAAATTTTGACTCTTCTTTGGATTATGTGATAAATCCATCTTTACATTAATTTACAACTTTCTGTGTAGACTTTTTGTTAGAAATATTTTCTACATTTTTTACATTCTCTAAATAATCGTTTTTTCGATTACACTATGTGTCTCTATACAAAATTTTTCAATAGTTTCGCTTAGAATTTTGCTAGATTATTTCGGTACTCTTCTCTAGATTTTCTTTAAGATTTTTCTCTGATTCCTTTCTAAATCCGTTTCTAATAAATCTTAATTCTGGACTTTTGATTATTTTATAAATCCATCACTAAATTTTATTATACAAACTTTGCTTTAGATTCATCTTTCTACTCAAAATTTTTACATGTACATTTGTCCCACATTCTCCGAAATTTTTTTCTATAGTTTCATTTAGAATTTTTACAGACTATTTTTTAGCATTTTTTTCTACTATTGTTATGAAGTCTGAACTCTTTTTTAGATTATTTTATTCAGTCTCCTCCAGGTTTTTTTTGGAATTAGTTTGTAGAATGGATTCTAATTTTTTTATAATCCCAATTTTCATGCTAGCAACACTTTCGTTTAGAATTTTTTGTTTCAGTACAAAATCTAACATTCACAGATTACTAATTTAACGTTTTCTTTATAATTAATTACCTATAAAATGTTTCGACTAATATTCCCTTAAAAAAATGCATTTAGAATTGCGAAAAATTCCCCAACTGAATCAAAAAACACGCCTGGAGAAAAAATGATGTTTGTAATCCAATTCCATCCCAATAAATGCATCGTATTTAGCCACGAGCTAGGTTGATCCAACCGGAATCATTGTTATCGACCTGATTTCACATTTTATTAGCCGTTTAATGAACTTTCCTAAACAAAATGCTAATTGCGCGGCTTTGAAACGTTAATTATGGATGTATTAGTTGTTTAATAATCGAAAATACTAAAGTGATATATTCGAGCGGTCTAAAACCGCTCTCAAAATCTAATTAAATTATGAAAAGTGTCCTTAATTACTGTCAATTGTAGAGTTGTTCTTATTTTAATTAGTCTTTTATTGTCAGCACAGCACAAAAGCAGTTACTTTGTGTATACTTTGCTCGACTGAAAGTAAACAGAAAAAGGCGCTCTTCTTATTTGTCTTGTCATTATGGTTTTAAACCGAGGCTAATATCATCCGAAATGAACTCTATGGATAATTAAAACGCACGACGGTTGTAATATTTATTCTCCTCTTTTCGGGGCGGAAGCAAAAGCTGCTGAATTATTCTTAAAATAAAATTCAAAACGTGTACACCGGAACACCACAGACCGCTGGTTATTTACATATAAAACGTGTACTTATTAGATTTTTACCTGGATCACGCGAAAAACAAATCACTTACTTTGGATGAATTTTAATACAAACAGGTGGGCGGGAGACGACTAATTAGAACACTGACGCAGTTAGAAATCTACTCTAGATACGGATCTTTAAAAAGCTTAAAAAAATTCGAGAAAAACATTTTTTGAAGTAGGTTTTGGATTCTTAAGTCTGCCTGAAACTTAAGAAATGTGTATCTTATAAAAAGTACAAAACATATAAAATAATGTTTTTTTAAAAAAAAATTTAATTCCAAAGCTTTTATAAATTTTAGAATTTTAACCTGTAAGAAAAAATATTCTCCTGTGATTGAAATACATTATTTTTATTTTTTAAATAAAAGCTTTTTCTAAAAAACATTTTTTTATATTTTTTTATTTTTTGCTTTTTAGTCTTTATTTATTGCATAGATTTATTGTTATTACACTGTGCATCTACCGTGACGTCCAAATGACCAACAAACCGTTTATGTCGGTATAAGTCGGTATGTACAAATCGAGAACCCCTTTGTAAACATAACCTAAAATTTTAAAACCTCATTTAACACCTTTAGGGGGTAATTAACTATATAGAATTGCATTGTCACGCAGATTATGTAAGTATGCCAAATTTCACTTCAGTGGGACAACAGGAACCCTTTCAAATTTGGCTCCGAAAAAATAGCAGACAGAAAGATAACATTGTGAGCTAAATAAAAGCTTTTAAAAAAAACGAGAAAACTAGTAGATTTAGAAATTGAAAATAATATATGCAAAACTAAAAAAAAAGTTAAAAATGTAATTTCTTGCAGTTTAAATGGAACAAATGTGATAAAAGTAAAAATTAGTTTATCAAAAGAACAAAATATTGATTGTGGCAGCACACTTTATCAAAGTTTTTATTTGTTTAAATAATTACGTTACTTTCAGTTTTTTTAGCAAAGTTTATTGTGTCACAAAGTTTTTAAATTCGCCGAATTTGCTTAAACATACCGAATTTCCAAGTGTTTTTAAGCAGTTTTTTAATAACTGACCTAAATTAAGTCAGAAATTTATGTTAAATTATTTACATTTTAAAAAGCTTTTACTTAACTTACGGTGTTGTCTGTCTGTCTGTTTCATATTTTCGGAGCCAAATTTGAAAGGGTTCCTGTTGTCCCAATGAATTGAAACTTTGCATATTTACTTAATCTGCCTGACAATGCAATCCTATGTAGTTAAATACCCCCGAAAGGGGTTAAATGGGATTTTGAAGTTTTAGGTTATGTTTACAAAGGGGTTTTCGATGTGTACATACCGTAACTTATACCAATATAAACGGTATGTGGGTCATTGGGAAATATATTAATACCTAATCATTTTCATTACGTTTCGTTACAAACAAATATCGCTGTTTTTTTAAATTCATTTATCTTGGACGATAGACACAGAACAGAGGTTAGGATGTGCTTTCAAATGCTAACAGCTGTTTTCTATCACATACCGCTAAACAAGTTGTTGTTACAATAATAAAGTGAAACTAAATCTCAGAGAAAAAGACGTCTAGAATAAGTAAAGGCTAAAAAGCTATAATCAAAAAAATTAAAAAAATAGTATTTTAGAAAAAAGCTTTTATTTAAAAGATGCACTGAAAATTAAAAAATAATGTTTTTCTCTCAGAGGAGAATATTTTTGCTTACAAATTAGAATTCTAAAAGCTCTTATAAATTTATGAATACTAATTTGTAAGCAAACATATTCTCCTCTGTTAGAAAAACATAATTTTTTACTTTTAAGTGCATCTTTTGAATAAAAAGATTTTCTGAAAAATACCATTTTTAAAACTTTTTTTTCAATGTAGCTTTGAGTTTCTGAAATCTGCTTGAAACTTAAGACAAGTGTAATGAAGAATAAAGTCAATATTGTAACCAGTGAATTGAAAAAAAAGTTGAGAAAATTTCTACACTTCTAGAAATTGCAAAAATTGAAAAGCTAAAGAAAAGTCAAAATGTAATTTCTTGTTGACTAAATTAATTAATAGCTAATTAATTATTATTACTTTATTATAAAAAAAAATAATTTGGTAAAATACGACGTTAAGTTTTGTAACAGTTAGTTGGTGGTTACAAATGTAAGTCAAAAATTACATTATTTTCACTTTTTTGTCGAGTGTTTGAGCAGAATAATTCACATATTTCATTAAAAATTCACTTATTTCTGGGAGAGTTTGCTGAAATACCACAAAAATACAATATTTTAAATTTTTGCGAGTGTTTTATTTAGCAAGACTTCTTGCAGAGCATGTTTACGCCAAAAATTGGCCAAAAAATCCCAAATTTAGGTCAAAATGACGTTGTTTTAGCTTTTTTCCTATTTTTATGCCAGCTTGTGAGCTAGTAAACTTATGTTTATAAAATTACGTTATTTTAGATCCTAGAGGTTTCTTTAGCATAGATTTCGCACAAATTTAAGTCACTATTTTCTCCTCTTTAGAGTGTTTATCTGGTTTTTGGAGAGCAACTACACTTATATTTTTATTGAAGAATTATTTTTTAGAAGACTTTGCTAAAAAAAACGATTTTTCTAATTTAAAAAATTAATTTATTTTAGATTTTTAGGCCAAAATGACGTAATTTTTGGTTTTTCTATGTTTTTAAGCCTGTGTTGGAGTAGAAAAACGCATACAGGGTGATTCAAAAGTGTCAGACCAACTTTTGGCGAGTGATAAAAGAAAAAGATTAAACAATTTTTTGTCATAGTAACTTTAAAATTCAGTTGGACGTTTTTTTATCCCTACCCAGGAGATAGCTGAGACTTTTAAATTGACCTGTAGAAATAATAAATTTTTGATTTTTTTAACATTATTTTTAGTTTTAATAAATTAATATTTGTAAGAATTGTAGAAAAAATTTGAAAATAGTCACATAGATACAAAAAAAAAATCTAGTTTTCAAGAGCAAATACTGATTTTAGTGTAATTATTACTTATTAGTTTTAAAAGTAATAAACATTAAACAATAAAAAAATCTTTAGTAGACTCACTTTGTATACAAATTACCAAACTAATAAAAAATTAATCTTTGTGTACCTTTGCCAACTGGTGTTTAGATAAACGCTCAAATTTTATGGCCTACAACAATAAATTTCACTTTTTCCGAGTGGATTATTTAAGAGTGTTTTCCTTTCACATCGGTTCCGTAGTGTAGCGGTTATCACGTCTGCTTTAACAAAAAATTGACGAATTAATTGCTTTTTTACATTCTAACAACGTAGACATTTTGGCCATCAGCGAAACTAAATTAACACGTAACGATAGATTTTATATTCAAAATTACAACATAATAAGGCAGGACCGAGTAGACGGTACTAATGCGGCGGGTGGTGTCGCGATTTTAGTTAAAAAAGGTATTTCATTTTCAAAATTAACGTTACCACGAACCACAATAGAAGCCGTCGGAATTAAATTAACTAATCAAATTCATTTTATTGCAATTTATAACCGCCCTTGTTATAACATTTCACAACGCGATTTAGAAAACCTAAATAATATCGGTAATAAAGTAATTATAGCTGGGGATTTCAATGCGACTCACAATACCTGGGGATGCCATCGAAATAATACAAGCGGAAATACCATATATAATCTTAGCATTAGTAACAATATCATCATAAACCACCCGCGGTCACCTACTCACTTTCCGTCGAACAATTCTACCCCGACAGTAATAGACTTAATCCTTACAAAGAATTTCTTATTGGAAAACGACCCTCAGTCTCTTTCACAACTAAATTCCGACCATAATCCGGTAATTTTCGAAATTTCTAATCTCCCTGAAGATAATGATAACCGACAAATAACTTCATTTAAACATACCAACTGGCATAACTTTCGTAAAGATTTAGATAATGAAATCCAAATTAATCATAATATTTTAACCATCGAACAATTAGAACACGAAATTAATAAGTTTACAAAATCAATTCAAAAAATTAGGAAAAAACATTCAACCACGCGAATAGTCACTTCCTTAAGGAAAGACAAAATTCCGGATAACATTGTTAATGTAATTAAAACTCGTAATCGCGTCAAGAAACGAATGCAAGTCACCGGTGACATTACACTCAAACCCCAAATTTCGGCATTAAATAGTGAAATCAAAAATCTAATACGCGAACATAAAAATAACGTTTGGCAAACAAAATTAGCTTCACTTAACCCTAACGATAATTCACTTTGGAAAATGACAAAATTATTGAAACGGAAATCATATGATATACCATCACTGATTGCGAACGGTATTACAGCAGAAACGGTAGAACAAAAGGCGGAGACACTAGCGACACAATACGAATCAGTACATAGAGCAGATCAAAATTTCAATAACGAACAAAATGATATTAAAGGGCAAGTTGAAGAATTCATAAATCAAAATCGCGAGCAGATAAATTCACAACACTATCTATCACGAATTGCAACAAACCCAACCGAAATTGCAGAAATAATTAAAAAATTCCCCAATAACAAAGCCCCGGGGCTAGACGAAATAGAAAATAAAGTAATTAAAAATTTCTCACGTAAAGCTTTAGTACAATTGACAAATTTAGTTAATGTAATGTTCAAATTAAATCATTATCCCCAATCATTTAAAATCGCAAAAGTAGTACCCATTTTCAAACCAGGTAAAAACGCGCAATTACCGAGTAGTTACAGACCGATTAGTTTACTTTCTTGTATCTCCAAAATTTTCGAAAAGGTAATTCATTTTAGACTCAGCAAAATTCTTCAGAAAAATAAAACAATTAATAATTGCCAGTTTGGATTTAGACCGAAACACAATACCACACAACAACTTGCCAGAATCGTTAATGATATACAGATTAATTACAATAAAGATAAAGTTACCACAATGGCTTTACTTGATATTGAAAAAGCATTTGATCGCGTTTGGATCGACGGTTTAATATACAAAATGATCCATTACAAAATTCCGAAAAGTTTAATCTTATTAATTCATTCATATTTAACAAATCGGGAACTCCTAGTACAATTAAAAAACATCCAATCGACGAGGAAATTAATTGGAGCGGGGGTCCCGCAAGGTTCAGTTCTAGGTCCAACTCTTTTTAATATCTTTATAAATGACATACCAATATTCGCGAAAACAAATACGGCGCTTTACGCAGACGACACGGCAATATACGCGAGCTCCTTTTCGGCTCAGATAGCGAGCAAGCAAATTCAAATTCATATTAATTTATTGGAGAAATTTTATGACAAGTGGAAAATCAAAATTAACGCGGAAAAAACACAACAAATCATATTTACACGAAAATTCACCGACCATAAAATTTGGGATAAATTACGGGTATACGATAGAAAAATTACAGACGAACCGCACGTTAAATATCTCGGGACGTACATTGACACACGTTTAAATTTTTTCAAAAACACTAAATATTTAATTAGTAAAGCCTCTGCCGCCCTTAAAAACATGTACTCGCTTATGAAAAGAAACAGTAAACTCACGCCACAAAATAAAGTGTTAATGTACAAAACCATAATTCGACCAATCTTGACATACGCCGCCCCCGTATGGTGTCACCTCTCGGACACTGCCTTCAAACCGCTGGAAGTTTTTCAAAATAAATGTTTAAGATTAGCTTTGAATGAAAGTCGCTATGCTAGAATTGTCGATCTGCAAGAAAGATCGGCGACCACTAGCCTACGAGCATTTGTTAATAAACTTAGTAACAATTTTTATAGTCATCAATTAAATTTCAATAAATTAACTCGTAGAATCACTAAATTTAGAAGTTACAACACGCCCTTCAGGCTAAAACATAAATTATCGTATCAACATTTGAGCATCTACGATAAATAAACTTCCAGCAGGGCCTCAGATCCCTTAGACAGATCCATGGAATTTTATTCTCGTGTGATCTGTCAAAGCCTAACTGAATAAATGAATCAGCCACCAATCCAGTTGATTTAACGTCGGAAATCAAGGATCGACCTCTAGTTCGCTATGTGGTCCACGAATTTCCAAATTGCACTTTTTGTATATATGTAAATATCTTATTGTACATAAGTAGGCTAAGTTTGTTAAATTAGTAAAAATTTCACAAAATAAACATTTTCAAAAAGTACAAAACTACAGGGCTGGGGAGACCACTGGTCCACAGTCGCGCACTTCGGTGCATAACTTAAATTAATTTAGGTAGGACGCGTAATTCATGGCTCGGCGGGGTCAACAGAAAAAGGGTTTTTGTATTTCTTTCCCTTAGTTATAATGATAATTTGTTATGCATGTTAGTTATAAGGAAATCTCATATAGGATCAATTAGCATAAGGCGCCTTCAGCGCACCAATAATTGTTTGCACTACAGGATAAGCATGGAGTTGCATGAACCTGTAAATTATAATTTGTAAATTAGGTTAAGATTTCTGTCTTTGTAGGATTTCTGATCCTCTATCATTTTTGTAATTACTGAATAAACGTTGTTGAAAAAAAAAAAAAAAAAAAACGTCTGCTTTACACGCAGAAGGTCCTCAGTTCGATCCTGGGCGGAACCACTTTTTTATATCTTAATTATTAACAAAACTAGATCAAAAAAACATTCACAAATTCGTATCGCATTAAATGTTACATCGATTCCGTGGTGTAGCGGTTATCACGTCTGCCTAACACGCAGAAGGTCCCCAGTTCGATCCTGGGCGGAATCATTTTTTGAATAAAAAACATCATTTTCCAATTCTTCTTACAAAAACTTACAAAATTTTATATTTTTAAAAAATATAATAAATGTTCTAAAAATTAGGTAAAAATTAATGTAACTGACAGAACTTGTCAGGAGCTGATCTACAGGGTTACTCACTTAAAATGTCGAGCCACGCTAAAGTAAAATAAAATAAAAAATAAATATAAACACAGATATTTGTTAAAGATTAAGTCAGAAGTTAAATTTATATTGAAAATATATTAAAGTGCATTCTATTTTTGTAAGGTACGACATTTTACGTGAATAACCCTGTATCTATTAATAACTCCTTTTCAGTATAATTTTTTTGATAATTTCGTTAGTAATTTAATTAGCACTATTTTTTTTATATCTTGTTTATTTTCTAATTTTTATTTTGTTTTATTTATTGAAGGATTTGACGAACTACCTATCGTATAAACGAGATATCATACAGAATTTTTTCTACTTTGTTCATTTTTTAACAAAAAAGTTTGAAAAAAGTAGCACAAATCTGACCACAACATACCTACATTTTAAAAAAAGTTTTTTTGGAAAATTTTATAACAAAAATTATTTACTAAGGAAACAGAATAAGTCGACAGAAGAGAGGAAAATTCAGAACTAGTGTAAATAAAATTAAAAAATGCAAAGGCATGAAAAAAGGAGTCCTCAAACTATAGTAAGTGTTGAAGAAATAGAAAATTTAAGAAGAAACCCAAGAACTGCCCGAGTTTGATCAGCTTCTAAAACACACAAAACTGTAGTGAAAAAAATTAAAATAAAGAAGTGAATGTAACTATCAGACCTTTATATACAGGGTTATTCACTTAAAATGTCGACTCATGCTAAAGTAAAGTGCAAAACAAAATTTGAAATAGAATGATCGAAAAAATTATTCTCTAAAGCTCAAGTTGGATGTTAAATTTATATTGAGAATGCGAGAAAAGTGCATTTCATTTTTGTAAGGTGCGACATTTTACGCGAATTACCTTGTATTTCTTAACAACTTATTTTCTGTACAATTTTTTTGTTAGTAGTTCAATTAAAACACTACCTTTTTATTTATTTCTTGTTTATTTCGTAATTTTTATTTCCAGTTTGAATTTGTAGTTAAGTTAATCAATGATCGATGTTGTTAAAGCACGAACGAGCGATAACGAGTGAGTGCCTCCAACAGTTGGGGTTATTAAACGCCCATCACTAATTCTTTTAATCTGGTGACAAATCTTGAAATTAATTCTAAACCAAAACCAATTTCATTTCTTTCAGCCACCATATTATATAATCTCAATTTCAATTTGACAGCTGTCACTAAAATTTACTGTAAATCTAGTTTAAAAAAACAGTGTAAATTCGGTAATTTTTGCATTTTTTTAAAAACCAGCGGTGTTTTCTGTAAATTGTGTCCAAGAACGGGTCGCCAGGAGCCACGAAAATTGTACCTCACCGGTTTAGGGCACTTAAATAATTGTGACAGTTTCAGAGAGCTTAAAAAATAGGTTTTCCACCACATTCAATCAAAAAAATTCCCCTTCCAGTGTGCCACAAAACCGTCTATTAATTTAAATGACTGAAACTCCTCCGAGAATATCGAAAGCACTGTCAGCAAGTCGACCGCATCAAGGCGAAAGCTCTGTGTAAGCTTTCCGCTTCCACATCAGTAAGCTCCATTGACCGTGTAAAGTCCCAACTTTAAACACCTTCTTATCATTGGGTTATTACTTTGTTTCACGCTCGGCCGAAAAGAACAATGTTGATGGGCCTTTTGCCAGACAGATTGTTTTGATTTGTCGTTATCGTTGTGGAGATTTATGTAAAAATAAATCAATGGCGAGAAATTACAACGGACGCATTTATTTTCTTTAGTAGTGTTGTTGGCAATTTGGGAACTTGCCAAAGGGACAAATTATTATTTATCGAATCGTGAGGTATTTTTAACACACATTTGATGACAAATCTTATGACTTTGTACATGAAACAAAGTAGTTTAAAGTCGGGAGCGTTGAATGGTGCTGTCTGTAATTTGGGAGTTTGTAATGGCACAACTTTAACAATGTATGGACTCATTCGAGGCGAGCTGATGACGTTGCTCTTTCACTAAGACTGCGAGATGTAATGCTTTATTTATCGTCCTGAAACGAAATAAGGGAAAAATCAATGCTACAACGACACTTGAATTTGTATCTTTCGAAGGTTCGTTACTAAAGATTTTTGTTCTGCAAAAAAATCGACAGAATCAAAGTTTTTGGTAAAAAACGAGCAAAGTACAAAAAATTCTGCATAATATCTCATTCATACAATAGTTATATATCAGGTGTTCATTATTAAAAAAAACGAAAGTCGTATTATTGTATTGTTGGTTGCCTACTTAATTATCTCACAGGAATTCATAACCTAAGATTGATAAATAGTGTTCAAAGGCGATGTGTTATGTGTGTTGAACAAGAAGGAAGACATTTCCAACAGTTTTTATAAATAATAAATAAATATTTTTATGAATTTTTTTATTTTTTTAATTGTCAAAAAGTAAGGTTATGAGAGAACGAATTAATCACAGACATGCAAAATAATTGTTTATAAATTTCAAAGCACTCTAGAGTTTTTTTTAAATGAACACTTCTTACTAATTAGAAAATAAACAAGAAATAAATAAAAGTTGTGATTTAATTAATTACTAACAAAACTGGCAAAAAATTAAGTTGAAAAGGAGTTAATAATAAATACAGGGTAATTCACGTAAAATGCACTTTATTACATTCACAATATAAATTTAACATCTAACTTTAGCTTTAGAGAATAATTTTTTCGATCATTCTATTTCAAATTTTAAGTGAATAACGCTGTATATCAGGGTCTGACAAATTCTGATAGTTACATTCATTTCTTCATTTTAATTTTTTTCACTACAGTTTTGTGTGTTGTAGAAGCTACAACAGTTCCTGTGTTTCTTCTTAAATTTTCTATTTCTTCAACACTTACTATAGTTTGAGGACTTCTCCTTTTTTCATGCTTTTGCATTTTTTAATTTTGTTTACACTAGTTTTCTTAATTTTACTCTCTTCTGTCGACTTATTCTGTTTCCTTAGTAAATAATTTTTGTAATATAATTTTCCAAATAACTTTTTTAAAAATGTAGGTTTGTTGTGGTCAGATTTGTGCTACTTTTTTCAAACTTTTTTGTTAAAAAAGGAACAAAGTAGAAAAAATTTTGTATGATATCTCGTTTATACGATTGGTAGTTCGTAAAATCCTTCAATAAATACAACAAAACAAAAATTAGAAAATAAACAAGGTATAAAAAAAAAGTAGTGCTAATGAAATAACTAACGAAATTATCAAAAAAATTGTACTGAAAAGGACTTATTAATAGATACAGGGTTATTCACGTAAAATGTCGTGCCTTACAAAAATAGAATGCACTTTAGTATATTTTCAATATAAATTTAACTTCTGACTTAATCTTTAACAAATATCTATGTTTATTTTTACTTTTTATTTTATTTTGCTTTAGCATGGCTCGACATTTTAAGTGAGTAACCCTGTAGATCAGCTCCTGACAAGTTCTGTCAGTTACATTAATTTTTACCTAATTTTTAGAACATTTATTATATTTTTTAAAAATATAAAATTTTGTAAGTTTCTGTAAGAAGAATTGGAAAATGATGTTTTTTATTCAAAAAATGATTCCGCCCAGGATCGAACTGGGGACCTTCTGCGTGTTAGGCAGACGTGATAACCGCTACACCACGGAATCGATGCTATATTTAATACGATACGAATTTGTGAAAGTTTTTTTGATCTAGTTTTGTAAATACTTAAGATAGAAAAAAGTGGTTCCGCCCAGGATCGAACTGAGGACCTTCTGCGTGTAAAGCAGACGTGATAACCGCTACACTACGGAACCGATGCGAAAGGAGATAATCGTCTTGAAAAAAGTGAAAGTTTGCATCCTAGCCATAAAAATTATATATTTATCTAAATATCTTTACCCAAATGGTAATAAAAAGTTTAAACTTTTATTAGTTTGATAAGATTTATTGGTATTAAAGTGTTTCTGAAGTAAATTTTTATCCTTTCTTATCGCTTTTATGATAGTACGTCCAATCTTTCAATAAATCAATTAAGAAAATAAAAAAAAGTAAATACAAAATAGTGGTTTAAATTTAATTAAACGAACAAAATTGGCAAAAAATTGTATTGAAAAGGAGTTGTTGAGAAATACAGGATTATTCACGTAAAATGTCGCACTTTATTAAAAATAAAATGCTCTTACATACATTCTCAATACAAATTTAACATCAAACTTGACCCTTAATTAATCTCTCTTGTGCATTCTGTTATAAATTTTGTTCTAGATTGTACTTTAGCAGGGCTCGACATTTTAAGTGAATTACCCTGAATAACAGCCTCTGACGAGTTCTGATAGGTTAAGTCTTTTTTACTCAATTTTTGGGTTCAAAATTATAAAATTTCCAATTTTTTATAAAATATTAACATTTATTTTATAAAAAAAAATGATTCCGCCCAGGATCGAACTGGGGACCTTCTGCGTGTTAGGCAGACGTGATAACCGCTACACCACGGAATCGATTAACATTTAATACGATACGAATTTGTGAAAGTTTTTTTGATCTAGTTTTGTTAATAATTGAGATAGAAAGAAGTGGTTCCGCCCAGGATCGAACTGAGGACCTTCTGCGTGTAAAGCAGACGTGATAACCGCTACACTACGGAACCGATGTGAAAGGAAAACACTCTTAAATAATCGACTCGAAAAAAGTGAAATTTATTGTTGTAGGCCATAAAATTTGAGCGTTTATCTAAATGTCAGTTGACAGAGTAAATAAAAGATTAATTTTTCATTGATGTGATATAATTTACAGATAATTATGAATTTTTATCTTTTCTCACGGAAATATTGGTAGATTTTAGGATGTTAAACTAAATAGATAATTAGATAAAGAATACAAATTGAGAACTGTTCGATGTCTCAAAGTTTATAGTATATTCAGTAGATGTTCTGTTTCAAAATTTATAAAGTTTTCACTGTAAAAGTATGAGTTTTACAAATTGGCTTAAAAATAAAATTAACAAAAAAATCGAAGTATTCACAAAATTGTATAAAAAAGGACCTTAAATTTTAATTGTTCTTTTAATCGTGATTTTAATGCTCATCAAATATTTTATGTGAAAATTCATGAAGGCCATCTAGTCCGAAACCGGTATCCTAAAATAAAAAAACAAAATTGGGAGAAAATTTTATTTAAACAGAATTTCTAAAAAACATACCAGCCTTAAACGACTTTTACTGGTTTAGTTTGTTGCATTTATCTTTGGAACATTGTGTATATTCTCAACCTGCCTTATCCTGTTTGTACCAGCAGTTCAAAAAATAAATAATAAATCATGTAAGAGTTTATTATGAGAAATGATCATTGTTTTATTTACAAATATTGTAATAAGATAATCATTAAATGGAAGCACTTTTTTGGTGTTTAGATAAGTTTTATATAAAGTTGCATTTTCGCAACCTCTTATTAATGTTTTGTTTTCAACTTTAAAATTATAATTATTACAAACTGAACAATTTTTTTATAATACCATGCGACCATTTGAATTTATAATTAGAGTAGGCGTTTTTTTACCTTTGTGATTAATAAACTAGTGCAAACTGAGGGGAAAAATGTATTCTAGTAGAATATTACTGTTCAAAACTTTATTACTTGACTCTTCATTTTGATTAATTGTGGCTAATAAAGCCTACTCTAATTATAAATTCAAATGATCACATGGTATTTCTCGTGCGTTAAATTTAAATACTACAAACGGATGGACAAAAAAAATCAAAAAATATTACAAAATAATACATAACAGTACATAATAGAATTTATAGTTTTTCAGAAAGTAAATGAAAATTTGACGTTAAAATAAGGTACCTCCTTCTATTTCTTTTTTTTTCTACCAAATACTACTTACCTTTTTAATTGATAAAGACAACCACAAAAAAATAATAAAAAAAACAGTCGACTTTTTTCGAAATAAACTTTTATTGGTTACAATTACAGGCAAAAACACTCAAAAATGATTACCCAAAATATTTAAGAATCGTATCTGTGGTTGGGTTTGTTTTAATATCGTGAAGCATTCTCTTCACATCTTCCTTGTAATGCTCAATTTGCGAGTCTGTTAAATTAGCCAAAAGGTTTAACTTGCTGTTCCAAAAATACGGAATTTTCTTCTCCTCCAGGTGGTGCAAAAACCGTTCCAACATCTATAAAAAAGTAAATAAAAAAAATCAAAAAATAAAATAAAAATATACTTACGTAGACTAAGGTCCGACTCAAAGGACCTCTCCACAAAGCTGGTGTTATTTCGTCTTGCCAGAAGAAGAGTGTTTTAATTGCATAGCTGGCAATGTTGTGATTAAAATGATCTCTCATGCACTGCAATTATTTATTATTAATTAGTTAAAAATACCGTATTTCAGTTAAGACTTGGTCGGCTAATATCTTTGTTACAAATGAGCTATTTACTTTTTTGTAGCTTCTAACTACTTATTTTTAAAAGCTTTTATTTAGCTCACAATGTTATCTGTCTGTCGGTTATTTTTTCGGAGCCAAATTTGAAAGGGTTCCCGTTGTCCCACTGAATTGAAATTTTGCATACTTACTTAATCTGCGTGACAACGCAATCCTATATAGTTAAATACCCCCTAAAGGGGTTAAATGGGGTTTTGAAGTTTTAGGTTATGTTTACAAAGGGGTTCTCGATTTGTAAATTTGAGAGGGTTCCTGTAGTCGCAATGAAATGAAATTTAACATGCTTACGTAATCTGCGTGACAATGAAATTCTATATAGTTAATTACCCCTTAAAGGTGTTAAATAGGGTTTAATATTTTAGGTTATGTTTACAAAGGGATAGACAGTATGTTGGTCATTTGGACGTCAAGGTAGATGCACAGTGATGTAATAAAAATAAATCTATGCAATAAATAAAGACTAAAAAGTTTTCAACCAATAATAACAAAGATATTAGCCAATTAATTATGACTTTTAGTTTTCGAGTTATAATTTTTTTAGTGAAAAAAATTAAAATGCCTCTATTGCCGGAACTGTTGCTTAGAGCGGCTCCGGGTTTTCACCGAAAAATAGATAATGTTAAGTCCATTTTGATGCTTTTTTAATGTTTGCTCTAAGTCTTAAAGTTTAGGAGGAAAACCCCGAAAACATGTTGCAATTTTCACTTTTTTTCATTTTTCAAGTGCCGATTACAGAGAAACTAGGTTTTAAATAAGTTGTTATTGAATAAGCTAGTTTTAGAAATATGCTGATTTAATACGTAAAATCAACTGTAGAATTCAATGAAATAAATCTTTTTGCTCTGCGACTTTTAGTTTTCGAGTTATGAATTTTTTAGTGAAACAAATTAAAATGCCTCTGTTGCCGGAACTGTTGCTCAGAGCGGCTCCGGGTTTTCACCGAAAGATGGATAATTTTAAGTCCATTTTGATGCTTTTGAATTTTTGCTCTAAGTCTTACAGTGTAGGAAGAAAACCCCGAAAACTTGATGTAATTTTCACTTTTGTTCGCTTTTCAAGTGCCGATTACGGCGAAACTAGATTTTGAATAAGTTCTTAAATGAGCTAGTTTTAGAAAAATGCTGGTCTAATACGTAAAATGAGCCTTAGAATTCAATGTAATCAACCGTTTTGTTATACGACTTTTAGTTTTCAAGTTATGAATTTTTTAGTGAAAAAAATTAAAGTGCCTCTGTTGCCGGAACTGTTGCTCAGAGCGGCTCCGGGTTTTCACCGAAAGATAGATGATTTTAAGTCCATTTTGTAGGTTTTTTAATTTTTGCTCTAAGTCTTAAAGTTTTGGAGAAAACCCCGAAAAAATGTTGTAAGTTTCACTTTTTTTCACTTTTCAAGTGCCGATTACAGAGAAACTATATTTTAAATAAGTTCTGAAGTAAGCTAGTTTTAGAAAAATGCTGGTTTAATACGTAAAATGAGCAGTAGAATTCAATGAATTTTTTTTAATTCTCGAGTTATGAATGTTTTATTGAAAAAAATTAAAATGCCTCTGTTGCCGGAACTGTTGATCAGAGCGGCTCCGGGTTTTCACCGAAAGATAGATAATGATAAGTCCATTTTGATCCCTTTTTAATTTTTGCTCTAAGTCTTAAAGTTTTGGAGAAAAACCCCGAAAAAATGTTGTAAGTTTCACTTTTTTTCACTTTTCAAGTGCCGATTACGGCGAAACTAGATTTTGATTAAATTCTTAAGTGAGCTAGTTCTTGAAAAATGATGGTCTAATACGTAAAATCAGCTGTAGAATTCAATGAAATAAATCTTTTTGCTCTGCGACTTTTAGTTTTCGAGTTATGAATTTTTTAGTGAAAAAAATTAACATGCCTCTGTACCGGAATTGTTGCTCAGAGCGGCTCCGGGTTTTCACCGACAGATAGATGATTTTAAGTCCATTTTCATGTTTTTTTAATTTTTGCTCTAAGTCTTAAAGTTTAGGAGAAAAACTCCGAAAACATGTTGCAATTTTCACTTTTTTTCTCTTTTCAAGCGTCGATTACGGCGAAACTGAAAGAGATAGGCGTCGTAAAGAGCACATCAAAATCTATCCAACAGAATCAATTTAAATTAAAAAAAGTGCACAAAACTTTGCTAGAGCGATTTTTCAAAAAAAAAAACAATTAGACAAAAAATTTTGAACGCCGATTACGGCGAAACTATTTCAATTCCAACGTAATATTCGTAATCAATCAATTGACAATGATAATCAATTGGTTAAAAGATGGGTCTAGCAGTGGTTTAAAAAAATATTTTTTTTCTTTCACCCCTTAACACGCTTTTATTATATTGTGCTTTTATTTTCGCTCTCTCCTCTCCAATTACATCTCCAATTTCTTTAATTCTCAAACCGGCCGATTACCACTTTATCCGCTCCTCGAAAATGATTAACTCTCCCCGGATCTTGGCAAACTTAATTATATTCTCCGTATGTGGTAAAAGAAGCGAGCAATTTTGCTTGTTTACAAGGTCCGAAACGGTCCCCCTTTATGCTTGTTTTGCCATCACAGCAGGGAAACCACATATATCTCACCACGAGGTTAATTTGTAACGACTCCTCGGTTTGTGTGTGTTAACACGAGTTCGAGAAAAACTACAACCAATACATCCACTTAAGCAGGTCACAATTTATTCCAGGCGACAAATTGAGATTTTGTGTTTTTTTTTCAACAACGATCGATTTTATTGTGTGTTGTGTTATGTGGCCAGATTAATTAAAATTATTGCTGACGAAGTTTTACCACTTTTTTCAATTAAAACAATTTTATTTAAATATTGATATTCAACGGTGGTGCGCTGTGAAACTTGCCAAAAGTTTTATTTCCAAGTTGTGTTGTTCAGATGACACATATTTTATAGTGGAAGTTCTGGTGCACTACTTAGAAACTATATTTCAGATATGCAATTTCGGCAGAACGTGGCTCGAATTCGCTGCCATCTGAAATTTTAATAAAACGACTAATTTCTTGCCAAATTCGTTGGCTTAATTACGACTAGATTTAAAACAGGTTATTTTAATTTATACCCAATCATTTAAAAATGATTAAACAATAGTTGTTTTACAGCTTAAACAAACAAGACTTATTTTTTTTGTCTCTTCATTTAAGGAAAAACAGCTGGAATGACAAAAAAGCCAATTTTTAGACCACTTTTTGACTATTTCCAAAAAAAAAACCTGAAATCGCTCCGGTGTAATTTTTGCAATTAAAAAATTTATAATTATTTATCAATTGCATTGGCGATTTTCTTAAGTTATTTTATATAATATTTCAGCTAGTAATAAAATTTGAGCAATTTATCAAATATTTTTAAAAAAATAAAATTTTGGTGGATGCGCCGGGTTAGTACAAAAATTTTGAGTTTTCTGACTTTATGCTAAAAAATTAATTCTTACAAAATGAATAGCTGAAATATGGACAAAAGTTTGTTTTCTGAGCAGTTGCTGCAATAATAAATGTTTAAATAATAATTAGTTTAGAAGCAATATGAGATCTAAACACAAAAAATAACTTAAAAGTAAAAAATAATGTATTTCAGTCACAGGAGAATATTTTTTCCTACAGGTTAAAATTCTAAAATTTATAAAAGCTCTGGAAGTTGTCAACTGAACAAAGTAATTCTGTAACGCCATAGCTTTGTAACTCCCAAAGCTTTTATAAATTTTAGAAATTTAACCTGTAAGAAAAAATATTCTCCTGTGATTAAAATACATTATTTTTTACTTTTTAGTGCATCTTTTAAATAAAAACTTAACAAAATTTTTTTTATGTATTTTTATTTTTTGCTTTTTAGTCTTTATTAATTGCATAGATTTATTGTGCATCTACCGTGACGTCCAAGTGACCAACATACCGTCTATGTCGGTATAAGTTACGGTATGTACAAATCGAGAACCCCTTTGTAAACATAACCTAAAATTTTAAAGCCCCATTTAACAGCTTTAGGGGGTAATTAAATATATAGAATTGCACTGTCATGCAGATTACGTAAGCATGTTAAATTTCATTTCATTGCGACCACAGGAACCCTCTCAAATTTACAAATCGAGAACTCCTTTGTAAACATAACCTAAAACTTCAAAACCCCATTTAATTCTTTTAGGGGGTATTTAATTACAAAGGATTGCATTGTCACGCAGATTAAGTTAGTATACAAAATTTCAATTCAGTGGGACAACGGGAACCCTTTCAAATTTGGCTCCGAAAAAATAACCGACAGACAGATAACATTTTGGGTTAAATAAAAGCTTTAAAAAAACTAGAACTTATAAAATAAAGAAAGAATCAATAAGTTGTGTACTGCTTTAGTGGATTATTTTATGTTTTTTATTTTACTATATGTAATTTATTGTTAAACGTTCAAAAAACAAAATAAATACAACGAAACAATTTTTTTGTAATTTCTTTGTTCTTATTTGTTAAAAGCAGTTGTTACTAAATAATATATTAATATATTTACTATGTCATAAAAAACCCGCAGCATGCCCTGAGATTGTTACAGAAGTCGTAGAACAATTTTTATCATTGTATTGTTGGTTGCCCACTAAACCAGCTCACCGGAATTCATAACCTAAGAAATAGTGTTCAAAAGCACTATGCTAAGTGAGTTGAACAACAAGAAAAACAACTGTTTTTATAAATAATAAATAAATATTTTTATGAAAATTTGTTATATTTTTAATTGTCAAAAAGTAAGGTTATGTGATGAATTAATCACAGACATACATAATAGTTTTTTAATTTCAAAGCACTCCAGAGTTTTGTTTTAAATGAACACTTGTTACATTGAAGTACTACATATTCACGATTAAAAAGTTGGAAATAAATGCAATATTTCCAAACACTTGCATATTTTAAATAAAAAAAATTGGTGGATGCGCCGGGTTAGGGAAAATATGTTTTAATTTTAAGACTTAATCTAAATGTTTAAGTAATGTTTAAAAACAGTACGAGATCTAAACATAATAAATAAATAAATAATAATAACTTTTCATAAAATAAAACAATAACAAAAAGCTTTATCTTTTTTGTAAAATTATCAATAAGTTATTTACTGCTGTAGTTTATTTTTTCATGTTTTTGTTTTTTTATTTTATATATTTTGTTAAACCTTCAAAGTAACAAAATATTTTTACTTTTTTTGTTAATAATAATTATATCAAAGAAGAACATACCTATTTAAATCATTTCAAACTGTTTTAAAATATTTACTAGAAGTTGTAATTACCACGAATTTGCGACCAAAAATTGGGAAACAAATGCGATTTGGTTTTCGTTTTTTCGCAAACCTTATTTTCAACTCGAATAAAAAATTCTCAATTTCAGGTAGCAATACGTAAACAAATCTAGTCTCTCAACATGTTTACTGTAACTTCCCTCAAAAACAACAACTTTTGATATCGTGCGCTTGCAATTTCCGCCATATTTAACACTTTTCCACTTCGTTTACTTAAACTAAAACTTTTAATATAAAGTGTAAAACTTTCCAAGCTTCTTTGCTTTCATAAACACCCACAGATCCGTCGAAAATATAGACGGAGTAAGCAAATTCCGCCAAACTTTCGATACGTGATTTATAAAACTACCAATAATTTTGTGTTGGGAGAGAAAAATCGATGGTCGATAAACTCAAAAATAAAAATAAGCACTCTGCTTGTGAGTGCTCAAACTTGGCAAAGATTTTAACAAGATAAATATTTATTGCCAAAACTTTAGCAATTTTTAATTACTGTTGATAAATGGATCACAATGCGAGCTTAACCCGCATTCAGGTAAGTTTATTTCAAAGTACATACAGCAGCACATTTAATTCCTCTAAGCACGGTTCTCTTTTTCGGAAAAACGGTAGCGTTTTAATTAAAATTTTAATCTTCCGAATATCCTTTTGTTTTGCTACACGCTTAATCACCTGTTACATTTACCACGTTTTTTTCTAAGCTAATAAATTGGGATTTGTGTTAAAATTGCATGTCTACAGTGTTTTTGAATAAATACGGGGGATTTACTCGCACACTTACAAAAAAAATCCGTGTGTGTTATTGATGGACGCAAATTCTTGCTTAAAAATGATACTTTTGAGTTTTTTTTATCGCGTGACAGTGTCGGTCAGCAATAAATTTCTGTTATTGTCTTAGGAACAAAAGGGAAAAACGATAAAATTGATGGTCGAGTCACTTATTGCATATTTTATCAAATATGTTGATGTCAAGCTGTATGTCTGTTTTTTTGTCTTTTCTCGATCGATTGCAAGGTTACAATTAGCTCTAACGATTTGATTAAAATTTCTGCCTGGCTGATTCATTCGCTTCTGACAAAGCTAATAAATAATTAAAATTATTATTGTCCGTTCTTTTTCCGGAAATATCACGTATGATCGAGGCTCGAAACAACAAGCTCATCTTGCTTTGCTAATAATTTAAAAACACGTAAAAGCAATTAGGGGTGAAAAAAGTAATTAATATTAGATGAGCTTTGAAAGCACGCTTTTGCAGCTGATATTATTTATTTTTGATTCGGTTTGATATCAGAGGTGGGTTTTAACATTTGATCAAACTCATTGCAAAAAAACAAATTTTATGAGTTGCTAATTCACGTGTTTGCTTTTTAATTGATCATTTACGAATTAAACCAGAAAAAAGCGCTTTTACAAATAAATAACACATTTCAAAAATTATGAATAATTCAATGCACTCTTTTGTGCCTTTAAATTGGCTTTGAATCTATAGTTATTTATAGATTTTGGCGATTACTACGGTATCAGACTTTTCACCTTAATTGCTCTATTTTAAGAGTTAGCGCTTTACTTTTATACCATTTATAGATTTAGTAAAGATGATTACTTTCGTGCCAAACCTTTTACACTATGTCTAATAATCTCGCCGTAATCGGCGTTTGAATAAAAATTTTACTGCTTTTTCTCTCTCTAAGTTTGGTTTCAACGTATACGGTATTTGATACATTTTACGTGCCGATTACAACGGTATCAAACTTTTTATCTTAGCTCCTCCAACTTCGCCGTAATCGGCGTGTAAAAATGAAAGTGTGTTTTAAGAGATACCGCCCTGAAAGTTGTACCATTTTATTATTTAACGCCGATTTTGATTATTTTCTTTTTTTTTTAAACTTGCTGAAACAGTTTCGCCGTAATCGGCGTTTGAACTCAAACTCTACCCAAAAACGTTTAGAGCAACTTTTTGAATGTATAGTATGTAGTGGATAGTTATCGGATCTTTTGTCCTAGTTCCTCTAGTTTCTCCGTAATCGGCTTTGAAAAATTTAATTCGATTTAATTTAATTCTAAGAGAAATTGCCTTGACAATACCATTTCATTAATTTTATTAACGACGATTGCGATCGCACTAAACCTTTAGCACTAGTTCAAATAGTTTCGTCGTAATCGACGTTTGAATTCAAACTCAACATATAAAGGTTCTATGCATTTTTCTGCTTCTAAATTCGACTTAAACCTATGATAAACGTTAGATTGTGGCATGTCGATTACTGTGGTAGTAACCTGACTAGTTTCGCCGTAATCGGTGTTTAAAAATACAATTTTATTGTAAGAGATAGCGCTTTGAAAGTTGTGTTATTTTAGAGATTCTTTAACAATGGTTTCAGTTGTAACCGCTTTTTTGTACTAACTCAAATAGTTTTGCTATAATTGTCGTTTAAACTCCAACTCGACACAAAAAAAGTTCTATGCACTTTTTTTGTCTCTAAATTCGACTTAAACCTATAATATTCAACAGATTTAAAAACGCTGATTACTATTATCCTACATCATTTAATATTGCCGTTAAAATATGAATTTTACTTCAAAAGATAGTACCATTTTTTATTTTTTAACGATTTTTAGCTCAAATAATAATTTCGCCGTAATCGGTGTTTAAATGCAAATCTAACTCAAAAAAAGTTCACTGCACTTTTCTTTGTCTCTAAGTTTGATTTAAACGTATACGGTATTTGATACATTTTAACGTGCCGATTACAACGGTATTGGACTTTTTACCCAAGCTCATCCAACTTCGCCGTAATCGGCGTTTTAAAATTGAAGTTTGTTTTAAGAGATACCGCCCTGAAAGTTGTACCATTTCATAGATTATTTAACACCGATCACGATTGTTTACTATTTTTTGCGCAAGCTTAAATAGTTTCGCCGTAATCGGCGTTTGAACCGAACTCTACTCAAAAACGTTCAGAGCAATATTTTGTGTTTATAGTATTGGATAAATTGTATATCCATTATTATATTATTGTATTTATAATATTGGATATCAGTTAATTGTTAATGTTCACGTTCTTCTTAAAACCACTTCTCCTTCCTACCTTTGTGATAAGCCATTATACAGGTATAATTTTCATAACGTAAACTTACGCCATACTCATGTTCTGTCTATGCCTCGTTTCCGAACTAGTTTGTTTACAAGATCTTTTACTTTTAGTGCTGTCAAATTATACAATTCTGTTCCTTTTGCACTTAAATGAAAATCAGTAAGCAATTTTAAGAAACTTATTAAGGTACATTTACTATCATCAGTATAATGATTAATTTTCTAATTTTCTTTCCTACTTCTCTTTATTTGTTTCTTTTTCTAATTAAATAATATCTTCAATTCTTCTTTGTATTTTCATTTTTATTATCTTACTTTCAACAGAATGTTTGTTTATTTTAGATATTAAGTTTATTTCAATTGCTTCTGCTATGGTTAAGTGGAGTAGCAGCAGCTAGACTTCGCCATAGCAGAATGCCAATATTGTTTGTATTAATTAATTAATTAAGGCATTTATTATTATTATTATTATTATTATTATTATTATTATTATTATTATTATTATTATTATTATTATTATTATTGTTATTATTATTAAATTTTAACGCGCCAATTGCAACGTTATCAGATCTTTTGTTCTAGCTCTTCTAGTTTCTGCGTAATCGGAAATTAATAAAAATTATTTTATTTTTTTATGTTTTATTTTATTTAATAATTTTTAATAAGACTTTCGCCGTAATCAGCGTTTAAACTAAAATTCGACCCAACAACTTATGGTATTCGATCAATTTTGACGGGCCGATTACAACGGTATCGGACTTTTCCTTTAGTTTCGCCGTAATCGGCATTTGAAAAAAAAATTGTTTTAAACGACAGTGCGTATAGATTTTTGAACGGTGATTACAATCACTAAAATAGTTTCGACGTAATCGGCGATTAAACTATAACTCAACAAACGACTTACACTATTCTCTGTCTTTAAACTCAATTTAAACGTATTATTTAATATTTTATATTTTTTAACGACTTTTGACTTAAATACGAGTTTCGCTGTAATCGGAGTTTAAACTAAAATTTGACCCAACAACTTATGGTATTCGATCAATTTTGACGGGCCGATTACAACGGTATCGGACTTTTCCTTTAGTTTCGCCGTAATCGGCATTTGAAAAAAAAATGTTTTAAACGACAGTGCGTATAGATTTTTGAACGGTGATTACAATCAATAAAATAGTTTCGACGTAATCGGCAATTAAACTAAAACTCAACAAACGACTTACACTATTCTCTGTCTTTAAATTCAATTTAAACGTATTATTTATTATTTTATATTTTTTAACGACTTTTGACTTAAATACGAGTTTCGCTGTAATCGGAGTTTAAACTAAAATTTGACCCAACAACTTATGGTATTCGATCAATTTTGACGGGCCGATTACAACGGTATCGGACTTTTCCTTTAGTTTCGCCGTAATCGGCATTTGAAAAAAAAATGTTTTAAACGACAGTGCGTATAGATTTTTGAACGGTGATTACAATCAATAAAATAGTTTCGACGTAATCGGCGATTAAACTAAAACTCAACAAACGACTTACACTATTCTCTGTCTTTAAATTCAATTTAAACGTATTATTTATTATTTTATATTTTTTAACGACTTTTGACTTAAATACGAGTTTCGCTGTAATCGGAGTTTAAACTAAAATTTGACCCAACAACTTATGGTATTCGATCAATTTTGACGGGCCGATTACAACGGTATCGGACTTTTCCTTTAGTTTCGCCGTAATCGGCATTTGAAAAAAAAATGTTTTAAACGACAGTGTTTATAGATTTTTGAACGGTGATTACAATCACTAAAATAGTTTCGACGTAATCGGCAATTAAACTAAAACTCAACAAACGACTTACACTATTCTCTGTCTTTAAATTCAATTTAAACGTATTATTTATTATTTTATATTTTTTAACGACTTTTGACTTAAATACGAGTTTCGCTGTAATCGGAGTTTAAACTAAAATTTGACCCAACAACTTATGGTATTCGATCAATTTTGACGGGCCGATTACAACGGTATCGGACTTTTCCTTTAGTTTCGCCGTAATCGGCATTTGAAAAAAAAATGTTTTAAACGACAGTGCGTATAGATTTTTGAACGGTGATTACAATCACTAAAATAGTTTCGACGTAATCGGCGATTAAACTAAAACTCAACAAACGACTTACACTATTCTCTGTCTTTAAATTCAATTTAAACGTCTTATTTATTATTTTATATTTTTTAACGACTTTTGACTTAAATACGAGTTTCGCTGTAATCGGCATTTAAACTAAAATTTGACCCAACAACTTATGGTATTCGATCAATTTTGACGGGCCGATTACAACGGTATCGGACTTTTCCTTTAGTTTCGCCGTAATCGGCATTTGAAAAAAAAAATGTTTTAAACGACAGTGCGTATAGATTTTTGAACGGTGATTACAATCACTAAAATAGTTTCGACGTAATCGGCGATTAAACTAAAACTCAACAAACGACTTACACTATTCTCTGTCATTAAACTCAATTTAAACGTATTACTTATTATTTTATATTTTTTAACGACTTTTAACTTAAATACGAGTTTCGCTGTAATTGGAGTTTAAACTAACATTTGACCCAACAACTTATGGTATTCGATCAGTTTTGACGGGCCGATTACAACGGTATCGGACTTTTCCTTTAGTTTCGCCGTAATCGGCATTTGAAAAAAAAATGTTTTAAACGACAGTGCGTATAGATTTTTGAACGGTGATTACAATCACTAAAATAGTTTCGACGTAATCGGCGATTAAACTAAAACTCAACAAACGACTTACACTATTCTCTGTCTTTAAACTCAATTTAAACGTATTATTTATTATTTTATATTTTTTAACGACTTTTGACTTAAATACGAGTTTCGCTGTAATCGGCGTTTAAACTAAAATTTGACCCAACAACTTATGGTATTCGATCAATTTTGACGGGCCGATTACAACGGTATCGGACTTTTCCTTTAGTTTCGCCGTAATCGGCATTTGAAAAAAAAATGTTTTAAACGACAGTGCGTATAGATTTTTGAACGGTGATTACAATCACTAAAATAGTTTCGACGTAATCGGCGATTAAACTAAAACTCAACAAATGACTTACACTATTCTCTGTCTTTAAACTCAATTTAAACGTATTATTTATTATTTTATATTTTTTAACGACTTTTGACTTAAATACGAGTTTCGCTGTAATCGGCGTTTAAACTAAAATTTGACCCAACAACTTATGGTATTCGATCAATTTTGACGGGCCGATTACAACGGTATCGGACTTTTCCTTTAGTTTCGCCGTAATCGGCATTTGAAAAAAAAATGTTTTAAACGACAGTGTTTATAGATTTTTGAACGGTGATTACAATCACTAAAATAGTTTCGACGTAATCGGCAATTAAACTAAAACTCAACAAACGACTTACACTATTCTCTGTCTTTAAATTCAATTTAAACGTATTATTTATTATTTTATATTTTTTAACGACTTTTGACTTAAATACGAGTTTCGCTGTAATCGGAGTTTAAACTAAAATTTGACCCAACAACTTATGGTATTCGATCAATTTTGACGGGCCGATTACAACGGTATCGGACTTTTCCTTTAGTTTCGCCGTAATCGGCATTTGAAAAAAAAATTGTTTTAAACGACAGTGCGTATAGATTTTTGAACGGTGATTACAATCACTAAAATAGTTTCGACGTAATCGGCGATTAAACTATAACTCAACAAACGACTTACACTATTCTCTGTCTTTAAACTCAATTTAAACGTATTATTTAATATTTTATATTTTTTAACGACTTTTGACTTAAATACGAGTTTCGCTGTAATCGGAATTTAAACTAAAATTTGACCCAACAACTTATGGTATTCGATCAATTTTGACGGGCCGATTACAACGGTATCGGACTTTTCCTTTAGTTTCGCCGTAATCGGCATTTGAAAAAAAAATGTTTTAAACGACAGTGCGTATAGATTTTTGAACTGTGATTACAATCACTAAAATAGTTTCGACGTAATCGGCGATTAAACTAAAACTCAACAAACGACTTACACTATTCTTTGTCTTTAAACTCAATTTAAACGTATTATTTATTATTTTATATTTTTTAACGACTTTTGACTTAAATACGAGTTTCGCTGTAATCGGAGTTTAAACTAAAATTCGACCCAACAACTTATGGTATTCGATCAATTTTGACGGGCCGATTACAACGGTATCGGACTTTTCCTTTAGTTTCGCCGTAATCGGCATTTGAAAAAAAAAATTGTTTTAAACGACAGTGTTTATAGATTTTTGAACGGTGATTACAATCACTAAAATAGTTTCGACGTAATCGGCATTTGAGAATATTCGCATAATTCTATATTTACTCTTCACCGCATTATCACCCAATTACCCTCCCTGAATTTTTAGCGCACGTGATAAATCACGTGCGCAACTCGCCACAGTGTGCATTTCACGAACATGGAATGCAAAACACAAAGGTAACAGCTCTAAATGTCACAGCCAAATAATTTACAATGCATTTATGTAGATGCATCTCACCCTTGCTTTGATTTGTGCAAGTCGTGTGTCTGTGGCAACAAGACAGCAATCGATTCATTTCTTGTCTTTGAGACAAAGTCGAATAGAAATCCATAAGGATGTCATGATACGCCGTTTCGGATTTTCGGAGGTGGCTTACGGTTTCCAAGTTGCGAGGATTCAACACACGCAAGGATAAGATAAGCTGATAACACAACCATGATTCACCCTTAAACATACAAGGGAGATCGCTCAAGCACGATACTCTGTGCCAGGCCCGGATTGAGAGCCCTTTTGGCAACTGGATCAAAAGCTGCTAATTGTACTAAAAACCATTTGTCGCAATTTAATGCGACAGCCAAGTCGTAAATTTCAAACGGAACTATTCGAATTGCGTTGCTAATGCAATAGTGTGGCTCGCGACTTGATTTATTGAATTTTTCTGCTGGAAATGTCACTAACAAACTACTTCGGATTATGATATGACGAATTTTTTTAGCGTCATTTCAATTTCACATGCGATGGCTGGGAAAAATTGAATTGTATTAAAATGGAAGCTTGTTTACACAAAGGTTTTATTTATTCAAGCTGAATCTAATCGGAACAAGGTTTTTTAATCACTATTTCTATTATTGTGGAAAAAATAAACGTGATCATAGGGTGGGTCACTAACCTATTTATGAAATTAACAACAAGTAGATAGTTAAGTATGTCCTAATCAAACTTTTTGAATTATATATAATTATACTAGTGACAAAAATTTACACACTAACCCGGCGCATCCACCAAAATGACAAACATCAAATTTTGAGAACCAATACAAGTAAATATCTAATTTTTTTTTAATTTAAAATGTTTCAAATGTTTGGTACAATTTAATTTTATTTTATTTAAATAATTAAATAATTAATTTTGGTAAATTTTTGATTTGAGTTCAAAATACTGTTTGCAAAGAAACGGAAAAAATTCGGGATAATTTAATGTTTTAGGAAACTAGTAACTATTTTCAAACAGTTTGAAATGTTTTCATAGAATTGTGTAAACATTTCTGGAATCACATTGTTTCAGGTATTTTTGTTTGATATTACAAAAATAATTTTTAATATAAGTTGTAATTCAAAAAGTAAGATCAAAGAGCAAATTATAGCATTTTATTTATCTCACAACAATTTATAAACGCTACAAGTTTTATAAAATTAGTGTTTTTGGAACTATATTTTTTTTGACTTTATATACAGGATGATTCAGTTGAAAGTATATTTTACAGTATTTCACAAACTATTAGTCGCACTTTTAATATTAAATACATTATATCTAGCATGTGAAATTTTTCAGAATATTTTAAGCCTTTTCTTATTAATTATTTAAAAAATATAATATACAATCGCCACTTATAAAAAAGGCAAGATAAAAAAACTTAAGCTCTTTGAATGTATCTACTTACCATTAAAGTTTTTAACTTTATTACTTTATTACTTCTTTATGTGATTCTTTTACTTTCTTTTTTAAATTTTTTATATATATTTATTAATTAAAAGAGTTAACAAAAATGTCGTTTTCCATTTAAAAAAAATTATTATAGTTTAATAAAGTATGTTTTTAACTATAAGGAATTGTAGTAAAATTCAGAAAAAATTACTGGCAAAAAAATATAAAGTATTATTATTATTAAATTATTATTTTTCGAGATATAGCGACAACATACTTTTTGGTAGACTAACCCTGTATATATAAACGTAATACAAAAAATATCCATTCGATTTTAATAAAATTTCAGCATTTCATTTATCTCACAACAATTTATAAACGTTACAAGTTTCATAAAAGTAATTTTTTTGAAACTATTTTTTTGTCTTGATATACAGGATGATTCTGTTGAAAGTATATTTTACCGTATCTCACAAACTATTAGTCGGACTTTTAATATTAAATACTTTATATTTTTTTCTAGCATGTGAATTTTGTCAGAAATTTGTAAGCCTTTTTTATTATTGATATTAATATTTAAGAATCTATAAAGTAAAAAATCAGGGAATCAAATAAAGTAAAAGTGTTAAAAAATTATTGATAATTTTACACTAAAGCCTTTTGTTCGTGCTTTGTTTTATAAGGAGTGATTTTTTTCATTTAATTTTTGTGTTTAGTTTTTATACTTATTGTTTTTAAACTAATTATTTAAAAAATGTAATATAAGATTTTTGTGGGTACTTTATCACTAAGTTTTTTAACTTTTTATTACTTCATTGCTTCTTTATGTGATTCTTATACTTTCTTTTTTTAATTTTTTATTTTTATTGGAAAGATAAAGGAGTATACTATTAAAAAGAATTAACAAAAATGTCGTTTGCTATTTAAAAAAAATATTATAGTTTAATGTAATTTTTATTCGCATGTATTATGCAGCAAGTTTGATTTAATTATTTTCGGACACGTTTTTTTAAATTGACTTACAGGGTGAGTCTGTTAAAGTATGTTTTTAAGTATAAGGAATTGTAGTAAAATTCAGAAAAAATTACAGGCAAAAAAATATAAAGTGTTTAACAGCAAACGCTGAATTGTCTGTTATTTTAGTTTTAGAGACATAGTGAAAATATACTTTTGATAGACTAACCCTGTATGTACGTAACTCAAAGTTATCCATCTCTTAATGAGAGTTCGGCATTTTATTTATCTCATAACAACTGTAAATTTTTATAACTAAGAAATTCAATTCAACTAAGTATTTAACAGTAAACGCTGAATTTTCTGTAATTATTTGTTTTTGTGATATAGTGAAAATACACTTTTGGTAGACTAACCCTGTATGCACATAGGTAACGCAGAGAATATCGATTGGATTTTAATAAAAATTCAGCATTTTACTTATCTTAAAAGAACGATAAACATTTTTTTTTTAATATAAGTAACTCAAAGAGCATTCATTCGATCGTAATGAAATTTTAACATTTTATTTATCTCACAACAATTTATAAACGCTACAAGTTTCATAAAAGTAATTTTTTTTTAAACAATTTTTTTTCTCTTGATATACAGGATGATTCTGTTGAAAGTATATTTTACCGTATCTCACAAACTATTAGTCGCACTTTTAATATTAAATACTTACTATATTTTTCTCTAGCATATGTATTTTGGCAGAATTTTTTATTATTGAGATTAATAATTAAGAATCTAAAAGTTAAAAATCAGGGAATCAAATAAAGTAAAAATGTTAAAAAATTATTGATAATTGTTCGTGCTTTGTTTTATAAGGAGTGATTTTTTACATTTAATTTTTTGTTTAGTTTTTGTACTTATTGTTTTCAAACTAATTATTTAAAAAATATAATATAAGCTTTATCATTAAGTTTTTTGAATTTTTATTACTTCATTGCTTCCTTATGTGATTTTATCCGCATGTGTTATACAGGGTGTTAGATTCAGTTTTTATGGAACATGTTTTTTTTTTAAATTGACATATACAGGGTAAGTCTATTAAAAGTATATTTTCAACTATACGTAATTTTTGTAAAATTCTGAAAAAATTACGGGCACAGAAAAAAATATAAAGTGTTTAACAGCAAACGCTGAATTGTTGTTATTTTAATTTTAGAGATATAGTGAAAATATATTTTTGGTAGACTAACCCTGTACGTACGTAACTCAAAGTTATCCATTCAATTTTAATAAAAGTTCGGCATTTTATTTATCTCATAACAACTGCAAATTTTTATAACTAAGAAATTCCTAGCATTTTTTGTGGTAAATATTTGAAACCAGCTTTAAATGTTTTCAAGGAATTGTAAGAATTGCACAAAGAGTGAGTAAACACTATCGATTGAGTAAATGGTTCTGGAATCACAGTTTAAACATCTTTTTCTAGGTATTCTCATTTGATCTCCTGATCACGTAGCGAATATCTAAAACTGGCTTTCTTTGTGGAAATTTTCCGGAAATGGAGCCACTGGTTTAAATAATTATTTCATGCCAGAAAATCGATTTTATGAAGCCTCCTCGCAATCAATACAAGTTTATTAAATTAAACTAGTTTTTTCAGCGCTTTCCAACAAAAGCCACTTTAATTATTAAAAAATGCATTGTGTGCATCGTGCAATTAATTACCGATAATAGAACGTGCTTGATTATCGCTGTCATTTGCACGTCACTGTCCGTAATGATGTTAATTTCAATTAAAAAGCTCGCTACACACAATAACTAAAAAAAAATCGAAGGAATAGTGATGGGAAAAGCATCAGGTTGTTTTTATCCAGGAAAATCCAGGCGTAATGCGTCAAAAGCGTCCCGAAGGACGATCCTGGCTATAGTCCTGACCCTGCAGGACCCTCGCAATGTCTCCGTAAATATCCAGGAAAGTTTATACACAAGTTCACAAAGCGAGCATTATTTACATCGAGGGTAAACAACATGTGTACATTTTGCTGAAAAGTGTAGGTATTATAAATTTTTGTACTTTACTGATCAAAAAACCCGAGGGAAGTTGCCAAAGTTTCAATAAAAATTAATACGACTTTCTGGAAGGTTTCACTTTCAGAGATGTGACGGATTATTGATGACAAAACGAATGACTCGGTATCAATTTGTAAAAGGAGTGAATTCGGGAAAAGTAAGAAATGCTAATAAAAGTTTTATTTTTAAAGAACTTTGGTACTCAAGTTTATTGTAAATATTTTAGTCTTTTTGTAGTTGCAAATAGAACTAAATGAAAAGTTTGTGGAATATACTGAATTGTTTGAAAATTACGTGATTGCTGTAATTATGAAACTTGAGTGTTTTGACATTCTAAAATTTTAAATTGGAACAATCAATGATTTCTAATGAATATTTCAGCCATTGAAAACGTCTATCATCTTTCAATTTCAATTGTGTATAAGTGAGAAATTATTTATTAGATTTATTAAATTCAAATATCAGAGTTCGAAAATGTATTTCTGACTTTTACCTAAATTTATCAATGTTCTTCGACACTTGAAGACTAATTTTTAATTTGCTACGTTAGCAAAAACATTCACTGAAAATTATAAAAAATTCTAGTACTTTATTGAATAACCGCACTAATTTTTATAAAATTACTTCATTCGAGGGTCAGTTGTACTTTTCCTTCTTTAAGAATTTATTTTTCTAAATTGAAGGAATTTTAGTTCCTAAGTGGACAATCTTTATTTTTAAACAAAAATATGCTTGATGAATTTAAATATAAAGTTACCTGGAAAAAAACGTCAATTTTATACCATGCGATCGAAAATGTACTCAATTAGAGCAAGCCTTGAAAGTGAGTGTAACTTTAGCCACAGACGACATAACCTCAAAAGTGCGGCCATAAATAAATGGCTAAGTTGTGGCTAATGTTCTGCACACACAGCTTGCTCCAAGTTAGTACAATTTTGATCTCATGGTATAAAAAAATTGCTTTGTGTCCCATAAACTATTGGACAAACTCCTACATTATTCAATTTTTATAACAAACTTTTTTTTAAGTTGTTTTAGAAATCTGGTCGTGTTATAAATGAAAATACTTATTTTATTTAGTTTTCCCTAAATTTTAAACAAACTGTGCAATCTTCAAAAAACTTCTGCAAATAATTGTTACTACAGTTTTAGTTGTTTTACTTTTCACCAAATATTTCTCAAACTCAAAATAAATTAATAGACGAAAACTTTTTAAGACTACTCATTTTTATGATTACTTTCTAAACTAATAATAATTTTTCTTACGTAAACAGTTTGATTTTAAACGATTTTCTCTTTTAGTTGGAACAAACCAAATCGTCTTAGACTATTTCATTGCTTCTCTCTTTTTTATAAGGTTTTCGTTTTTTTCTTTACCTCATTTGTTGTTTTATTGTTTGTTCTATTCTCTTTTAAACCCGCCTTTAATCATTCTTTTCCCATTTTTTCTTTATTAATGTTTCTGTGTCTTGCAATTAGTTTCTAATCTTTTCGTATTATTACATATTTTTTATTTCTAAATTATTTAATACAGCTTGATTCTTATAACAATACACAGTGCTGGAATTATTTTTGTAAAATTTGATTTTTGGGTTTAGTGTTTATTTTAGGTTGCATTTAAAATCTTTGTCACACCTACAGTCTTACACGAATCACCTTGTATTGTATTTAGACATTGTCATTAGACAAAACCTTATAACTTACCATTTTTTGCGAATGTTTTTTTCAATTTATTTTTTGCTATTTGTTGCTATTATTCAGCATTTTCATTTCGTAGTTTTTCAATCTCTTCTCTGTCTTACTTTGTTTCTTCTAAATAATTGGTTTTCAATGATATTTTCCTTAACAAAAACGATATCAGACGTCTAAGTAGAGTAGTTCAAATTATTTTAAACATTTTTTCGGTATATTTTACGTTTAAATATTAAAAAAAATAATTCTCAACACTTTTTGAAGGTTTATGTTTTACTCTACAGTTTTAACCTCTTGTTTCATTGTTTCTTCCCATTTCCCTATTCATAATAAGAGTAATTTCAATCGTTCTACTTGAACATGTTTACTTGTTTCTTTTTGCGTTTTCGTTTTCTCTTTTAGTTGTAATTTACTGTTTCCTTATTGTTTTTTTAGTTTTTTTTAAATTTAATTTTAATCATTCTTTTCTCAACCCTCTTCTACTTTTTTTTTGTTTATTTGTGTTCATAGTTTGGTTTTTAGTTATATAATCTTTTTTTATTGTTACCAATTTATTTTCTTATAACTCTTACAGTTATACTCTATTTACTTTTTGTTTGTTTTTGTTCCTCCAGCTCTTTTATTTCATAGTTTTTTAAACTTCTGAGCTACTTTGTTGCTCTTTCTTTTGCTTGTTTTCCAAATATTGTAGTTCAAATAGTTACTGTGTATTTATGGCTGTTTTTCACTCTTTCGTGTATTTAATAATTTAATTTCAGCGATTTCTCGGCTAAAAATTATTCAGATCGCCAGACAATAATTTAAATCTATGTTTTTTTCTTTTACATTTATTTTTGATAATTTTAGTCCTGCTAGTTTTACTTTGTCTATTCTTGTTTTTTTTCATTGTGTTGTTATTTTCTGATGACTTCCCACGAGTATAGCAGTGATAAATGTTTTTAGCTATTAAAGTTTAGAACTGAAATTACTTGAAAAAAATGTGTTCTTTTAAAAAATTTCACAATTTTTGCCCTTTTAAAATTTTTTTCAATTAATAATAATACTACTAATAAATTTATTGATGCAATAAAACAAATAGTTTTTACACAAGCCACTAAAATTTCTAGGAGAAACGATTTTAGTTTGGTTTAAAAAATACAAAAAATTTTTTTAAAAAAAGCTTTTATTTAAAAGATGCACTAAAAAGTATAAAATAATGTATTTCAATCACAGGAGAATAATTTTTCTTACAGGTTAAAATTCTAAAATTTATAAAAGCTTTGGGAGTTATAAAACTACGGCATTACAGAATTACTTTGTTCAGTTGACAACTCTTTTATAAATTTTAGAATTTTAACTTGTAAGAAAAAATATTCGCCTGTGATTGAAATACAATATTTTTTACTTTTTAGTGCATCTTTTAATTAAAAACTTTTTTTAAAGCATTTTTTAAATATTTTTCTTTTATTACTGATTTTATTTCGATGTAATCAATGACTATGCTTGTAAATTGTGTATCACTCTGAGACAAATAAATCATTATTATTGTTATTATTATTATTATTATTATTATTATTATTATTATTATTTTAATAATTATGTGAACTGCAAAGTAGAAAAATAGAATATACAGGGTGTCTATTAAAAATAACATTTAATTATATTTCCTTAGCGTTTGTAAATATACATTATATTTTTCTCTGCATGTATTTTTATTTCACAATTTTTCTATAATTAAGTAATTAATTAATTTTAATTCAATTAATTATTACTTGATATGTCATTTTAGAACATTTATCAAACATTAATAGCCTCAAAAAATAATTAATTTAGTTATAACTTATAACTAGAAATTCAAATAAACGTAATTAATTTTGGTGTAAACATTAATTTCACTAAGAATTTTTTGTTCAAAATATTACTTGACCAGAAATTATAAAAATTAATAATTAAAATTAAATAATTAAAATATTTTCGTATTTTTATTTTATCGATATCCATATTATTTTTACTTAATTAATTGTTATTATTAGGAAGCGTAAAAAAATCTGGAATAATTCACATTCATAGAGCAAAATGTAAAGTATTTAATAGCAAACGCAGATTTATGTACTAAGTTTTTGAAATATAGCAAAAATACTTATTTGAAGAGACTAACCCTGTATATTCATCAATTAGAGGAATGTTTTTGTGACATTAAATTGTTTATTATATTACGAGTACAATTAAAAAAAAACAAAATTTTATTTTTATAAGTAAATAAATTAATTAATTTATAAAGTTTTAATCTATAATTTGTTAATCGCTTAACTACGAAAAATCGTGTCATTTATTCAAATTCGTCACATTTTATTTAGTGAAATAGACTAAGTTTTGAACCTCTGAGTTTTAGGATTATAAATGAAAAAATTAAAAGCTTTAAAAAAGGCACAATATGTGAAATTATTTTTCATGATTTTGTAGGTTTTTCTTTAAAATTTGGATATATATTATACTAACTAACTATACTAACTAACTTTTTTCCATTGGTTTACTGGTTTCTAAAAATTTATAAAAACAGCATTGAACGATTTAGATAATGAATTTCTACAATTTCAGAAACGTTTGTTTAATGCTTGAAATTTTAGAAATCTGAAATTAGAACATAGAATTTATTTAAAATTAATTTGTACAGTACAAATATTTTTTTCTTACAGGTTAAAATTCTAAAATTTATAAAAGCTTTGGGAGTTGTTAACTGAACAAACTAATTCTGTAATGCCGTAGTTTTATAACTCCCAAAGCTTTCATAAATTTTAGAATTTTAACCTGTAAGAAAAAAAATTCTCCTGTGATTGAAATACATTATTTTTTACTTTTTAGTGCATCTTTTACATAAAAGCTTTTAAAAAAAATTTTTTTTTATATATTTTTATTTTTTGCTTTTTAGTCTTTATTTATTGCATAGATTTATTGTTATTACACTGTGCATCTACCGTGACGTCCAAATGACCAACATACCGTCTATGTCGGTATAAGTTACGGTATGTACAAATCGAGAACCCCTTTGTAAACATAACCTAAAATTTAGGGGGTAATTAACTATATAGAATTGCATTGTCACGCAGATTACGTAAGCATGTTAAATTTCATTTCATTGCGACCACAGGAACCCCCTCAAATTTACAAATCGAGAACCCCTTTGTAAACATAACCTAAAACTTCAAAACCCCATTTAACCCCTTTAGGGGTATTTAACTACATAGGATTGCATTGTCACACAGTTTAAGTAAGTTTGCAAAATTTCAATTCAGTGGGACAACGGGAATCCTTTCAAATTTGGCTCTGAAAAAATAACCGGCAGACAGATATAATTGTGAGTTAAATAAATGCTTTTAAAAATGTCCAGAGGTAGGTCTCGGAAATCAATAGGCCGAACATTGCAGGTTTGAATTTGAGTTAATCTGTTGTATATTGTTACACATTATCCATACATTGAAATGGTAAAACAGAAACGTTTATTATTACGATAATGAGAGTAATTAATGGAAAGTCCAAGTCAAATATCTGTTTCGGTCTGCCCCACATGTGTATTTTTTTAACTGAGTAGGTTATATCAGCATCCTCACTTTCAACGTATGTTCACTAATTAGAGGAAACATCCAGTTAACATGTGTTAGTTTACCCAAGGGTATTAGACAGCAAAGGGGAATGAGAGAAGTCGCTGGAAGCGAAGAAATATTTTTTTTATTTTTTCTCGTTACGTTACAATTTTAATTTTCGTGCTAGTCTAGTAAAAGTGTAACTAAGTGTGAGGGCAATAATCTGGGGGTGTCAGTTGGGGGCGGCCAACAAATCTTGGCTGTGTAGATGTCGGACGCATCCTGTGTTTGGACAAGCGCCTTGTTTGTCGATGTTATATTTGAACAGCTCACGGAATGCACGACATTTACATGTCTACTGTATATATAACGAATAAATTAATTCGCTCTAATCTATAAAGTCATAAGTCTTTTTGCGAAACGAAGCCGCCACCAACTGAATAAAATAACTATTAATTTATGCGATTCACATTTTATGTGTTGCATAATTACACGAACGATAGAGTGGAGTTGTTAGGACCAGTAAATGGGAACATAAAAATGATGAAATGGTGCTTTATTCATTACGCTTTTTTGTATTTGGATGGCTCTGTTTGCAGCCGCGGTGGGAAAAGGGCTCGTAACTTCAAATGTAATCGCTATTTCTTTCCATTTGTTTTAATGCTTTTTTATTTTCAAGCCACAATTATTATGCAAGAAGCTAAAATTAATTAAAATATTAACTGTTTTACTATTATTAGCGAGCTGAAGTGATGAGATAAAAATTAGCCCGGCGCATCCACCAAAATTGAAAACAAATTAAAAAATTAACACTAACTCCAAAATATTATTAATTAAGTAGTAATTAAAAGTTCAGACAATTTTATTAAGAAGTTTTTGCTCAAAAGATCGTTTAAAGATCGTTGTTTTAGAATAACTTAAGAAATGATTATATTAATCCCTATTTAAATATTTAAAAATCTGAAATTTTTTTATGCCTCGATTAAAAAATAAAGTGTTTATCCGCAAACGCTGTTCTCTGTGCAACTATTAGAGACAGTAGAGTAAAACATTCTTTTAGCAAATTCAATGTTTTTGTGACCTAAGATTTTTGATTAAATTTAGAGTCAACTTAAAACAGTAAAATTTTACATTTTTAAATGGTAGAAAATTTAACTTAGATATTTTCTTTCGTCCAAATTAGAAAATTTTATTTTTTTGCAATTGCTCATTAGATATGTTTTTTTTTCGTTTGGATGTCTATTGTCATAATATTTACAATATTTAGAAATGTCGAAAAGTACAAATTCCAAAACTACTAGTTAGAAGAAAAAACGATTATTTCCGACGAATTTTTTGCATTTTTTCTATAATTTCTCTTCAAAAACTATCAAAGAAAAACTCTTAAAGGCCCCATTATATTGTATTAACAATGTCAGTCATATTCTATGAGATTTTAATTAGTGTTAGTAAATTGTGTAGTTTTTTTTATCCATTGTAACGTACCATTTTGTAATTTGTAACTTGTAATTTGCATTTACTAGTTTCACTTCATTCTATTTTTAAAAACTTTTATTTAACTCACAATGTTATCTGTCTGTCGGTTATTTTTTCGGAGCCAAATTTTAAAGGGTTCCCGTTGTCCCAGTGAATTGAAATTTTGCATACTCTCTTAATCTGCATGACAATGCAATCCTATGTAGTTAAATGCCCCCTAAAGGGGTTAAATGGGGTTTTGAAGTTGTAGTTTATGTTTATAAAGGGGTTCTCGATTTGTACATACCGTAACTTATATCGACATAGACGGTATGTTGGTCATTTGTACAATAAATAAGGACTAAAAAGCAAAAAAAATAAATATATAAAAATGTTTTTAAAAAAAAACTTTTATTTAAAAGATGCACTAAAAAGTAAAAAATAATGTATTTCAATCACAGGAGAATATTTTTTCTTACAGGTTAAAATTCTAAAATTTATAAAATCTTTGGGAATTATAAAACTACGGCATTACAGAATTACTTTGTTCAGTTGACAACTCCCAAAGCTTTTATAAATTTTAGAATTTTAACCTGTAAGAAAAAATATTTTCTTGTGATTGAAATACATTATTATTTACTTTTTAGTGCACCTTTTAATTAAAAGCTTTTTTTTAAGCATTTTTTTATATATTTCTATTTTATTACTGATTTTATTTCGATGTAATCAATGATTATGCTTGTAAATTGTGTATCACTCTGAGGCAAATAAAACATTATTATTATTATTATTATTATTATTATTATTATTATTATTATTATTATTATTATTATTATTATTATTATTATTTTAATAATTATGTGAACTGCAAAGTAGAAAAATAGAAACTTAGACATAGAAAATTTAATTTAAGAACTATACAGGGTGAGTCTATTAAAATTATCATTTAATTATAATTCCTTAGCGTTTGTAAATATACATAATATTTTTCTCTGCATGTTCTTTTATTTCACAATTTTGCTATAATTAAGTAATTAATTAATATTAATTCAATTAATTATTACTTGTTATGTCATTTTAGAACATTTATCAAATATTAATAGCCTCAAAAAATGATTAATTTAGTTATAAATTATAACTAGAAATTCAAATAAACGTAATTAATTTTGGTGTTAACATCAATTTCACTAAGAATTTTTGGTTCAAAACATTACTTGATCAGAAATTATAAAAATTAATAATATTTTCGTATTTTTATTTTATCGATGTCTATATTACTTTTACTTAATTAATTGTTATTAATTTCTGTACTAAGTTTTTAAAATATAGCAAAAATACTTATTTGAAAAGACTAACCATGTATATTCATCAATTAGACTAATTAGAGGAATGTTTTTGTGACATTAAATTATTTATTATATTACGAGTATAATTCAAAAAAAAAGAAAATTTTACATTTATAAACAAATAAATTAATTAATTTATAAAATTTTAATCTACAATTTGTTAATCGCTTAACTACGAAAAATCGTGGCATTTATTCAAATTCGTCACATTTTATTTAGTGAAATAGACTAAGTTTTGAGCCTCTGAGTTTTAGGATTATAAATGAAAAAATGAAAAGCTTTAAAAAAGGCACAATATGTGAAATTATTTTTCATGATTCTGTAGGTTTTTCTTTAAAATTTGGTAATATATTATACTAACTAACTTTTTTCGATTGGTTTACTGGTTTCTAAAAATTTATAAAAACAGCATTGTACGATTTAGATAATGAATTTCTACAATTTCAGAAATGTTTGGTTTAATGTTTGAAATTTTAGAAATCCGAAATTAGAACATAGAATTTATTTAAAATTAATTAGTACAGTCAAATAGTTGTGTGTAAATTATGAAATTGTTGATTATGTTACAGTTTAACGCAAATTCGCAAATTTTGAAATGTAGGTTAATTTTTTGAAAAAAATTTTGTCATAAAAAGTTGAAATTCTCGAATTAAAAGCAACCGATTAACTATTGAATTTTAGAATTATGTGTAATGAATTATTGAAATAAACTAATCGAAAAAGTTAGGCATTTTATTACATTCAAAAATATCATTTGAATCTTTATGAAGGGCGATAATTTTTTACGATACAACTCTAAAAATAAAATAAAAAGCTCTATAAAAACGCATATGATGTTATTTTTTATGCTTCTACAAGTTTTCTTCCATAATGTGAGTAATATCCGTGAATGTCTTCGATCAGTTTACTTGACTTTCTAATAATTTCCAAAAATATTGTATGGAAACCGTAAAGTAGGAACGTAGCAATTATATATATCATCAGTTTCTAAAATCTCAGAAACGTCTAGTTTAAGATTTAAGTTTATAGATTTATTTTGCAGTTTAATAAAGTAGAAATTCATTTGATTTGTAAACTGTTATCTACAACTAGGACTTATAATAAATTATGAATTTCTCCAATCTAGAATTTTGGAATAAACGGATGTTATAATTGGTTGAAATTTTTGAAATTCCATAAATTGGCTTAGATTTCCACTTTTATGGAATTGCTCCTCCAAGTATGAACCGTTTTCCGCTTTTAGATATTATTTACAACCTCCTCCATTTTAATCGAACTTTATCTTTTCAGGTGAGTCCGGATTAGTGCACTTGTAATTTTCCACACCAGTGACCCATGATGTTCTTCCAAAGGTAATACATTATGATTATGTGTCGTGCCAAAATGTGTAAGAATGTTTAATCTTGGAAGAAAAAAAAGCTAATAAAGCGGACGATAAATCATCAAAAAAACCAAAAGGAATACAAGTCGGATAAATTCTAATTTCCCCCATCTGAATGAATTACGACGCCTGCTTGCCGAATATTTTCTTTTAAAGCAGTCGACTTTTTCGTTCCGCAAATTGCCTCCGGGAATTATCGACATGATTGTCGGTTCTTTCTTCCATTCATTATCATAAATGCACAAAGATGCAACTGAAAATTCCTAATTCCTTTACCTCCAATCTTATTATTGAAATCCTGAAGGAAATGCTTTTCCCGGCATTCAATAAAACAGTGAAAAGCGTTACATAAAGCAAACTTCTCTTTCTGTTTTTTTTTTAAATTTGAATACAATTTCCAAAATGTGTTTTAACTCATTTCATTTGGAAGAAACAACTTCGATCCTTAAACGTGAAAATAAAGAAATAATCAATTGAAGGGAAAAAAATTTTGAAAATTTTAGTCAAATCAAAACTATTTTATTTTTCAAAAAAACAAAATTGCCAAAAATTGCACAATTATGGAATTAAAAATACAGTTTCTGACGTATTTTGGTCCAAATTAAACGAATTTCCAAACAGAATTTAATTCCGTGTTACCGTTTCGATGTTATGGCCAAAAATAGATTACTTTGGGTGCTAACTTTAGCCCCCTACTTAGCACCATTGCTATCTCAGACAATTACAATTCGAATTGAACGAAATTTTCAGACAAGGTTTATCTCACTGAAACTAGACGTAAAATACACTAAATATACAAAAATTTTAGTTTTCAAAAACAAAATTTGTCATTTTTTGGATGTGAAACAATCTAAAAAATCTTACTTCAGTTGGAAGAAATAACAATTTCGACCCTTAAACCCGGAAATAACACACTAATTAATTGAAAAGACAGAGGTTTAAACATGTGTCAAAAATTTTTGTCATATCGGAACTAAATTACATATTTTTCAAAAAAAAAATTGCCAAAAAATGTACAATTTTGGAAATAAAAATAAAATGTCAGGCGTATTTTATGTCAAATTAAACGAGTTTGCAAACAGAAGTTAATTCCGAGATAGCGTTTCAAAGTTATGGCCAAAAATAGATTAGCCTCTATTTAGCACCATTGTTATCTCAGACAATTGCAATCCGAATTGAACGAAATTCTCAGACAATTTTTATCTCATTAAAACCAGACTAAAAATACACAAAATATAAAAAAAATTACTTTTGAAAAACAAAATTTGTCATTTTTTTGGATTAGAATATAATTTCAAAAATGTCACTCACTTTAGTTGGAGGAAATAACGATTTCGATCAATAAATCCGGAAATAAAAAATTATTAATTGAATAGAGAGCGGTTTATACAAATGTTGAAAATGTTAGTCAATTCAGAGATAAATTATTTTTCGAAAAAAAAAACAAAATTCTTAAAAATTGCACGATTTGGAAAATAAAAATAAAATTTCCGACGTATTTTGACCTAAATTACACGAATTTGTAAACAGAATTTAATTCGGAGTTACCGTTTCGAAGTTATGGTGAAAAATAGATTAGATTGGGTGCTAACTTTAGCCCACTACTTAGCACCATTGCTAACTCAGACAATAACAATCCGAATTGAACGAAATTTTCAGACAATTTTTATCTCATTAAAACCAGACTAAAAATACACATAATATAAAAAAAACTACTTTTGAAAAACAAAATTTGTCATTTTTTTAGATTAGAATATAATTTCAAAAATGTCACTCACTTTAGATGGAAGAAATAACTATTTCGATCCTTAAACCCGGAAATAAAAAAATATTAATTGAATAGAGACTGGTTTAAACATGTGTTGAAAATTTTAGCCAATTCAGAGATAAATTATTAAAAAAAAAAACAAAATTGCTAAAACTTGCACGATTTGGAAAATAAAAATAAAGTGTCTGACGTATTTTGACCCAGATTACACGAATTTACCAACAGAATTTAATTCCGACTTACTGTTTCAAAGTTATGGCAAAAAATAAATTAGTGTGGGTGCTAACTTTAGCCCCCTGTTTAGTACCATTGCTATCACAGACAATTACAATCCAAATTAAACGAAATTTTTAGACAATGTTTAGGTCATTGAAACTAGACGAAAAATACACAAAATTTTCAAAAATTTGCTTTTTGACAAACAAAAGTTGTCGTTTTTTTGAATTTGAAAGTAATTTCAAAAATGTGTTTATCTCACTTCAGTTGGAAAAAATAACAATTTTGATCCTTAAACCCGAAAATAAACAATTAATTAATTGAATAGAGTGAAGTTTAAAAACGTTTGAAAATTTTAATCAGAAAATCAGAACTAAATTGTTTAAAAAAAAACAAAATTGCTAAAAATTGCACGATTTGGAAAATAAAAATAAAGTGTCTGACGTATTTTGACCCAAATTACACGAATTTACCAACAGAATTTAATTCCGACTTACTGTTTCAAAATTATGACAAAAAATAAATTATTGTGGGTGCTAACTTTAGCCCCCTATTTAGCACCAGTGCTATCACAGACAATTACAATCCAAATTAAACGAAATTTTTAGACAATGTTTAGGTCATTGAAACTAGGCGAAAAATGCATAAAATTTTCAAAAATTTGCTTTTTGACAAACAAAATTTGTCGTTTTTTTGAATTTGAAAGTAATTTCAAAAATGTGTTTATCTCACTTCAGTTGGAAAAAATAACAATTTTGACCCTTAAACCCGGAAATAAACAATTAATTAATTGAATAGAGTGAAGTTTAAAAACGTTTGAAAATTTTAATCAGAAAATGAGAACTAAATTGTTTTCAAAAAAAAAAAAAATTGCTAAAAATTGCACGATTTGGAAAATAAAAATAAAGTGTCTGACGTATTTTGACCCAGATTACACGAATTTACCAACAGAATTTAATTCCGACTTACTGTTTCAAAATTATGACAAAAAATAAATTAGTGTGGGTGCTAACTTTAGCCCCCTATTTAGCACCATTGCTATCAAACAATTACAATCCAAATTAAACGAAATTTTTAGACAATGTTTAGGTCATTGAAACTAGGCGAAAAATGCATAAAATTTTCAAAAATTTGCTTTTTGACAAACAAAATTTGTCGTTTTTTTGAATTTGAAAGTAATTTCAAAAATGTGTTTATCTCACTTCAGTTGGAAAAAATAACAATTTTGATCCTTAAACCCGGAAATAAACAATTAATTAATTGAATAGAGTGAAGTTTAAAAACGTTTGAAAATTTTAATCAGAAAATGAGAACTAAATTGTTTTCAAAAAAAAAAAAATTGCTAAAAATTGCACGATTTGGAAAATAAAAATAAAGTGTGACGTATTTTGACCCAGATTACACGAATTTACCAACAGAATTTAATTCCGACTTACTGTTTCAAAGTTATGACAAAAAATAAATTAGTGTGGGTGCTAACTTTAGCCCCCTATTTAGCACCAGTGCTATCACAGACAATTACAATCCAAATTAAACGAAATTTTTAGACAATGTTTAGGTCATTGAAACTAGACGAAAAATACACAAAATTTTCAAAAATTTGCTTTTTGACAAACAAAAGTTGTATTTTTGAATTTGAAAGTAATTTCAAAAATGTGTTTATTTCACTTTAGTTGGAAGAAATAACGATTTCGATCCTTAAACCCGGAAATAAAAAATTACTAATTAAATAGAGAAAGGTTTATACATGTGTTGAAAATTTTAGTCTATTCAGAGATAAATTATTTTTCAAAAAAAAAACCAAAATTGTTAAAAATTGCACGATTTGGAAAATAAAAATAAAGTTTCTGACGTATTTTGACCCAAATAACACGAATTTAATTCCGACTTACTGTTTCCAAGTTATGACAAAAAATAAATTAGTCTGGGTGCTAACTTTAGCCCCCTATTTAGCACCATTGCTATTGCAGTTAATTACAATCCGAATTGAACGAAATTTTCAGACAATGTTTATCTCAGTGAAACTAGACAGAAAATACACAAAATACTTAAATTTTAAAATTCAGGTGTGTTTATTTTACTTTAATTAGCAAGAGTAGACTAAGCATTTTTTTAAATTTTTTTTCATTCAAGATTAATTTTGCTCTAAAAATCTTATTACTAAAATTCCAAATCAAATGCCTTTCCCGACATTCAATAAAACAGTGAAAAAGCGTTGCATAAAGCGAACGCCTTCAAATACAAAACATATTCCATACACCATTTAACTTTACGCTTATCTGTGGAGAATGATGCGAAAGGTCGACGATCTTGCATCACATTTCTTCCACTTGGCTACGTTTATGCTTTTACAACACTTTTTTTTTCAAAATCATTAATTCAAAAAAAGAAGATTCCATTTGATCCCGACGCTTTAAATTACTTCCTGCTTCGTCAATCCTTCGGTTCTTTTCCTGCCGAAAAACCTCATCGATTGGTGGAGTATTACCTCCAGACATGCTTCCATTAAGCTCCGTTTTTCGCCGAAATGAAACACTCAGAGATTACCTAAACTGCACAAAACTAGTTTTGCCCCCAATCAAATTATTCATACGTATAGTTCCTATTAAGAAAGTTTGTTTCCACTCGCCTTATTCTTGTTATATGCAAATATCCCTGCACTGAATTTAATGTAGAACGGATGCAAATTGTTTTATTACCATAATCATGCGCCATGTTTGAATTTTTCACTCAACGGAAGCTTGATTGGAAGAATTAAGGGACAAACTTTGGGTTGCAGAAAAAAAAACAAAATTACTAATTTCTATACTAGGAAAAATAAAAATAGTGTTTCTATTGTTATGAAAGAAACAAAAAAAAACACAAAAAAATAAAAAAATTTAAATTTTGTTTTTCGAAATTTAAATATCGTCTCTAACGTATTTTGGTCTAAATTACACGAATTTGCCAATAGAATTTAATTCGGAGTTACCGTTTCGAAGTTATGGCCTAAAATAGATTAGTTTAGGTGCTAACTTATTTAGCCCCCTATTTAGCACCATTGCTGTCTTAGACAATTATGACTCGAAAATAGACAAAAAATAAAAAAATCTGAACTGGAATTCAAAATTTTTAAGTTTTCTGGATAAGAATCTAATTTCCAAAATGTGTTTATCTCACTTTATTTGGAAGAAATAACAATTACGATCTTTAAACCCGTAAATAAAAAAAATATTAATTTAACAGAAAAAGGTTTAAACATGACTGTTGAAAATTGTGGTCAAATCGGAATTAAATTTTTTTCAAAAAAACAAAATTGCTTTATTTTGGAAATAAAAATAAAGTTTCTGACGTATTTTGGTTCAAATTACACGAATTTGCCAATAGGATTTAATTTCGAGTTATCAGTTTGAAGTTATGATTAAAAATATGCTAATTTTAGCCTTCTCTTTATCACCAATTATAACCCGACTTGAACGAAATTTTCAGACAATGTTTATCTCGCTGAAACTGGACGGAAAATACACAAAAATTACAACTCAAATTTCTATTGGATTTGAATAAAATTTTCAAAATGCGTTTATCTAACTTCAGTTAGACGAAATAAGTATTTCGATCGTTAAACCTGGAAATAGAAAATTAATTAACTGAAGAGAGAGAATTTTAAACAAGTTATGAAAATTTTATGTAATTCGCGACTAAATTATTTTTCAAAAAAAAACAAAATTGCCTAAAATTACACAATTTTCAAAATTAAAAACGTATTTTGGCCCAAGTTACACGAATTTGCCAACAGAATTTAATTCCGAGTTACCGTTTCGAAGTTATGGCCTAAAATAGATTAGTTTAGGTGCTAACTTATTTAGCCCCCTATTTAGCACCATTGCTGTCTTAGACAATTATGACTCGAAAATAGACAAAAAATATAAAAATCTGAACTGAAACACAAAATTTTTAATTTTTCTGGATAAGAATATAATTTTCAAAATGTGTTTATCTCACTTTATTTGGAAGAAATAACAATTACGATCTTTAAACCCGTAAATAAAAAAATTATTAATTTAACAGAAAAAGGTTTAAACATGACTGTGTTGAAAATTGTGGTCTAATCGGAATTAAATTTTTTTCAAAAAAACAAAATTGCTTTATTTTGGAAATAAAAATAAAGTTTCTGACGTATTTTGGTTCAAATTACACGAATTTGCCAATAGGATTTAATTTCGAGTTATCGGTTTGAAGTTATGATTAAAAATATGCTAATTTTAGCCTTCTCTTTATCACCAATTATAACCCGACTTGAACGAAATTTTCAGACAATGTTTATCTCGCTGAAACTGGACGGAAAATACACAAAAATTACAACTCAAACTTCTATTGGATTTGAATAAAATTTTCAAAATGCGTATATCTAACTTCAGTTAGACGAAATAAGTATTTCGATCGTTAAACCTGGAAATAGAAAATTAATTAACTGAAGAGAGAGAATTTTAAACAAGTTATGAAAATTTTATGTAATTCGCGACTAAATTATTTTTCAAAAAAAAACAAAATTCCCTAAAATTACACAATTTTCAAAATTAAAAACGTATTTTGGCCCAGGTTACACGAATTTGCCAACAAAATTTAATTCCGAGTTACCGTTTCGAAGTTATGGCCTAAAATAGATTAGTTTAGGTGCTAACTTATTTAGCCCCCTATTTAGCACCATTGCTGTCTTAGACAATTATGACTCGAAAATAGACAAAAAATATAAAAATCTGAACTGGAACACAAAATTTTTAATTTTTCTGGATAAGAATCTAATTTCCAAAATGTGTTTATCTCACTTTATTTGGAAGAAATAACAATTACTATCTGTAAACCCGTAAATAAAAAAATTATTAATTTAACAGAAAAAGGTTTAAACATGACTGTGTTGAAAATTGTGGTCTAATCGGAATTAACTTTTTTCAAAAAAACAAAATTGCTTTATTTTGGAAATAAAAATAAAGTTTCTGACGTATTTTGGTTCAAATTACACGAATTTGCCAATAGGATTTAATTTCGAGTTATCGTTTTGAAGTTATGATTAAAAATATGCTAATTTTAGCCTTCTCTTTATCACCAATTATAACCCGACTTGAACAAAATTTTCAGACAATGTTTATCTCGCTGAAACTGGACGGAAAATACACAAAAATTACAACTCAAATTTTTATTGGATTTGAATAAAATTTTCAAAATGCGTATATCTAACTTCAGTTAACCTGGAAATAGAAAATTAATTAACTGAAAAGAGAGAATTTTAAACAAGTTATGAAAGTTTTATGTAGATCGTAACTAAATTATTTAAAAAAAAAAAAATTGCCTAAAATTACACAATTTTCAAAATTAAAAACGTATTTTGGCCCAAGTTACACGAATTTGCCAACAGAATTTAATTCGGAGTTACCGTTTCGAGGTTAAGGCCAAAAATAAGTTAGTTTAGGTGCCAACATTGCTCTCCCTGACAATTACAATCTGAATTGAACGAAATTTTCAGACAATGTTTATGTCACTGAAACTAGACAGAAAATGCATAAAGAACAAAAAAATACTCTAAATTTTGAAACTTCAAATTTGACATTTGAAATCGGAACAAAATTATTTTTCAAAAAAATAATAAAATTTACACAATTTTCGAAATGAAAATAACGTCACTAAACTATTTTCGTCCAAATTGCACCAGTTTGCAAACAGAATTTTATTCGGAGTTATCGTTTTGAAGTTATGGCCAAAAACAGCTTAGTTTAGGTGCTAACTTTAACCCTCTATGTAGCACCATGGCTATCTCAGACAATTACAATCCGAATTGGGCGAAATTTTCAGACAATGTTTATCTCACTGAAACTAAACGAAAAATACACAAAAATAAAAAATCTGAATTTTGAAACTCAAAATTTAGTGTTTTTTTTTTATCCAAAATGTGTTTATCTCACTTTCAAGTAGATGAATCAACAATTTCGATGTTTAAACCTAGAAATAAAAAAGCAATTAATTGAAGAGAAAAATTCAAACATGTTTTGAAAGTTTTATTTAAATTGGAACTAAACTTTTAAAAAAAAGCAACAAAATTGCTAAAAATTACACAATTTTGGAAATGAAAACAACGTTTCTAACGTATTTTGCTCCAAACTACACGAATTTGCAAACCGAATTTTATTCCGAGTTACCGTTTCAAAGTTATAGCCAAAAATTGGTTAGTTTGGGTGCTAACTTTAGCACCATTGCTATCTCAGACAATTTCAGTCCGAATTGTAGGAAATTTTCAAACAACGTTTATCTCACTGAAACTTGAGGGAAAATAACAAAATACAAAAATCTGGATTGCGAAACTCAAAATTGCTCCTTTTTTGGATTTTTAGATAATCCCACTTTAATTAGCAAGTGTAATCTAATCAATTTTTTATTGTTTTCATTCAACATTTATTTTACAAAAAATTTGGATTTATTTCCGATTTATTCCCTGAAAAAATGTGCAGGGATGCCAGATTTTTAAATTTTTTTAGATTCAAATTTTTACGATTTTTCCTTGTTTCTACAGACTCAAATGAGGCTACAATTAACTCTTAGAAATGTGTACAAAGTACGGGGTTTAATATTCAAATACAAATACTTTGTGATCAACTTTTATTATTTATTTATATCGTACTTGTGTGAGTTACAAAATATCGTTCTATAACCAGTAAAACTGATTTATCATTGACTTCTTTTGGTAGAAAACTGAGCAAAGGAATACATATTTCAATTATACCAAAAATTAGGATTATTTTAGTTCTAGTTTGAAAAAAAAAATGATAGAAGTTGATTTCACGCAGTGGAAACTTCGCACTAATTTGGTCGGGACATAATGGAATGCGACCTGTGTTACCACCTATAGACCAGCTATTTGGGCACTCTGCCATGAAATTGCAAGGTATGCCGCTAAGATTTTACAAAACATCCAGTCCAATTTAAATTAATTTTGTTGAAATTGGAGGCTCACCCACAAAAAATTACTTGTGTCGGAGTTAATAGACATTTGAGTGAAGGCAGTTGGTTAAAAAGAGAGCTCGCAATTATGTGGGTATTAGAGGGTAGCGAGTGAGTAATTTGGAGCAGCAAAAGCTGCAGCTTATAAAGCTCAATAAATATCGGTAGTGCGTCTTTGGGAAAGGGTTGGAGCAGTTGGTACACCTGCTTGGTTTAAAATATGCCCGAATTGGGATTTTAAACTCAAGGGATCGAGGCTAAAGACGAGGGTTAGCGGTTTACATGAACAGGGCAACTATGAAAAATTTGAGGGAATTTATGGCAGCGTTTAGTTAAACGTTTGCTCTGGGGTTTCTGACGCAGAAAATACAATTAAATCAATAAAATAAAGAATCCAACTTATCAAGTTTAACCCTATTTTTAACATTTTTAAATGTTTCAACACATCCTTTAACCAAAAAATCGTCGAATTGGTTTGAGATAACAGTATTTTTTGGGCGAAATTATCTGAGAACAGAATAACAAATCCTTAAATTAACGAAAGTAATGCTCTCTCTTTTTTTGTTCATTAGTCAAAAATAAGAAACGCAATTATTTTGCCACATTCAATCAAAAATACGAACAAAAACGTCGAATTGTGTCAAAAATCATTTCTTGTCGGGTGTACTTCAAAGCTACTAAACTAAAAAAGGTAAACAGTTAAAGTTCCAGACTTTTCAGAGACGCAATTATTTCGAAAAATCTCACAAAAATCAAGCAAAAATAACTCAACTGAATCGAAAAGTGCATCATTTTGCTTTTCGACTGCTTTAGTATAATTATATTCAGTCAGAAACGCTTTTGATTAGTGAAACTTTGTTAAAAATCAAAAAATCTGTTCAAAATATAGCAATTTTAGCATTTTTCGAGCATTTGAGCAGATTATTGGAACAAAAACGTAGTATCTGCAAAATTTCCTAAACGAAGCTAAACAATCACGACTTTGCTATTTTGGCATTTTTAAAACATGTTTTGTAATTTAGAAACAATTCTTCTACCAAATTTTGTTTCACAAAAGACCGAATTACGGACCGATTAATTGTGTTAAGATGTGACGAAAATTTAAGAGATCAAATCAGTAATTTCAATATGTTTTTGTACGTGGTGTAACCAAAAATGTTGTTATTTTGAGAAATTTTTTTTCAAAATAAACCAAAAAATAATTAATCAAAAAATCTCGAAATTAGTTCAAGATTGAACAATTTTTACATTTTTCGAGGGCTTATATGCACATAATTGAGATAATTTTTGAGAAGTGATTTTATCATTTTTGCCTAATATGTACGATTATTACCACGATTTGTATAGACAAAAGTAATTATTCAAAAAAAATTTGCCATTTGGCTGTGAGAATTGCAAAGTAGCAGCTTTGAAGCTTTTAAAGCTAACAAGCTAAAATGTAGGAAAAAATGTTAAATAGCCATAAAAACATCTTTTCAACCTAATTTGCTCTTATGGCCAAATGGTCAAAATATTTGGTTTTGGGGAGAAAATGGTTATATTGTAGATAAAGAAGAGCAAAAACTTGTAAATGCTGCTATGCATCCATCCAGAAAACTAAATAACTATAACATGGCTACACCAGATGTAAGACTCTGTTATAGGAATGGGGGATGATGTTACTTTTTTTGTATTCTTGATAAATAATATTAGGCTTAATATTTAGTCCCAGTAATATAAAAGTTTGTGCGAACTGAGGTTTATTAACAAATACGCATAAAAAATCCGAAAAAGTAATGCGCCTTCAAAATAACAGAAAATACAATAAATCTTTCATTGTTGCAATTTTTTAATACATCTATAAAAAAACATTTAATTTAAAAAACAAATTTTACATCTTTAGTAACGTTACACTTGTATATTGCGACGGTAAATTGAATAAATCTGCTAGAAATTTATTATTTGCTATTTTTTTTTAATTTTAAACCAACATGGAGGATCTTTCGCTTTCATCCAACATGTCCTTGTGCTCCCTTGTACCGCCATTTAAAACTATAAGGCTGTGATGTGGAATAATATGTTAGTTTTCAGCTTAATTTTCCCTAAAATGTATTTTACAGCTATTTGGATGAAATCTGGCCGGCAGACCAAGAATGGTACCTGCAGTTATGTCTTTCTAACTTTCTAATGTTTTACACTTTCTCTTTCTGTCTGTGAGGGGTTTGCGCCTTTGGTTGTAAATTCCTCTAAAATAGCGGGAAAGATATGTGACAATGAGATGAGGCAGATGGCGCAAAAATTTAGGTATCGAAAGTACCGCATTGTACCGTTGTGTTAGAAAGAGATAACAATAAAACCACCCCAATGTGGCTGAATGACATGAAAAGTTACCAGTTTTATTGACTTTCTTACTAACTCGATTTTGTTCTAATCCGCATTTATTTTTTTTGTCCTTTGTCTTCCAATGAACCACGAAACGATACAAATCAAATTTTCCACTTTCTTACTGCCCAAAATAGGGGGCAATAGTATGGCTGAAATTATGTAAAAGTCGAAATAAAAGTGAAGTCTTCTTACTTCACCCAATAAACAATTATCAGAGAAGCATCAATGTTAAATTTTTTTTGTAAATTTTCAAAGAACCCTTCTTTGATATGAGACATCTTTAAAGACAGTAAATTTTGATATTTGATTAAAAAAATTGGTACTAAGGTGTGCTTATTAATCTTATTATGCTGAAACCTACTTTGAGCTTCACCAAATTCCACAGCATCGGTTATGTCGTTATGTCTATTAGCCACAAATTTCTTTGTACCTATAATTTTTGTTAGGTAGTAGCTACTATAAAATGTAGCAGTCAAATCGGAGCATATTAAAGTGCATAATTTATCAATAGCTAAAATGTTTCCACAGATCCGTAACGGTATATCACAGCGTATTGGCTTTTATTGCTTACTAACAGCTAACATAACGAAAATAAGGTTGTAATAATACTCTAAGCAATATTTTGGTCAACAGACTTTTTAGCTAAAATTAAGTATAAACAGCCATTTTGTTTACTAATTCTAAAATTTGGCTAAAATGCTGCAACACTGATAATGCAACGTATTGGCTTTCATGACTTATTAACAGCCAAAAAATTTTTACAGCTATAGAACTGTAATATGGTTGCAATAAGGTTTAGGAAAGCTAAGCAAATGTCTCAAAATCAGCTATTTGGCTGTAGCTGTATATTGGCATTTTTTTTGCTGGAATCGATATTTTATGGCTTTACTAAATGGATCACTAGGCTTTTGCTGTTAACTGGCTTTTAACATATTCCTTTGATGACACTATCCAACTTAAAAATGGAAGATAATGCTGTGGCTGTATTTTGGTTTAGACATGAGTTGAAATTGTATGATTTACAACTGACTGAAAAGCAATAAGGTAATTCGCAGCAAAGAAAGACATTTAATTCGGTTTTGATGACGTTTTCATGACTATCTTTTGGCTGCAATTGCCAAATGGTTGAAGCTGTGCTATTTGGGTTGCGAGAAAACTTGTATTTTTTTATTATACAAAATTTTGGATTTAATTCTTCATTTGAAACGATGACAAATATTAAGTAAAAAATAGTGGAAAATAAAAAAAGCCAACAATTTTAAGGTATGCAACTTCTCTCCTTGAAATTTCCTTATCTCTGGAGATTAGCAAACCGTCTGTCAATAAGTGAACATCGTCTATGAAGAGAAACGAACACGCGATGGTCGCGGAACGCGAAAGTCCGATGGGACATCATCAACGGAAAGCAAATTAACTCTGCATTCCCATCGGAGGCATAACTCCTGGTTTTATCCTTCGGTCGCATAATGTCAAGTCTGTGCTCGTTTACACCGCGCGATGTGCACCTAAAGGGATTTATGATGGACCGAAACCTAATTATGGAAATCGGAGGATGCAATTCTATTCCGGACACCGGATTCTTAATAAAACTTCTACACACTCACTCCCACATACTGATTTATTTCCGGTGGCGAATCAATAAAATCAATTTTTGACTCTGGTTGCTTTTTACTACGTTACAACATAACTAACTAGCCCGAAATATTAAAAAAAATATGTTTTGTTTAAAATGGGTAAATATTTGACAGAATTTTTATTTTTCCTAAATACCTAAATGTGTTTTCAACATCGAGCAGTTTTAAATGCACAAATTTGAAACTCATTTTTTAAGAAAAATAATAAACAAGATTGTTTTTTTTACAATTGATGTTGTTGCTAGTTTAACTTATTACCCCACATTTAAATATTTGTACATAACCAAGTTATAACGGATTAAACAGCGTAATAATTTTAATATTTTTATGGAAAAACCTAAGATTTAAATGGCATGAAAAAATACAGTATTACAAGTAAGTCATAATATACAAAAGAATTATCAAAAAATTATGTACCATTTTTAAATAAAAAAATAAAACCAAAAAATGAAGTTTTTTTTAAATTTTATTTTTTTAAAGCCCTCAAAAAAATAGGATATTTTTTTCATGCGATTAGAACGTAAAATTTTTTAATAGAAAAATAAATTTATCGACTGTTTAACCCGTCTAAACTCCGTTACAAATATTTGAGGCACAAACTGGCCTGTGAGGTAATGACTTAATTTAGGAATATCAATCAATTATAAAGAAAGCATTTTATTTATTACTTTTCTTAAAAATCCAATTTCAAATTTTACGTTCACGTCTTCAGACGTTCTCAGTTTAACCTTCCTAATTTAAAATAAGATATTTTTCAATTTTTTTCCTAAAAAGCTTTTTTATTTGACATCTACAGATTTTTTGTTTCTTAGGCTTGCAGTCTTCCAATATCATAGTTTCTTAGTCGAGTCGAGTTAATTTTGAGTTAAATACAAACTTCAGGTTAAATAAAAAATTAAAAAAAAAACGTTTGGTGTGTCGAGTTTTTAAACCGCGTTTTTCTTATTCAGGTTAAAGTCAAAAAATGTTTTTGCAGTTTTGAGTTAGCTTAGACTTTTTCTAACTCAGACCTTAATTAAGGTAGTAATTGAAAGAGTCGTCATTATTTAACTATAAGTTAACATTAAGTTTAGGTTAACTCAGAATTATTTAATTAAGTTAACGGCGTTACTTAGTGTTTTGGTACACAGTTTTTTAGTTTCTTAGTTTACCCATATTTCATAATCATTTTTAAAATTTTTAAGTTTTTCGTGGTTTCTTTATCTCATAATTTCTGTTTTCAAATTTCTTATTAATGCTCTTAATTTGGAGTTCCATACTTTTTTTATTTACCAATCATTCAGTGACTTAGTTCTACAGAGATGTAATCTCACTGTTTTTTGTCTTTTTTTTGAATTTGCATTTTTAAGTTTTTAAGTTTTTTAGTTTTTCACCCTTCTAGCGTATTGGTATTTTCTTTAGAATGGAATATTTTAATTTATTAGTATTTCTTCTTTCTAGTTCAATAGTTTTCCGCTTCTTTGTTTTTCAGTCGTTTAGTTCTTCAGAATTTCACTTTCACTATTTTTTATTGTGTTTAATTTTTTTAATTTCTCAGCGTTAAAGCTGCTTATTTAAAATGTCAGTTTTTGAATTTTTAATGAGTTTTATACAATAAGGGTATGTTACTGTGAATTGTAACGAAAAAATGTAAGAAATATATAGTATTTATTTTATAATTAATAATTACTATTAATAATTTTTTAAATTAAAGTCGCTGCAAAAATTTTAGGACAGGCGGTGCTTAAATGTTGTTTTGTGCAAAAAGTCTGTAAAAAATTGTTATTACTTAAGGATTTTTTGCTTAAAGACTGTAGTATTAAAAAAAATTCCATTAAATAATTAGTAATTCTTATTTTATTAATATTAAAAAGTTAATATTTGATCAGTAGAATTAAAATATTTTTTTGAACACTTTATTAAACATTTTTGTTAACATCAATAATACTTCCATGACAGTTTATTGATTGTTTTCTTTTAACAATTAGTAATTCATTAATTACATAATATCGCAATCAAATTAATTAATATTAAGACGCTACAAAATTAATATTTCTTATGTGATTCTAGACCACCTAATGTTTAAATGTTTGGTGCAAAAAGTCCGAAAAAAATTTTTATTAAGAATTTTTTACTTAAAGCATTATATACCGTCGATTCAAAAAGACACTGCAGAATTAATAAAATTTCAATTAATTAAGTTTTAATATTTTTTATTTTATAAACACCTATTATTTTTTAATTAATTAATACTTATTTTCCAGAAGAAAAAAAACACTATTTTAAACACTTTATTAAATATTTTCGTTATGATCAATAATACTTCCATGATAGTTTATTGATTGTTTTTGCTATTAACTTTCTACTTTAAATGGAAAGCTATATTTTTCAATGCGTTTTTGGATTAGTTGAGTTATTTTAAGGCAGTTTTTATTAACTTTCCCTATACCTAAGTTTAACCGTTTTCGAGATAATTAGGATTTTTGAAAATTTTTGAATTTGCACCTGTCCCTTAAAAAATCGGTAACTCGCTTAGTTTTAGAGATTTCGAAATCATGTTTGGAGAATTGAAAGAGAAAGCCTATATCTGTTGTTCAGTGTGATCAAAATTGGAATTGAAGTTAATAAACCCAAAAATTTTAAGGTTAAGTTTGGACAACTTCAAGTACCCAAAACTTAATTTTTTCAAATGGGATGTCCCAATTTTTATTCTACTAGATGGAGGAGATTTTTTTTCTGCATCTATCTGTATTAGCATTCCCTATACCTATCTGTGATAATTTTCAAGTTATGTTGTTTTTTTTGTTATTGTAGGAAATTTGTTACTAACCACAGCTATTTTTGCATAGTTTGCCATAAAAACATTTCTGATTAAACTTAAACGACAAACTCTGTTCAAAATTGTGTTAGCAGACTGTGAAAACAAAATAAATTCATTGGGTGTTGGTTTGAAAAACTTTAATTTCTCACCTTTTTTCATTCGTTTCTATAGCAACCTATGAGAAAAGGCCTATGGCTAATGAATTTCTCAATCCCAACAAAAAGTTATTGTAACTTGAAAACTATTAAACATAAGTATAGGGAATGTTAACACAGACGAAGCAGAATTAAATTCTGTACCATTTAGTGAAATAAAACTTTTGTCATTTCATTTGAAAAAAATGAGTTATGGGTGCATAAAGTTTTGCAAACTTAATTTAAAAAATTTGGAGTTTGTTATTCTTTTTAGAAATTTGAAAACACCGAAGGAAAGATCTACGCTTCCTCTTTCAAATGAGCTCAAAAATATTTTCAAATTTTTTGGAAGGTGCAAATCCAAAAAATTTTAAAAACTATAAACGGCTAAATTTAGGTATAGGAACAGCTTATGAAAACTACCTTAAAATAACTCAAGTAATTCAAAAACGCATTAAAAAATATAGCATCCCATTTAAAATAATGCTATCTTGAGAATATTTTCATTGAGCAGGACCTAAAAGATTATGGTTGTACACAAATTTTCAGATGACTATGATTATTAGAACTCCCAATACTTCTAATGTGGGGTTTAGACAAAACATCCTGTATGATGTGGTAACATAAAATTGAAACTTGGAGACCAGTGCAATTAATGACACAAAAAACTTTTTTTACTTTTATTTTGGAAAAAAAGCACAGTTAATTCAAGCACTTGTTGTTTATTTTTTGTGTCACCTCTGGGAGAACGCATCCGGAAGCTTTTTTTGCCTCTGTAATCGAGATTTATATATTCCGCACACAATTTGCGGTTTCGATTATTGGCCAACTCCATTTATAATATTATGAGGACGCATTGCTAAACACGTGACCAACATAATCATCCTCATTTATAAAAGTTTAGCCAATTTCTTACCACATTTATGTATTGATCCGATCAACAATTTCGCAGACAATAAACTGAAATCAAACAGTTATTGGCCAAACTGCGAATCCACAATATTCCCACTAGAATTTAGATAACTGAACTCTGCAGAATTAACGTTATTCCAGAGATAGGATGTTGCGGAATGCAAAAAAACTCTTGACTAATTTTAGAAACTGGCAAGGTGTTATAGCTAATTAAAATTTGGCACAATTAAAGTTTAGCCATAAAATCGTCCAAGACTTGAACGTATCCGAATTTGTCTGTGTTAAGTGCATTAGATTTGTTTCTCGAATCTGGGAAACGAGAGTTTAACGGGTGATAAATGTTTCAGATGGAAATACGGTAATGGCGTGCTAATCTGATAGAAACAGACGAGAGTGATGCTCTAATTTCTGTTATACAGACGTTCTAAATAATGTTTTCGCAAAATAAACGTTGCAGCAAGGTTTCAAAAGTCGTAAACTGATTAGGCGGAAATGTTGCGGTTTATTTTTCAAGGAGTTTACGTGCTAAATGTGACAGCAAAGCGCTTTATTGACGGAGCAATTATTTCGAAAAAAATTAAAAATAGCGTTCCAGCATTTTTTGAAAAAATTAGGCAATTTTTTGTTTCCAATCTAAAATCATCCGACCACAAATCTGTAACTCTATTTTATTTAAAAACTAGCAGTTGCCCACGGCTTCGCACGCATGTCCACAACCACTTTGAAACACAGAAAAACAATGTAAAACTTAGTATAACAACAAATAGAAACACAAAATGTTATTGTGAACTTTAAAACCGTGACCCAATGCTTGTTCTCAACTCATTCCCTGTTTAACCCTCTTGTGGATGTAATTTTCAAAAATCCTGAAACACATTTTCTTTATTTTTAACCGGAAGTCCAAATGCCAATTTTTTTTGCATTGAACTCTTTTGGGGGTGGAATTTCTAAAAATGCTGAAATATACGCCTCTTCCTTTTTAACCGAATGTCTAAGATATCAATTGATAACTTCAACAATAAAGAATTTTTTATATGTACAACTTCAACAATGAAGGATTTTTTGTTTAACCCCCTTGGAGTGGAGTTTTCAACAAACCTGAAACACTCGTTTTTTATATCTAGACGAATGCCCAAATACCAATTCTCTTGGTTGTAACTTCGAAAATGACATATTTTTATATTCAACTCTCTTGGGGGTGGAACTTTCAAAATCCAGAAACACGTCTTTTTTCATTTTTAACCGATAGATCAAATACCATTTTTTATTAATGAAGCTTTAAAAATGACGATTTTTTATGTTTAACCCTCTTTGGGGGTGGAATTTCTAAAAATAATAAAATATCTGTTTCTTTATTTTTCACCGAATGCCCAAATAGCAATTTTTATAAATATAAGTTCATAAATTACGGATTTTTATATTTAACCCCTTTAGGGCTGGAAATTCCAAATGTTCTTAAACACACGTTTTTCATCTTTAACCGAAAGCTCAAGTACCATTTGCATGGATACAAATTAAAAATTACTGATTTTTATACAAATTCTAACACCCTATTTAACCCTCTTAGGGGGTGATTTTCGAAAAATCCTTTCTTAGTACACCCCTATGTTACAAAAGCTATCTACTGTAAAAATTTCAAGTTTCTATCCTTAGCCGTCTAGGCTGTTTGTTGATTGGTCAGTCAGGCCAAGCAATTTTATATATATACTATATACAGGGTGTTTCAAGTTTTAGGTCCAGTCAAAAAATAAATACTTCTAGTATTCCAAAATAAAAAATATATATCGCATGCTTTGCTGATATCCCAAATTTTCATGATATAAGCGTAAAACGCAAAAAACTACATTAAAAAAGTTTTTTTTTCAAATTATTCCAATAATTTTTTTATAATAAAATTCCTCCTATTTTTTAAGTAAGACTTCCCAAACTGAAACAGTAAAAAACCCAAGGCGTATTGAGCAATTGAAATTTCAATTTGCAAAAAAAAGGGCATTTTTTAATTGACAAGTAAAATTTTAGTTTGACAGTTAATGACGTTTCAATTTTTTGTGAATCAAGCAAAGACACGAGCTCTGTTTTTTCAAAGGTGACTAAGATAAAACATTTATTTGATCTTTTGCAAATTGAAATTTCAATTGCTCAATACGCCTTGGGTTTTTTACTGTTTCAGTTTCGGAAGTCTCACTTAAAAAATAGGAGGAATTTTATTATGAGAAAACGATTGAAATAATTTGGAAACAAAAAATTTTTTATCAAGTTTTTCACAATTCACGCTCATACCATGAAAATTTCGTATAACATTAAAGCATCAAATTGAAGCGTGTTAGAAACTCTATCGTTTGAGATATATTTTTTTTCTTTTGGACAACTAGAAGTATTTATTTTTTGACTGGACCCAAAACTTGAAACACCCTGTAGATAGAAGATTGTTTTGAAGATATATTTCAATTTTTTTTTATTTCCTGAAATGAAGACTATTTTTTGTAAATAACATATAAAATTAAAATGTTATAATACTGAGTGGATTATTTACAATTAGATGAATAAAAAATAAACTTACAATCAATCATTTTTTACTTAAACTGTTTAATTTTCGAAAAAACTGATCCGTATATGGTTTTGATTTTATTTTTAGTTTGTTAGTTTTGAATTTTTTCAAATTTTTTAAATAGTTTTTTTGAGAGTCTGAAGATGTCTTATGTTTAAAAAAAATGTCCAAGTCTAGTCTCAGTTTTAATTATACCTGATACTTTTCTCTTTACAACAGAATATAAAAAAAAATATTTTATCGACGTTTTTCGAAAAAAATTGAGACCTAGATTGATTTAATTTTAAATTGAAAAAATAGCAGTTTTAGTAAATTGAATGGGAAAAAACGCAAAAAAAGTTTTTAATAGAACGAAAACAGTTTGGAAGCTGTTATAAAATGTAGCAGTTTAGATACCTGTAGATATTCAAATTCTTGCTGGTTGCAGCTTTCTAAACTAAGTAGATCAAATTGCCTTAAACATAACAAATAAAACATAGATGTAAACATACATAGGTTCAAATCTGTTATCAGATAAGTTTTGTTTTAATAACAATTTAAACATCAATTTTGTAAAAGCTAATGAACAATTTAGGAAAGATTTTCTTCAACTCAAAATAAGCATAACTCTTAAAATTCATGCAGTTTTTTATCATCTGTGTATCACAATTTTGTTAATATGTGAATTCAGGTTTAGGAAAATTTAGCGAACAGGTTTCTAAATCTGTACATGCCAATTTAAAAAAAAGTTTAGAAGTATAAATTAGCCGAAACAAATCCAGAATTTTTTCACAAATTCTTACAATATGTTAAAATTGATAATAGCACATTAATTAATTTAAAATGTTAATGCCAAGAAAATTTGGCTAAATTTTTGAGATTTGGTTCAGAAATTTTTCATTAAATTTACAAAATTCTGACCGAATTAATTTCGTTGGACTCATGGATAAAAATTTGGCAGACCTCTCAAGACAAAAAATCAAATAAGAAAATGTGATTGATTATAAAATTCATAAATGAATGTTTCGTCTATTATCATGATATTTTTGTAGACAAAATTTATAATTGTAAAGCTCTCTGAAAAACCTGATTTTTTTTATTGAAGCACAAAATTAAAAATTTGACAAATTATCAAGGAATAATTTTTCTAACACGAGTTGAGACAACCACTTTACATTCCTGATATAGCAGCTAGATTTTTCCTGAAAAAAGCCTGAAAAATTAGCTTTTTTAAAGAGATTTGATTTTTCAGTAACTTTGGAATAAGTACAGTCTAAATGTGTGGATAGAAACAATTTTGATGTAAATATGTAAACTGTTTTTCTTTTATTAAATATGTTTTTTGAGTGTTTTTTTTCCATCATTCACTTTACGAAAACTTCTATTTTGTCAATTTTGGTTTAACAAATTAACAATTTGTCAAATGCAATATTTTACGCTTAACTCAATTGCAGAAAATCAGTTCATCTTCTAAAATTGTCTAGAAAACTTGTAAGTGTAAATTATTGATTGTATAAGACAAAAATATTATGATTCCGTAATCAAATGTGTATGTTGGGTACCTAATAGTTGTCACCGAAAAATAATTTAAATACCAAATTGTTCAATAATATTTAAATCGAAATCTAGACAAACTCAAGCATGTAGTGGAAGGCAGTTTTTCGAGTTCCAGTTTTCTCGAGAATTATTTTTGATTACGAAACAGAGCTCATTTTTGGGGTTGTTTGAACTTTGGGAACATTATACAAAATTACAGTCTTGTATTTGAAGAACAGATAAATAGAATTTTCATAACAACTTCATTGAGAAAATCAAGTCAAAATTATTTTTTCTTAACTGAAAGACGTAAAGATAATGATTCCCTAGTCTGATTTGAATTGTTTAAATTTTTGAATTTTCGGTAAAAATTTCTAAAAATATTTCCAGATTCTATGCAGTAAACACAGTGTCTTGAAATTCTCATTATTATGATAAATTTACTTTTAAATTATAATCCACTTGCCATTACGTACAATTAATTGTTCTAATGATTGTCCAGTTCCATTAAAAATATTAAACACATGTGTGATTGACGCTTGTATTAATTTATATTGACATTTTAAACAATTAATTAAATTGATATTCCATGTTCCTCACTAATAATCTACTTTCAAGCTAAAACAACTTTTTAATTTCACTGAGAAAATAACAGTAACAAAGTAAATACGGGATTTAAAAGCTTCAAGCATTTTTCAAACTTGAGACAATATTTTCTTATAATTTGCTCTAAAGAACAGCACAAAGTGGTTAATGTGATTTAATTAGCCACAAAGTGTAATTACACAAAAGAATTCCCTAAAAATATCGATCGTACAACTTAATGCTTGTTTTAACATATTATAAAAAAAATTTTAACAGCGTCCATAAACTGTTATTTACGTTTAATTTGCTCTTGTATTTGGATCAATTAGATTTGGTTGTGGAAAATTTATTGAACGTTTCGATCCGTTTTTGATTGCTGGGGAAGCGTTCAAAGGCCACAATTTATTCATCGAGCTCCCTATCAAGCATCTGACTCGATTGTTGGTTAAATTATTGAATTATGCCTGAAACACGGTGTTGTCATGAAGTGAGATAATGAAGACAGACTAAGAAGATTTGATTATCGCGTTTGACGACAAAACCCAATGTGAACAGAGTGACAAAAGGCGCCTTCGGGGAAAAGGGCACTGTAATTATGTAGCAGATAGTTCACATGTCTGTAACTAACTGTTGAGCTGCAAGACGGATTAGTTTTACTGCAGCAGAGAGGGCGAAAAGAGTCAATTAAAGTAGAGGCAGCTTTTAAATACTAAATCATTTCGGTTTAATGCAATAAACGTGAAATAAGCCGGAATCTAAAGTTAATTTCTGATCAACTCGAAGCTTTCGCTATTATAAATCAGTTTTATTGGCATGGATAATCTACGATATGAGCATCTAGACGATGTGGGATAATTTTATGGAGGAAACTCTTTGATTTAAGTCGGCGATTTATCTGTCAATAGTGCAATACGTTATGTGAAATAAATTATAAATAGCAGTGTCGCCACAAGTGTTTCAAATCTTCCTCCTTTATTCAACCTGTCGGAAATTACATTTTCCATGTACTCGTATTTTTGAAATGTTGGTATAATCAGACCGACATCTTTTATAAGCTTCAGCTTGTGATTTTCGAAACTTGAAAAATTCAACATTATTTCTTTAATTTTTTCAAAAACTACAAAACCATTATCTTTTGATATAATATAATATAATATAATAATAATAATAATAATAATAATAAATCGTCTTTATGAGGGCGAAGTTTAGCCGAAGCTAGTCCAACTTAACCCAACACAACACAAAAGAAAATACAGGTGAAATAAAATAATTATAACCATGCTTGAATACGAAAAACAAAACAAGAAAACAAAATAAAAAGCGGAAAGTAAATAATAGTAGAAAAGAAAAAAATACAAAAAAAAGAAAAGACAATTTTTGATTTTCGATTAATTTTTTGACTGAATTAATAATGATTTCCATGTTTTTTGGAATAGAATATGATTAGATAATCGTAAAACTTACGATATTTTACAGAGGAAACAATATTTTTTACTTATATTTCTCTACTAAGAATATGATTACATAATCGTAAAACTCACGATATTTTACAGAGGAAACAATAATTTTTACTTATATTTCTCTACTAATTTTTAACTTAAGAAAGTGATGAAATTTTTATTTTTTTTATTTATTTTTTTATTAAGTTTTTCTTGGAAAGCTACGTTTCTTTAAATTTCAGATCTATGGAATTAAAATTTGACTATATTTAATGATTAATGGATAATTATGATTTTCTTTTTTAAAAAGTTTAACGTGGTTCAGACACCATAAAATTCCAAATTTTTTCTTTAGTCATTTTTTGACTAAATAAAATCAAAATATTTCAGAAACAACTCATCCTATTAGAAATCTCGTGACACATACGTATGAGACAGCAATCTATGTTTATTAGAGACTATTTTTCAAAACTTAAAAATTATACAGGCTGTTTTGTCTAAACCCCACATTAGAAGTATTGGGAGTTCTAATAATCATAGTCATCTGAAAATTTGTGTACAACCATAATCTTGAAGGTCCTGCTCAATGAAAATATTCTCAAGATAGCAGCACTTCCTTATTTTAAATGGAATGCTATATTTTTTAATGCTTTTTTGAATTACTAGAGTTATTTTAAGGTAGTTTTCATAAGCTGTTCCTATATCTAAATTTAGCCGTTTACGAAATATTTATGCTTTTTAAATTTTTTTTGGATTTGCACCTTCCAGTTCAAAAATCGATAACTCTGCGATTTTTAAAAATTTGGAAATATTTTTGAGCTCATTTGAAAGAGGAAGCCTACATCTTTCCTTTGGTGTTTTCAAATTTTTAAAAAAGAAAAACAAACTCCAAATTTTTAAAATTAAGTTTGCAAAACTTTAAGCACCCATAACTCATTTTTTTCAAATGAAATGACAAAAGTTTTATTTCACTAGATGGTAGAGAATTTAATTCTGCTTCGATCTGTGTTAACATTCCCTATACTTATGTTTAATAGTTTTCAAGTTACAATACCTTTTTGTTGGGATTGAGAAATTCATTAGCCATAGGCCTTTTCTCATAGGTTGCCATGGAAATGAAGGAAAAAAAGGTGAGAAATTAAAGTTTTTCAAACCAACACCCAATGAATTTATTTTGTTTTCACAGTCTGATAACACAATTTTGAACAGAGTTTGTCGTTTAAGTTTAATCAGAAATGTTTTTATGGCACATTATGCAAAAATAGTTGTGGTTAGTAAGAAATTTCCTACAATAACAAAAAAAAGAACATAACTTGAAAATTATCACAGATCGGTAAAGGGAATGCTAATACAGATAGATGCAGAAAAAAATTCTCCTCCATCTATAAAATAAATAAAAATAGGGACATCCCATTTGAAAAAATTAAGTTTTGGGTACTTGAAGTTGTCCAAACTTAACCTTAAAATTTTTGGGTTTATTAACTTCAATTCCAATTTTGATCGCACTGAACAACAGATGTAGGCTTTCTCTTTCAATTCTCCAAACATGATTTCGAAATCTCTAAAACTAAGCGAGTTACCGATTTTTTAAGGGACAGGTGCAAATTCAAAAATTTTCAAAAATCCTAAATATCTCGAAAACTGTTAAACTTGGGTATAGGGAAAGCTGATAAAAACTCCCTTAAAATAACCCAACTAATCCAAAAACGCAGTGAAAAACATACCTTTCCATTTAAAATAAGAAAGTTAATAGCGACTTCCGGTATAACCGGAAATGCTACTAATTATTAACTTAAGAAAGTGATGAAATTTTTATTTTTTTTATTTATTTTTTTTTATTTTTATTTTTTTTTTATTAAGTTTTTCTTGGAAAGCTACGTTTCTTCAAATTTCAGATCTATAGAATTAAAATTTGACTGTATATTTAATGATTAATGGATAATTATGATTTTGAACGTGGTTCAGACACCGTAAAATTCCAAATTTTTTCTTGTCACATTTTTTGACTAAATAAAATCAAAATATTTCAGAAACATCTCATCGTATTACGTGTGAGACAGCAATCTATGTTTATTAGAGACTATTTTTCGAAACTTGAAAATTATAATGTTTTTTTGAAATTATATGATAAATGATTTTCATTACAAGTTCTCCACCATTTTTCACAAAGTTTTGTTTAAATTTAGTTTATCGTAAAAAACTGCATTTTTTCAAATTTCAGATTTATCAATCCAGAATACTTTAACTTTAAAAATTTGCCTGGTTTTTTGACTTAGCCAAACCAAAATTAGTAAATATCTCAAAAATAACTCACTGCAATAAAAATTTGGTTACAGATTCGTAATCCTCGCATGATTTTATCTTGAAAACAGTAATATAATATGTCCAACTTTCTCAAATAATTTTCGACAAAACTGTTAATTTAAAAAAAAATTAGAGAAAACCCAAATTTGAATTGTACTCCACGTTTGAGCTTTAGCACGTGATTTTCTTAAGCGGTTTTCAGTTTATAAGTGTATATTAAAAAATTTGCCTTTCCAAAATGTGACTGAAGCAACGTTTTTCATATTCTATTTTTTTTGAATGTGGAGCATTTTTTAATTGGATATTTTAAAAATTCAAATAAAGTATTTTAAAACGTTGGATTTAGAAAATGGGCTTGTACTTGAGATTTAAGTTATTGTTCGAAGAACGAAATTCAAAATAAAATCTGCTTACTGACTTGTAATATCGTAATCTTTGCATGATTTTATTTTAGTGGAAGCCATCAAGTCCAACATTTTCAATTTTCCTGTTTACGTAAGTTTTTAGTTTTGAGGAAATTAAAATTTGAAATCGTAGTTTATTTTCTTAAAATTGCTTTTTTACATTGTAGATTTTTGAACCTAAAATGTGGAACACTTTTCCAAATTTTTTCCAAAATTTTCAAATAATTATAAAATCAAAATTTGATTTACATTTGGACTTTCATAGACGTCCTATTTGAATATGATTTAATAATTTGAAACCATTAAAAAAACTCGAAGATTGGTTTATGGACAGTTTAACCGGGAAATTAACTATATTATCTTAAACAATATTGTTCAAAATTATAACCTGATAACAGAATCGTAATCCTCATGACAATAAAAATAATAATCTTCAATTGAATTTCTCAACCGGTTCTCAAGAAAATTTTAATAGTTTAACTAGAATTTTACTATATAATTTTTCTTATTTTTGTCAAAATTTTCTAATTTCGTTTTACCACGTTTTGCCCAAAATGTTTTTCGAAATTAAAAATAAACTATTTTTTTGATATTTTCACTTGATTTTTTAAATCAGTTTATTTTGAGAAAATTGCCATTTTAAATCACAGATTCCCAAACCCAAAATTTGATAAACATTGTTTTCCACAATCATTCAGAATTTTAAATGTGGAACAGTTTTTTAGATAGGTCATTGGAAATTTGTTATTTTTTTTTCAAAATCTTATAATTGGAAAATTAAAATTTGATTTGTACTTGGGCTTTATGAACATTTATTTGATTATGATTTAATAATTTAAGATTTAAGTCATATTTTGTGGAAAAAAAACCTCAAAATAGGGTCAGTGGAAGATAGCAGCTGCTAACTGTATGTATCATTAATCATTATATTTATAATAATTATTATTATTATCGTAATCCTCTGGACATATTGTTTAAGAAAGAATAATTTTCAATTGAATTTCTTAACCAATTCTGAAGAAATTTTTAAATTATCTTCACACTACGTTTTTCCACATTTCAGAGTTACAAAACTAGAATTTTAACGTATAATTTTTCTTATTTTTGTCAGTGTTAACAAACACAAAAAAGCAAAAATTTTTAATTTCCTCTTACCACGTTTTGTCCAAAATGTTTTTCGAAATTAAAAATAAACTAGTTTTTTGATATTTTCACTTGATTTTTTAAATCAGTTTATTTTGAAAAAATTGCCATTTTAAGTGACAGATTCCTAAACCCAAAATTTGATAAACATTGTTTTCCACAATCATTCAGAATTTTAAATGTGAAACAGTTTTTTAGAGGTCATTGGAAATTTGGTATTTTTTTTTCAAAATCTTATACTTGGAAAATTAAAATTTGGTTTGTGCTTGGGCTTTTAAGAACATTTATTTGATTATGATTTAATAATTTAAGATTTAAGTCATATTTTGTGGAAAAAAAAACCTCAAAATAAGGTCAGTGGAAGATAGCAGCTGCTAACTGTTCCCTTTTGTAAATGTATCATTAATCATTATATTTGTAATAATTATTATTATTATCGTAATCCCCTGGACATATTGTTTAAGAAAGAATAATTTTCAATTGAATTTCTTAACGAATTCTCAAGAAATTTTTAAATTATCTTCACTACGTTTTTCCAAATTTCAGAGTTACAAAACTAGAATTTTACTGTATAATTTTTCTTATTTTTGTCACAGTGTTAACAAACACAAAAAAGCAAAAATTTTTAATCTCCTCTTACCACGTTTTGTCCAAAATGTTTTTCGAAATTAAAAATAAACTATTTTTTTTGATATTTTCACTTGATTTTTTAAATCAGTTTATTTTGAAAAAATTGCCATTTTAAGTGGCAGATTCCTAAACCCAAAATTTGATAAACATTGTTTTCCACAATCATTCAGAATTTTAAATGTGAAACAGTTTTTTAGAGGTCATTGGAAATTTGGTATTTTTTTTTCAAAATCTTATACTTGGAAAATTAAAATTTGGTTTGTGCTTGGGCTTTTAAGAACATTTATTTGATTATGATTTAATAATTTAAGATTTAAGTCATATTTTGTGGAAAAAAAAACCTCAAAATAAGGTCAGTGGAAGATAGCAGCTGCTAACTGTTCCCTTTTGTAAATGTATCATTAATCATTATATTTGTAATAATTATTATTATTATCGTAATCCCCTGGACATATTGTTTAAGAAAGAATAATTTTCAATTGAATTTCTTAACGAATTCTCAAGAAATTTTTAAATTATCTTCACTACGTTTTTCCAAATTTCAGAGTTACAAAACTAGAATTTTACTGTATAATTTTTCTTATTTTTGTCACAGTGTTAACAAACACAAAAAAGCAAAAATTTTTAATCTCCTCTTACCACGTTTTGTCCAAAATGTTTTTCGAAATTAAAAATAAACTATTTTTTTTGATATTTTCACTTGATTTTTTAAATCAGTTTATTTTGAAAAAATTGCCATTTTAAGTGGCAGATTCCTAAACCCAAAATTTGATAAACATTGTTTTCCACAATCATTCAGAATTTTAAATGTGGAACAGTTTTTTAGTTAGGTCAATGGAAATTTGTTAATTTTTTTTTCAAAATTTTATAATCGGAAAATTAAAATTTGATGTGCGCTTGGGCTTTTAGGAACATTTATTTGATTATGATTTAATAATTTGAGATTTAAGTCATATTTTTTGGAAAAATAAAACTCAAAATAGGGTCAGTGGAAGATAGCAGTTGCTAACTGTTTCCTTTTGTAAATGTATCATTAATCATTATGTTTATAATTATTATTATTATTATCGTAATCCTCTGGACATATTGTTTAAGAAAGAATAATTTTCAATTGAATTTCTTAACCAATTCTCAAGAAATTTTTTTCATACTAAGTTTTTCAAAATTTTAGAGTTACAAAACTAGAATTTTACTGTATATTTTTTCTTATTTTTGTCACAGTGTTAACAAAGACAAAAAAGCAAAAATTTCTTTTTTTTCATCTTACCACGTTTTGTGCAAAATGTTTTTCGAAATTAAAAATAAACTACTTTTTTGATATTTTCACTTGATTTTCTAAATCAGTTTATTTTGAAAAAATTGCCATTTTAAATGACAGATTTCCAAACCCAAAATTTGATAAACATTGTTTTCCAATCATTCAGAATTTTAAATGTGGAACAGTTTTTTAGATAGGTCACTGTAAATTTGTTATTTTTTGTTAAATCTTATTATAATTGGAAAATTAAAATTTGTTTTGTACTTTTGTACTAATAATTTGAGATTTAAGTCATAATGTTTTGGAGAAAAGAAAACTCAAAATGTTTTGATCGAGGAATTAACAGTTATTATCTCAAAAACTATTGTCCAAAATTAAAGTCCGATAACATAATTGTTTATTATAGGGCCAGTGGAATATATAGCAGCTGCTAACTGTTTCTTTTTGTAAATGTATCATTATTCAATAATCATTATATTTATATTTATTATTATCGTAATCTTCTTGACATTTTGTTTAAGAAACAATAATTTTCAATTGAATTTCTTAACCAATTATCAAGACCCCTAGCCAATTATTATTTTCTCAACCACTTTTTGACAAAATTTTAAAACTGTTGAAAGAATCGTGATTTTTTAAATTTTACATTTCTAAATAGATAACTTAAGGTGGGAAAAAGACCGAATATTAATTTAACTGATTGTTAAAAAGTCAATATAAATTAATACCAGCGTCAATCACACACGAGTTTGACATTTTTCCAGTCCAAAACCCAAAGCACAAACCAATAACGGAATTGGACACCCACTAGAGCAATTATACGTAATGGCAAGTAGATTATAATTTCATTTGGATCGATTGTAACGGGTTGATTGTCATATTTAGGTCTCAAGGTATCGGAATTCACAACCTGGAAGAGCCACTAGTGTACACATTAGTTAGTGTATGTTGATGCCAGCCTATTCCATTTCACAGAGATGTTAGTCAGATTGCAGATTTTTACTTATTGATTTGTGCTGCAATAATTGTCCCTGCTAGAAGCCCTAAGTTTAGTCAAGCCTCCATATAATGAAATATGGTCAAAGTAAATCACTCCAGTCGTTCATCATTCTGCATATATCGGTTTGCAATTTCCGACAACCGCAATTGAACATGAATTGCAATGGAACATGTCGAGCTAATGTAGCGAACATATGGACAGTTTGGCTATTTTTTTATTTAATTGTTTGAGTAACTATTATCTAAGCGTGCAAAACGTACAAATAGGAAGCTTCATTAAACAATAATTTTACGTGAAATTAACGAATTCAAATCAGGGAATAATATTTCCATATTTTGCCGACGTCCAATCAATACGACGATTCAAAAATACCAAATAACTTTCTATTTCCCTATGGATTTACCTTCGGCAATATTCTTTCGCGATTTGTGGCGTGAAAACTGCGAGGTTCGACAAACCACTGCACAATGCCCATTAGTGGGATTTTCAGAGGGAGGAAATACGAATTTTTCAATCCTTAATATTTTGTAGTTTTATTTGTGTGTTGAAAATCAACAGGAAAATTGTCAAAAATATTTAGATCGTAATGATTTCGACTTGGTCTATTGGTCTAAAATTAATTTGGTAACCTGCAATTTAAAAATAAAAATAATTTCGACTAAAATTAACTCACTAATTGCGTCTTACCTTGAGATTCGTTTCTTTCAAAATTTGCATTTTTTTAAAACATTTAGTTTTTGTTGCCTTAATTAGTGATGCAATTATTATTATAGCAGTTCAGATTGGTAAATTAATTATTACGTTGGTATGTGATATGATATAAAAATAGATTCTAGCTGATGAAAGATGTGGAGTAGCTAAGATTGGACTAAAATGTCATTCATTTTGGGTCTGGAAATTATTTGAAAATCTGTAATTTAAAAATAATACTGAGTAAAAACAACTTACCTTAACTCTTCTTCCTTACTATAGTTTGTATTTATGATACAGTAATAATTTTAAAGGATTTGAATGTTTTTTTGTTTCTTGTATACCCTGAAATGTTACTTGAAGTTTTATATTGATTGAAATGGTGACTTAATTGTTACCAAAGTTGTAAAACAAAGCGTTTGGTATTTGGGACAGTCTTGATTTTTTAATTTGTGAGGTTTTAATGTCACGTATAGTTAAAATTATTTTATTCTGATTTTTATACATTGTATACAGGATGTTTTGTCTAAACCCCACATTAGAAGTATTGGGAGTTCTAATAACCATAGTCATCTGAAAATTTGTGTACAACCATAATATTTTAGGTCCTGCTCAATGAAAATATTCTCAAGATAGCAGTCGCTATCAACTTCCTTATTTTAAATGGAATGCTATATTTTTTAATGCGTTTTTGAATTACTAGAGTTATTTTAAGGTAGTTTTCATAAGCTGTTCCTATACCTAAATTTAGCCGTTTACGAAATATTTCTGGTTTTTAAAATTTTTTTGGATTTGCACTTTCCAGTTCAAAAATCGATAACTCTGCGATTTTAAGAAATTTGGAAATATTTTTGGGCTCATTTGAAAGAGGAAGCCTAGATCATTCCTTTGGTGTTTTCAATTTTCTAAAAAAGAATAACAAACTCCAAATTTTTAAAATTAAGTTTGCAAAACTTTAAGCACCCATAACTCATTTTTTTCAAATGAAATGACAAAAGTTTTATTTCACTAAATGGTAGAGAATTTAATTCTGCTTCGATCTGTGTTAACATTCCCTATACTTATGTTTAATAGTTTTCATGTTACAATACCTTTTTGTTGGGATTGATAATTTCTTTAGCCATAGGCCTTTTCTCATAGGTTGCCATGGAAACGAATGAAAAAAGGCGATAAATTAAAGTTTTTCAAACCAACACCTAATGAAATTATTTTGTTTTCACATTCTGATAACACAATTTTGAACAGAGTTTGTCGTTTAAGTTTAATAAGAAATGTTTTTAAGGGAAACTATGCAAAAATAGCTGTGGTTAGTAAGAAATTTCCTACAATAACAAAAAAAACAACATAACTTGAAAATTATCACAGATTGGTATAGGGAATGCTAATACAGATAGATGCAGAAAAAAATTTCTCCTCCATCTAGTAGAATAAAAATTGGGACATCCCATTTGAAAAAATTAAGTTTTGGGTACTTGAAGTTGTCCAAACTTAACCTTAAAATTTTTGGGTTTATTAACTTCAATTCCAATTTTGATCACACTGAACAACAGATATAGGCTTTCTCTTCCAATTCTCCAAACATGATTTCGAAATCTCTAAAACTAAGCGAGTTTCCGATTTTTTAAGGGACAGGTGCAAATTCAAAAATTTTCAAAAATCTTAAATATCTTGAAAACGGTTAAACTTGGGTATAGGACAAGCTAATAAAAACTCCCTTAAAATAACTCAACTAATCCAAAAACGCAGTGAAAAACATAGCTTTCCATAAAAGAAGAAAGTTAATAGCGACTTCCGGTATAACCGGAAGTGCTGCCATCTTGAAAATATTTTCATTGAGCATAACCCAACGGATTATGCCTGAGTACCAACTCTCAGATAAATATCTTTATTAGAACTTTCAATACTTCTAATGTGAGGTTTAGACGGAACACCCTGTATAATATTTATTTAATTAGATTATTACAGTTACACATTTCAGCAGAACTACGAACAGTTTTTTAAATAATAGTTAGGCACAATATTTGTTGTTTTCAATCACTCAAGGTTTATTAATATATTGTCTTATTTAGTTCGAGTTCAGTTTGCTCGGTACATTTTAATAAATACGTTTTATTAAATTTATAGTAATTTGATAAAAAAATACATCTTATTAGACATCGTTATCTTTATATAAAGGCTGTTCCAACGAGTTGGTAAAATCTCAAATCTGATGGCTACTGACCATTTTCAAAGTGCGCTTATGTATTATTTATTTACCACTGAGTTAACAAAAACAGATAACTAAAAAACCTGGAAACAAATCGGCCTGAGGGAACCTGAAATGAGAGTAATAATCTGAGTATTACCAAAACAACCAAAACTAAGATAAAGAATAACAAAAATTAAGAATAAATAATAAGAAATTACAGTAATTATAAACCTGTTTTTGGTTTTATTAAATTCAGATTGAGAAAATCAAGTTTAGTTTGTGTGAATAAGTTTGAATTTGAATCCACCAATCTGATATTTTTAAAGTTATCATTATTATGTTTTACCTGTTGTTGGGTTTCTTAGCAATTTTATCGAAAACTGTTAATCTCCGAAAATTTTAAATGAGATAATTAAAAAATACTAAATTAAGGGCCGGTTTACAGAAAGCGAAATTAAAATTTAATTCAGAGTTAAACTAATTGCCATTTAGTATTGTTAAAAAGTAGATACATAACCTCGCTTTCGTGATGCAAATTCAAGTGTTTACGTATGCAAAAATTGTAACAATTTACAGTCCCTTAAAATTTTTCCCTTTCGGTATGTAAGTCTTTTTGTAGACTTACTAAGCACTTTAACTGACGTCGCATGTCAGTGAATATTATAATAACACACGTTACGGATGTAGACCCCGGTCGATACACCCCATCAACTGGAACAGAAACACCCTTTGGCATTCCACCCCCTAGTAAAGGAAGCCCCCAGTTCCTCGATAATTACTTATAATATTATTATTTTGAAATTAGTGCTTGCTTTGACTAATTCCCTAATTTGTGGGGACTCAACAATTTTCAAAATCAATAACAGCGCGTAAAAATGCCATCCCAAATAAATAATTTCGTCGCAAGTTTCCTGCAACAGATGCCGGAAATTCCTTTCACCTTAACTTTTACGACGATATGTACGACCAAAGTCGATAAAAACTTTCGATACGAGAGACATTATCCGGAATTTTTCCTCGTAATTAGTTCCAGTACATTCCTTCGTCCCCATAACTTAAAAAAAAAGTTTAGGGTGTGTAAGAATTTTCCAACATCGATTAAAAGGTTTTGTTCGCAAGCAAATCGGACATTGTTTCCGGGTTTCCCCTCAATGGGATCCCATAATTATTGTTGACGTTTAATTATCTGGAGTACTGAGTACTTGCTAATTGTTTTCCACAAACAAAGAGTCGAAATCAACACGAGCTGACATATTGATTGGGCAGCGCGCAAATAAAGTGAATTTCGCAACAGTCGACTTTAATTATTCGAGAGTGGATGTGTCTGTCTGGTCCAAACCCAAATAATACAAACAATAAACCATACAAACGTGCTATAAATAATTGCCACTGATGCTGAATTAACGATTTATCAGTGGGCGATTTTTTAGCACTTTATTTTAAAATATACAAACTAGGCTGCTAAAATACAGGCTGATTCACATAACTTTACGACCCTGACGAATAATAAATGCAACCAGTAATACATTACTCAATTATAACTTGACTCAAAAACACTAATAATTATAAATTTGTTTGTGATTTGGATATCCCTGACTAACCTTAAAAAATTAGGTTCTTATCGCAGTCTTTGACGTTTTGTTTTGGACAATTTAGGCGCAAAATTCGTCAGGGTCGTAAAGTTATGTGAATCACCCTGTATATTTTACTGTAGCTCAAAAACTGGTATAATTAGTGTCATTCTAAAACAAACGATTCTTAAATTATGTTTGGTGGTTGAATTTTAAGTTTTATATTATTTTATCAATTACTTTGAGTAGATAAAATCGCATTTTATCTGCCGTTTATTTCATGGTAAAATAAATTTTTATCGTCTAGAGAAATATGGTTTACAACAATTACTGTCTCTCTGTTTTCGATATTTTTGTTAATTAAAGCAACTCACTAATTCAATTGAAATAATAGACGATAAAATTCACCATTATCTTCTCAAGCTGAAACAGGTCTCAAAGATAAAATAAATAACGTTTTGTGTAATAATTAACTATTTTTCTCTTAAACACCTACTATAGAAAAAAAATTTGTATTATACACAACGATAAAGACTGTGAAATATCTCTTCTCCTAGAAAAACAATGTCATTTTCGTCTTGTATAATATATAGCAAGTTTTACCATAAAGCAACATTTACACATTTTTTTTTGCAGTGACTTAATCTTAGTTAATAAATTTGTAAAAATATAAAGTATTAAATAGCAAACGCAAATAATTTTGTTTTACGTTTTATGATAATTTCTAAGCACAAATTAATTTCTTACTAATTAAATCCAGCTCTTGGGCATTTTATTGTCTGAAAGTAGTTCTTTTTTCGCCAGATTTACACTCCAACAATTTCGTCACAATTGTGTGAGTTTACTTTGATCTTTATTTACTGACTGGCTATTGTTACACGAGTCGTCTCTAGTTGTGGTATCCACTGATAAACCACAACCGTTTCAGAACAACTCAGCTGCGATCAAAACGTCCAAGATTCGACTAATTCAAATAAAAAGACTTGCAAGTTAAATTGATGAGGCGTTTGATCGTCGTTTCTCGCTTTTAACGCTTCAGTTCTTGAATTTTTAGTAGCAATTTTTAATAATATTGTGCAACTTTTTGTAATGAAAATACGAGCTAGATCAAGCTAGATATTTGCGTCTTTTTTTGATAACATACGACAAAATGAATAAGTTTCTAGTCAGAAAACAAACCCAATTTGTTCATTTTTCGACCAGTTTTAGCAGTTTTTCAAAAGTAAAAGTTTTTTTGGTATTATTCGTTAAACTGTTGTTTTTTAACGAACTTTTGAAAATAATTGGCTGTAAAACTAACTAAAATGATCTAAAATGGCTAAAATAATTTAATTTTGTAATTATTTGGTGGGTTTTTTTGGTAAAATTACTCAAAGGAAAATATAAAACTTATTTCATATTTATTACGTAAGATTTTACAAAAAATAATTGTTATATTAAAACATCATTTTAGACCAAAATCCTGAGTTTTTCATCTAGTTCTAATCAGATTAAAATAAATAGCAAGAGCCCGAAAAATTATTATGTAATCGTTGACTTTACTTCCTGAACTTGCATTTTGTACAGGGTGTTTCAAGTTTTAGGTCCAGTCAAAAAATAAATACTTCTAGTATTCCAAAATAAAAAATATATATCGCAAACGATAGAGTTTCTAACACGCTTCAATTTGATGCTTTGCTGATATCCCAAATTTTCATGTAAAATGCAAAAAACTACATTAAAATTTTTTTTTTTTCAAATTATTTCAATAATTTTTTTATAATAAAATTCCTCCTATTTTTTAAGTAAGACTGGACCTAAAACTTGAAACACCCTGTATAGCAAATTAGAAAAAAAAACAAATATCTATTACAAAAATGTGTTTAATGGTGTAAAATGGGAAACATCAATCACTTTTACCCAAACTGTTTTTTTCAGATTTTTTAGTTTAGATTAAGTAAAGTAAAGAGTCGAACGAAATAGGAGTTTAGTTTTTTTATTATTTTTAAGCGTATTTTAACAAAATCTTCTGAAGTAAGTTAGTCTCTAAATCAAGCAAAACAATAAACTTAAAACTTATGAAAAAAAAAGATGGAATTTTCGACTTAATTTCCTGAATTTTTATTTAGTTTTAGAGAAATATTGAAATTGAAAATCTATTTCAAAAACGTGTTTATTAATAGTCATAGCTTGAAAAAGACGAACATTATTTTACTTTGCATGAAATTATTTGGGATGCAAATCTGTTTTTGTTTAAATTTTGTTTAAAAATGAGTTAATTTATTGAAAAAAAAAAACACAATTGCAACACCTGTTATTTAGGTATTTTTTGATATTGTCAGGTGTGTCTTGTTGAGATTTTGCAAGGTGGTTTAGAACCGAAATAAATTTAGCTAAACATGCTAAAATAATCAGTTATGCTTGGTTTTAACAAAATTTTAGGAAGTAATTGGGTTTCTAGCTTAAAAAGTGGTAAATTGCTCGTAAAAAAGCCAAAAATATGTAATTGTTATCGATTTAATTTTTTTCTAATTTTATAATTTCAGTTTCAAAAAAAATATTTTTAAAAATGGTTTGAAAATGGTAAAAATAACACAATTGTAGAGTAAAGTTTTTTTTAATTCAGACATGTTTGAAGAAATCGCATAAAATACTCGGAAATGGAGCGAAACAATCGATTCGGTAATTTTTCATCTAATTTTAGCGAAATTTTTCTAAAAAAAAACTTTCTGCTAAAGCACTTGAAGTAAACGTTTGTTTGTAATTTCTTGAAATTTTGCCTTTCTAGTTATAGAATATTAGCTAGTAATAAAATTACAAAACGTTTGAATAATTCAAGACAATCCAAATTTAGTGTTTTTTTACCTAACAGTTTTACACAAAATTTTCGAAAAACTCAATGTATAAGGGCAAAGCAAAGATAATATCTTGAGAAGTAATTGTATAAGTGTTCAAACGCTCGAAAAAGATAAAAATAATATGCCTACTTTTTATTCACACAAACTTTACAAAAAAAATCACTTAATAGTCATATTAATCTTTTGCATTTTCAATTTGTTTGAAAACACAAGTTTTAGGTATTTTTGTACATAGTAGGCTAGTCTTGAATCAACTAAATACAGTTACAGCTTACTAAGAAACAAGTCTTATCATTTCGGGCTATCATGTCCCACATAATGGTCCTTCGAGCTGGATGCTATTGGATATTTTTTTAAGTTTTTGAATGCCAATTGATTTGAACACACAAGTTTTAGCACTTTGAGCTAGCCTATCCCACACAAAGCTTTATTAAAAAAACTAACAATTTACTTATGAACGGGATAATGATTTAAAAGATATAAAAATTATTTTATTTTAGACTAAACATTTTTTGATTTGCTGACTTATTATTGATTAAATTGTGTTCAAAAATTGGCTAAACTGAATGAAACAAAAAAATAACACCTTTTTTTTATTTATTTCCCGGCATGTTTTGACAAAAACTTTCGAATTAAATCTTTTTCAAATAACATTAGTTCGGCCAATTTTTTTTTCACTTAACTACATTTTCAACTGAAGAACGAACATATTTATATATATCCATTTTGATTTAACGAAATCTTCTAAAAAAAATTATTATTTACTTTAAAAACGCTTAATGGTTTTAAAAATAAATAAAAATATAAAAAAAAATGTTTTTTAAAAAAAGGTTTTATTTAAAAGATGTACTAAAAAGTAAAAAATAATTTATTTCAATCACAGGGGAATATTTTTTCTTACCGGTTAAAATTCTAAAATTTATAAAAGCTTTGGGATTTGTCAACTGAACAAAGTAATTCTGTATGTAATGCCGTAGTTTTATAACTCCCAAAGCTTTTATAAATTTTAGAATTTTAACCTGTAAGAAAAAATTTTCTCCTGTGATTGAAATACATTATTTTTTACTATTTAGTGCATCTTTTAAATAAAAGCTTTTTTTTTAAACTTTTTTTGTATACAGGGTGTTCCGTCAAAACCTCACATTAGAAGTATTGAAAGTTCTAATAAAGATGTTTATCTGAAAGTTATTATTCAGGCATAATCCGTTGAGTTCTGCTCAATGAAGATATTTCAAAGATGGCAGCACTTCCGGTTATACCGGAAGTCGCTATTAACTTTCTTATTTTAAATGGAAAGCAATGTTTTTTACTGCGTTTTTGGATTATCTAAGTTATTCTAAGGGAGTTTTTATCAGCTTTCCCTATTCCCAGGTTTAACCGTTTTCGAGATATTTAGGATTTTTGAAAATTTTTGAATTTGCACCTGTCCCTTAAAAGATCGGTAACTCGCCTAGTTTTAGAGATTTCGAAATCACGTTTGGAGAATTGAAAGAGAAAGCCTATATCTGTTGTTCAGTGTGATCAAAATTGGAATTGAAGTTAATAAACCCAAAAATTTTAAGATTAAGTTTGGACAATTTCAAGCACCCACAACTTAATTTTTTCAAATAGTATGTCCCAATTTTTATTCTACTAGATGGAGGAAAATTTTTTTCTGCATCTATCTGTATTAGCATTCCCTACACCTATCTGTGATAATTTTCAAGTTATGTTGTTTTTTTTGTCATTGTAGGAAATTTCTTACTAACCACAGCTATTTTTGTATAGTTTGCTATAAAAACATTTCTGATTAAACTTAAACGACAAACTCTGTTCAAAATTATGTTATCAGACTGTGAAAACAAAATAAATTCATTGGGTGTTGGTTTGAAAAATTTTAATTTTTCACCTTTTTTCATTCGTTTCCATGGCAACCTATGACAAAAGGCCTATGGCTAATGAATTTCTCAATCCCAACAAAAAGGTATTGTAATTTGAAAACTATTAAACATAAGTATAGGGAATGTTAACACAGATCGAAGCAGAATTAAATTCTCTACCATCTAGTGAAATAAAAATTTTGTCATTTCATTTGAAAAAAATGAGTTATGGATGCTTAAAGTTCTGCAAACTTAACTTTAAAAATTTGGAGTTTGTAATTTTTTTTAGAAATCTGAAAACACCAAAGGAAAGATCTAAAAATCCAAAAATATTTCCAAATTTTTTAAAATGGCAGAGTTATCGATTTTTGAACTGGAAGGTGCAAATCCAAAGAAATTTTAAAAACCTATTTCCTAAACGGCTAAATTTAGGTATAGGAACAGCTTATGAAAACTACCTTAAAATAACTCTAATAATTCAAAAACGAATTAAAAAATATAGCATTCCATTTAAAATAAGGAAGTTGATAGCGACTTCCGGTATAACCGGAAGTGCTGCCATCTGGAGAATATTTTCATTGGGCAGGACGTAATAGATTATGGTTGTATACAAATTTTCAGATGACTATGATTGTTAGAACTCCCAATACTTCTAATGTGTTGTTTAGACGGAACAGCCTGTATTTTTATTTTTTGCTTTTTAGTCTATATTTATTGCATAGATTTATTGTTATTACACTGTGCATCAACCGTGACGTCCAAATGACCAACATACCGTTTATATCGGTATAAGTTACGGTATGTACAAATCGAGCACCCCTTTGTAAACATAACCTAAAACTTCAAAACCCCATTTAACCCCTTTAGGAGGTATTTAACTACATAGAATTGCATTGTCACACAGATTAAGTAAGTATGCAAAATTTCAATTCAGTGGAACAACGGGAACCCATTCAAATTTGGCTCCGAAAAAATAACCGACAGACAGACAACATTGTGAGTTAAATAAAAACTTTTAAAAATACCCAATTGTAGACAATTTTTTTTTGATTTAGTGGACTTAAACAAAAAATAACACCAATTTGACTTAGTTTGTTGATTTTTTGGTTAGTTTAAACAAAATTTGCCTTCAAAAAAAAATAAGGGATGATTTCTGTGTTGGACAGTGTGGTAGGTCTCAATCGATTGAATAGTGGATGAACTTTCATCGAAGAAAAAAGTGTAGGGCAATTAATAATGTTTGAAAGGAGCTATCAACTGTGCAAAGTCGAAGTCTCATCATCAGATAAGTTTTTGCATCGTGTGACATTCCCTAGCCGGAGGGAAATCTATTAGAATCCCTCGTTGCATTCTTCGGTGGTAGACGAAGTGCAATTTTCGTTCTCAACACGCGATCTGTCGCTCTAGCAGGGTTGTAAACGCCCTCCTGTAATTATTATGCACATCTTTGCGTGCCCAACCCCTAAGGAAGTTGTACACTGATACGTGCAGAAGCTATAGAGATAGCTTATCGTGTCCGAACGTCCGAACACATTGTACTTATCTCAACGTTTGAATTCTTAAAGAGACATTCATGCAGACCGCTTTGCTAATGATTTACTGGAACAACATTGTTCGGGTGTTAATAAATTTGGATTAATGTGCTAACAAGTCGAAAAAAATACGATTGCTGCACGACATGCGATCTTATGTAAATAACATGTTAATAATCGTGACGCAGCGGCCGGTTCAAAAATTTACAATTTAGATGCTACTGGCGACTCATTAAAATTTAATCACTGGGGGATAAATAAGCGCAAGAAATCACTACAACACGTACAGGCACTTGCTTCAATTATTTAGCTCTAATAATAAATTGATGAAATTTTCATAAGCGCTCTAAAGAGACGCAAGCGATCGCATCATACATACATTTTTAATCCGGCACAAGTACAATGTTACCAGCTCTGCTGATTTCAAAAAAAAATAATCGTGACATTTTTAACAAAATTCATACATTAAAAGCTTTTATTTAACTCACAATGTTGTCGGTCTGTCGGTCATTTTTTCGGAGTATAATTTGAAAGGGTTCCCGTTGTCCCAATGAATTGAAATTATGCATACTTTCTTAATCTGCGTGACAATGCAATCCTATGTAGTTAAATACCCCCTAAAGCGGTCAAATGGCATTTTGAAGTTTTAGGTTATGTTTACAAAGGGGTTCTCGATTTGTAAATTTGAGAGGGTTCCTGTGGTCGCAATGAAATGAAATTTAACATGCTTACGTAATCTGCGTGAAAATGCAATTCTATATAGATGTTAAATGGGGTTTTGAAATTTTAGGTTATGTTTCCATGTTATGTCATTTGGACGTCGCGGTAGATGCACAGTCTATTAGCAATACAGGGTGATTCTTTTAGGTCCTACATTAGAAACTTTTTAACTTCTAATATAGCTAGAGCTTTAAAATTTTGCATACGATCCAAATCGTCCATTCTGAGTTTAACTAAATTATTTCCAAAATGGCTGAACTTTCGGAACTACAAGAAATTGGCGCCAAGTTTGAAATTTTAAATAGTAACCTCATATTTTTATTGCATTTTTGAATTCACCTTCTCATACTGAGTAAAATTTATCCAAGTTGTTGGTACTTATCTGTCATAGTTTTTGACATATGTCAATTTTTTTGGTAAAATTTTTATTTGCAGGGGTTCATTTAAAATATCACAGCGCTTGAACCCTTTGCGATAAGTAAATATTTTTTTTTGCATTCGATAACCAAAGATTTGAGGAGCCTTCCGGAATTTTCAAAATTATTAACTGTCAAAATTCAAGGTTAGTATGATTTTTTTAAATTGTTATCAAAAAACGGTTATAATTCAGTTTTTTCAAATGGAACGACCCTATTTTCTTAACGGCAATCGAAAGAACATCGACATTTATGGTCACTTTTGTCAGCATATCGCAGTTTTTGAAATAATCACAAAACGGATTTTACTTTGTAATTTTCATCGTTAATCAAGTAGGCCTTGCAAAACGGTCAACAATTGTCAAACTTTAACATTTTATTTAGTTTTTATCTGGTTGATTGTGGAATAAACAGTAAAATAATATTTAATTATGGTTTATTATAACTTAGTGAATTATGTAAAATAACTCAATCAGTCTGCCATCTAATTTTGAACTTTTTAAATGAAAATGGTGGACAAATCGAACATTTCTTTTGGGTAATAACACAACTTTATCGTATTTTTCGAAAGTTTACTCGATTAAAAATGAAAATAATGAGCTAAAATTTTGTTTTTTGCAATTATTTCAAAAACTGTAAGAGATAGGTATAGAAATTGTTGATAAAAGTCTCCATAAAAATTGATGTTCTTTTGATTGCCATTGAAAAAATAGGGTCATTCCATTTGAAAAAATTGTGTTATAATCATTCATTGATTATCATTTTTAAAAAATCATAGTAGCCTTGTAATTTGACAGTTCAAAATTCTGAAGATTTTAGAAGACCCTTCGAACTTTTGTCTATCAAATGCAAAAAAAATTATTCAATTACTGTAAAGGGTTCAAAAGCTGTGCTATTTTAAATAAACCTTAGCAAATGAAAATTTGCAGAAATAAATTGACATACTTCAAAAACTATGACAGATAAGTATTAACAACTAGGGTATATTTTAGTCAGTTTCAAAAGGTGAATTCAAAAATGCAATAAAAATAGGTGGTTACTATTTAAAATTTCAAAGTTGGCGCCAATTTCTCATCGTTCCGGAAGTTCAGCCATTTTGAAAATAATTTAGTTGAACTCAGAATGGTCGATTTGGATAGCCCTAGCTATACTATAAGTTAAAAAGTTTCTAATGTAGGCTCTAAAAGAATCAGGCTCTATATAAAGACTAAAGAGCAAAAATTAAAAATATGTAAAAAAATGTTTAAAAAAAGTTTTTATTTAAAAGATGCACTAAAAAGTAAAAAATAATGTATTTCAATCACAGCAGAATATTTTTTCTTACAGGTTAAAATTCTAAAATTTATAAAAGCTTTATAAGATTAAAGTTCTGTAGATCTAAGTGACTGAAAGAGTCATAAATTAAAAAAAACGGTATAGAATTGCAAAATAAGATCATTATGAAATTGGAAAACTGATTGTATAAGAAAGTAAAACAACGGAAAAAAAAATCAGCAAATGAATATGAAATATGGGGAAATGAAGCCGAAATACTGAGACACTTAAAAACTTTGTGATTAAAACACTAAAAGAAACTGTGGGATTGAAAGACTGTAAGCCTAAAAATCAAAACATCTTTAGATGTAAAAGTAATAAACTATTAAATTGAAAAATCAGATGTATTGTTTTTAAACTAAACACTAATAAAAAAATTGAAAAAATATTTTATTTTGAATTAGGAAGGTTGAATGTAACTTTAGGATGTTTAAAACACCTTTGGGATACAAGAGGTCAATTTAGGAATTTAGGAAAAAATAAAAAAGTTGTCAAATTTATTCCGAGTTTCAAGAAAAGTCCTGAAAAGTTTCGGGCTAGGGTTCTCTAAGATAAGGTCTTTATTTATCTTTGATAATTGATAAACCTACCAGTAAAGCATCAAACCAAAAATAACACGTTATCTATAGTATTATCTTTCTCGAGTGTTTTCCTTTGCTTATCAGCTCAGAAATTACTGGAAAAATATCGTCATAATCAAACTAAACATTCACTAAATAAGAAAAAAATAAGTGTTTGAAGTAAAAAATAAGTTTTATCTTACAGGTGCAGTTTTTGGGCACATTATACCACTGTTTTCGGTGAGAGAAATCAAATTTCTATCACAAGAGAAATAAAGCTAAATCTGACAGTAAATTTGACAACTTTATCTCTCTTGTGAGCGAAATTTGATTTTTCTCACCGAAAACAATGGTATAATGTACAATGGTACTAATTATTCGAAAAATCACAAAATCACAAATTTTCGATTGTAAATAGAGAATCATTTATTATGCAAAATCTTTTGAAAAATAAAAAATAAAAAAATGAATTGAAAATGGTGGCATTTGTTTCGGTGAATTTTGCTCATTTTTGAGCTCTGGTGTGAAAATAATCAAAGAACCAAAAAATTCGGTCTAAAATTGGATTTTACTTTTTTCAAACCATTATAGGTGTTTATTAAACTAAAGTATCAGTTTTTTTCGTAATAAAAATTTTGATTGTTAAATCGAAAGTTACATTCAGTTTTTCTTTTTTGGGCGTTTTAACACGTTTTTTCAGCTAGAAACATAGTTAAAAACCAAGGTTTATTTTTAGGTAAATTTGTTGTAGAAAAATTAGTCTGAAACTAGATGAATTGCATTTACTATTAGCTCGTTTTGCTCGAATTAGTTCGTTCTTAAACTAGAGATTTTATGTTTATTTTTTGTTTTGCAAGATCTTGTCAAAACACTTCAGAAAAAATTGTAATTGGCGGTATTTTATTTATTTGAAAATTCAATAGCTTTAAATTATATTTTAGCCTTCTTCCAGTGTTTGAGCACTTTTTCGGCTCAAAATGCATTTACTTTCCAAAAGTTTATTTGTAATATCCTACTCAAGCACGCCTAAAAATTGCAAAAATTAATCGAAATTTATAATTGTGTTGTTTGTTTTACTCTATTTAGATCGTTTTTGAGCAAAATTTGGTCCACAACTGGTCAAAATTGTGTCCAAAAATACGTAATTTTTACTTTTTTAATTTCTGTCATATCGAACTTAATTCTCAGTTTCTTCTGAGATGGTGTTAAAACAGACTTAGCACTTTGTCTACTTACAAAATGTTAGAACAAGTTAAAAATCTTATGTTGTTTTATTCAGGTCAATGTACTTCGTTTTTATTTTTTATTAACTGAATTATAAGTTAAATTTGTTTAAAAATAATACAAAACTTAGTCGAGAACGATGGTATTTTCTCATTTTTCAGCATTTTTTTCACAGTTTTTTTGGAGAAATTATTCTTAAACCAAAAATTTTTTAAGATTTTGATTTCTATTTCTTTGAATGTCTTAATCTGTTTCACAGCAAATTATGTCTTCATATTTCGTTAGAAACAAGCCGAAAATTCTTCAAATTGGACAATAGACTATTAGTTGTTCTTTTTCAAAAAAATTTTTCCCCAAAAATTTTGTTAAATCTGGTTGGAAGATCACCAAATTATGAAAAAATTAATATTATTTTAAGCAGTGTTGCTTGATGTTGTAGTAGTGTTGAAAATAAATCAAAATTATTGACTTGAACAGGAAAGCGTTAATAAAAATATTGTAAAGTTGTTGTTTGTTGAAAAAAATTGTTGAACAGTTCCATCAGCGAAATAGTGAGCACAACAGCGCAACTCCGAACACATTTTTAATTATACATGCGGTATAAAGCATTGTCTTGTTTCGTGGACACTCGGCAATATACGAGCTTTGTAAATTGTTAATATGGTCCAGAGTTTGCAACCCGGACTCCAAAGTTGGCTTATTGCAGTTACTGCAACACCACCAACTCGAGGATTACCCGTCCGAACATTTACTACCAACATTTGTGGTTTTTATTTATTTTCATTAAATAACTTAGACGCTGAAAAGGATCAACTGGATAATTCATTACATGTGATAATATCCCATATTCCATTTCATTTCATAGTAGAATGTTTTGACAGCGCTTTTGAATTTTTTGGAGTGAAATAAAGCACAAATTGACAGTTTCTATATAAGAAAAAAATGCAAATACGTTGTTGCAAAATTCTACAATGAACTGAAATAGGATATACAGCTTGATCATTAATTCACAAATATTTCAATATTTTAATTACGATTTATGATGTGTTTATACATTTCTCAGTTTTTTATTTTTTCAATGACGGCAAAACTATTCGAAAATGTGAAACTATTATCCTCGAGAAAATTGCCAAATTGATAATAGTTTTTATATTATGTTTTTTTTATTTTATTTATTTTTGTTTTGGTTTGTAATTTTCTAGAAAACAATTAGTTGGAGAACAATGATTTTTTTGAAAAAGATAATTAAAAACGCTTTCAAATACCTAATAGGGTTATGAATAATAGTTTCGGGCTTATTGCCGGTTAAATGTTCCGGGTACCGGAAATGGACCAAAATCTCAACATCAAACTTATTGAATTTTTTGTACTTTAATCAACTTCAGAGAGTTGTAAAGGAATAGAAAAGTTCATAAAACTTTGCTAAAACGAGTTTAATTTTTTTTTTATTTTTATGAAGTATCTAAGTGCCATGACTTAAACTTTAAGCAAAAAAATTTAAAATTTTAAATCTTGTGAAAAGCTGGTATAATACGGAAAACGAGCCGCAGAATTCACTGGAAGAAACCGTTTCGCTCTGCGACTTTTAGTTTTTGAGTTGTGAATTTTTAATAAATAACCCGGCGCATCCACCATTTTTCAATTTAAAACAATTTTTTAAATATGTTCTTGAGTAAGCTATTGTTGTAAAAAATCCGGTATAATACGCAAAATGAGCAGCAGAATTCACCGGAATAAACCGTTTTACTCAACGACTTTTAGTTTTCGAGTTACGAATTTTTTTAGTGCAAAATTTTAAATGCCTCTGTTCCTGGAACTGGTGCCCGAAGCGGCTCCGGATGTTATCGAGAAAATAGATAATTTTAAATGCTACTAATGCTTTATTGATTTTTGCTCCAAGTCTTATAGTTTCCGAGAAAAACGCATAAAATATTACCATTTTTACTTTTTTTTTATATTTTAAACGCCGATTACGGCCAAACTACAAGAGCTAGGACAGAACGTTTTTTTCCTGTCGTAAAGAGCACATTGGAATCTATCAGATAAGATGGGTTTTAAATGATTTTGAGACACTTTTAAAACTGGCAATTTTTTAAGGCAAGGGGTGTTAACAATTTTTCAGTGTTTTTATTTTCTCAATTACTTCAAAACTATTCGCAAATGTGGAACTATTTTGACCTAAACCAATGTAAAATGATACGGGGAATCGATTGGAGTCGAGAAAATCTCCAAATTCCCAATAGTTTTTATAGTTATGTTTTTTTTTAATTTTACCTATTTTTCCTTTTACCTGCAATTTTCTCGAAAAGTCTTAGTCAGAGAACAATAATCTTTTTTGAAAATAATAGACAATTAAAAGAGCTTTCCAACGATAATAAACTTCATTGGGTTATCTCTAATAGTTCCGGAGTTATTGCTCGATAAATTTTCCGGGTACCGGAAATCGACAAAATTGCGACCAAAATTGCAAAAATCAAAATTCTAAAAATCGAACCTACAGACGTTTTTTCTACTTTTAACAACTCTAGAGGGTTGTATGAGCATAGAAATGTCCATAAAACTTTGATTGAGAGAGTTAAAAAAAATGTTTTTTTTTCATTTTTGTGAAGGTAAAGCCTTAGGGACCATTAAAATTTTTAGCAAAAAAATTCAAAATTTTAAATCTCATGAAAAGTTAATATAATACGTAGAATGAGCCGCAGAATTCACTGGAACAAACCGTTTTGCTCCACGACTTTTAGTTTTTTTGTTACGAATTTTTTTGTTGAAGAATAAAGTACCAGTATGCATTAGGCTACCCTAATTTTAAGCAAAAAATTTCAAATTTTTAAATGGAGTAAAAAACCGATATAATATGTAAAATGAGCCGTAGAATTCACCGGAACAAACTGTTTTGCTCTACGACTTTTAGTTTTTAAGTTATGAATTTTTTTAGTGTTAAACTTTAAATGCCTCTGTACCCGGAACCGTTGCCCGGAGCGACTCCGGGTTTTGACGGGAAAATATAAAATTTCAAGCACTATCCGCTGCTTTATAAATTTTTGTTCTAAGTCTTATAATTTCGAAGAAAAACGCAAAAAAATGTTGCCATTTTCACTATTTTCTAATTTTTAAACGCCGATTACGGCGAAACTATAAGAGTTAGAGAGAAACGGTAAAATCGATTAGAACCGGTATAAAAAGCCCTACAAAATGGCATAGGTTTCAAGGCGATATCTCGCAAAAAAATTTTCAATTTTCAAACGTCGATTACGGCCAAACTAAAAGAGCTAGAGGAAAACGCTTTGTTCCATTGTAAAGAGCACATCAAAATCTATAAGATAGGGTGGGTTTGAATTGATTTTGAGATACTTTAAAAATTGCCCATTTTTAAGAAGGGGGGGTGTTAACAAATTTTTCAATTTTTTTATTTTCTCTATTATTATTTTTCTTTTTACCTGCAATTTTCTCGAAAAGTATTAGTCGGAGAACAATAATCTTTTTTGAAAATAATAGACAATTAAATGATAATAAACTTGATAAGGTCATCTCTAACAGTTCCGGGGTTATTGCCCGATAAATGTTCCGGCTACCGGAAATCGACTAAAATCTCGACAAAAAGTGGAAAATCAAAAATCAAAATATCGAACCAATTGACTGTTTTTGTACTTCTTTGAAATCTATAGAGCTCTAACGACACAGAAAAGTGAATAAATCTTTGCTAAAGCGACGATTTAAAAAAATATATTTTTATAATTTTTTGAAAATTAATTAATTTTAGGAAAAAATTTCTAAACTTCAAATATTGTAAAAAAAATCAGGATAACACGCTGAAACCAACTGTTTCGTACTAGGACTAATAGTCTTCGAGTTATGAATTTTTTAAATGAAAAATAAAATGCCTCTGTAATCGGAACCGTTACTTGGAGCAGTTGGCGGTTTTCAACATTCAATAGATAATTTAAAGAGCATTTTAATGTTTTTCTGTTTTTTGCTCTACATATTATAATTTCCGAGAAAAACGTAAAAACCAGTTGACGTTTTCAATTATTTTTTCCAGTTTTTTGAGCGCCGATTACGTCGGAAATATTAGAAAAAGTCTAGTTTAACATCTAACCAATTGATGTTTTTTTCCCACGTAATTTAATTTGTTAGTATTGGTATTAGTTGTAGATGCTGCTTGCTTGGTAATTAAATCCCTGTTAAATAATAAATTAAGGAAGCAACATCGCAGGTAATTGTAAACATCGCCTTGCACAAAAACGACAAAGAGGCGCTCTTTCGTCAAGTTCTCCGATTTCCTTTATCCTTGGTAAGGGCTCTCCTGCCTTACTTGCAACGGCCTTATTATTAATCCTTAAGGCGGATTACGGCAGGAACAATGTCGAGATTGAGTAATTCTAAAGTTAGATTGTGGCTGGCTGGTAGGTTGCATGTGCTGTTTCGATTCTTTTATGATTTCAAAGGCGAGCCTCAGTTCGGTGGGTTCGGAAGTAATTGGATTGTTTTAGATATCTTTTTTTTTTCCTATGCAACAGCTTAGGGAAAGGTGAGCCGAGCTCATAACGGAAAAGTTAGGCGCTCATTTATTTAGTTGCTCTTTATGAAGTTGAGGATACACGACGTGCTGTGTTAATGTGGATTCATTATCTTTTCCGAGGTCAAATAACTGGGGAAAAATGCTATTTTTTGAAATTACACAAAAGGACGCAACGTGGCGTAATTAAAGGGGTTTTCAACGTATTGCTACCTTTTTTTTTAAGTGTATTTCAGTTGTAATTCAATACTAAATTTCGAATTTTAAAACTATGTTCTTGATTATCATTACGTTTTTTTGACACTGAATTATTAGGTACATACAGGGTCGCTAAAAAGTATGGATACAGTTAAATATTTTTCAAACTATTTATCAAAACTTATTGAAATTTGGTACAAGCTTGAAAGTATATAAATTCTATCGTTTTAGATGTTTATCAAATTCCTATCTTCTTTTGTTCTGAGGATACAAGACTAACTTGATTTTTTTTAAATGGCAAGAAAGGTAAAATTTAGTATTTTTAAAAAGAGCATTTTTTTCTGAATTCTGTGGTGTAACACATGCATACCTTATTTTAATCGAAACTTAAAAAAAATATTGAACTAATAAAATTTTCAAAAATGTGATGGAAATGTTGACTTTATCTATCGTTAGCTCTTTGCCACTTGAACTTTGACCAAAAAATAAGTAAAAGTTAAAATAAAACTTTTACCTGAAAAAGAACACATTTTAATAAAAAAAAAGCAAAACACGAAATATATGTTTTTTATGTTACAAAAGATGTTGCTCAAAATGATTTCCATTGACTTCTTGGCTTTTTGTCGCCATAACCAACTATCATGAGAATTTCTGTACTCTCAGTTTCACTTAAATGTACCATTGTTAAACTAATTATTGCACACAAGTTTAATTTTTGGCTAATATACAAGTGACAGATTGCTAATGACAGTATTTATAAAGCTATCTTAGTTTTACTTTTGCAGAAATCCAGAATCAAATTTTTGAATTTTTCTTTTTTTTGTTTTTCAATGAAAATAAAGGTGGGAATATGTTACATCACTAAATTCAGAAAAAAATGCTCTTTTAAAAATTATTAATTTTAACCCTTCGTGTCATTTAAAAAAAAATCAAGTTAGCCTTGTATTTTCAAAACAAATGAAGGTAGAAAATTGAAAAAATCTCAGATTATAGAATTTAAACGCATTTAACTGTACTCCAAATTTCAACGTGCTCGGTTAAACCGTTCTGAAAATATTTAGCTGTATCCATACTTTTTAGCGTCCCTGTATTATGATCTTTTCGAAAATCTGAATTACAAAAAACCTTTTCTCAAATCAAAACTATTCGTAATCTGAAATTCTATAACATTCCACCACAATTAGGTTTGAAATATTATATTTTGGTGAATTTCACTCGACTTTGAGCAAAAAAGATTTTGAGAAAGACAAATAGAAAATTGTAAAGTTCGATCTAAAATGAAGTATTTTGTTGCTAATTTGGGCATTTTACAGCAGTTTTCACTGAAGAACTTGTTAAATTGAAATTGAGAAAGAATTTACTGAAAAACGACATCAAATCCCAATTAAGAGTTTTTTTTCAGTAAATACAGGGTGAGTCAATAGTGGGTTATTTCTTTTTTTTTTTTAAATATGCAATCAATAACTACTGGACCGATTCCAGTCGAGCAGATCGTTAGAAAATTTCAAAATTAATCTACGATTTCATTGTTCTGGGTATTGTCAAGTTTGTCTTGTCAGTTTTGCTAAAATTTCATTATGAACTAGTATCATTTAAAAGATAAAATATCAATGTTGATTCAATTAATGATTTTAAATATTAAACCAAGTATTCAAATGGTAAGTGCAATTAATATTTTTGGTTGCATCTTAGTACAATAGGTTTTGCTGAAAAAAGAACTGATAATGTGTTAAATTTTCGGCAAAAAATTGAAGAGATTTTATCCAAAAAAAAAAACAGAAAATCTCAAAAATTTGACTAAAATAATAGCCTAGAAAATTATATCAGAAATATGCTAAAAGCCGGTTTACAGAACATTTTATTTGCAATTAAATTTTAATTTGAGATTAACTTAACATTTGTCAATGCATTTTAAACGGCAATTTGATTCGAATTAGTTTAATTCTGAATTAAACCTTAATTTCGCTTAATTAACTAATACTTAATCTTAATTTGCACAATTTAGAGCCATTTGGAGAAGAAACTCAATGAACTTTAGAAAATCGCTTAATTGTATTATTTTCGCTTGTGTTACATTCGGTTTAGCGAAAAATAAAATTAGTTCCAGAGATTTTGTCCAAATATTATGTTTAGAGATTTTTGAGAATGAAGCTCACTAACGTTTAATTGTGTTATTGCTGCCTGTTGATTCAATTTAGAATTTTTTTAGCAACAATTAAATAAGTTGTAGAGATTTTGTCCAAATAAAAACAGAAAATCGTAAAAATTAGACACGAAATTTGGCCAAAACAGCAACAAAATGCTAAAATTATATCTGAAACAGAATTTTTTTTATTTTCACAGTTTAGAGTTTTTTTGGCGGGAAGTCGAAGGTTGTTCAAAAAAATAGCTTAAATGTATTATTTTCGCGTGTTTTAATGGACCTAAAACAATTTTCAGCAAAAAATTAAATTAGTTTCATCAGAGATTTTGTCGAAATAAAAAAAATTATTTCATTATAACCAGATCTGAAATATGTTTTTTTTCTCTAATATTCACAATTTGGAGCCTTAACTTATTACTTAACTCATTAAATTGGTTAAATAATAATAATAATAATAATAATAATAATAATAATAATAATAATTATTATTATTATTATTATTATTATTATTAAATTCAAAATACTTTACCACAAAAATAAAAAACACAGAAAATGTGGAAAAAATAGTTTCAAAATTGCGAAATTATTTTCTGAAGTTATTTTTGCTTAACTTCCACAATAGAAGCTTTTCTTGGTAAGAAACTCATTCAAACAAATCTGCCAAAAAAAGCAAAAAATCGCTTAACTGTATTATTTCCGTTTACTTTGTTCCATTCAGAACATTAAAAAAAATAATTCGAGAGATTTTGATCAAATAGAAATTGAAAATCAAAAAAATTATGATTGATTTCGTCTGACTTGACGTTGTAGAAAAATTATTTAAGTTTAGATTGAGAAAATTGGAAAATTAAATCTGAAATACTCTACTTTGGTCTTATTCATCTAAAATGTTATTAAATCTTGAACAAAACAGCTAAAACGAGAACAATTAGTTCGAATTGCGTTATTTTTGCAAAATTGAGAAATTTTGTCAAAAAGTATCTAATACGTTCCTTTCAATTGCAAACATTTTTTCTGGATGAAAAATGCACTAATATTATTAAACTAAAACACGAATGAAAATTGAAAAATTTTCGTTAAAAACTGTCTGATTCCCTTTATTTGGAGCGTTTTTTCGCTTAGTTAATTCGAAAAAATTTTACAAAACAACGTGTTTTACTCTAAAATGTAATCGGGACCATTTCTCTGCCAAATTAAATAGAATTTATTAAAACAAAAAAATTGCCAAAACAAATCCGAAAATCGCTCGATTTTGATTTTTTTCACCGACAAGTACCCAAAAATTAGGTCTGTATTTTTCAGTATTTATTAATTAACCAATTAAAGTCCGGACTAAAATAGAATTTATTTTTCGTTGTTGGATCAATTATTTTGCCAAGTTTTAAGTTGTAGTAAACCCCGTGACCTAAACTTTGTCGCACTCTTGCCCCATAAACATTTCAGCGCTGAAATTTGTGATGATACACAATTCAGAATAAGGGCCGGACTGAAAGAGACAATGTGGGGAAGACAGAGACGGACTCGGTGCACATTTATTAACGTTACATTGTGTCACGTACGGCTGTTACTCCCGTACTCCGTTTTCAACGTGATTCTGTGATTTTCCCCGCGTTTTTCCCCTAAATGGCATATCTAAATCGACTGTTCTTCCACCAGACTGACTCCCTGCTCTCTGTATTGTAATTAAGGCCGAGCGAAAATCGAAAATAGTTTATTTGATGCTGAGCGATTTTTATTCGCTCGTTAACGGCCGTTTATTTGTCCAAACGATTAATTAGGCGGTTTATGGGCCGGACTCGTAAAACGTCATAATAAATGCCGTAAAGACTTAGGGAAATAAAACTGGATCACTAAAAAATCTTCGGTGACATTGTAACAACTATTTCAGCAAATTTGTAGCTATTTTATTTTAAAAGATATAAATTGGTTCAAATGGTTTTTTGGTGCAAGAATCATTTCGAAATCTATAACACTTACAAAGTTATAGCAATTTAAAGTTTGTTGTGTTACCACCCCTACTAGCACATCCGACTTTATTCTTAACTGCATTTTTTTCTATAATAAACATTTCTAAGGTCAGATAATAAAAAAATTAATCAATGTCCGGTCAGGTCAGGTTAGGTCAAGTCAAAGATAACTTATTTACTAGCTACCCAAGTAGCACACATAGTTTTTATTTGGTCACCAAAATGTTTTCGCAGCAAAATGAACAGCCATTTAACTTCTACAGCTATCCACAGAAGCGCTTTGGTAAGGTTCCTGTGACGTTGTACTGACCGATTTGGCGCACCATTTTTTGGCATTTACAGCTTTAAAACAGCCATCAATATTTGCTGAAATGCAGCCGTTTGGCTGTGAGAATTGCAAAGTAGCAGTTTTTAAGCTTTTAAAGCTAACAAGCTAGAATGTAGGAAAAAAAGCTAAATAGCCATAAAAACATCTTTTCAACCTAATTTGCTCTTATGGCCAAATGGTCAAAATATTTGCTTTTGGGGAGAAAATGGTTATATTGTAGATAAAGAAGAGCAAAAACCTGTAAATGCTGCTATGCATCCAACCAGAAAAGTAAATAACTATAACATGGCTACACCAGATGTAAGGCTCTGTTATAGGAATGGAGGATGATGTTACTTTTTGTGTTCTTGATAAATAATATTAGGCTTGATATTCAGTCCCAGTAACATAAAAGTTTGTGCGAACTGAGGTTTATTGACAAATACGCATAAAAAAGATCAGAAAAAGTAGTGCGCCTTTAAAATAACAGAAAATACAATTTTGTTTACTAATTCCAAAATTTGGCTAAAATACTGCAACATTGATAATGCAGCGTATTGACTTTCATGACTTATTAACAGCCAAAAAATTTTCACAGCTATAGAACTGTAATATGGTTGCAATAAGGTTTAGGAAAGCTAAGCAAATGTCTCAAAATCAGCTATTTGGCTGTAGCTGTATATTGGCATTTTTATGCTGAAATCGATATTTTCTGGCTTTACTAAATGGATCATTAGGCTTTTGCTGTTAACTGGCTTTTAACATATTCCTTTGATAACACTATCCAACTTAGAAATGGAAGATAATGCTGTGGCTGTATTTTGGCTTAGACATGAGTTGAAATTGTATGATTTACAGCTGACTGAAGAGCAATAAGGTAATTCGCAGCAAAGAAAGACATTTGATTCGATTTTGATGACGTCTTCATGACTATCTTTTGGCTGCAATTGCCAAATGGTTGAAGCTGTGCTACTTGGGAAATATCGCTTGAAATTGAAAAGTTTGGAATAGATTTTTAGTTTGTTTATGTATTTTTTAAATAAGAAAAAAGTGGTAGAAAATTTTTTCAATGTGTTCACTTGAGCGGAAATTCTTTGTGTTATTTTCGGGTTATTTGCTATTGCAAGCACAATCTTGACCTCTTAAATGTAATAACTGGTAACCATCCCAACCCAAATATTTAAAATAGTTTCGTATTTGTGTTCGCTTCTACCTACAGTGTTTAACATTAGTGTAAAAAACGCACAAATAAACTTTCGAAGAATTCGACTGACTTTAATTTTAAACACACGATTGAAAAAATTGATTGTTTAAGGCGGAACGATTTAGCTTTCCGTCCTGAAATCAATTATTCCGACCCTGCATCAGGTGTCGCCCACTATATTGAAAAAACTTGTTTGCTTTTACGTGTCCGAAATAAAAGGGGAGGAAAAATCGCCAGCCTTATCAACTTACTTGAAACTCGAATAATTGTTCCGTTCTGAATATGCAAAGAATGATCTAATTATAATTCTCGCATAATTTTCCTTTTTTGCATTTCATTAATATTGCATGAAATAAATTATTTTTGAGAATTATTAGTTTCTACAGCATATAAATCAGTGACATATGCTAAATAACTTTTTACACGATTTTGTGGCTAAATTTTGCAACAAATCAATGAGGCTGAAATATGCATGAAAACAGTCATATTCAAGAGAAAAGGATGAATCCGCTTGAAAGTTCAGATAGATCAATGTCAGGAGAAAAAGTAAGTTTTGCGGTGATAAATCATCATTAATTTTATTTTTGCGTTTAAAATTTCTTCTCGCGGCCTTTGCCCAAATTGATTTCTTGCCGCTAAAACAATACATTAATCAAAAGGATATTTTTTAAGTGAGTCTGCTAAAAGTGTATTTTACTATATCTCAAAAACTAAAATCTATGTATATGATTTTTTTAAGAATTTTTACCCTTCCTTTTAATTGTGATATTAATATCAATTAATGTAAATTTTAAGTTTTCTAGTGTTATTCTAAAACAACAATCGTAAATAATGTTTTAGAGCATAAACATCTTACTAAAATTACGTTTATTTGATTTTTAATATTTACCTATTTAATTAATTGTTTTTTGGGACTAGTGACATTTTTTACAGATTTTTATCACAAAACAACATTTAAGCATCGCTTAAATTATCAGGTGACACAAGAACTAACAATTTTTTCAGCTATTTAAATAAAATTTAATAATTAATCATTACAAAAACCATGTAATCCTTTGTAACAGATTACTGAAGTAATGTTCATTCATGCATAGTTACCCAATGTAATCGATTAATATGTAACTAATTACATATTAATCTAATTAAAATGTAATCTCTTTACGTTGTATTCATACATTGTAACTGTAGTTACTTTTACGTTAAATATGAATCTATGTCATTTTTAAAGTTATACTGTACTGTGAAAATTTCATTTGAGGTCTTGATAAAAGAATATATAAAAAAATATTCACGCAGATTAAATTTCATTTCATTGCGACTACAGGAACCCTGTCAAATTTACAAATCGAGAACCATTTTGTAAACATAACATAAAATTTCAAAACGCCATTTAACCCCTTTAGGGGGTATTTAACTTCATGGGATTGCATTGTAACGCAGATTAAGTAAGTATGCAAAATTTCAATTCAGTGAGACAACAGGAATCCTTCCAAATTTGGCTCCAAAAAAATAACCGACAGACAGATAACATTGTGAGGTGAATAAAAGCTTTTAAAAATGAAGAAACACGTGTTCAGGTTTATTGAAAATTCCACCCCCAAAAGGTATATGTATACAGGGCTGAAATTCATATAAAAATCTGCCATTGTTTTAAGAAGTTACTTCCATGAAAATTGGTATTTGGGCTTTTGGTAAAAAACAAAGAAACTCGTGATTTAAGCCCTTTAAAAATTGCACCCTCAAAGGGGTTAAGAATAAAAATCTGTCATTTTTGAAGTTATATTATTAATTTTAAAGTTCCACCTTCAAGAGGATTAATAGAGATTCTCTATTAAACACCTTGAAGGTGGAACTTCAAAAAATCCTAAAACATGTGTTTTTCATCTTTTTAACGAAAAACCCAAATACCAATTTTCATGTATATAACTTAAAAAAAATACAGATTTTTATACAAATTTTAACTCCTGTTTAATCCCATTAGAGGTGGAGTTTAAAAAAAAGCATGAAACTCTTAAGTACTTTTTACCAAAAAGCCAAATAACAATAATTTTCATAAATTTACGTAATTTCAAAAACGTAAAAGTACATTGCTGTATGAGTTACCTTAATGAGTTTAAGCAAAATTTTACGATTAGTTTTGCTTTATTTGATTTGTTTCACGTGATTAAGTGAAATTTTTTCAAAAACAACCCGAAACACTGTAAAAGTTAGTCAAAGAATGTGATATTTTTATATTTTTGAAGCGAGTTAATATGTGTTATTTATTCTCACTTTCTTTTACTTTTTCCGAAAGTTTGGACACGATTTACAGCCAGTGAAGTTATTCTCAAAATTTTGAAAAAATAAACCAAAACAATTTTTAAAATTTTTAAGCACATTTCGGATAAAAACTAACTTTTTTTGAAGAAAATTGCTACTAAAAATAACTGACAATTAGATTATTTCAAACAGTTTTTAACAGAGGCTTATTTATTGTATTATAACTTTTTACAATAATAAATTTGGTCAAAAGCAATGTTATCTCTGCCTTTCTCAATCATTTAAGCACATTTTAGAGATAAAATTATAGTTCCCTTTCCGTTAGTGCGCTAGGAAAAACCGAAAAATCACCCAATTACACTAAAATGGATTTTTTTAGGACCTTCTGAGTCGTGCTAAGATAAAAACTAAGTTTGTTTTTGAAAAATTTACCAACAATCACCAAATTCGACTAAAATTTTTATCTTATCTTTCTTAGATCGACAAGATTATTTTGCAAAAACACACCAAAAATCATAAAATAAATGAAATTGATGTTAGTTTCTCTTGATTAAATTCGTTTTTGAAAAAAATTCACTTGTTTCTTTATTTTTTGTCAAACCAAAACCAAACAACCAAACAATGAAAATAACTTCAAAAATGAGGGATTTTAATTCGAACTTTAACACACCATTTAACCTGCTTAGGGTATGACTTATTTTAAATAATTATTTAAGATAAATAAACAGATTATAATCTGTTACAATGTAATTAATTACAAAGTAATGAGATTAGTCTGTGATTGCAATATTATCTAATTACCTGACCAACTCTGCCTAATAGCAATTAATTAATTCATCATGTAATTAATTTTTATTATAAGCAATTGTAAAAAAAATTGAACAAATTCAGGGACGTATAAAAAAATCTTTGCGTGACACTGATTTAAAAAAATGTTTTTTTCCTCCTTGTTCTTATTATCTCATCAACGTTTCTTGTAGTACATTTTTTAAATAAATGCAACTGTCCAAATGTCGTCCAAATAAGCAACATACCGTCTATGTCGATATAAGTTACGGTATGTACAAATCGAGAACCCCTTTGTAAACATAACCTAAAATTTGAAAACCCCATTTAACACCTTTAGGGGGTATTTAACTACATAGGATTGCATTGTCATGCAGATTAAGTAAGTATGCAAAATTTCAATTCAGTGGGACAACGGGAACCCTTTCAAATGTGGCTCCGAAAAAATAACCGACAGACAGACAACATTGTGACTTAAATAAAACATTTTAAAAAATCCACTCGTAATAGCAAAAATTGAAAGCAGATATATATTTATTTATCGTCCCTGTATTTATAATTTCGATATGCGATTTTTCAGCGAACTGGAAACGCAAAGTTCGCCGAAACTGCTACACAGAAAATAATAAATTCCGGTCTTTTAAGAGAGAAATTGTTTATAGTAAGCAAGAACCGAACAATACGTCTCCACTATCCGGAAGAATCGTGACACAGGAAATGAAATTTATTCGGAATTTAATGTCGACTTTTAACTCGGACTGTTTTATTATATTTTTGTCGTTTCAGTGCAACGTAATACAATTTACGAGTCGAGTCAAGACGCAAAAACGCGTAATTTCGTTTCGATAATGCGGCGGAAAGATAGGCAAAGATTTAAGTAAATTAGTGTCCCTGGCTTGTGCTAAATAATTGCTTTTACACACCTTAATCAATCTAAAGCTGGCTGAAAAAAATTAAATTTCAGCGCGTGGGCACACCTGAAAAACCGTGACATTTTTATAAATAGGACTTGGGCAGATGTTTGAGGAACAGACTTGCGGTCAAAGGCTATTCTTAGAGGAGTGCAGATGTGCCGAAAGATTAAAGCTGAACAAGGTGACAACATCTTGTCAAATTTATACCAAAATACATTAGAATTTGTGCTGTAAATAAACGCACAAATTTGGGACGCTACTAAAACAATCACCTTAATTGGTTATTGATTATGCGTTATTATCAATCTATACGGTCTTACAACACAAACATTAACTAATATTATGTTATTATAGAAGTGTGTTTTTGTATTTTATTTTCAAGTTAAAATTATGAGCCATCCCAAATTTACAAGAATGATTAGCTACAACTCGTAGTAACCGTAAATCTGTCACTTTTGCCAAGGAATGTCGCACGAGAGGATTTTTTATGAATTTCGACACGAATTAAATACAGATTTTTCTGAGTTATTTTTAACTAAACGCAGATTATCTAGAATAGGTTACTAGAAAGTATGGATAGTTAAATATTTTTAAAACTATTCATCACAACTTACTGAAATTTGGTATAAGCTTAAAAGTATATAAATTCTATCGTTTTAGATGTTTATCAAATTCTTATCTTCTTTTGTTCTAAGGATACAAGGCTAGCTTGATTGTTTTTTAAATGGCAAGAAGGGTAAAAATTAATGTTTTTGAAAAAAGCATTTTTTTCTGAATTCTATGGTGTAACACATGCATATCTTATTTTAATCAAAATTTAAAAAAAAAATTATCGAACTAATAAAATTTTCAAAAATGTAAAATGTGATTAGCCTTGGAAATGTTGACTTTATCTATCGTTAGCTCTTTGCCGCTTGAACTTTGACCAAAAAATAAGTAAAAGTTAAAAATAATTGTTAAAATAACACTTGTAACTGAAAAAGAACACATTTTAATAAAAAAAAGCAAAACACGAAATATATGTTTTTTATGTTACTAAAGATGTTGCTCAAAATGATTCTCATGATCATGAGAATTTCTGTGCTCTCAGTTTCACTTAAATGTACCATTGTTAAACTAATTATTGCACACAAGTTTAATTTTTGGCTAATATACAAGTGACAGATCGCTAATGACAGCATTTACAAAGCTATCTTAGTTTTACTTTTGCATAAATTCGGAATAAAATTTTTGAATTTTTATTTTTTTTGTCTTTTAATGAAAATAAAGGTGGGCGTATGTTACATCACTAAATTCAGAAAAAAGTGCTCTTTTAAAAATTATTAATTTTCGCCCTTTGTGTCATTTAAAAAAAATCAAGTTAGCCTTGTATTTTCAAAACAAATGACGGTAGAAAATTGAAAAAAATCTCAGATGATAGAATTTAAGCGCATTTAACTGTACCCCAAATCTCAACGTGCTCTGTTAAACCGTTGAAAATATTTAGCTGTATCCATACTTTTAGCGACCCTGTATTATGATCTTTTCGAAAATCTGAATTACAAAAAACCTTTTCTCAAATCAAAACTATTCGTAATCTGAAATTCTATAACATTCCACCACAATTAGGTTTGAAATATTATATTTTGGTGTATTTCACTCGACTTTGAGCAAAAAAGATTTTGAGAAAGACAAATAGAAAATTGTAAAGTTCGATCTAAAATGAAGTATTTTGTTGCTACTTTGGGCATTTTACAGCAGTTTTCACTGAAGGACTTGCTAAATTGAAATTGAGAAACAAATTACTGAAAAACGACATCAATTATGAGCTTTTTTTCAGTAAATACAGGGTGAGTCAATAGTGGGTTATTTCTTATTTTTTTTTTAATATGTAATCAATAACTACTGGACTGATTCCAGTCGAGCAGATCGTTAGAAAATTTCAAAATTAATCTACGATTTCATTGTTCTGGGTATTGTCAAGTTTCTCTTGTCAGTTTTGTTAAAATTTCATTATGAACTATTATTATTTAAAAGATAAAAAAACAATGTTGATTCAATTAATGGTTTTAAAAATTAAACCAAGTATTCAAGTGGTAAGTGCAATTAGTATTTTTGGTTGCATCTTAGTACAATAAGTTTTGCTGAAAAAAGAACTGATAATGTGTTAAATTTTCGGCAACAAATTGAAGAGATTTTATCCAAAAAAAAAAAACAGAAAATCTCAAAAATTTGACTTAAATAATAGCCTAGAAAATTATATCAGAAATATGCTAAAAGCCGGTTTACAGAACATTTTAATTGCAATTAAATTTTAATTTGAGATTAACTTAACATTTGTCAATGCATTTTAAACGGCAACTTGATTCGAATTAGTTTAATTCTGAATTAAATCTTAATTTCGCTTAATTAACTAATACTTAATCTTAATTTGCACAATTTAGAGACATTTGGAGAAGAAACTCACTGAACTTTAGAAAAACGCTTAATTGTATTATTTTCGCTTGTGTTACATTCGGTTTAGAACATATTTTAGCGAAATACTGAGCTAAAAAAAAGTTCATAATTTTTGCGTGTTTTTTTTTTGAGTGTTTAGCACGTTTTTCAGCCAGATACAAAAATATTCGCAAAATTTTATTTAAACCTAACCGAAATATCAACCAAAATAGACCTAAATAAATTTTTTTCAACTTAGTTCGCTATTCGTTCGTCAAGAATAAGCTAAAAAATTATAAAACTTGGTCTAGAAAAGGTTTTGACTTTTTTCAAAGTTTTGAAGAAATTTTAATTTCCTCACATCAATAAAACAAATTTTAAAATAACTAAATATGGTCAAAAATTAACTATATCATTTTTGTAATTTTTGCGTTTTATTGGTAAGTTTTTAATGAAGAAACGTAATTCTTTCGCAGAACTTGTCAAAAATAACCTCAAAAATCGTCGAGATATTTTACGACTCTTAATGATAAAATAAATAAGGAAAAGAAATAAGATTGTTTTTCGTGTTAATTAAATTTGCAAATAAACTAACAATGAATCATAATGATAAAATAAATAAGGAAAAAAATAAGATTGTTTTTTTGTGTTAATTAAATTTGCAAATAAACTAACAATGAATCATAATGATAAAATAAATAAGGAAAAAAATAAGATTGTTTTTTTGTGTTAATTAAATTTGCAAACAAACTAACAATGAACGCGTCATTTTCATTTAGGGTGACTGTTCAAATAAAATTGAGATATGAGAATTTAAACACAAAATTTGCGCACTTTTCTTTAACAATGGGATTGTTTACATAAGCGACCTTATTCTATTTCAACATAAAATTTTATTATATTTAATTTTAAAATGAAATAAAAAATGTTTTTTAAAAAAAGCTTTTATTTAAAAGATGCACTAAAAAGTAAAAAATAATGTATTTCAATCACAAGAGAATATTTTTTCTTACAGGTTAAAATTCTAAAATGTATAAAAGCTTCGGGAGTTGTCAACTGAACAAAGTACTTTTGTAATGCCGTAGTTTTATAACTCCCAAAGTTTTATAAATTTTAGAATTTTAACCTGTAATACATTATTTTTTACTTTTAAAGCATCTTTTAAATAAAAGGTTTTTTTAAAAAACATTTTTTAATATATTTGTATTTTTTGCTTTTTAGTCATTATTTATTGCATAGATTTATTGTTATTACACTGTGCATCTACCGTGACGTCCAAATGACCAACATACCGTCTATGTCGGTATAAGTTATGGTATGTACAAATCAAAACCCCTTTGTAAACATAACCTAAAATTTTAAAACCCTATTTAACATCTTTAGGGGGTAATTAACTATATAGAATTGCATTGTCACGCAGATTACGTAAGCATGTTAAATTTCAATTCATTGCGACTACAGGAACCCTCTCAAATTTACAAATCGAGAACCCCTTTGTAAACATAACCTAAAATTTCAAAACCTCATTTAACCCCTTTAGGGGGTATTTAACTACATGGGATTGCATTGTCACGCATATTATGTAAGTATGCCAAATTTCACTTCAGTGGGAAAACAGGAACCCTTTCAAATTTGGCTCAGAAAAAATAACCGACAGACAGACAACATTGTGAGTTAAATAAAAGCTTTTAAAAAATATGTTTAAGTGTACAAACCATTGATCTTTTTTTTTTTGGTAATCTATAGGAGTAGAAATGTGCATTATGTTAGTTTCTGGTCTAATTTAATTACAACGTCGGGCAAAAAGCACTTATTATAGTATCAAGCTTATCTATTGAAGTACTTCGGTCGGAGTTATCTTTGATATGCAATAATTGAAATTCCTTATGCTTCAGACAGGTTATATCTCTATTCCCCAACTCAAGAGCAAGTCTCTCATATTCAAACAGACATTCAAATACTGCTTAATATAATTAGAATTTTTCTCTTTGAAACACATCGCTTTGTTTATTTCTTTAAATATTTCAAAATCAAGCTAAAATTTTTACGATTTGTTAAAGACACTTCGCATACGAACGACCAATTCGTTCGTTTATTTTCGCACCGGAAATTTATGACTTTCTGGATTCATCTGGAGTTAGTAAAGTGCCTCATAATTAGGAATTTATTCGGACTTGAGTTAGCTGCCGTATTTACCTTTCAACTAACAAGAAGCCTGAAAATATTTCAATTAAAATAAAAAATTGCACCAAAAACCGCCGCACTTTTATCGATCATAAAGTGGGCAATAAAAAAAACCATTCACACACTCGTGCTGCCAATAAAATTTGACATTCCGCTCTTTTATTCCAACATCTGTTGAAGGGGTTTAAGATGTCGTGCTAAAAGTCTGCAGTGTTGTGGAACAAAGAATTAATTATTCTAACAGCAATGGAATTGTTTGGGAATTAACGGAAAACCTACATTAGACTAATTGAGATTGTGGCAAAAAAGTGTTAGCTGTGAGGGAAGGAAATGTGCCAATCAATTCAAAATAGCACAAACAGATGATATCAAAACTTTGAATGTGCCATAAATTTTGTCCCCAATTATGTTTTAAGGGATCCTTTGAGAATACGTACCCTAAACCTGCAGCAGCAAATTAGAATTCATTTGGTATTTCATGTTTGATTTTTTGTGCGAAATTAAATCATTACCAAAGTTGAGATTACCAATATACTGGTAACCGTCTAATCCGGTTTAATAGGATATTGTAGTCGAAGATTACACAGAATAAAGTTTGAGGATCAAAGGCATCTATCTCCAAGAGTGCACACATAATACATACGAGATTTTATAGCACTTTGAACCTACAAAGTGTAGAAGCAAGGTGAGCTAAACAAATTTAGTTTTAATATAAATGATAATTACAAAGTTTGTTTAGTTTGTAAAGAAGCAAGTTGCGAAATTTACTTGCAGAAAGCTGACGAAGAGGTTTCCTAACATGCAAGTTTGTCATTTTCGGAATTGTACCAACTTCGAAACATTAAAATTTACTGCGAAAATGTTTTTTGGGACGAATAAAAAATGGTGAATTTGATTTCTAATTGACAAATTCGCTAAATGTTTCTGAATTAGGGTTTCTGGTTGAGATTTCTCAAAGCGAAATTTTATCTAGAGATTTTGTAAATAGGATAAGAAATAGATTATTATCAGATAATGCTATTAATGCTCTTGTATTTTTTGAAAGCATAATTTATAAAAAATAGAGAGAAAATAGCAGTTGATTTATTAGTTAGTCTACTTTGAAAATTCTGATGTTTCTTTTATGATCCTATACATAATTAAAAAATAAATTTTTGTGATTATTAATATGCGTAATTTTATTCAGAATTTAATTAGGAACTTTATTATTTTTTAGTTTTTTGAATTTCCGAGCTAATTGTAACGACTTACGAAATCAAAATGTGTCAATGAATAAAACGCAAGTCAAAAAAGTTGGTTAATTTTTATAATTTTTTGGTTTATTTTACTAAACAATTGCGTTTTTGATTGAAATATGTACCAAAACACACGAAAAATATTATTTGAAATTAAAAAAAATTATAACTTTCAACCAAAATTAGTATTTTTTTCCGATTCAGCGTAATCACATTTCGTGTAAGAATTTAAATTCTCAAGGTTTTTAAATTTAAAGTTAACTTGAAGTATTAAAGTATCATTTAACTTGTAATGATTTTGGGTCCAAGCTCAGAATAAATGGCCCCAATGTGTTTTTTCTTCATTTTGTGTTAAAAATTAAATCTTGTGCTTAATTTTCAAATATTATATAAGTGCTCTTTCAGATGTAAATTGCTCTATTCTTGTAGTTTTTACTGTAGATAATTTTACTAATTATTGGGGTTTATACTTAAAAACTGTCCCAAAACGAAAAAAAAATTTTTCGGTTTATATTCTGATGAAATTTCACTAAATAATTGCTTAATGAAGTTTCGATCTAATTTTTTGATTTCATTTCAAGAGATTTCATTTACATAAAAAAAGTTATTTGGTAAATTTTAATTGTTACTGAAACATTACTTCTTTTTTGAATTCTTTCAGGTTTGCACCGAAAATCTAAAGCTCTCAAGTCTTTTTTCTTTTCTTATATTAAAATTTAATGTAATTTTTTTCGGTTAACCTTTGGAAAATTGATTGCTCTTTCAGATGATTAAAATTGTAATTTTTGTTTATTGTGACTAAATTTTACATAAAATAATTGTTTATGCTTGAAAAATGTACCGAAACGTAAAACTTTTTTTGCCGATTTAACAAAAAATAAATTGGCTTTTAAATAATATTTGGCCAAAACTGCTTTCTGGGATTTTTGAATTTTTGTCATGAAATTTAAAATTTCCTACTTTTAGAACATATTTTTTTCTTTTTGTTTAGCAGTATTAATTCTGTTCCTTACGTTATTTGCCATTGCAATAATTTCAAATAATTTTTTGGTTTCAATAAAAAACCAATGTTGTTGAATGTTTTTAAAAGCTTTTATTTAACTCACAATGTTATCTGTCTGTGGGTTATTTTTTCGGAGCCAAATTTGAATGGGTTCCCGTTGTCTCACTGAATTGAAATTTTGCATACTTACTTAATCCGCGTGACAATGCAATCCTATGTAGTTAAATAGCCCCTAAAGGGGTTAAATAGGGTTTTGAAATTTTAGGTTATGTTTACAGAGGGGTTCTCGATTTGTAAATTTGAGAGGGTTCCTGTAGTCGCAATGAAATGAAATTTAACATGCTTACGTAATCTGCGTGACAATGCAATCCTATGTAGTTAAATACCCCTAAAGGGGTGAAATGGGGTTTTGAAGTTTTAGGTTATGTTTACAAAAGGGTTCTCGATTTGTCAATTTAAGAGGGTTCCTGTAGTCGCAATGAAATGAAATTTAACATGCTTACGTAATCTGCATGACAATGCAATTCTATATAGTTAATTACCCCCTAAAGGTGTTAAATGGGGTTTTAAGATTTTAGGTTATGTTTACAAAGGGGTTCTCGATTTGTACATACCGTAACTTATACCATAGACAACATAGACGGTATGTTGGTCATTTGAACGTCACGGTAGTTGCACAGTGTAATAACAATAAATCTAAATAAAGCAAAAAATAAAGATATATAAAAAAATGTTTTTATTTAAAAGATGCACTAAAAAGTAAAAAATAATGTATTTCCATATCACAGGAGAATATTTTTTCTTACAGGTTAAAATTCTAAATTTTATAAAAGCTTTGTAAGAAAAAATATTCTCCTGTGATTGAAATACTTTTGTTTTACTTTTTAGTGCATCTTTTTAAATAAAAGCTTTTTTAAGAAAATTTTCTTTATATATTTTTATTTTTATGAGAGGGATGGTATATAAAGAGATTTTACTATTGCTGTCTATCGGCCATTTATTTTTTCTAACTTATGAGTAAGATAAGTTTGGTTGAATAAAGTTTCGTTTAAAAGGGCTCTGTGATTTTATTTAAAACTCCTAGGTATCTTAAGCAGACCAAATACAGAGCAGCTATTAATTACTATACCATATTTTTCCTTATGCTTATGCACGATTGGTCTGAAGATGTTTTATGTTTGAAAAAAATGTTCAAATTTTCTCTTTACGGCAGGTAAAAAAAAATTGAAGTTTTAGTTTGAATTAAGTCTATCTACATCGACAAAATAGAAATTTTCATAAAGTGAATGAAATAAAAATACCCAAAAAACGTATTTAATAAAACAAAAACAGTTTACATGTTTAGATAAAAAATAGTGGGAATGTGTAATATTTAAAAACGAAAAAACAAAATACATAATAGAAAAAGTTTCTACCCACACATTTAAAGACTGTACTTATTCCAAAGTTACTGAAAAATCAGGTCTCTTTAAAAAAATTAAATTGCAGACCTCTATCAGGAAAAAATCTAGCTGCTATACCAGAAATGTAAAGTGGTTATCTCAACTCGTATTAATAATAATAATATAATAATAATATATTTATTTATATCAATGACATATGTACATTAATGTGTGATACAAGTCAAGAAAAGAAAGAGTATACAAATTTGAATTACAAAAATATATTGATACCAAATTGATAATTATTAAGGAATAATTTTTCTAATACAAATTTGACAAATTTTTAAAATTTTTAGTTTTGTGTTTCAATAAAAAAAACAGGTTTTTCAGAGAGCTTTACGATTTTTAATTTTTGTCTGCATAGATATCATGATGGTAGACGAAACATTCATTTATGAATTTTATAATCAAACACTTTTTCTTATTTGATTTTTTGTCTTGAGAGATCTACCAAATTTTTATCCAACGAAATTAATTCGGTCAGAATTTTGAAAATTTAATGACAAATTTCTGAACGAAATCTCAAAAATTTGGCCAAATTTTCTTGCCATTACCATTCTACACATGTGTGCTATGATCAAATTTAACATATTGTAAGAATTGGTGAAAAAATTCTGGATTTGTTTCGGCAAATTTATACTTCTAAACTTTTTTTTTAAATTGGCATGTACAGATTTAGAAACTTGTTTGCTAAATTTTCCTAAACCTGAATTCACACATTAACAAAATTGTGATACACACATGAGTTGAAGAAAATCTTTCTTAAATTGTTCATTAGCGTTTTCAAAATTGATGTCTAAATTGTGATTAAAACAAAACTTATCTGATAACAGATTTGAACCTACTTAAACATTGAACATATTGTATGTTTACATGTTTGTTGCATTTGAATATCTACAAGTATCTAATCTGCTAAATTTTATAATAGCACACATTTCCAAACTGTTTTAATAAATTAAAAAAAAATTACTAAAACTGCTATTTTTTCACTTTAAAATTAAATTAATCTAGGTATTCTGTTGTAAAGAGAAAGCTATTAGATATAATTAAAAATTGTGATTAGACTCGAAAACCAGACCCAACGTGTGACTTTCTTCAAAATTTTTCTACAATTTTTTATAATTAAAATTAATTAATGAATTTCTCGATCGAGTTGTAGTAAAAAATACTTATAAGTTTTAGCTGAATTTTTAATGCACTCGACTGTCGCCACTTGAATCACATAACTCGGAGGCCTGGTCTCTGTCCGGAGTTAATCGTTTTTCCGGGCATTTCGCAATGAATTTGTCTCTGCGATAAAAAAGGCGATAAGAAGTTTCGAGTTTTCTCCGCTCGGGCAACTGTTCTGAAACCGAAACCGTGTCTGGCGTCTCAACATTTTAAAAGCTTCCGTATAAATCAGCTAACTAAAATACGTTTCATTCCTTAAGACTGAAGCGGCATATTTGTAACTCGCGTGAGAAAATCGGAGGCTGCTTTCTGCCCCTATTCCGGGTATTTGTTTATCATTGAGTCTGTCTGTATACAACAAAGGCATCGACACTGTTTATCTCAACGCTGTGTGTCAATATTGTCGAGGACGTTACGCTCCTGAAAGACACTGCCGGCTTTAATTCGATGGTGGTGCTATACAGCGTGATTCTTAAATAGACCGACAAAATTCTGCCCATGGTAGTGTCAAATGAGTACATGCTGAGAAAAATAATAAAAAAATTCCTTGTGCAACCGTTTTCGAAATAAATTTTTTTAAAGTTATGTTGGAGATAAAGCGTACGCCACTGATGTGTTCAGAAGTAGTATTAGCACAGTTAGTGGCAAGCATGATAATCATCTGAGGATCAATGCAGCTATGATCACTGGGTATTATCGATATTCATTATGAAAATGAGCACATTTTATTCCAGTACAACTAATTTAAACCCATGAGCGCCGTAAGTGGCACGGATTAAGGGGTTTCTACCCCTACGAAATAAAAATGTAAATATGGTACAGATCGTCTCTACTTATCCTTGCAAGACTGTGATATAATTTTGTCGGTCTATTTAAGAATCACCCTGTATACGAAAATGTCGAATGGGTTATTAGAATGGATCCACTGGGCCGTATTTATCGTTTAGTGCGGACAAAGACGGCTGTTTGCTCTTTACAATTAGGACGCATTGTTGCCGGAAATGCCTAATTGACGACAAGAAAAATACAAATGTGACCGAGCACAGCTTTAATTTGATCGAACTAACGCCACTGAAAGCTAAATTCAAAGAGTGGAAGGACTTTGTATTGAGCAAGAATCAATTGGCAAAATATTTTGGGGGAGAGATTTTAAGATGTGTATTATTCGCACTTATACGAGGGAAGTATTAGTCCAACAACGATTTTTTTTTAAGATAGTATAGTTGCGAAGTTGTTGCCTAATAACTGCTCCGGGTACCGGAAATCGACCAAAATCTCAATAAAAATTGGAAAATTCAAAATTAAAAAAATCAAATTTATTGAATTTTTTGTACCTTTAACAGCTTCAGAGGGTTGTAAAGGAATAGAAAAGTCCATAAAACTTTGCTAGAACGAGTTTAAATTTTTTTAAATTTTTATGACGTATCTAAGTGCCTTTACACCATTAAAATTTTAAGCAAAAAAGCACTACAAAATGGCATAGGTTTTAACGCGATATCTCGCAAAAAAAATTTCAGTTTTCAAACGTCGATTGCGGCGAAACTAAAAGAGCTAGAAGAAAACGCTTTATTCCATCGTAAAAAGCACATCAAAATCTATCAGATAAAACAAATTTTTCAATTTTTTTATTTTCTCAATTACGTGAAAACTATTCGAAAATGTGGGACTATTTTGGTCTAAGCCTATGTAAAATGATCCGGGGAATCGATTGGCGCCGAGAAAATCGCCCAATTCCCAACAGTTTTTTAGTTATAAATTTTTTAAAATTTTACCTATTTTTCCATTTATTCGCAATTTTCTCGAAAACTATTAGTCGGAGAACAATAGTCTTTTTTGAAAAAGATAGATAATTAAAAGAGCTTTCCAACGATAATAAACTTCATGGGGCTATCTCTAATACTTCCGGAGTTATTACTCGATGAATGTTCCGGGTACAGGAAATCGACCAAAATCGCGACAAAAATTGCAAAAATCAAAATTTTAAAAATCGAACCTACTGACTTTTTTTTACTTTTAACAACTCCAGAGAGTTGTAAAGACATAGAAAAGTCCATAAAACTTTGCTAGAGTAAGTTTAAAAAATATTTTTTTTCATTTTTATGAAGGTGCCTTGACCATTAAAATTTTAAGCAAAAAAATTCAAAATTTTAAATCTCATGAAAAGCTGGTATAACACGGAAAATGAACCGCAGAATTCAATGGAACAAACCGTTTTGCTCTACGACGTTTAGTTTTTAAGTTATGAATTTTTTTGTTGATGAATAAAATACTCCACTATGAAATGGCTGACCTAATTTTAAGCAATAAAAATCAAAATTTTAAATCTCGTGAAAAGCTGATATAATACGTAGAATGAGCCGCAGAATTCACTGGAACAAACCGTTTTGCTCTAAGACTTTTAGTTTTTTAGTTACGAATTTTTTGTTGAAGAATAAAGTACTAGTATGCATTAGGCTACCCTAATTTTAAGCAAAAAATTTCAAATTTTTAAATCGAGTAAAAAACCGATATAATATGTAAAATGAGCCGCAGAATTCACTGGAACAAACCGTTTTGCTATACGACTTTTAGTTTTTAAGTTATGAATTTTTTTAGTGTTAAACTTTAAATCCCTCTGTACCCGGAACCGTTGCCCGGAGCGCCTCCGGGTTTTGACGAGAAAATAGATAATTTCAAGCGCTATCCGATGCTTCATCGATTTTTGTTCTAAGTCTTAAGTCTTATAGTTTCCGAGGAAAACGCAAAAAAATGTTACCCTTTTCACTTTTTTTGAATTTTTAAACTCCCATTACGGCCAAACTAAAAGAGCTAGAGGAAAACGCTTTGTTCCATTGTAAAGAGCACATCAAAATCTATAAGATAGGGTGGGTTTGAATTGATTTTGAGAGGGTTGCATACGCATATAAATGTCTACAAAACTTTGCTAGAGTAAGTTTAAACATTTTTTTTTTTCATTTTTGTGTCGACCATTAAAATTTTAAGCAAACAATTTAAAATTTTTAAAACTTGTGAGAAACCGATATAATATGTAAAATGAGACTTAGATTTTACTGAAACAACTTTTGAATTATTTTTTTGTATAAAAAACTACTTCTGGAGCGTTCCCCGGATCAATTTACTATTTATCACTAATTTCTCAAATTTGTTCATCTGTTGGCATAAAATTACAAACAATGGGACCTTGTTTCTTCCCTTTACACTACGTTAAAACTTCTCAGTGCCGCCCAAATTTCTTCGCCAAAGTTCATTCCAAACCAAAGTTGTCCAATTTTCTATTATAAAGCCATTATAAGCCATAACAAAGGCAATAAAAGTGCGGTTAGGGCCTTCAGAACGGCACAAAGCTAGTAGTGCTGCGGCAAGTTCCAAACTTCCATCGATGATGCACTTTGAACATCACTAGTTCAATGCAAAAGCAGAGAGCGAACGTGTTTTCAGCATCGCGTCCTGAAAAAATAACAATGCCCGCTTTTAACACCCGGAGGGATTTAAAGCCCGCCATTGTCCGGACGAAAACTGAACTCATTCATAACTTTTAAATTTCTCGATATTTGTACTTTATTGTTTGGTGAAGAAAAAGTACAGCTTAGGCCTGTTTGTGTCAGCAGGTATCAAAGCTGCTTGCTTGTGACAAGATTCCCCCATTGTACAGTCACCCAAAATGAAAATGACGCGTCCATAAACGAACCCCTGCTATAAATCATTAGAGATCGTAAACTAGTTTTGAGTCGAGTTCCACATTTCAGTTATCGGCTTGAAATGTTTAAGGATTTCTTGATGGAAATTGTTGGTTATCCCAAATGTGAAATAATACAATTTTTAAGTTCTTCGCAACGCGATGTTTCGACGCTTTGAGAGAAGGTCACAAAAATAAAATTGTTAGTTGGTTTGCAAATTTAATTTATTATTTGGTTGATGCAAAATAAGTTTTAGTGTGCAATTAAAATCTGCCGAATAAAAAACACGACAAAACATGGATTCTATGTTTTATTTCACTTTGTTTAAATTATCATTACATTAAATTAAATTAATTATTAATTGCACAATCGTTTTTGTGAACATTTTAGTTTACTAGTGCCGGTTTATAGAAAGCTCCATTAAATTTTAGTTCGTTGTTAACAACGTGTTAAATTTTAATGGAGCTTTTTATAAGCCTGCCCTTAATGTTTTGAAAAACTAGAATCGCCAGAATAAAAGTTATCAATAAATGTTTCGGCAATTCATTCATGGGAATATACGGATTAAAATTCCGACTATTACCGCAAATGAGATTTACGGGAAAAAAATTAACAAACCCGTAACACCACAGGGGATAACTTAAGTCCAAAACTGCAACGAAAGAATTTTCAAATTCTTCTCCGAATTGATAAACATTTATTAATTTTCTTGGAAGACAAATGAGAAGTAAAAAAAGTTTCATGTTCGTCGCCACGTTTCGACACTTTGAGAGGTCAAAGAAAATCAATTTATGTTTTGCAAATTTAATTTACTATTTAATTGATGCAAAATAAGTTAAACTAAGTTTATTATAATAAATAAACACTCCAAGTCTTATTGATTTTAGAATACCATTTCGAAATAATGAATAAAATTAAATATTATAAGTAGTTAAATTTTTGCTGTTTTCTGCATTTGTTTAAATTTTAGAAGAACCCACAAAAAGATCACTATAAATGTTTCCTTCTTTAAAATTGAATTACCACTAATTTTTGTAAATTATAACTTCTTTATCTTAAGATTTTCGTAGTCAATCGTGTCTTAATTAAGTATTTACTATTAAAATTAAAATGTCTTTATGCAATTGTATTTCAAATTTTAAACAAAATAATCAGAATAAAAGTTATCAATGACGTTACGGCAATTCATTCATGGAAATACCCGAATGAAATTCTGACCATTACTGCAAATAAGGTTCACAGGAAATGACAAACTCTTACCGCAGGGGATAACTAAAGGCCAAAATTTCAAGGAAAAAATTTTCAAATTCTTCATAACATACACATTTATTAATTTTCTTAGAAGACAAATGAGAAATAAAAAAATTTTCATCTTCGTCGCCACATTTCGTCACTTTGAGAGTTCAAAAAAAATGTATTTTTTTTTTATTTAATTTATTATATTTTAGTTGATGCAAAAAAAAACAATGTTATAATACTATTTCCAATTCATGAATAAAATTAAATACTTATTATAAGTAGTTTAGTTATTTTATTATACAACACGATAAAATTAGATCTTATTTTTGAGAGCGGTTTCAATTTTTGGAATTTTAAGATTACAACTGATTTGTCTTATGATTTTCGTTCTCAATCTTGTCTTAATTAAGTATTTACTATTAAAGCAAAAATTGTATTTCAAATATCAAACAAAGACGTTTAAAAAAATTGGAATATTCAGAATAAAAGTTATCAATGATCGTTAGCTTTTAACAACGAATTAAAATGGAACTTTCTATAAACCGGCACTAGTAAACCAAAATGTTCACAAAAACGATTGTGCAATTAATAATTAAAACCATTAAGAGTGTAGACGTCTTTGCTTGAAATTTAAAATAACAATTGGATTTCGATATTTTTATTTTATCTTGTTTTATGCACAACTATTATTGCAATAAGTTTTATATTCTTAAGAAAGACGATCAAATTTTTAGTTACAGTTTGTGACAATCAGATTTTAAGTATAATAATTATTTTGAATTGAAATAATTTTTGGACAATGGATATCAAAGTGATCGTTTCGCGATCGCATCACAATCCGCGAAATTTAATTTAATAATAATTTAAACAAAATGAAACAAGAATCCATGTTTTGCCGTGTTTTTTATTCTGCAGATTTTAATTGCACACTAAAACTTATTTTGCATCAACCAAATAATAAATTAAATTTGCAAACCAACTAACAATTTTATTTTTGTGACCTTCTCTCAAAGCGTCGAATCATCGCGTTGCGAAGAACTTAAAAATTGTATTATTTCACATTTGGGATAACCAACAATTTCCATCAAGAAATCCTTAAACATTTCAAAAGCCATGGAACTCAACTCAAAACTAGTTTACGATCTCTAATGATTTATAGCAGGGGTTCGTTTATGGTCGCGTCATTTTCATTTTGGGTGACTGTACATTTCTGTCGTAAATGAATTCGGCACAAATAACAGTTCGCAGTACTAACTAGATATGAGACGTTTTGTTTCTGTCTCGCATTGTTTACGAAAGCGGCGCTTTCAATGTTTGATATATATTTACATAAATGTAATTTAGCTCGAAGCGGCTGTGGATTAGATATGCCGTTTTGTTTTTAATGTGGAAGGCAATTATCGTAATGTCTTGGCATAATTCATGAATGGATGTGATCTGTGTGGCTTAAGCTTTTGTTGTGTCAAGTTGCGAGCAGAAAGCTCCAAGATTTCGCCACTAAAGACTAATAAATGAGGGACAAGACACTGTTCGCATTTTGCTCATTGTTGCTGAGCTGAATTGAGAGATTTGCTGCAATGATACACTTTGTTAAATATGGATTTTTATACACTCACTTCATACAAAGAATTGGTTGGCAATTTTACAAGTCTGAACAACAACGAGAATAGAACAATACAATTTTCCTGTTTTCTTTTTTTAATTTCTATTATTTACAATTGACCTAAAAACTATTAATTGTGTTTCTGTCGATTATTTTAATTATTATAATTTTTCACTACAGGGTGTTCCGTCTAAACCCCACATTAGAAGTATTGAAAGTTCTAATAAAGATATTTATCTGAGAGTTGGTACTCAGACATAGTCCGTTGAGTTAGGCTCAATGAAAATATTTTCAAGATGGCAGCACTTCCGGTTATACCGGAAGTAGCTATTAACTTTCTTATTTTAAATGGAAAGCTATGTTTTTCACTGCGTTTTTGGATTAGTTGAGTTATTTTAAGGGAGTTTTTATCAACTTTCCCTATACCCAAGTTTAACCGTTTTCGAGATATTTAGGATTTTTGAAAATTTTTGAATTTGCACCTGTCCCTTAAAAAATCGGTAACTCGCTTAGTTTTAGAGATTTCGAAATCATGTTTGGAGAATTGAAAGAGCAAGCCTATATCTGTTGTTCAGTGTGATGAAAATTGGAATTGAAGTTAATAAACCCAAAAATTTTAAGGTTAAGTTTGGGCAAATTCAAGTACCCAAAACTTAATTTTTTCAAATGGGATGTCCCAATTTTTATTCTACTAGATGGAGGAGAATTTTTTTCTGCATCTATCTGTATTAACATTCCCTATACCTATCTGTGATAATTTTCAAGTTATGTTGTTTTTTTTGTTAATGTAGGAAATTTCTTACTAACCACAGCCATTTTTGCATAGTTTGCCACAAAAACATTTCTGATTAAACTTAAACTACAAACTCTGTTCAAAATTGTGTTATCAGACTGTGAAAACAAAATAAATTCATTGGGTGTTGGTTTGAAAAAATTTCATTTCTCACCTTTTTTCATTCGTTTCCATGAGAAAAGGCCTATGGCTAATGAATTTCTCAATCCCAACAAAAAGGTATTGTAACTTGAAAACTATTAAACATAAGTGTAGGGAATGTCAACACAGATCGAAGCAGAATTAAATTCTGTACCATTTAGTGAAATAAAACTTTTGTCATTTCATTTGAAGAACATGAGTTATGGGTGCTTAAAGTTTTGCAAACTTAATTTTAAAAATTTGGAGTTTGTTATTCTTTTTTAGAAATTTGAAAACACCAAAGGAAAGATCTAGGCTTCCTCTTTCAAATGAGCTCAAAAATATTTCCAAATTTTTAAAAATCGCAGAGTTATCGATTTTTGAACTGGAATGTGCAAATCCAAAAAAATCTTGAGAATATTTTCATTGAGCAGGATCTAAAAGATTAAGGTTGTACACAAATTTTCACATGACTATGATTATTAGAACTCCCAATATTTCTAATGTGGTGTTTAGACAAAACAGCCTGTATACTGTTTGTTCCTGTTTTAAGACGAATTTTCATGTATTTTAAATGTAGGTATGTTTCGGTTTTGTTTAATTTTTGGGACGAATTATTTTCTAGCAAATCATCAATATTTTTTTCTAATTTCTACAGGAAACAAGGCTTTTTAAAAAGGTCTTTAGTTATAAAGAGAAAGCAAATCAACTTATGGATTAATAAATTTTTCGTTTTCTTTAAAATCTTTAGTAACTGGCGAGATTTTAGATGAATTTATTCTGCTCCACAAGCGAAAAAAATAGCAGTTTTAGTAAATTGAATGAGAAAAAACGCAAAAAAAGTTTTTGATAGAACGAAAACAGTTTGGAAATGTGTGCTATTATAAAATTTAGCAAATTAGATACATGTAGATATTCAAATTCTTGCTGGTTGCAGCTTTCTAAACTAAGTAGATCAATTTGCCTTAAACATAACAAACATAAAACATAGATGTAAACATACAATATATTCAATGTTTAAGTAGGTTCAAATCTGTTATCAGATAAGTTTTGTTTTAATAACAATTTTAACATCAATTTTGAAAAAGCTAATGAACAACTTAAGAAAGATTTTCTTCAATTCAAAATAAGCATATCTCCTAAAATTCAAGCAGTATTTTATCATGTGTGTATCACAATTTTGTCAATATGTGAATTCTGGTTTAGGAAAATTTTGTGAACAGGTTTCTAAATCTGTACATGCCAATTTAAAAAAAAGTTTAGAAGTATAAATTAGCCGAAACAAATCCAGAATTTTTTCACAAATTTTTACAATATGTTAAATTTGATAATTGCACACATATGTAAAATGTTAATGCCAAGAAAATTTGACTAAATTTTTGAGATTTGGTTCAGAAATTTTCATTAAATTAACAAAAATTCTGACCGAATTAATTTCGTTGGACTCATGAATAAAAATTTGGTAGATCTCTCAAGACAAAAAATCAAAAAAGAAAAAGGGAAGTTTTGTTGAATATAAAATTCATAAATGAATGTTTCATTTACTATCATTCTATGATATCTATGCAGACAAAAATTAAAAATCTTAAAGCTTTCTGAAAAACAGATTTTTTTACAAAAGCACAAAACTAAAAATTTGACAAATTATCAAGGAATAATTTTTCTAATATGAGTTGAGACATCCACTTTACATTCCTGAAATAGCAGCTAGATTTTTTCTTGAAAGAGGACTGAAAAATTGACTTTTTTAAAGAGACCTGATTTTTGGTATTTGGAATATTTTAGCACTGCGATGGCTTAGACTGCAAACTGCCTGACTCCATAACAATTAATTTTACAGGAGACGGAAAAAACTTAATATGTTCATAAAGAATAATTATTTTGAAAATGTTATGTACTGATTTGATAATGAGAAAAATGAGAAATAATACTGTATTATTAATAACACATAAATATTATTTTTTATAAATTATTTTTTATTATTTTTTATAAATTGTGGAGTTAGATATTTTGCACATTTATAAATTAATTTGATGTTGGAGTTAGATGCTTTTATTAGATCATTTAATTAATTTTTGCTATTTAATTTACCATGTTTGGTAACAAGTAAAGACACTGTTAAAAATAATATTTTCATTTTGAATATTATCATAAAAGTTGTGGTAACCTCTAGGTATTACTGTTTTAAGTCCTATTAAATCTATTAAATCTATTAAAATGGCAGATACTGAAGACCTCGTAAATCAATCAATAAAAAATTAGTTCTTGAATTATTTTCAAATAAAAATGTTATCAAACCAAAATCAAATCAAAACTTCGTGCTTATATTAATTAGAGAAACTGGAGTTAGCGTATTTGCATATTAAAATTTTCATTATGTGGAGTTAGGCGGTTTATGTGCTATGCAATTTTAGCGGTCAAAATTTTTTAAATTTTTTAAAAATATTTTTAGAATATTTCTGAATGTCCATTTAAGTGATTGCCATTAAAATCTAAAATTCGACCAAAATTGGATCTAGAAGGTTTGCACTCTAAGCCATCTTTTTTAGTTGAATTATTATTTGGCGAATTGTTTTAGCTTATCAAAGGGCTTTCAGGTAAAAAAACTAATAAACAGACAAAAATTTTTTGAGCTTAATGATTTTGTGTTTTACCAAAATATTTTAGCATTAGCTAGTTTTTAAATGAATTATCTTTTTAATTAAATAAAAGAAATGTGATTCGAAAAGCACTTATGGGGATTTAATAATTTTTTTGTTTTCTCAAAAAATTTATTTTTAGTAGAAACATTATTTTAGAGTCTGAAAAAAAATCTGATTTTTTCAAAATACAATACTTATTACAAAGGTATTCAACTGTAAAAAATAATAAACCACCAATCACTTTTAGGGCTTTATTAATAAATGCTTCAAATTTCTTAAAAAAATTTTTCTCGTGAATTATTTTTTGACGGATCAACCCTCACATTTTCCTAAGTTTTGTATACTAAAACGACCGTTTACTGCAAAGAATAGTGAACCAACAATAATTATTTCTTATGACTTGAAGTTTTTTCTTTCGCAATTATTTTTTTGGCGAATTATCAGTCAAATTTTCCAGATTTTTTAAGAAAACAAAGCTTATCAAAAGGGCCTTCGAGTGAAAAAAAACTAGTAAACATCCAACCATTTTTTGGGCTTAATGATTTTTAGTTTTACCAAAGTATTTTGGCATTTACTGGCTTTTAACGAATTATCTTTTGACGAATTATCGGTTAAATTTTCCTGATTTAAGTTTATCTGCCAAAAGGACGAAAATCACTTTCAGAGATTTAATACTTTTTTTGTTTCCTCAAAATATTTTTGTATTGGTTCATTTTTAGTAGAATCATTATTTTCTCAAATTTTAAAAAAACATCTGTTTTTTTATTACAATACATATATTATAAGGGCTTTTAACTGTAAAAAATAATAAACCACCAATCATTTCTAGGACTTTATTAGTATTTTTTTTAATTTTCGCAAAATATTTAATATCTGCTCGTTTTTTCTGCAGAACACGAAGCTTACTAAAACGACCTTTTACTGCGAAAAAAATTGTGAAACGACAATAATTACTACTTAAGATATTAATAAAGTTTTTGGTTTTCGTAAAATATTTTGGTATTGTCCGGCTTTTTTAACGAATTATTTTTTGACGAATCATTTGTTGATTTTTTCTCATTTGTGCAGAAAAGAAATCTTATTAAAGAGATTTTCACTGTCACTTCTTAAAGCTTTTATGAAAATTTAATCCAAATAAACATAAAAATTGATTTGAATTTTATTATACTACTTTTAAGAAGTAAATAAATTGGGAAAATTTTGCTTTCCTGTATTTTACAAATATTATACTATACGAAAAAGTTCGTATAGTATACGAAACCATGTAATTTTACAATTTTTTTTTAACAATAAATCTTTTATTTTGTTATACTTTTGCCAAGTATTTAAGCAATAAATCAGGAAAACATTTCTGAAAAACAAAAATAGACTTTTTCAAGAGATTAAACAAATTGAGTTTAAAACTTGACGGTATCGTTTTATTTTTATTTTTTTTTAATTTATGAAGCATTGTTTTAGTTTTTTTTGTGTTTTTTTCTCGTGGCGCCATTTATCCGCGTAGCCAATTAACTGAGTGTATTATGCATCATATTTTGCCCTGGGAATATGCTGATGTTGTCCGCTGGAACATGTTATGCACCTACTCGTTAAAATCTCTCGTGATGCTCTCACGAAGTGCACGTCCACAGTTCGTTATGCAAAACTAAATAATTACGTTCCGTGTCATCATTGTAACATTATTTTGGATCAGCGCAACACAAAAATCCTGAAAAGCGCGTCACACACAAAAACCTGTCAATTAAGAGAGAATATTTTGGTCAAATGCCAACAAAAATAACTCGTTTTTTATTTCCAGATTCGTCTAAATCTCATGGATGGATATTCTGGAACTTAACAAAATCAACGCCACTCCGCAGAAGATTAAAAATAGTCAAAAGTAAGTGTTTGGAGAAACTGAAATTGATTAACCAAACAAAACGAAATAGGTTTTGTAAAAAACTTAAAATTCTCTATTACACAAAAAAGCTTTAAAGTAATTAATTAATCGTTGAACCAAAATTCTGTTCTAAATTTGCTGTTGTTAAATTAGTTTCTTTTTTCTGTAAAAATTCACCTCAAGCTAGAAAATGAACTCACTCTATGGGATTCCATACTAGGACTAAAATCAGGCACATTTATATTTTTATTTTCTGTAGATTTTTGTATCCAGAATTTTTTTCTACAGTTTGTCACTAGTTAATTTTTCCACAACTCCTGAAGAACTTTTTAGCAAAAATTAACACTTTAGACACTAGTTGAACAGCTTATAGCTTCAACAAATGACAAGCTGACGATCTCTAATTTTGCTGTTATTTAAATCTTTAATCAATAAAAAATTAGTTCTTGAATTATTTTCAAATAAAAATGTTATCAAACCAAAATCAAATCAAAACTTCGTGCTTATATTAATTAGAGAAACTGGAGTTAGCGTATTTGCATATTAAAATTTTCATTATGTGGAGTTAGGCGGTTTATGTGCTATGCAATTTTAGCGGTCAAAATTTTTTAAATTTTTAAAAAATATTTTTAGAATATTTCTGAATGTCCATTTAAGTGATTGCCATTAAAATCTAAAATTCGACCAAAATTGGAGCTAGAAGGTTTGCACTCTAAGCCATCCTTTTTAGTTGAATTATTATTTGGCGAATTGTTTTAGCTTATCAAAGGGCTTTCAGGTAAAAAAATTAATATACAGACAAAAATTTTTTGAGGCTTAATGATTTTGTGTTTTATCAAAATATTTTAGCATTAGCTAGTTTTTAAATGAATTATCTTTTTAATTAAATAAAAGAAATGTGATTCGAAAAGCACTTATAGGGATTTAATAATTTTTTTGTTTTCTCAAAAAATTTATTTTTAGTAGAAACATTATTTTAGAGAGTCTGAAAAAAAATCTGATTTTTTCAAAATACAATACTTATTACAAAGGTATTCAACTGTAAAAAATAATAAACCACCAATCACTTTTAGGGCTTTATTAATAAATGCTTCAAATTTCTTAAAAAAAATTTTCTCGTGAATTATTTTTTGACGGATTAACCCTCACATTTTCCTAAGTTTTGTATACTAAAACAACCGTTTACTGCAAAGAATAGTGAACCAACAATAATTATTTCTTATGACTTGAAGTTGAACGCCACTCCGCAGAAGATTAAAAATAGTCAAAAGTAAGTGTTTGGAGAAACTGAAATTGATTAACCAAAAAAGTTTTGTAAAAAACTTAAAATTCTCTATTACACAAAAAAGCTTTAAAGTAATTAATTAATCGTTGAACCAAAATTCTGTTCTAAATTTGCTGTTATTAAATTAGTTTCTTTTTTTCTGTAAAAATTCACCTCAAGCTAGAAAATGAACTCACTCTATGGGATTCCATACTAGGACTAAAATCAGGCACATTTTTATTTTTTTTTTTCTGTAGATTTTTGTATCCAGAATTTTTCTCTACAGTTTGTCACTAGTTAATTTTTCACACAACTCCTGAAAAACTTTTTAGCAAAAATTAACACTTTAGACACTAGTTGAACAGCTTATAGCTTCAACAAATGACAAGCCTACGGTCTCTAATTTAAACAAAAAAGCCACTGAGAAACTTAATAACTGTGTAATTTTAAAAAACTATTAAATAGAAAAATCTGGTTATTGTTTTTTTAAACTCTAAATACTAATAAAAGAAATTGAAAAAACATCCTGTTTTAAATTAGGAAGGTTAAGCACAACTTTAAGATGTTCAAAACACATTTCTTTTAATTTTATCTATTTTTTAAACGAACTTATTTAAAAAACAGATAATGTTATAATAATTATTACTTTAGTAATTGTTCTTGTGCTATTTTTGTTTTTCATTTTGTATTATTATTATTGTTATTTTATACTTTTGTATGGAAAAGGGAAACACTAATAAATAGAAACATTATATTCTAAAAAAAAAACAAAAGCACTGAGAGACAGAAATACAAAAAAACTAAAAAAAGTGAGATAAAATTAAAAATAAAAACATTAAGAGATTGCAAAAGTGAAATTATAAAGTTAAAAATTTGATAAAAGCCGAAACACTGAGAAACTTAATAACTGTGTAATTAAAATACTATACTATATGTCCTACAAGCTTACAATTTGCACTGTTAAAAGGGTGTTTAAAATAACGACTGTATGCCAAATTTTATAAAAATTGGATAAGTATTATTAGAGATAAAAATTATAATTTGTTTTTTTGGAGCAACTTTGGGGGCTAATAATTCCACAAGAAAATTTTTTTTCGAAAAAAATTAAAAATACGGGTCCATTTAATTTTAATGCTCAATCTATGGTTAAAATATATGCATTACCTCGCGGGACACCCTGTATATTCGAAACAAATTGATACGTAGTTGTAATAGTTGACATTTTCTTCCTAAATTCATGTTGAGTTGAATTTATAATATTTTTAGAATCAAAAAAGGATAATATTTGATTAAGCATTATAGTTTCAAAAATCAAAAACATGGTATTCAGCTGATGGGCCTATACAGGGTGTTCCGTCTAAACCCCACATTAAAAGTATTGAAAGTTCTAATAAAGATATTTATCTGAGAGTTGGTACTCAGGCATAATCCGTTGAGTTATGTTCAATGAAAATATTTTCAAGATGGCAGCACTTCCGGTTATACCGGAAGTCGCTATTAACTTTCTTATTTTAAATGGAAAGCTATGTTTTTCACTGCGTTTTTTGGATTAGTTGAGTTATTTTAAAAGAGTTTTTATCAGCTTTCCCTACAGCCAAGTTTAACCGTTTTCGAGATATTTAGGATTTTTGAAAATTTTTGAATTTGCACCTGTCCCTTAACAAATCGGTAACTCACTTAGTTTTAGAGATTTCAAAATCATGTTTGGAGAGTTGAAAGAGAAAGCCTATATCTGTTGTTCAGTGTGATCAAAATTGGAATTGAAGTTAATAAACCCAAAAATATTAAAGTTAAGTTTGGACAACTTCAAGTACCCAAATCTTAATTTTTTCAAATGGGATGTCCAAATTTTTATTCTACTAGATGGAGAAGAATTTTTTTCTGCATCTATCTGTATTAGCATTCCCTATACCTATCTGTGATAATTTTCAAGTTATGTTGGTTTTTTTGTTATTGCAGGAAATTTTTTACTAAACACAGCAATTTTTGCATAGTTTACCATAAAAACATTTCTGATTAAACTTAAACGACAAACTCTGTTCAAAATTGTGTTATCAGACTGTGAAAACAAAATAAATTCATTGGATGTTGGTTTGAAAAACTTTAATTTCTCACCTTTTTTCATTCGTTTTCATGGCAACCTATGAGAAAAGGCCTATGACTAATGAATTTCTCAATCCCAACAAAAAGTTATTGTAACTTGGAAACTATTAAACATAAGTATAGGGAATGTTAACACAGATCGAAGCAGAATTAAATTCTCTACCATCTAGTGAAATAAACTTTTTGTCATTTCATTTGAAAAAAATGAGTTATGGGTGCTTAAAGTTTTGCAAACTTAATTTTAAAAATTTGGAGTTTGTTATTCTTTTTTAGAAATGTGAAAACACTAAAGGAAAGATCTAGGCTTCCTCTTTCAAATGAGCCCAAAAATATTTCCAAATTTTTAAAAATCGCAGAGTTATCGATTTTTGAACTGGAAGGTGTAAATCCAAAAACAATTTTAAAACCATAAATATTTCGTAAACGGCTAAATTTAGGTATAGGAACAGCTTATGAAAACTACCTTAAAATAACTCTAGTAATTCAAAAACGCATTAAAAAATAAAGCATCCCATTTAAAATAATGCTATCTTGAGAATATTTTCATTGAACAGGACCTAAAAGATTATGGTTGTACACAAATTTTCAGATGACTATGATTATTAGAACTCCCAATACTTCTAATGTGGGTTTTAGACAAAACAGTCTGTAGCTGTTTAATTGCTGGGAACTATTTTTTTTTTAAATAGTGGTTTAATAATTGTGATTTTGAGACTTGTTATTCCTGTTATGTATTTTTTCTTTGCATTGATTCTAGTTTTAGTTATTTTTGAGTTTACATTATTTTCATTCTTTATGTTTTATTTTGAGAGAGGTTAAGTAGAATAGCATTATCTAGACTTTGCCTCCTCACATTTTTCTTTAATAAAAGATTTTACTATTATTATTATTGTTATTATTTGTGATACAAGGAATAACAAAAACCGTGTCAAAAAATCAACAAAACCGTTTTATGTTTTGTCCGAAGAAAAATGAAATTGATAAAAGTAAAACATTTGAATTCAAAAATGAGTGAATGCAAGTTTGTAACGCGTCACATCGACCTTCATTAAAAGTGATCCCAAACTTTCCCCTCATAACTCACAAAACCAGCCACAGAAGATTTATCTTGGCGGTAAAAAATCGTCCCTTGTTTTACAAAAATCGAAGCGATCTCTTCGTCTATTTTACAATTACCTCTCGCACTGGAACGGTATTAAATTCCATTGGCGCCGAATCAATTTAAACAAAAGGCTATCGGAGGATGTCAGGAGTTTTTGTCCATTCGTTCGTTCGCTTTTCTATTGTTCGCGTCCATATAATGAAAAAAATCAGCCTTCGATATCGATTCACAAGCGCCTTCCGGTTTAATGAATTTAATTAGGCTGACGACAGACGTAAATTACAATTTGCTGCTGTCCTGGACTATTTTTTCGCACTCTGTGCCATTAGGGGCACTGCTGATGGCATGTTTTTCAATAAATGGGCGCAGAATGAATTTTTCACCTTGTTAAAAGTATAAAAGTGAAGGAATGTAAGAGGGAGCTGCGTTTTAAATAAAGTATACTATTTTTTATTTGGATGTTTTTTGTATGTAGAATGTCTTGAGAATTATGATGCTGTAACCAGAATTGCATTTTGAATGATAGTTTTTAAAATACTGAGGAATACCTAGGTCAGGTCAGGTCAAGTCTGGAAAGTGAACATTCTGAAATTTTCTTAAAAATAACGTCAGTAAAATCGCAAACCCTATCAAAGCTCAAGCATGGACAACAAGAATTACTTTGAAAAATGTTTTTTTTTTATTTTTGAAAATTTTGTCGAAAATTGAATACATTATTTTTTACTTTTTAGTGCATCTTTTAAATAAAAGCTTTTTTTAAAAAACATTTTCTTATACATTTTTATTTTTTGCTTTTTAGTCTTTATTTATTGCATAGATTTATTGTTAAAATGACCAACATACCGTCTATGTCGGTATAAGTTACGGTATGTACAAATCGAGAACCCCTTTGTAAACATAACCTAAAATTTTAAAACCCCATTTAACACCTTTAGGGGGTAATTAACTATATAGAATTGCATTGTCACACAGATTACGTAAGCATGTTAAATTTTATTTCATTGCGACTACAGGAACCCTCTCAAATTTACAAATCGAGAACCCCTTTGTAAACATAACCTAAAACTTCAAAACCCCATTGAACCCCTTTAGGGGGTATTTAACTACATGGAATTGCATTGTCACGCACATTATGTAAGTATGCCAAATTTCACTTCAGTGGGACAACAGGAACCCTTTCAAATTTGGTTCCGAAAAAATAGCAGACAGAAAGATAACATTGTGAGCTAAATAAAAACTTTTAAAAATTACAAATCACTAAACGAGTTTTTTTGCGATTTTTGGAATATGTGGCGTTTCTGGTCCTCGTTTAACAAACAAATGAGAAATTAGAAATTTTTGAGTTTTCTGAAATGACTTGAAGATGGTTGAAAAAAATTTATGTTTTATCTTAAGTAGACTTTCGCAAAAGTTACGATTCTACAACCAGAATTAAATTCTGGATGAAGTTTTTGAGATACCGATTATTACTTCCAAATTAATATATTTTGAAAAGTAGTTATTTGAGATTTTGTAAAAATTAATAAAATGTGACATATGGTTTTTTGATCTCGTTTGATCAAAAAATTGGGAAATTTAAAATTTTTGAGTTTTCTGAAATGAGGGCAAGACTACGAGTATTTCTTAAACTTTTTTTGCAAAAAATCATGTTTTTTTATTAATACATAAGATTCTGCAAGAAATACGAATAAAATTTGGAATTTGAATACCATAATTTTTAAAATATCGTCAAATTTCTAGTCAGGTTATGTCAAAAATTTTAGATTTTCCGAAAATGATTTCAAACTTAAATTATCTAGTCGAATTATCTAGTCAATCTTTCTTTGTTTAGATCCCAAATTATTTTGATAGTTACTTCGAAAAACTTCCAAGTTTAAAAAAAAAACAAGAAATTAGGAGTAGACATAAACTAAAAACGACTAGTTTTTGAGTTGTGTGCCAATTTTTTATTTCGATTAGTCAAGAAACCAGAATTTTAAAAAAATTTTGAGTCTTCTAAAATGGTGACTACCTATTTATTAAATTTCCTTGAAATTCGGATGTAAAAATTAAATGATTCTTATGCAAAATGACTATAACCAGAATTGCATTTTGAAAAATAGTTTTTGAGACAACGGTTAATTTCTAGTCAAACTTTTATTTTATCTGATGGGTTCAAAATTATCTTGAAGAATTGCTATTTCTGAGTTTTGAAAAACTTCCAATTTTATCGACAATTATTTAAGAAAATTAGGCATAAATTACTGCCTCTATAAACATGTAAGATTACGAATCCGTAATCTGATTTTTATTGCGATTTGTAGAATTTGAGATATGTAACCTTTTTTAGTCTTGTCTGTAAAAAAATTGGAGAACTTAAAAAAATTTAAAACTTTCTTAAAAAGTGTTTCTCTATCTGTAATCAAATTTAGATTTGAACAGCAGTTTTTCAAATATCGGGCAATGTCCAGTCAGGTCAGGTCAAAAACAAATGGCTACGTAGTCATAATTTATTGTAAAATATATTTTGAAAATTCACGTTTTCTAAAGTTTTGAAAAGCTTACAATTTTCTAAAAAAATACATATTTGAGAAAATTGGACACAACATGATAACATGATAAGTTAAAAGTTTATTTTTTGCAAAACAAAACAAGACAAAGCTTTCGGTTAAAAATAAAGAAAGACGTGTTTCAGGATTTTTGAAAAATCAATCCCTAAGAGGGTTAAATGGCGTAATCAAATTTGTATAAATATTCGTAACTTTTGAATTTACATTAATTGAAGCTGGTATTTGGGCTTTCAGTGAAAAGTGAAGAAACACGTGTTTTAGTTGGAAATACCAACCCCAAGGGGGTTGAACACGGGTTAGAATTTGTATAAAAATCCGTAATTTTTAATTTGTATCCATGCAAATGGTACTTGAGCTTTCGGTTAAAGATGAAAAACGTGTGTTTAAGAACATTTGGAATTTCAACCCCTAAGGGGGTTAAATATAAAAATCCGTAATTTTTGAACTTATATTTATAAAAATTGGTATTTGGGCATTCGGTAAAAAATAAAGAAACAGGTATTTTATTATTTGTAGAAATTCCAACCCCAAAGAGGGTTAAACATAAAAAATCGTCATTTTTGAAGCTATATTAATGAAAAATGGTATTTGATCTTTCGGTTAAAAATGAAAAAAGACGTGTTTCTGGATTTTCAAAGTTCCACCCCCAAGAGGGTAGAATATAAAAATATGTCATTTTCGAAGTTATAACCAAGAGGGCATTCGTCTAAATATAAAAAACGCGTGTTTTAGGTTTGTTGAAAACCCCACTCCAAGAGGGTTAAACAAAAAATCCTTCATTGTTGAAGTTATACATATAAAAAAAAATTTATTGTTGAAGTTATCAATTGATATCTTAGACATTCGGTTAAAAAGGAAGAGGCGTATATTTCAGGATTTTTAGAAATTCCATCCCCAAAAGAGTTCAACACAAAACTCCTGCATTTTTGAAGTCATATCCAAGAAAATTGGCATTTGGACTTCCGGTTGAAAATAAAGAAAATGTGTTTCAGGATTTTTGAAAATTACATCCACAAGTAGCAACAAAATACTTCATTTTAGATCTAACTTTGCAATTTTCTATTTGTCTTTCTCCAAATCTTTTTTGCTCAAAGTCGAGTGAAATACACCAAAATATAATATTTCAGAACGGTTTAACAGAGCATTGAGATTTGGAGTACAGTTAAATGCGCTTAAATTCTATCATCTGAAATATTTTTCAATTTTCTACCGACATTTATTGTGAAAATACAAAAATGAAACTTGTGTGCAATAATTAGTGTAAAAATGGTACATTTAAGTGAAACTGAGAGTACAGAAATTTTCATGATGGTTGGTTATGGCAATAGAAAGCCAAGAAGTCAATGGAAATCATTTTGAGCAACATCTTTTGTAGCATAAAAAACATGTATTTCGTGTTTTGCTTTTTTCTATTAAAATGTGTTCTTTTTCAGTTACAAGAGTTATTTTAACAATTATTATTAATTTATACTTATTTTTGGTCAAAGTTCAAGCGGCAAAGAGCTAACGATAGATAAAGTCAACATTTCCAAGGCTAATCACATTTTATATTTTTGAAAATTTTGTTAGTTCGATAATTTTTTTTAAGTTTCGATTAAAATAAGGTATGCACACCATAGAATTCATAAAAACATGCTCTTTTTAAAAATAGTACATTTCACCCTTCTTGCCATAAAAAAAAATCAAGTTAGTCTTGTATCCTCAGAACAAAAGGAGATAGGAATTTGATAAACGTCTAAAACGATAGAATTTATACACTTTTAAGCTTATACCAAATTTCAGTAAGTTTTGATGAATAGTTTTTAAAATATTTAACTGTATCCATACTTTTAGCGACCCTGTATGTGTTACAAAACCACCAGACAAGAAGAGCACTTTCTGGCTCTCAACAGCTGATGTCGGTTTTATTGTGTTTAAACCATTGTAAAGTAGTTCCAAACTTTGAGTGCGTTCTTGAGTTACTTCAAACAACTGCAACTTTTTTTTAATGTTGCTGTTGATTTTTTGCAAGAATTTTGGGTAAATTTTTTTCGTTGTTATTGATTGCCTGTTCTATTTGACTTTTAAAATTGCAAGGACAGAGTGCGGAAAACTAATAATAGTTATTTATTGTACTATAATAATAATAATAATAATAATAATAATAATAATAATAATAATAATAATAATAATAATAATAATAATAATAATAATAATAATAATAATAATAATAATAATAATAATAATAATAATAATAATAAATGCCCTTATTAATTAATAAATTAATACAAACAATATTGGCATTCTGCTATGGCGAAGTCTAGCTGCTGCTACTCCACTTAACCATAGCAGAAGCAATTGAAATAAATTTAATATCTAAAATAAACAAACATTCTGTTGAAAGTAAAATAATAAAAATGAAAATACAAAGAAGAATTGAAGATATTATTTAATTAGAAAAAGAAACAAATAAATAGAAGTAGGAAAGAAAATTCGAAAATTAATCATTATACTGATGGTAGTAAATGTACCTTAACAAGTTTCTTAAAATTGCTTACTGATTTTGATTTAAGTGCAAAAGAAACAGAATTATATAATTTGATAGCATTAAAAGTAAAAGATCTTGTAAACAAACTAGTTCGGAAACGAGGCATAGACAGAACATGAGTATGACGTAAGTTTACGTTATGAAAATTATACCTGTATAATAGCTTATCACAAAGGTAGGAAGGAGAAGTGGTTTTAAGAAGAACGTGAACATTAACAATTAACTGATATTTAGATAACAAATCAAGATTCAACCATTTCAACTCATTTAGCTTAGCGGATATATGATCATATTTACGCAGTTTGAATATAAATCTACAACAAGTATTTTGTATGTGTTGGAGGCGAATTTTATAATTGCTATCTAAACAGGGGAAATAAACATTTAGGCAGTATCGAACTACAGATAGAACTAAAGTTTCAGAGAGTTTTTTACGAAGTTTGTAATTCATTATGTGATAACTTAGGTAAAGAAGCCTCAAATGAAAATAACATTTCTTTATTATTAAGTGTACATGATTTTTGAAGCGTAAATCATTGTCAAATAGAACACCTAAAATTTTAGTACTATCAACGTGTTTAATATAAACATCACCCATTTTTATATTGATAGTGGACTTTAGTAAAGTTAGGTCGTATTTAGAACTGAAACATAGTATAGAGCATTTATCGGGGTTAAGTTTTAGATTGTGTTTTTCTGAATAACGAGCAATTGAATCAAAATCATGATTTAAATAGTCATTGGCAGCATCGACAGTGTGAATATTAAATTTAAATTCGAGCTGAGTATCGTCAGCAAAGGAATGAATAGTACAATATTTGATGCTATTGGAAATATCCAATGTATATAATAAGTATAAAAGAGGCCCCAGGACCGAGCCTTGGGGAACCCCAGACGAGACTAGTCCTGAATGAGATAAAAATTACTTTCTGAAAACGATCCTTTAAATAACAAGCAACAAACTTTACTGACAAATAATCAAATCCAAGTTTGGAGTGGTTGATCGTGTCAAAAGCTTTAGAAAAATCAAGTAAAACTAGGACCCATGCCTTCATCTCTATTTCTAATGATGTTGTCTAAAATATGCGTTAAGGATGTATTGGTACTATAAGAGTTTCGAAAGCCAGACTGAGTAGGAGACAGAATTTGATTGTTATTAACATATTCTTTAATTTGGGTATAAATAACTTTTTCTAAAATCTTTGATATTGTAGGTATAAGACTTATTGGTCGGAGGTCACTGTATTTTGTAGGGTTAGTCAATTTAGGTAAGGGAGTTACATTGAGTCGGGAAGAAACCAGACTCAAGACAACAATTAACAATATGAGTGATTTATTTAATAATAAACGGACAACATAACTTGATCATTTTAGCATTAATACCATCAACACCGGTTGCATTAGATTGAAGTTTTGAAATTGTATTTAATATATCATCACAAGATGGAAGGTGAAAAGTAAAAGAGATTCCTTCTTTATATCTATTTTCTAAGTAGTAACTCAGGGTTTCATCGCTCGGCTCAGAAGAATTAAAGACAGAAAGGAAATAGTTATTTATTTTATTAACGTCACTAAGATTAGACGGAATATCTGTATTTTGTTTGTTTTTTATGTTAAGATGATTCAACGTCTTCCAAAGTAGTTTATCGTTATTATTTTTATTAATTTGTGTAAGATAGGCTCTTTTTTCCTTTTTGATTGCAGTTACGCAGTAATTACGAAGCTGTCGGTAAGATTCCCAATCAGTAGCATTTTTAGACAATTTGAATTTACGATGTGCAGAATCTCTTAATTCCATAATAAGCCTAATGTTATCGGTTAACCATGGGGCAAATGGTTTAGTAATTTTTCTCGTAATAAAAGGCGCATGTTTATCAAAAAGCATAGTTAAGTTGCTGTTAAAAAAATCGACCTTATGATCAATATCGTTTATGTAAAAAATGTTATCCCAATTAACACTTGTTAAATCTTTATAAAAATATTCAAGGGAAAAGTATTTAAAGTTTCTGTAAGTAATGATTTTTGGTAACGTTTTAGTAATTGAAAATTTGAGATCACAAAATATAATTTTATGATCAGAAAAGAGATCTGCATCAAGTGTACCAGACGACAAGACTTTATCAGAAAAATTTGTATAGATAACATCAATAATTTTTTGTAAAGTGGGCTCGTTAATTAGTTGAACAAAATCATATGAATGAAAAAAATCCGAGATTGTATTTTGAAAATTGTGATCAACATTTAGATCACCTAAAATTAAGATATGCTCGAATTTAGGTAAGAAAAATGATAAAACGTCTTCAAGATGATCTGAGAACAGGTTAAAATTTTGTGAAGGGCAACGATAAAAAACTCCTAGGAGAAATAAAAATTTACTGAAACTCACTTTTAAAAATAAATAATCAACACCATCAGGACAATTGTCAATGGTTTCATCTATACTCTTTACATTTATAGTATTTTTAAGATATATAGCCATATATCTTAATTAAATTCATTTTTAAAGAAAAAGATTGAAGTAAGTAATAAATAGAAACTAATAATAATTACAAGATATTTTTTTTATATGTTTTGAGTAAATTTATTACCACCAGCAAATGAACTAAACATTATAATTAATCTTTTTTCGAAATTGTTCAAGTTGCGATTTATAATAAAAACAATTGTTTAAGTCAAATGCAGAGTGATCAATAGGAACATTTTTAAGGAAATTAGTATTATACTGTTTACAATTAACACAACATAAATTTTGAGATTGACAATCAGTACTTTGGTGATTTTCTGAACATTTGGAGCAAGTTAAACGCTTAGATCTACAATTTTTTGAAGTATGACCAATTTTTAAACATGCATAACATGTTTAAACAACATACATACAGAGTACCAGCATCTATAAATCGTTTAAACAATTCGGGAGTTACTTCCAAGACTATGTTGACTACAAGGGTTGCTGATCGTTTTACAACGCGGGTTGTGAATTAGAGGAAGGCGTTAAACTTCTTTATGTGAGCGTGTTTTAGTGATACATCCACAAAGAATTTTGTTTATTCCCATAATTTTTGCATTTGGTGGCACGTGTGTCCAATAATAATTGTCCATCCCAGTCCGAAATTCAGATTACCGAAGGCACGCATGCAAATTTATACAATAACAAAGCAAGTCCCGGAGAGCTAACCGGATTAACCCGGAACGTTGCGATTAGCGCGGAAATTGACTGTTACGGCCCGGAAAACGCGCACCCGGACAGATGGCGCTCTTTCATATGCCCGAAATTAATACAAACTTAAAGCGAAATTAAAAATTTCAGGTCTCGAGAGGGGGCCCTCTAATTAATTTTATGATGATGTTGTTGTGTATAAATTTAAGCAAGCTGCAAATAAAACATCGCTTTTTTTCGGTGAAAAGTCAGGTTTTGGCCGGATTAGGAAGAATGATGGATGATGGGACAAACATAAGCAGTGGAGAAAAGTTTACCAAATACAATAGCAACTTTTCCACCTACAGTTTTATGAACTTGAGACGAGAGCTCTTCCACATAGGAAATAATTAACAACTTTGAGGGGACGAAACTTGGTGATTTATAATTTTTTGATGACAAACGTTATCTGGTGTTTAAAAAAGCAACATCTGTTAATTTTTCAAATTCTACAGTCATCAATTACTGAAGCAGTCAACAAAAAGACGTAAATATGCTATAAATACTTCAGTTTCCAGGTTTGTAATCCAACGCAGCTTTCTTTAATATTCCGTTGTAAAAATAGATCACACGAAACTTATCAGATTTGAATAGTTTTAAAAACATTAGTTTTGGTCCAAAATTAATACTTATTAACCTATAGGTTTTATTGATGTCACTAGACGTCTCTTAACTTGAAGTAAAAAAAATATATAAAAAAATGTTTTTTTAAAAAAGCTTTTATTTAAAGGATGCACTAAAAAGTAAAAAATAATGTATTTTAATCACACCAAAATATTTTTTCTTAGAGGTTAAAATTCTAAAATTTATAAAAGCTTTGGGAGTTGTCAACTGAACAAAGTAATTCTGTAATGACGCAGTTTTATAACTCCTAAAGCTTTAATAAATTTTAGAATTTTAACCTGTAAGAAAAAATATTCTCGTGTGATTGAAATACATTATTTTTTACTTTTTAGTGCATCTTTTAAATAAAAGCTTTTTTTAAAAAACATTGTTTTATATATTTTTATTTTTTGCTTTTTAGTCTTTATTTATTGCATAGATTTACTGTTATTACACTGTGCATCTACCGTTACGTTCAAATGACCAACATACCGTCTATGTCGGTATAAGTTACGGTATGTACAAATCGAGAACTCCTTTGTAAACATAACCTAAAATTTTAAAACCCCATTTAGGGGGTAATTAACTATATAGAATTGCATTGTCACGCAGATTACGTAAGCATGTTAAATTTCATTTCATTGCGACTACAGGAACCCTCTCAAATTTACAAATCGAGACCCCCTTTGTAAACATAACCTAAAATTTTAAAACCCCATTTAACACCTTTAGGGGGTATTTAACTACATGGGATTGCATTGTCACGCAGATTATGTAAGTATGCAAAATTTCACTTCAGTGGGACAACGGGAACCCTTTCAAATTTGGCTCCGAATAAATAGCAGACAGAAAGACAACATTGTGAGCTAAATAAAATTAATATTATTCTAATTTACTCGAAAATTATTTGAGATAATTAGACATAAATTATTGATTGTAACGTAGAAACACGTGAGGATTACGAATTTGTAATGAGAGTTTTATTGCAGTAAGTTTTTGAGATATATGACGATTTTTGGTTCCACTAGGTCAAAACACAGGGGAGTTGAAAATTTTGAAGTTCTCTGAAATAGAGAACATTGTTTTTTAAAATTTTCCTGGAATGATTAATGTTTCTTAAACAGAATTCGGACTAATCTGTAATAAGATTTAAATTGTAGATATTAGTTTTTAAAATATTAGTCAATTTTTAGGTCAGGTTAAGTCAAAACTGCTCGTCTGGAAATGATTTAAAAATTACAATTCCGCAACCGGCTTTGAATTTTAAATAATAATAGTTTTTGAGATATCGACGGATATCTCTTGAAAAATAGACTTTAGAAACTTTCCAAAAAATAACTTCTACTTTACATTATCAAATCATAATCACATAAAATTCAAAAATTTTATGATAAACTCTATTCAATTTTTAATGTGTGTTTTCCAAAAACTAGAACTTTCAGGTCTTTAGCTAATTACCCTCCTTGGTTTAACCATAAAATTATTACCTTAATAAAAAGTAAGTTTTATTTCTGGAAAAAGTTTAAACGTACAAAAGTTATAATATTTTTTAGCAAGTTTAAATCACTTTGATCTCAAATCAAGTTGTGCTCGAATAAAATATCTTTCTAGTATTGAAAAAGACGTTACTAATGGTCCTAAAAAAATTTGATCTTATGTAAATAACAAAAAATGTGCTAAATCCATGCTCAATATTATGCATTTTGAAAGTAGATGTTTTAATACTTTTATAGATATTGCTAACGGTTTTGCACCTTATTTTCAGAACATCTAATAATAATTGTTCTGCTTTTGAAAATTGTTTTAATAATAATGGATTATTGAATTTAAATTTCTTTCTTCTTTAAAAAGTTTAAAGCTTATGAGGACTGTTGGACCAGATGGTATTCCAGCCTTTGTCATACATAGGTGTGCTGATGATTTGTATGTATGTAAGAACTTTGGTTTTTCCTGATGTATTTAAATTATTTTCTGTAATGCCAATTTACAAAAAGGGGGACAAAAGTGACATTGGTAACTACAGGCCCATTTCTTTAATTAATAACTTCAGCAAGTGCTTTGAAACGCTTATTTACAATGTAGTAAATGTTCATGTTAAAAAATATATACAGCGTTGGGCGAAAGTCTGGAACCAAGCGTTTTGTGTCTAAACTATGTACTTTACGAAAAAAATAATTAGTACATCATCAACTACTTTAAAAATGTGATGATTTTTCAAGAATAAATTTTTTCGAAATTCCTTTTAGTTTTCGAGTTCTACAAAAAAAATTTTTTTTCAAATAGCACCCTACTATGGCGATTTTTTTGGGAAAAGATTATGCTTTAGGAATTACATCTAAGTCTATAATATTGTTTTTGAACCAGTGGTTTTTTAAATAAATTATTAAAATTGCGGTCCGAACTCAATACGCAGATTTTTCGAATTGGGCCGAAGTGGTTGTATCCATGGATGTTTTTTATCCACTAATTTGATTCGTAAAATTATTCGCAATTATAAACATCCACTTCGGCCAAGTTCGAAAAATCTTCGTAATGAGCTCGGAACGCAACTTTAATAATTTATTTAAGAAAAACCACTGGTTTAAAATTAATTTTATTAAAGTAGAAGTTGGTTTTAAAGCTTAATCTTTTACCAAAAAAATCGCCGTAGTAGGGTGCCATTAAAAAAATTTTTTTTTGAATAACTCGAAAACTAAAAGGAATTTCGAAAAAATTTATTCTTGAAAAATGCCCACATTTTTAAAGTAGTTGATGATGTACTAAATAGTTTTTTCGTAAGGTACAGAGTTTAGGCACAAAATGCTTGGTTCCAGACTATGCAGACTTTTAAAGACTTTTGATAATGTAAACTTTAATTTATTGCTTTCCAAACTTTATTATTTTGGTCTTTCAGACTCTCTGATAATGTTTTCCTAAATGGTTTTATATCTGATGTATTTGAAATTACGTTTGGAGTGCCACAAGGTTCGATATTCGGTCCACTTCTTTTTGTACTATTTATTAATGACATTGTAACTTCTTTTGACATACCTTGCCTCCTATACGCTGACGGTTTAAAAAAAAATTGTAGAATAAAAACTTCTCTTGACTGTAATGTTCTGCAGAAGAATATTCTTAATCTTTTAGAATGGTGTCAGACAAATGAGTTAAATTTTAGTCTGTCAAAATGTTTTATAATGCAATTTTGTAACAAATCATATTGATGGTGTCATACTAAAGAAATAGTTCTGAATTTTCGCAAATTAACACTTTGAAATTACTATATTTTTCATTTGTTAGATCATGTTTAGAATATGCATCAGTTGTGTGGTCTCCTATTTACGTTACATATCAGGAAAAGTTTGAAAATGTGCAAAGAAGGTTTTTGGAATTTCTGGCTTAGTTGGTTTCCCACAAGAAATATTATTAAATAGGTTTCAAGTTTCTAGTCTTGAAATTAGATATAAATTTGGAACAGTAACGTTTCTTTTTAAAATTATACACAATAAAATTGATTGTCCTCAACTGATAAAACAACTAAATTTTCCTGTACTACGTCAAAACTCTAGAAATAAACAATTATTTTAGTTGAATGCTAGTCGGACAAACTTCCAAAAAAAATCACCAATTTTTAAGATGCTCTGAAATGAAGCAAATTAATAACATAGCTATATTTTTTATGTATTACAATTCTTTTTGTAATATTTTACGTACTTATTTAACTTCAAAAATGTACTTCTTCTAAAAATAGGTTTCGACTGTGGTGTAGCAGAGATCAATAATAATAATAATATTAATAATAATAATAATAATAAAAGTCTATAAAAGCTAAGCTAAGCCAGGCACAGGCATGGAAAACATTTCAAACTAAATTTCTGGAAAATTATAGATGTAAATTACTATTTCTATCTGAAAGACACGAATCGGTAATTAGTTTTGTACTGTAATAAGAAGTAATTTTTGCGATAAGTTCCAAATTTTGGTATTATAAACCTGAAATTTTAAAATTACCTTTTTTGGGAAAACCACTAAAGTATTTCAATTATTACAATTCTTTTTGATCTCCATTGCGAGTCTAGTTTCTCTGGTTTTAATAAGACCAGCAAACAATAAAGCTCCAGCCAATATTATTACAATCTGCCCTTTTCGAGGGCTACTTATCGGGGAAACGTTGATTCCAAAAGCACTCAAAACTAAATTGTTCACTAATTGACTTAAACGATGCTAACAAGGATATCAACTCGTATTTTACATTTGGAGTGTATTTTGCAACAATTGATGACTGATTGCCCCTCAAAGCAATTATTACCGAAATCCATTTCAATCAGGAGACAGAGATGATGATAATTAACCCCCGGTTATTTACCGTTTTATTAATTTAAACGAGCTAAATCGAGCAATGGCCCTCATTGTGTTGTTGGTTTTTTCCCCTACTATACAGGCTGATTCTTTTAGGGCCTACATTAGAAACTTTTTAACTTCTAATATAGCTTGAGCTTTAAAGTTTTGTGTACGATCTAAATCGACCATTCTGAATTCAATTAAATTATTTTCAAAATGGCTGAACTTCCGGAACTACGAGAAATTGGCGCCAACTTTGAAATTTTAAATAGTAACCCCACATTTTTATTGCATTCTTGAATTCACCTTCTCAAACTGACTAAAATGTACCTTAGTTGTTGGTACTTATCTGTCATAGTTTTTGTCATTTGTCAATTTTTTTGTTAAAATTTTCACTTGCAGGAGTTTATTTAAAATGTGACAGCCCTTCAACCCTTTGCGATAAGTGAATAATTTTTTTTGTATTCGATAACGGAAGGTTTGAAGAGCATTCTAGAATTTTCAAAATTATCATCTGTCAAAATTCAAGGGTAGTGTGATTTTTTCAAAATGGTTATCAAAAAACGGCTATAACTCAATTTTTTCAAATGGAACGACACTATTTTCTTAACGGCAATTGAAAGAACAACGACATTTCTGGTGACTTTTATGTACATGTCCTATACCTGTCTCGTACAGTTTTTGAAAAAATCACAAAAAACGAATTTTACTTTGTAATTTTCATCGTTAATCAAGTAGGTCTTGTAAAATAGTCAACAATTGTCAAACTTCTTCAACGTTTTATTAAGTTTTAAGATGGTTCATAATCGAATAAGCAGTAAAACAATAATATTTAATTATGGTTTATTATAACTTAGTGAATTATGTAAAGTAACTCAGTCAGTATGCCATCGAATTTTGAACTTCTTGAATGAAAATGGTAGACAAATCGAACATTTCTTTTAATTAATAGCACAACTTTATCGCATTTTTCGAAAGTTTACTCGATTAAAAATGAAAATAATGAGCTAAAATTTCGTTTTTTGCGATTATTTCAAAAACTGTAAGAGATAGATATAGAAGATGTTAATAAAAGTCTCCATAAAAATCGATGTTCTTTTGATTGCCATTGAAAAAACAAGGTCATTCCATTTGAAAAAACTGAATTATAATCATTTCTTGATCATCATTTTCAAAAAATCATAGTAGCCTTGCAATTTGACAGTTCAAAATTCTGAAAATTTTAGAAGATCCTTCAAACCTTTGGTTATCAAATGCAAAAAGAATTATTCACTTACTACAAAGGGTTCAAGAGTTGTGATATTTTAACTAAACCCCGGTAAATGAAAATTTGCACAAAAAAATTGACATACGTCAAAAACTATGACAGATAAGTACTAACAACTAGGGTATATTTTAGTCAGTTTCAAAAAGCGAATTCAAAAATGTAATAAAAATAGGTGGTTACTATTTAAAATTTCAAAGTTGGCGCCAATTTCTCCGCGTTCCGGAAGTTCAGCCATTTTGAAAATAATTTAGTTAAACTCAAAATGGTCGATTTGGATCGTATACTAAATTTTAAAGTTTTATCTATACTAGAAGTTAAAAAGTTTCTAATGTAGGACCTAAAAGAATCACCCTGTATATTCTTCGTGAGTTTATCACTCGGACATTGGTTTTTACTTATTTTTAGCAGCGATGGAGTGTCGGTAATTGATAGTAGTGTAATAACATGTCCACAGTGAGAGAGGGACCAGCTGTGTTCCACGCTTGATGATTGATTGCTTTCTAATTACATTATTCATTGGTGATTGACACGTTCTGGTCCTCTGCAGCACGGTTGCACGTTCGAGCAACACCCGATGGATAGTCTTGCCCTCATGAGGGGTTATTGAAAAACATGTCACCAGCACGGATACACTAATGGCTATTGGGGGCCGAAAGCTGATACAAAACTTTTTGTGTTGTTTTGTGTTTAAGTAAAAATCACACTTGTATGTACAGGGTGTTTCAAGTTTTAGGTCCAGTCAAAAAATAAATACTTCTAGTTGTCCAAAAGAAAAAAAATATATCTCAAACGATAGAGTTTCTAACACGCTTCAATTTGATGCTTTAATGTTATACGAAATTTTCATGGGATGAGCGTGAATTGTGAAAAACTAGATAAAAAATTTTTTGTTTCCAAATTATTGCAATCGTTTTCTCATAATAAAATTCCTCCTATTTTTCAAGTGAGACTTCCGAAACTGAAACAGTAAAAAACCCAAGGCGTATTGAGCAATTGAAATTTCAATTTGCAAAAGATCAAATGAATGTTTTATCTTAGTCACCTTTGAAAAAACAGAGCTCGTGTCTTTGCTTGATTCACAAAAAATTGAAACGTCATTAACTGTCAGACTAAAATTTTACTTGTCAATTAAAAAATGCCCTTTTTTTTGCAAATTGAAATTTCAATTGCTCAATACGCCTTGGGTTTTTTACTGTTTCAGTTTCGGAAGTCTTACTTAAAAAATAGGAGGAATTTTATTATAAAAAAATTATTGGAATAATTTGAGAAAAAAAATTTTTTTAATATAGTTTTTTGCGTTTTACTCTTATATCATGAAAATTTGGGATATCAGCAAAGCATCAAATTGAAGCGTGTTAGAGACTCTATCGTTTGCGATATATATTTTTTATTTTGGAATACTAGAAGTATTTATTTTTTGACTGGACCTAAAACTTGAAACACCCTGTATTTGGAAAGAAAAACAGGGTTGTTGAAATTGTATTTCACACTAGTGAAATAATGAAAAAAATAAAATTCAACTTCGATTAATTCCATTTCGTTAATGTGGTGATTGTGGATAAAACGTTGTATTGCATTCGTGTTTTAGTCGCATTCTATCCACTTAAGAATGAGTAAACACGAGGGCGTCAGCTTTCTGAAAAACACTTACTTAAAACGTTACCTATAATCATTACTTACAGAAACTTTAAATACTTTTCCCTTGAATATTTTTATAAAGATTTAACAAGTGTTAATTGAGATAACATTTTTTTACATAAACGATATTAATCATAAGGTCGATTTTTTTAACAGCAACTTAACTATGCTTTTTGATAAACATGCGCCTTTAATTACGAGAAAAATTACTAAACCATGGTTAACCGATAACATTAGGCTTATTATGGAATTAAGAGATTCTGCACATCGTAAATTCAAATTGTCTAAAAATGCTACTGATTGGGAATCTTACCGACAGCTTCGTAATTACTGCGTAACTGCAATCAAAAAGGAAAAAAGAGCCTATCTTACACAAATTAATAAAAATAATAACGATAAACTACTTTGGAAGACGTTGAATCATCTTAACATAAAAAACAAACAAAATACAGATATTCCGTCTAATCTTAGTGACGTTAATAAAATAAATGACTATTTCCATTCTGTCTTTAATTCTTCTGAGCCAAGCGATGAAACCCTGAGTTACTACTTAGAAAATAGATATAAAGAAGGAATCTCTTTTACTTTTCACCTTCCAACTTGTGATGATATATTAAATACAATTTCAAAACTTCAATCTAATGCAACCGGTGTTGATGGTATTAATGCTAAAATGATCAAGTTATGTTGTCCGTTTATTATTAAATATATCACTCATATTGTTAATTGTTGTCTTGAGTCCTGGTTTCTTCCCGACTCAATGTAACTCCCTTACCTAAATTGACTAACCCTAAAAAATACAGTGACCTCCGATCGATAAGTCTTATACCTACAATATCAAAGATTTTAGAAAAAGTTATTTATACCCAAATTAAAGAATATGTTAATAACAATCAAATTCTTTCTCCTACGCAGTCTGGCTTTCGAAACTCTTATAGCACCAATACATCCTTAACGCATATTTTAGACAACATCATTAGAAATAGAAATGAAGGCATGTATACAGGGTGTTTCAAGTTTTAGGTCCAGTCAAAAAATAAATACTTCTAGTATTCCAAAATAAAATATATATATCGCAAACGATAGAGTTTCTAACACGCTTCAATTTGATGCTTTGCTGATATCCCAAATTTTCATGATATAAGCGTAAAATGCAAAAAACTACATGAAACAAATTTTTTTTCAAATTATTTCAATAATTTTTTTCTTCCGAAACTGAAACAGTAAAAAACCCAAGGCGTATTGAGCAATTGAAATTTCAATTTGCAAAAAGTGAAATAAATGTAAATAAAAAATAAAAAATCTAGTAAAATTTTAGTCTGACAGTTAATGACGTTTCAATTTTTTGTGAATCAAGCAAAGACACGAGCTCTGTTTTTTCTCAAAGGTGACTAAGATAAAACATTTATTTGATCTTTTGCAAATTGAAATTTCAATTGCTCAATACGCCTTGGGTTTTTTACTGTTTCAGTTTCGGAAGTCTCACTTAAAAAATAGGAGGAATTTTATTATGAGAAAACGATTGCAATAATTTGGAAACAAAAAATTTTTTATCTAGTTTTTCACAATTCACGCTCATACCATGAAAATTTCGTATAACATTAAAGCATCAAATTGAAGCGTGTCAGAAACTCTATCGTTTGAGATGTATTTTTTTCTTTTGGACAACTAGAAGTATTTATTTTTTGACTGGACCTAAAACTTGAAACACCCTGTACTGCTCTAGTTTTACTTGATTTTTCTAAAGCTTTTGACATGATCAACCACTCGCTTCTTTGTGCCAAACTTGTCTTCCTTGGATTTGATTATTTTTCAGTAAAGTTTTTTGCTTGTTATTTAAAGGATCGTTTTCAGAAAGTAATTTTTATCTCATTCAGGACTAGTCTCGTCTGGGGTTCCCCAAGGCTCGGTCCTGGGGCCTCTTTTATACTTATTATATACATTCGATATTTCCAATAGCATCAAATATTGTACTATTCATTCCTTTGCTGACGATACTCAGCTCGAATTTAAATTTAATATTCACACTGTCGATGCTGCCAATGACTATTTAAATCATGATTTTGATTCAATTGCTCGTTATTCAGAAAAACACAATTTAAAACTCAACCCCGATAAATGCTCTATAATAGTTTCAGTTCTAAATACGACCTAACTTTACTAAAATCCACTATCAATATAAAAATGGGTGATGTTTATATTAAACACGTTAATAGTACTAAAATTTTAGGTGTTATATTTGACAATGATTCACGCTTCAAAAATCATGTACACTTAATAATAAAGAAATGTTATTTTCGTTTGAGGCTTCTTTACCTAAATTATCACATAATGAATTACAAACTTCGTAAAAAACTCTCTGAAACTTTAGTTCTATCTGTAGTTCGATACTGCCTAAATGTTTATTTTCCCTGTTTAGATAGCAATTATAAAAATCGCCTCCAACACATACAAAATACTTGTAGATTTATATTCAAACTGCGTAAATATGATCATATATCCGCTAAGCTAAATGAGTTGCAATGGTTGAATCTTGATTTGTTTTCTAAATATCAGTTAATTGTTAATGTTCACGTTCTTCTTAAAACCACTTCTCCTTCCTACCTTTGTGATAAGCTATTATATAGGTATAATTTTCATAACGTAAACTTACGTCATACTCATGTTCTGTCTATGCCTCGTTTCCGAACTAGTTTGTTTACAAGATCTTTTACTTTTAGTGCTGTCAAATTATACAATTCTGTTCCTTTTGCACTTAAATCAAAATCAGTAATCAATTTTAAGAAACTTATTAAGGTACATTTACAACCATCAGTATAATGATTAATTTTCTAATTTTCGTTCCTACTTCTCTTTATTTGTTTCTTTTTCTAATTAAATAATATCTTCAATTCTTCTTTGTATTTTCATTTTTATTATTTTACTTTCAACAGAATGTTTGTTTATTTTAGATATTAAGTTTATTTCAATTGCTTCTGCTATGGTTAAGTGGAGTAGCAGCAGCTAGACTTCGCCATAGCAGAATGCCAATAATGTTTGTATTAATTAATTAATTAATAAAGACATTTATTATTATTATTATTATAAATAGAATCAAACAAATCACGGACTTGGCAAAAATTAGCACACCCACACCACCGTCACGCCATGTCATGCAGTCTTATTAATAAAATAAAAATTAATTCAGGAAATGAAAAAACAAACAAATGGTTTTCAAATCAAGACAAACGTCCGATTTAATTAGATGACAGAATGCGAAAAACTCATATTATTCAAAGAGTGAATATTAAACTGCAGGAAAGGCGGCAATAAAAATGCAGTTTACTTGCTGGCCTTTTTATTGTTCTCGTTTTAATACCAAGTGAAATAATTAAATTTCTCGTTTGATAGTTTGCGAAAAATGGAACAAAGGTCGGCTCAAAATACAACGGACGACAAAAATAATCTCGCGTTTAAATTAATTTGATAATACCTAGTTAATTCGTGTATAAATTGGCAATGATGAATATTCAAATTGTCTTTATGGGCAAATGTTGCACGAAATTGTAACTCAACAGCTTAACACATTAGTGGCAGGTGTGTTGAGTACAGTTAAATTAGGTTGGGATCGATTACTTTTTATTGCCTTTAATTTTTTTATTATTTAAAAATCGCGTCTTACAGCAAAAATGTTAACATTTATTGACAATTTCCACGTCTTTATCAAACAATTTTAGTTCGGTCTTAACACACAATCATTGTCTTAAATGTTCTAAGGAATAACTTTTCCCAGAAATAGTCCGAAATTTACTCGTATAAGATCTTTATAAAAAGTTTGACAGCTTTTCCAGATTTTTAAGATCTTGAAATTTTTTAAATTCGAGTTATTTTGTCAGAGTTCTTCGAGATCATCTATTTCTTAAATGTTTTAATATTTGAGTATTTTTTTCCAAAAATAGTCTCAAGATTGTCAATAAATTGAAATAAATCAGTATTTAGCGCCCATTTAGTAGACCTTTATCAAAAAATTTGATTTATTGAAAATTTCAAAATTTGATTTATTTTTGCCTGAGAAAAGTTACGTTGAAATTTTAAATAAATAACAAAATTTTTAAATAAAATTAGACTCCCTAAAAAAATCTTGTTTCCAAGCTGTCAGGTCTTAAATATTAAAATTCTAATTATTTTGAATTGAGAAAACAATGTTAAGTTTTAAAAAACTTAAAAATCAGTAATTTGAATCAATTTACAAGGTTTTTATCAAAAAATTTTGGTAATGTTTCTAGACAATCGATCTCTTTGATGATTACATAATATTTGAGTATTTTTTTTCCAGAATTAGTTAAATATATTCAACGAATTTAGAGAATTTTGAAGTAAATCAATTTTTGCGATTTTTAAAATTTCCAAGTTCGATTTATTTTTGTCTTAGAAAGGACGTTGAAATTTTAAATAAATTTACAACATTTTGGAATAAAATAATGTTTGTAAAAAAATACGAGATCTTTAACAAAGGATCTCGATATCATTCTAAACGATTCAGATCTTAAATGCTTTATTGAAATTTCCGTAATTTTGTCAAAAGCAGTCTCAAGATTTTAAATAAGAATAGACTCCCTACAGAAATCCCGTTTTTATCTTTATCAAAAAATCTTAAAATTTGTTTTCTAAGCTGTCAGGTCTTAATTATTTCAAAATTTAAATTATTGTGATTTGAGAAAAGGATGATAAAAACTTTAAAAAAATTAAAAACAGTAATTTGGATCAATTTACAAGATCTTTATCAAAACATTTTTAAATGGAAACATAATATTTGAGTATTGTTTTACAGAAATAGTTTAAAGATTCTTAATGAATTTGAAGAATCACGAAATAAATATGTGTTCTTAGACTCTTTATAGGATCTTTATCAAAAAACTTTGAGATTTAATTTTTTAGACAAACTATTTTTTAAATGATTACATAATATTTTAATATTGTTTTACAAAAATAGTTTAAAGATTTTCAAGGAATTTGAAGAATCGCAAAATAAATCTGTGTTCAGACTGATGAAGATTATGAAGATGAAGATGATGAAGACTATTTATAGGATCTTTATCAAAAGATTTTGAGATCTTTACGAAATTTTTGATATCTTAGAAATTTAAAAATTCCATTTATTTTTGGCACAGAACAAGCTTCGACATTTTAATAAATTTAAAAAAAAATCTTGATAATGTGATTGTTGAAATTTCGGTAAATTTGTCAAAAGCAGTCTTAAGATTTTAAATAAGAATAAACTCCATAAAGAAATCCCGTTCTTATATTAATCAAAAAATCTTAAAATTTGTTTTCTATACTGTCAGGTCTTAAATATTTCATAATTTAATTAAATTCAAAAGCTTTAAAAAATTAAAAAATCAGTAATTTAGATCAATTTACAGGATCTTTATCAAAACATTTTGATATTTTTTACACAATTTTTAAATAGAAACATAATATTTGAGTATTGTTTTACAAAAATATTTTAAAGATTTTCAATGAATTTGAAGAATCTCAAAATAAATCTGTATTCAGAGACTATTTACAGCATCTTTATCAAAAGATTTTGAGATCTTTACGAAATTTTTGATATCTTAGAAATTTAAAAATGCCATTTATTTTTGGCACAGAAAGAACTTCGACATTTTAATAAATTTAAAAAAAAATCTTGATAATGTGATTGTTGAAATTTCGGTAAATTTGTCAAAAGCAGTCTCAAGATTTTAAATAAGAATAAACTCCCTAGAGAAATCCCGTTCTTATCTTTATCAAAAAATCTTAAAATTTGTTTTCTATACTGTCAGGTCTTAAATATTTTAAAATTTAATTAAATTCAAAAGCTTTAAAAAATTAAAAAAACAGTAATTTAGATCAATTTACAAGATCTTTATCAAAACATTTTGATATTTTTTACACAATTTTTAAATAGAAACATAATATTTGAGTATTGTTTTACAAAAATATTTTAAAGATTTTCAATGAATTCGAAGAATCTCAAAATAAATCTGTATTCAGAGACTATTTATAGCATCTTTATCAAAAGATTATGAGATCTTTACGAAATTTTTGATATCTTAGAAATTTAAAAATTCCATTTATTTTTGGCACAGAAAGAACTTCGACATTTTAATAAATTTAAAAAAAAATCTTGATAATGTGATTGTTGAAATTTCGGTAAATTTGTCAAAAGCAGTCTCAAGATTTTAAATAAGAATAAACTCCCTAAAGAAATCCCGTTCTTATCTTTATCAAAAAATCTTAAAATTTGTTTTCTATACTGTCAGGTCTTAAATATTTCAAAATTTAATTAAATTCAAAAACTTTAAAAAATTAAAAAAACAGTAATTTAGATCAATTTACAAGATCTTTATCAAAACATTTTGATATTTTTTACACAATTTTTAAATAGAAACATAATATTTGAGTATTGTTTTACAAAAATATTTTAAAGATTTTCAATGAATTTGAAGAATCTCAAAATAAATCTGTATTCAGAGACTATTTATAGCATCTGTATCAAAAGATTTTGAGATCTTTACGAAATTTTTGATATCTTAAAAATTTACAAATTCGATTTATTTCACAATTTGAGTTATTTTGATCTGAGTAGGAAGTGCTAACACTTTTTTTTATTGTAAGGTTTAAAATAAAGTCAGTAAATTAAAACACTTTACAAAATCTTTATCAAAAAATGTTGTTAGTGTTTCTCAAGAATCTATTTCTTGAATGTTTTAATTAATATCTAAGTAATTGTTTTCCAGAAATAAATTTCAAAATATTTTCTTACTTTAAGATTTGTAAGATCTTTATCAACATATTTTGAGATCGTTTTTCGAGACCTTTGAGATTTTAAAAATTTTAAAATTTGATTTATTTATATCTAAGGAAGAAGTTTAAAGGATTTTAAATAAATTACAAAAAATACTAAATTACTACAGTTGGATAGTACGAGTATTGCCTGAATAAATGCAAGATCTTTAACAAAAAATCTTGATGATATCGTTCCACACAATTTAGATTTTGAATGTTTTATTGAATCCTACGTAATTTCTTGAGAAACAGTTTCAATATTTTATTAGAAATTCTCAAAATAAATTAATTTTCTGGGACACTATAAAATCTTTATCGAAAATTCTTGACAATGCTTTTCCAAACAGTCCAGATCTTGACGTTTTAAAGATTCCAGTGATATGCATTTGAGGAAAGGTGTTAAGACAAAATTTTGAAACAAAGTCAGTATTACAAAATAACTTAGATCTTTATCGTATATCTTGAAAAATATATACATCAAAAAACTTAAAAAATAGTTTAGTATGTTAATTGGGTCTTAAAACAAAATAAATCTTAAATTTTAACTCGTAAGAGGAAAAGCTAGTCCTTAAAATGTGATTAAAATTCTCGTGTAATAAATTTTCAATAGCACTCGTACTTTTCTAAAATAGCATCGATTTAATGGCTCTCATAAACCACATTTATAATCCCCTGTGGTGCAATCCAATCGTATTGTGTCCGAATAAATAGCTCTAGCAATTCCACCTTTAAAATCAGCATACCTTGGCGAAAGGTGTCCTGAGAATGAATCATCCCGTCCGAAACGTGTGCCAAAACAGGGTGAGCCCACACATGTATGAGTAAGACGCTCAAACGTATGAGATATGGAGGTCGCATTTTATTTAAATTTATACGTATTAAAACCAGCAGCACAATGTGGAATTGTACAAATTGGCCCGAATTTATTCGCGAATTTTGTTTGCGTCCGTTGTGATTTACAAAGGGAACAACAACGTTTAATAAAACGTGATGTAGACATGTTTACCTACTTTGCCAAAAATTGGGTAAGTGTAAAAATATTGCGGTGGAAATGAATGAGTCACGGATGCCGGAAGAAAAACAAAATAAATTGGTTTTGGACCAAAAATGTTGCGGAAATTGTGTCAAGAGCCCGAGAATTTATTTTTAATTGTGCGGTTTTTGTGCGCAAACTATTTTTACAAATACGTTATTTGCATTCGCTAATCTGGAATGAACACAAATATTCCAATAAATTGATATTTAAAATGCATTTTGATTTTATTAAACCACGGTTTTATTATTTGTTTGTTATAATGTTTTATTCGCATATAAGCCAGTGAATTCAATTAAACTAGCTTTAGGTTTTAATACAGGTGAATTGGACACAAGTCAACACACTGACGTTTTATTGGCATTTAATACATAAATCATGCGAAATATAAATACAGTTTTGCAAGAAGGGTTAAATTCAAGCGCTCATTTCAATCATCGGTCATTTGGCATTAAGAATGACAAAGCGAGATTTAACTGAAAAATAATTAATTCGTTTTTTATTAAAATTTAACAAATGAACAGTTTATTTTGGTTTATGTTGGTTTTTAAAATTTACCAAAGATCAACTATTCAAATTGTCTGAAGTCGACTGGCTTCTAAAAAATTAAACCTGTTTCAGTAGATTTTTTAACGCCGATTACGTCGATGTTAGGAGTTTTGGCTTAGATATTTTAACCTCGCCGTAATCGACCTTTGGAAGTTCGAAAAATTAATTAACCTTAACCATTTGTCTACTTTATGATTTTTTACGTTGATTACAACGGTTCTTTAATTTCGCCGTAATCGGCCTTTGGAACTTTAAGCAATTAATTAAAGGATATTGAGTCGAAACTCAAACCATTTTTACTTTAAATGTGTACCTTGTAGATTTTTTCATGGTGATTACAACGGTGTTTAGGGTTTTGTGTTGGCTCTCTTAGCTTCGATGTAATCGGCCTTTGTAAGTTTAAAATAATAATTAATTGATTTGGAGCTCGCTTTACTACTAAGCTTACTCTTACCTGGTTTTAAATAATTTTTTCAGGTTGATTACAACGATATTTGGCATTGTCTTAGTTTCGCCGTAATCGGCTTTTAAATGTTGAAAAAATTAATTTCGAAATATTGACTGGAAACTCAGGTCACTTATTATTGTACTATTAAGCTTGTTTCTGTTTCGTTATATGATAATTAATATTTTTATAATTGATAATTTTACAAAAAAAAATAATTTTTGTTTGCTTCGACCACCTTTCCACCCTATAATCTTTATGAATTTCAATTCCTCGCCCACAAATGTCTCATAATAAAACCTGCAAGCTCATCATCACTATATGCACACTCCCTAGACGCAACTTTTCCTCCAACAAACTTCTCTTAATGCTTCCAGAAATATTTTCCCCAATAACAATTCCGCATTACCGTAAATTCCGGACGAACCCGGAAGCCAGCTCTCAGATACGTTCTTGTTTGCATCGCTAGCGCTAACAAAACTTTACACTTTTGATCAATTCGAAATTGTTGACCTAGTGTTTTTTACAAAATCTATTTTTTCGCAAAAAAGCTTTGTTCAAAACTAATTTTGGAATATCAAATCGAAATCATCACCATTTCTATGTTAAAGCTGTTTTTACTTTGTTTTATGGAAAGTTTTACGCTGATTACGACAGTGTTTAGTGTTTTGCGTTAGCTTGTTTCACTCCGCCGTAATCGACCTTTAGAAGTTTGAACAATTTATTTTTTTTAAATTGACTTAAAATTGAACTATTTGTATCTTAAAGCTTGCTTTTACCTCGTGTTAAAGATTACCCTGATTATGACGGTGTGCAATAATTTATGTTAGCTTCTTTAGCTTCGCCGTAATCGGCCTTTGAAAATGTGAAAAATAAATTGAGAGATATCGACAAAAATCACGCAATTTGTAATTTAAAGCAAGCTTTTATCTTATTTTATTGATGATTTTCAGCTGATTGCGACAGTGTTTGGCGTTTTGGGTTAACTTCTTTAGCTTCGCCGTAATCAGCCAATTGAAACATTAATTTAAAAATATCGACTTAAAATCACACCATTACAAAGTTGTTTTTCCTCGTTTTAAAGATATTTACACACTGATTATGCCAGTGTTTGGTGTTTTGTGTTAGCTCGTTTAACTCCACCGTAATCGGCGTTTTGAAGTTTGAACAATTTATTTATCCTCAAAATCCATACGACTTGCACCTTAAAGCTTTCTTTTACCTCGTGTTAAAGATTTCTTAACGCTGATTACGACGGTGTGTAATAATTTGTGTTCGCTTTTTTAGCTTCGCCGTAATCGGCCTTTGAAAATGTGGAAAATAAATTGAGAGATATCGGCAAAATTCATACAATTTTTAATTTAATGCAAGCTTTTATCTCATTTTATTGATGACTTTCAGCTGATTACGAGGGTGTTTGGCGTTTTGGGTTAACTTCTTTAGCTTCGCCGTAATCAGCCAATTGAAAAATTAATTTAGAAATATCGACTTAAAATCACACCATTACAAAGCTGTTTATCCTCGTTTTATAGATATTTACACACTGATTATGCCAGTGTTTGGTGTTTTGTGTTAACTCGTTTAACTCCACCGTAATCGGCGTTTAGAAGTTTGAACAATTTATTTAGCCTCAAAATCCATACGATTTGTATCTTAAAGCTTTCTTTTACCTCGTGTTAAAGATTTCTTAACGCTGATTACGACGGTGTGCAATAATTTGTGTTAGCTTCTTTAGCTTCGTCGTAATCGGCCCTTGAAAGTGTGAAAAATTGATTGAAAGATATCGGCAAAATTCACACAATTTATAATTTAATGCAAGCTTTTATCTCATTTTATTGATGATTTTCAGCTGATTGCGACAGTGTTTGGCGTTTTGGGTTAACTTCTTTAGCTTCGCCGTAATCAGCCATTTGAAAAATTAATTTAGAAATATCGACTTAAAATCACACCATTACAAAGCTGTTTTTCCTCGTTTTATAGATATTTACACACTGATTACGCCAGTGTTCGGTGTTTTGTGTTAGCTCGTTTAACTCCGCCGTAATCGGCGTTTAGAAGTTAGAACAATTTATTTAGAAAAATATTGATTTAAAATCCATACTATTTGTATCTTAAAGCTTGTTTTAACTCGTATTAAAGATTTCTTAACGCTGATTAAGACGGTGTTTGCTATTTTGTATTAACTCCTTTAGCTTCGCCGTAATCGGCCTTTGGATGTTTGAAAAATTAATTTAGTGTCATCGATTGGAATCTCACATCACATGTACTTTAAACTTGTTTTTTCTCTATTTTATAGATTTTTTAAGGTGAATACGACGATAGCTCTTTTAGTTTCGCCGTAATCGGCGTTTGAATTACTGATATTTTCACGTTTTCCAAAATATTTTCCAAAAATTTTCCGTTTTTGTGGGTCGTTTAATATTCTATTCCCTATGCCATCTATGTTTAGGATCTAGTTTAGGTGAAATAGAAATGCGCGTCCCCAGGTACGTCTCGTCAGTGTCGGATGTTGCCGACACGTGAAACTGACAGTTAAGCAAACTTTAAATTAGATAAGCGAAAGACATATTGATCAACTTCATCATCATTTCTGTTAACGAAGTAAATATCAGCGACCTCATTATCTACTTATTAAATTAAGCCAAGTTTGGTGTGTTTTGCGGCAGCAAATTTAGTCTTATTTTCCAGCGAAAATAACTTAAATTAAATTTGGTTGGACAAAAGTTGCATCCATCTGCAAGTCAACTAATTTTAATCATTTCGAGTTTCCAACTGCAAAGCTCGATTATTCAGTCAATCGTGCCGCCGGATTATGCACTTAATATTAATTTAAACAAATTGATTGTTCGACGAAGACACGAATTTTCACTGAAGTATTACATTCAAAGTTCGTCGAGTTACTTCTTCTGCTTCGTGGATCTATTTTATTGTTTGGGTTGTTTTTCTTAACTAACTTGAACATTTCTGAAATGAACAAATTAAATATTCAGCAATTTCCTAATTAAATGTGTTTGTACTGTTTTAATGATTGTGGAATTTTCGCCGAAGAGAGGAAAGACGAAACGATACGTGCCCTTCTATTGCCATTTTTATTAGAAACCGAGATCTGCATAAGCAATATCTGTCGTGAGCGTTTTATTGCAATATACTGCCAGATTTGTGAGTGTTAACAGCCGGATATCAATTCAGAGTGGATTCTGAAATGTAGATATTGGTCTGATTTATGACAGTGACCAGTTGCATGGTCAGATAATAAACGTGAAACACTTTACCCAAGTAGCACACACAGTTTTTATTTGGTCACCAAAATGTTTTCGCAGCAAAATGAACAACCATTTAACTTTTCTGTGACGTTGTACTGACCGATTTGGCACACCATTTTTTGGCATTTACAGCTTTAAAACAGCCATCAATATATGCTGAAATGCAGCCATTTGGCTGTAAGAATTGCAAAGTAGCAGCTTTTAAGCTTTTAAAGCTAACAAGCTAAAATGTAGGAAAAAAAAGCTAAATAGCCATAAAAGCATCTTTTCAACCTAATTTGCTCTTATGGCCAAATGTTCAAAATATTTGCTTTTGGGGAGAAATGGTTATATTGTAGAAAAAGAAAAGCAAAAGCCTGTAAATGCTGCTATGCATCCATCCAGAAAACTAAATAACTACAACATGGCTACATCAGATGTAAGACTTTGTTATAGCAATGGTGGATGATGTTACTTTTTTGTGTTCTTGATAAATAATATTAGGCTTGATATTCAGTCCCAGTAATATAAAAGTTTGTGCGAACTGAGGTTTATTGACAAATACGCATAAAAAAGATCCAAAAATAATGCGCCTTCAAAATAACAGAAAATACAATAAATCTTTCATTGTTGCAATTTTTTAATACACCTTTAAAAAAACATTTAATTAGAAAAAAAAATTTTTACATCTTTAGTAACGTTACACTTGTATATTGCGACGGTAAATTGAATAAATAAAACAACATGGAAGATCTTTCGCTTTCATCCAACATGTCCTCCTACTCCCTTGTGCCGCCATTTAAAACTATAAGGCTGTGATATGGAATAATACGTTAGTTTTCAGCCTAATTTTCCCTAAATGTATTTTACAGCTATTTGGCTGAAATCTGGCCGGCAGACCAAGAATGGTACATGCAGTTATCTCTTTCTAACTTTCTAATGTCTTACACTTTCTCTTTCTGTCTGTGAGGGGTTTGCGCCTTTGGTTGTAAATTTCTCTAAAATAGCGGGAAAGATCTGTAACAATGAAATGAGGCAGATGGTGCAAAAATTTAGGTATCTAAAGTACCGCATTGTACCGTTGTGTTAGCAAGAGATAACAATAAAACCACCCCAATGTGGCTGAATGACATGAAAAGTTACCATTTTTATTGACTTTCTTACTAACTCGATTTTGTTCTAATCCGCATTTATTTTTTTTGTCCTTTGCCTTCCAATGAACCACGAAACGGTACAAATAAAATTTTCCACTTTCTTACTGCCTAAAGTAGGAGATAATAGCGGTGGTTTCCACATTTAGTAACTTTAACCGCGTGTTGAAGTATGCCCGAAATTATGTAGAAGTCAAAATAAAAGAGAAGTCTTCTTACTTCACCCAATAAACAATTATCAGAGAAGCATTAATGTTGAAATTTTTTTGTATATCTTCAAAGAACACTTCTTTGATAATGAGACATCTTTAAAGACAGTGAATTATATTTTCATATTTGATAAAAAAAATTGGTACTAAAGTGTGCTTATTAATCTTATTATGTTGAAACCTACTTTGAGCTTCAACAAATTCCACAGCATTGGTTATGTCGTTATGTCTATTGGCCACAAATTTCTTTGTACCTAATTTTTGTTAGGTAGCTACTATAAAATGTAGCAGTCAAATCGGAGCATATTAGAGTGCATAATTTATCAATAGCTAAAATGTTTCCACAGATCCGTAACGGTATATCACAGCGTATTGGCTTTTATTGCTTTCTAACAGCTAACATAACGAAAATAAGGTTGTAATAAGACTCTAAGCAATATTTTGGTCAACAGACTTTTTATCTAAAATTAAGTATAAACAGCCATTTTGTTTACTAATTCCAAAATTTGGCTAAAATGCTGCAACACTGATAATGCAGCGTATATTGTCTTTCATGACTTATTAACAGCCAAAAAATTTTCACAGCTATAGAACTGTAATATGGTTGCAGTAAGGTTTAGGAAAGCTAAGCAAATGTCTCAAAATTAGCTATTTGGCTGTAGCTGTATATTGGCATTTTTTTGCTGGAATCGATATTTTCTGGCTTTACTAAATGGATCATTAGGCTTTTGCTGTTAACTGGCTTTTAACATATTCCTTTGATGACACTATCTAACATAAAAATGGAAAATAATGCTGTGGCTGTATTTTGGCTTAGACATGAGTTAAAATTGTTGATTTACATCTGACTGAAAAACAATAAGGTAATTCGCAGCTAAGAAAGACATTTGCTTCGGATTTGATGACGTTTTCATGACTATCTTTTGGCTGCAATTGCCAAATGGTTGAAGCTGTGCTACTTGGCGCATCCACCATTTTACACAAAACCTACTGCAGTTTTTTCACTGAATTTTGATCAAAAAATCCCACTGTAAGCAATATCTCGTTTATTAGACTGCTGGATATGAATCCACCCTTTTAGAATCGCTTCCATCATGATTTATCGTCCGAAAGTCGCTGAATTAAGTCCGAGTGCAAGTTTTGATCCTCGTCAAGTTTTTTCAATGGCTGGTAATAAGACAAATCCGCCGAAAATCCTCGTATCCCAATCAGGAAAGAGGCGCCTTCCTGCGGTGTTCTCGTACCTAAGACGCGCCGCTTTCATATCATTCAATCAAGAAATGTAGCAGGAAATATGGGGTTTGTCTCAGTCTTGCAAAATTAGGTTTCACAGCGGAGAACGGAATTGGCTAAAGTACGATATTTCTCAAAGCCACGCGTATAATGAAACCTTGAGAGACGCGCGCCATTTGACTTTAAAATATCTCCCGATTCTTATGCTATCTTAGCACGCCTTCACCTCAGTATCGAGTTTCATTAAATGTTTCTTCCGCACCAGAAAAACCGAGAAATTGACTTCGAATGAAACGTAAATATTTTGAACAATTTACATACTAAATGTTTATTGCGAAAAAATCGATTTTACATTTGGATTTATTTATAAATTAATTTTTTGAACGTCCAAAAACCGATTACGGCGAAGCCAGTAATAAAATACACAAAACGCCAAACACCGTCGTAATCAGCTGAAAATCATCAATAAAATGAGATAAAACAGCTTGCTTTAAATTACACATCATGTGAATTATGTCGATATCTCCCAATTAATTTTTTACACATTCAAAAACCGATTACGGCGAAGCTAGAAAAGCTAACGCAAAATACCACACAGTGTCGTAATCAGCGTTAATAAATCTTCAATACGGGGTTAAAACAAGCATAAAGATATAAATAGTGTAACTTTGGGTCTATATTTTTTTTAAATAAATTGTTAAAAGTTTTAAACCCCGATTACGGTGGAGTTAAATCAGCTGACACACACAGCTGTCGTAATTTAGCGTAGAAATGTCTATATAATGAGGTAAAAACAACTTTATAATAATGTGAATCTTGAGTTAATATTTTTAAATTAATTCTTTATACGGTTGATAACGGCGAAGCTAAAAAAGTTAACACAAAACGCCAAACACCGTCGTAATAAGTTTAAAAGAATCAATAATATGAGATGAAAGCATGTTTTGCATTACAATATTTGTCAACTAATTGTTTATACTTCCAAATGCCGATTACGGCGAAGCTAAAGAGCTAAAACTAAATACTAAAAATCGTCATAATCAGCGTTAAGTTATCATTAAAAACAAGCTTTAAGATACAAATAGTGCGGATTTTAAATCAATAATTTTCTAAATAAATTGTTCTAATTTCTAAACGCCGATTACGGCGGAGTTGAGCGAGTTAACGCAAAACACTGAACACTGACGTAATCAGAGTAGAAATTTTCATGACACGAGGTAAAAATAGCTTTATAATGATGTTAATTTTAAGTCGTTATTTCAAAATAAGTTTTTAAACGACTGATTACGGCGAAGCTAAAGAAGTTAACGCAAAATCTTGAGCCTGTATTTTTCTAAATTAATTGTTCAAACTTCAAAACGCCGATTACAACGAAGTTAAACGATCTAATGCAAATCACCAAGCACTGTGATAATCAGCATAGAAATATCTATAGAACGAAAAGAAAACAAGATTTGTAGTGGAAATATAATCGATATTGTTTAGTTAATTGTTGAAAGTTTCAACCGCCGATTACAGGGAAGCTAAAAGTACACAAAAAAACCAAACACCGTTGTAATCAGAGTTAAAAAATCTATAAAACACACATTTCAAGAACATATGGTTTTGGTTTTGAGTCAATATTTTTAAATTTTTCAAACTCTTAAAGGCCGATTACGGGGAAGTTAACTTTAGAACTTTAGATATTTTGAATAGTTGATATTATACACAAGTGCCACTTTGCATAAAAGCTGTTTAAAAATTAGCAACGATATTTTCATAAGTCAATTATTTACACATGTATCTTTTAACTTGTTAGAGCGCAACAAACACTTTTAATTAGGTCTCATCAGCTTAACAACACGGATTCACGCTAATTTTGCATATGATAACAGTTAGTAAACAAGTTTATTACGTACTCTATTGTAATTAGAGTGTATTTTTAGCTCGAATATTTTTAAATCAGCGAAGATTCCTCCAACTACATTAAAACTCTATTTCCTTTGGCTCGTTGTGTTTATGGTTAGTTTAAATTGAGTTACGCGAAGTAAAACTCAAACTATGGTTTACGCTTGCATACATGCACCATTTGCACTCTTATACATCCTCATTTCAGAGTTTTAAAGTAAAAACCATGATGGTTATTATTTCAAGCCAGAATTACGAGCTCGCCGACTAAAAGCTCTCACACCATTGATAATAAACATTTCTAATTCACCAATAAATCCACTCAAAATAAATATTTGTATAAAACCGTTGACTCAATTCTCCCAAAAGTGAGTGAAGCGAAAAGCTCTACCTGTGGTGTGATACAGAAACTCCATCGAGGTTAAAAGGATAAACCCCTTATGTGTTTGCGAGGAGGAAAAGCGAGAAAATATGAAGAAGATTATCTTTAAAAGACGCCACTTAGGCCCCCAAATTAACGCAAGGATCCGACCTTTTGTTACCCATCGAGAAAAAAGCGTTTTTATTTTCATTGCTAAGTCGCTTCAAGGAATGAATTCAAATCGGCTGCTGTAGAAGGGGATCGCATAAATCGACGCTTTATGGCTTCATTTTGTAATAAGTATTGCGGGAGATAATTTACGGGCAAAGATTTTTAAGAATAGTTATTTACGTAATCAGTTTGTTTAATCAGTTTATACAAATCTCAAAAAAAAAATAATTTGAAATAAATTTCGAACAAAACTACACTTTTTTTATTAGTATTTAACCCGTTTTTTATCTACTGATCTCATAAAGTTAAACTTGTTGAGTTTATGTTTAAAAGCTGTACTATTTCAATTACTCACAACTGTTAGATGTTTAGTAGAAGAATATACAAGGTCTCTTCTCTATGTTTTTTAAATTAATTTTCCAGAACATTTGGAGTTAAATATAAACTTCAGGTAATAAAGTCGAAAAAATATATTTCCAACTTTGAAATAACCTGACTTTTGAGTTAATTTAGACTTTTTCTAATTCAGACTTAAGATAGTTAAGTTGACTCAAAGTTATTTGACTCTAAAGTTAACTCACTACTGAAACATAGAAGATAGAGTACTACTTAAGTTTCCCTTATTTCAATATTCTAAGAATACTTTCTTCATTAACAGAACAACGAAATAGAAGTATTGTTTTGAAAGTGTAAATTTTAACATGGCTGCCACAACGAACTTCCTTAATATTTTTGAGTTAGTTATTTTGTTCAGGAGTTATAATTGTTATATCTTTTGAAAAAGAATGTATCACCTCATTTGAATGATTTTTATATGAGAAAGAAGCAAATTTTAGAAAAAAATCCAAAAAAACAGACAGACAAAAATTTGTTAAAGAATTTTAAGAAATGAAGGAATTTTATTTTATTTTAATATTTTGATTACTGTTAGCTGTCATATAGAGATTGTCACTTCTTTTGATTATTTTATCTTTTGTAGACGATTTCTCTATTTTGTGATATACTTGAAAAAAACGTTGAAAAATTATCAGGACTCATGTAATATCTTAGTTTTTATTTTATTTCGACTTTTTACAGAAAAAGGTTTATTGAGGGAATAAATGTCGTTTTATTTCAATTTCCCATTAATGCTAGATCTACCTCACGAATAAAAAATATAATTCGTATCTTCTATTTTTTAAATGTAAGTTTATAGAAGATTGAAAAATTCAGAAGATTGGGAAGATAAGAAAAATATTGAAAAGTTGGAGAAGCCATATATTACATGAGTAGTCCTTTTTCCACAGTTCTTAGAAACTTTTTTTATTAACATATCAAAACAAGAAAATATAAGTATTTTTTTAAAAGTATATTTATGATTTATTTTGTTTAGAAGATTCGACATTTCATCTATAAACAAAAAGAAATTCCGCCATTTTTATTAATAGCTTTTATTTAACTCACAATGTTGTCTGTCTGTCGGATATTTTTTCGGAGCCAAATTTAAAAGGGTTCTCGTTGTCCCACTAAATTGAAATTTTGCATACTTACTTAATCTGCGTTACAATGCAATCCTAGATAGTTAAATACTCCCTAAAGGGGTTAAATGGGGTTTTGAAGTTTTAGGTTATGTTTACAAAGGGGTTCTCGATTTGTAAATTTGAGAGGGTTCCTGTAGTCACAATGAAATGAAATTTAACATGCTTACGTAATCTGCGTGAGAATGCAATTCTATAGAGTCAATTACCCCCTAAAGATGTTAAATGGGGTTTTAAGATTTTAGGTTATGTTTACAAAGGGGTTCTCGATTTGTACATACCGTAACTTATACCGACATAGACGGTATGTTGGTCATTTGGACGTCACGGTAGATGCACAGCGTAATGCAATAAATAAAGACTAAAAAGCAAAAAATAAAAATATATAAAAAAATGTTTTTTAGAAAAAGCTTTTATTTAAAAGATGCACTAAAAAGTAAAAAATAATGTATTTCAATCACAGAAGAATATTTTTTCTTACAGGTTAAAATTCTAAACTTTATAAAAGCTTTGGGAGTGGTCAACTGAACAAAGTAATTCTATAATGCCGTAGTTTTATAACTCCCAAAGCTTTTATAAATTTTAGAATTTTAACCTGTTAGAAAAAATATTCTTCTGTGATTGAAATACATTATTTTTTACTCTTTAGTGCATCTTTTAAACAAAAACTTTTTTTAAAAAACATTTTTTTTATAAATTTTTTAAGGAGAAAGTTTTCTAATGCAAAATAAAGTTTAAAAGTTGAGATTGTCACATTTTTACTAATAAGTTTTGTTTAAATTTTTTGTAAGACCTTCCGTAAAAGATTTCTCAAGCTGAAGAAGAACTGTTGAAAAATGAAGACTTATTTAGTCTTTGCATATATTTTATTCAGTGTTTTACATTATTTGTTATTGTACATTCCAAATAACACAAAATTTAAATGATTCTCTGATAATATACGCAGTAAAAAAATTTATGGACACATGGTTAACCTAGAGGTTTTGGTGTTTTAGTTATCGTCTTTAGGGACAAGGTTAATTGTTTTAGTTTAAGTGATACTATTACAGTAATAAAAACCGTTTCTCTGTATCTGCTCTCTAACTCAAGTTAATTCGATTTAAATTTGAAATTGTGACGTCATAACCCCCTTTCAAGCATTTGATCCAATTTTAACATATAGAAAGTAGTTAATTTTTGATTTTGTGAAAGATGTATGAAAAATACTATTCAAATATCTGTCAGGTTTTTGGTGACTGGGAAGGTTCAGTGATAAGAGGCGGTTGTGACGTCACGATTTCTATCTTTCAAAGCGATTATCTCGCTTATTTTTCATCGCAAAAAATTTTGAAAAAAACCCACTGGTATACAACGAACGATATTTTCAATTACTTCTTTTAACAAGGATAGTGTTGTTGCAACACGAAGTAAAGATACATTTTGGTGTTTGCAGAATTTTTGTGAACTTTTCAGTTTTTAGTTTTTTAGTTTGCAAAACTAAAAACCTAATTTAGGTTTTTAATTAATTAAAAGTGATCACATTTTTAAAGTAGTTGATGGTGTACTAATTAAGGTACATAGTTTAGGCACAAAACCCTTGGTTCCATACGTTTGCCCAACGCTGTATAAAAGAAAAGAAGAAGTTTAAGAAATGAGGAAACATTTTGTTTTGTTTTAATTTCTTGATTAATGTGAGCTGCACGTTACGATCGATTGTCACTTTTGATTTTGAATCAAAAAGAATCGTTGTGACATTTTAGATTTTATTTGTTTATTTGGACTTCTCTACTAGAAAGTTTTATTAGAAGGTTTTCTAATAATTTATTGAAGAAATAAATACTCTTTTATTTCAATTTTTGATGATGGTTAAATCTTCCGCACGAATAAAAGATTATAATTCGTCTCTTCTATTTTTTAAATGTAAGTTTATAGAAGATTGAAAATATTCGGGAAATTAAGAAATTGTGAAACTGTTAGAATTACAAACAAGAAGAAATTCTTTTTACATAATCCATAAAAGCTAGATTTTGTGACAAATCTTTTTAAAAACATCTGAGGAACAAAAAGATTTTCATTTTCAAGAAGAAGGTTTGTGATAAAGCATGACGTTCAAACCTTTGGGCTTTATCATTTTTATTTCAATTTTCCTTTGATTTGTAAAAAAAACATCTTCGTTTATTTTGTCTTTAAGATCTGAATCATTATTTAGTTTCGAATATCATCTTGTAATAATCTTAGTACGTTCTGATTCGGCTTAATGCCCTTGTCGTGCAATCGTTGTCGAGATAAATCCCTAGAATTAGTGTAGGCGTTGTGTGCGTTATGCGTCCCTCTGGTGAAATATCGTCAAATTTTTCGAAAGCTTCAGCAACATCTTATCAGATGCTTAGCTCGGTGTCGAGTGTTCCTGGCGGCCTAGTTTAAACAGTTTCATTGTGGAAACACAATATCCGTATTCTTGTATTCACAACATCTAGGTAGATACAGTTCGGTCATACATCCGTTACTGGCAACATTTACACCGCTCGGAAAATGGAACGATAGGCGATAGCGTGTCTGATGTTGCTTCCGCTATTCAAAGCCTTGCTGTGTGTATGCAACCGATGCAGATGTACTGAAAACGGCCGATTTATTACCTGCTGTTTCTTTCCTGGACGCCTAACGGAAATAACATTGAAATGGAATGCTATTGCAAAGAGACAACGAGTTGTTGTAAATTCCTGTCTAGTCGGTTCACAAAAATTCTACAAACACCAAAATGTGTGTTGCAACAACATTATCCTTGTTAAAAGAAGTAATTGAAAATATCGTTCGTTCTGTACCAGTGGGTTTTTTTCAAAATTTTCTGCGATGAAAAATAAGCGAGATAATCGCTTCGAAAGAAAGAAATCGTGACGTCATAACCGCCTCATCACTGAACCTTCCCAGTCACCAAAAACCTGACATATATTTGAATTGTATTTTTCATACTTTCACAAAATCAAAAATTAACTACTTTCTAGATGTTAAAATTGGATTAAATGCTCGAAAGGCGGCTATGACGTCACAATTTCAAATTTAAATCGAGTTAACTTGAGTTAGAGAGCAGATACAGAGAAACGGTTTTTACTACAGTAATGAGCGTTTTCAGTACTATTACCATCACTTAAGCTAAAACAATTAACCTTGTCCCTAAAGACGATAACTGTAACACCAAACCTCTAGGTTATCCATGTGTCCATAAATTTTTTTTACTGCGTATATTATCAGAGAATCATTTAAATTTTGCGTTCTTTGGAATGTACAATAACAAATAATGTAAAATAATTAATTAATTAATAATTAAACCGTTCACTATTCGAAAGTTATAGTTGGTTTTAAATTATTAAAATAATAATAATAATAATAATAATAATAATAATAATAATATTAATAATAATACTAATAATAATAATAATAATAATAATAATAATAATAAGAAGAAGAAGAAGAAGAAGAAGAAGAAGACGAATCCTTCGAAATAAATTTAATCGTTCCTTCAAGCTAATCTAGAAGGTTCTCAATCTGTTTTATTAAATTATACTCGTTTCTTTATACAAAAAGCAGCCCCAAATAAGGTGTTTTTTTAAAACTGTAACATTAATGGTCTTCATTTTTCAACAGTTCTTCTTCAGCTTGAGAAATCTTTTACGGAAGGTCTTACTTACAAAAAACTTAATTAAAAGTTATTAGTAAAAAAGTGACAACCTCAACTTTTAAACTTTATTTTTTAGAAAACTTTCTTACTATAAATGGCGGAATTTCTTTTTGTTTATAGATGAAATATCAAAGCTTCTAAACAAAATAAATCTTCTTAAAAATACTTCTACTTTTTTGATTTTCTTAGAACTGTAAAAAAAGGGAGGGCCTTCACCTATGTAACATTCGATCTTCTATCAATTCTATCTTCTCCAACTTTTCAATATTTTTTTTATCTTCCCAATCTTCTAAATTTTTCAATCTTCTATAAACTTACATTTAAAAAATAGAAGAAACCTATTATATTTTTTTATTCGAGAGGTAGTTCTTTTTTCCCTCAATAAATTAGCAGGAAACCTTCTTCTGTAAAAAGTCGAAATAAAATAAAATCTAAGACGTTACATGAGTCCTGATAATTGATCAACGGTTTTTTTAAGCATATCACAAATTAGAGAAATCCTCTACAAAAGATAAAATAATCAAAAGAAGTGACAATCTCTATATGACAGCTAACAGTAATCAAAATATTAAAACAAAATAAAATGTCTTCATTTCTGGAAATTCTTTAACAAATTTTTGTCTGTCTGTTTTTTTGGAATTTTTTCAAAGATTTGCTTCTTACTCATATAAAAATCATTAAAATTAGGTGGTACATTCTTCTTCAAAAGATTTAACAATTATAACTCATTGAAATAAAAAACTCCTGAACAAAATAACTCAAAAATATTAAGAATGTTCGTTGTGGCAGTCATATTAAAATTTATACTTTCAAAACAATACTTCTATTTTTTGTTCTGTTATTGAAGAAAGTATTGTTAAAATATTGAATTAAGGGAATCTTAAACAGTACTCTATCTTCTATGTTTCAGTTGTGAGTTAACTTTAGAGTCAAATAACTTTGAGTCAACCTGTGCATAACTACCTTAAGTCTGAATTAAAAAAAGTCTAAAATAACTCAAAAGTCAGGTTATTTCAAAGTTGCAAATATATTTTTTCGACTTTATTATCTGAAGTTTATATTTAACTCCAAATTAAACTTAAACGTCTCAATCTTTTTGATTTTTCCAATGTTCTGGAAAATTAATTTAAAAAACTTTTCTGAGTGTATCTTAAATACACAATACATTATTACGTATGTTGTAATTTTAATGTATTTATTTAAGAATAATTAAGGGCCGGCTTACAGAACGTGAAATTAAAATTTAATTCTGAATTAAACTAACTCGACATTAAGTTCCCATTTAAAATGCATTGACAAATGTTAAATTAAATTGTTCTGTAAACCGGCCCTAAGACTTCTAAGAACTGTTGAAAAACAAAGATTCTTACAATTCTATAGTAGTAGTATTTTACTTTTTGATTGTGTTAAACATGGGAATATCTTAAAAAAACTTCATTGTTCAATTAAAAAATTAAGACTTATTTGGTCTTTCAGGTTCTTACAAAAAAGGAAAGGCAAAGAAAAAAGTCTTCCAAAAACTTTTGAAAAATATGTGGTGTTTTAGATTTTGGTTTAAAGTAATTTCAAGAAGAAAATTTTCTAATTCAGAATGAAGATTAAAAATTGAAGTTTTTATTTTTTTGTCATTCAGTTTTATTTAAAGCTTTTATAATTTCTTTCACAAAAGATTTTCCATTCTTATGTATGTCAAAAAAGAAAGGTTAAGGAATGAAGACTACATTTTACTTGGTTTAAATTTTTTGATCAATGTTATAACTATCGTATTTAGACTTTCATAGCTTATTAAGTTTTTCTCTTCTTTTGATTTTTTTTATAATTATCTTTTGTAAAAGATTAAGATGTGTTTTTTTTTTATATACTCAAGAAGAATCGTTCCAATATTAGAACTTTTTAATATTTTAGATTTTAATTTAATTCATGAAGAATTTTTTTTGCTCACATCTTATGGAAGAAAGGTTTCTGATAATTTATTGAAGAAGTAGTAAAGACATCAGCTTTGAGCAGTCATGTTCAGTTCCTATTTTTCGAAGACGCTGTTCTATTACAATATATTTCTTATAAACGTTACATCTCTTCTACAACTAGAAGAATACAATATGTTTCTTCAATTGTTTTAAATGTTAATTTTCAAAAACACTGAAAAAATTTAGAAGATTAAAAAGTTTTAGAAGACAGGAGAATTACAGAAAGCGAGATTAAAATTTAACTCCGAATTAAACGTTTTAATCGCAATCAAATTTTAATTCGGGGTCAACTTGACATTTCTCAATGCATTTTAAATGGCAACTTAATATCGAATTAGTTTAATTCGGAATTAAATTTTAATTTTTTAGATTGCATTAACAAACGCAGAATTAATCCTGAATTAAAATTTAATTGCGATTATAGGCATTTTAAAAACGGCACTATACAGGCTGATTCCTTTAGGGCCTACATTAGAAACTTTTTAACATCTAATATAGCTAGAGCTTTAAAATTTTGTGTACGATCTAAATCGACCATTCTGAATTCAAATAAATTATTTTCAAAATGGCTGAACTTCCGGAACTACGAGAAATGGGCGCCAACTTTAAAATTTTAAATAGTAACCCCACATTTTTATTGCATTTTTGAATTCACCTTCTCAAACTGACTAAAACGTACCTTAGTTGTTGGTACTTGTCTGTCATAGTTTTTGACATTTGTCAATTTTTTTGTTAAAATTTTCACTTGCAGGAGTGTATTTAAAATGTGACAGCCCTTCAACCCTTTGCGATAAGTGAATAATTTTTTTTGTATTCGATAATAGAAGGTTTGAAGAGCCTTCTAGAATTTTCAAAATTGTCATCTGTCAAAATTCAAGGGTAGTGTGATTTTTTCAAAATGGTTATCAAAAAACGGCTATAACTCAGTTTTTTCAAATGGAACGACACTATTTTCTTAACGGCAGTTGAAAGAACATCGACATTTATGGTGACTTTTATGTACATGTCCTATACCTATCTCTTACAGTTTTTGAAAAAAAATCACAAAAAACGAATTTTACTTTGTAATTTTCATCGTTAATCAAGTAGGTCTTGTAAAATGGTCAACAGTTGTCAAACTTCAACATTTTATTTAGTTATTAGATGGTTCATAATCGAATAAGCAGTAAAACAATAATATTTAATTATGGTTTATTATAACTTAGTGAATTATGTAAAGTAACTCAGTCAGTATGCCATCGAATTTTGAACTTCTTGAATGAAAGTGGTAGACAAATCAAACATTTCTTTTAATTTTAATTTAATTAATAAAATTATCGCATTTTTCGAAAGTTTACTCGATTAAAAATGAAAATTATGAGCTAAAATTCAGTTTTTTGCGATTATTTCAAAAACTGTAAGAGATAGATATAGAAGATGTTAATAAAAGTCTCCATAAAAATCGATGTTCTTTTGATTGCCATTGAAAAAACAAGCTCATTCAATTTGAAAAAACTGAATTATAATCATTTCTTGATCATCATTTTCAAAAAATCATAGTAGCCTTGCAATTTAACAGTTCAAAATTCCGAAGATTTTAGAAGATCCTTCAAATCTTTGGTTACCAAATGCAAAAAGAATTATTCACTTACTGTAAAGGGTTCAAGAGTTGTGATATTTTAAATAAACCCCGGTAAATGAAAATTTGCAAAAAAAATTGACATACGTCAAAAACTATGACAGATAAGTACTAACAACTAGGGTATATTTTAGTCAGTTTCAAAAGGCGAATTCAAAAATGTAATAAAAATAGGTGGTTACTATTTAAAATTTCAAAGTTGGCGCCAATTTTTCCACGTTCCGGAAGTTCAGCCATTTTGAAAATAATTTAGTTGAACTCAGAATGGTCGATTTGGACCGTATACTAAATTTTAAACTTCTATCTGTACTAGAAGTTAAAAAGTTTCTAATGTAGGCCCTAAAAAAATCACCCTGTATATTTAAAATAAACAGATGTTGAAACTCAAAGCAAATGCATCTTTATTACTTTCTTTCCCTCGCAGATGATTTACAACAGCGGATGGGTAGGAGGACCCGAGTAATGAGGGTCGGTTTATGGACACGACATTTTTAAGTTTTCTGAGTGTACCTTCTATGGAAGATTTACGTTTATTATTATTAATATTATTTTTAATTAATCCTGACTCTGCTGTTTGCTAAATAATTTATTGGCTTTTTTGAAGCAAATTGAAGCAGTTTAGATTGACACTTTGTGTTTGAAAAACCCTCTGAAATATTTCTAATATTAGTTTGAAATTGATATATCGTTATGTCGTGCATACAATATCACTTGTACCAAATTTAAACCATGCAGTGACCGAAGCAACATTCATCTTTTAGTGAGACACGTCAGTTGCACCGTTCAAAAAACGTCCATTGTCGATGATGTATAGCTACTTGTAAATTTAACCTATGCATTTATTTAACAAGAGCTCCTGAAAGGCGGATTTATGAATATTTCATCACTGCATTATCCAGCTAAATTGTAATTTTATAATTTTTACGATCGCATGACAACCATAAACCACCCACTGATAGTTTTTGTAATTTTTGCAAATAATTTCGGATGCAATCCAATTAAAATTCAGCGTCTGTTAATGGAATTATTTAGCGAACGTATTCACGTAGTCATCTAACATAATTTCCTCCCTGTCCAGTCCGCACGGGTCAAAATCACACATTCATTTTCCCCATTGATAAGCGGACGTGCAGAGTTATAATTTATTCGTAGCGTTACAATACGGCATTTTGTGTTAAAAATTAAAGCCATTGTAGCGCATTTCCAGACTAACGGAAAATTGAAACCTAGTGGAGGCGAATTGTCACCACTGGATTATAGTGACGGAAACGCCCCCTGTTATACGTGGATTATTCATGATTTCGAATAAGGGGCTTCGAATTCCAGATGTCGATGCCTAGAATAACAAAGTTTTACAAGCAACAGACGAGAGGTATTGATTTCGTTGTACGGAAGAAAAACGGATCGCTTCAAAAAGATTCGACAAGAAACTACACACGTTTTCGATCTAAAAATATTGGCTGAAGGCTTAGAAACGTCTTTGTGGCGGGCTTAATACTTGCACCTCAATTGTGCGACAATACAGCTGTTTATATCACGTTTTGAGAGAATATATAAGATATTTCAATGTTTGAGAAACGAAAAAAAGGTTCCAACATTGTACTAACAAAGACTATTAGTCGTTGTAGTAAATTAATATTTTCAAAATAATACTTCTATTTTTTTGGTTTGCTAGGTTTATGAAAAATGTATGAAGCAGTTTTCCTTTCTCAACAATTTTTTGTTAATATTTCAAAGAATATAGAAATTTTTGATAATAATAATTCAAAATATAAATGCATGCATGCATAAATGGAAAACTTTGTTCTTAAAATGGAAAATTCCTTATTTTTTTTAGTATAAGGTGTGTTAAAATGATTTTCATCTAGTTAACCTTGAAATTGTTGTACATATGAACAAGTTTGTGCCGCTCTGTTCAAATGAATCCGCTGTCAATATGTGTCAAAACTGTCAGTAGTGAAATTCACAAATTGTCAATTAACCACATTTAAAAGTTTCGTTATGTATGAATGAAAATCATTTTAACACACCTTGTATATCAATTCTTCTAATTCTTTTTTTGATATGTTACCGAAAGAAGTTGTTCAGACTACTGGGAAAAACTGAGAAAATGAAGAACTGAATTTTCTTCGATCTTGAATTGAAATAACACAGCTTCTAAAAAAAGTAAGAAAGTGAAGATGTTCAAAGATATAATCTTAATTTCTTAAATAAATCATTGAGATATGTTATTATTTATGCCTTTAAAACGATACTTCTAATTTATTGTCTTGATATGTTGATGAAGTAGAATGAAGAATGAATGAATGAAGAAATGTTGAAGAAAACGAGACTCATGTACATAGTACTATTTTACGTTACCCATCGCCTCAATTTTAGTTATTTTTTTAATATTCTCAATTTTATCAATCGTTTTTTTTTCCAGTTTTTTCGGTTTTACATAATTCAAACTCCTCGATATTTTCAATCTTTTAAAAAACTAACATTTAAAAAATAGAACAGACGCACTAGATCCTTCTGCTTGTAAAGAAGATCTAACCTTTATAAGAAATTGAAATAAAACAGCGTTCTAAAAAATTAAAAACTCAATCAGATTTCTCAAAGCTGTATTCTTTGTTTCTTCCATAAATTATCAGCAAAAATGGTAAAAATTTAAATAAAATCTAAAGAAGTGATAGTCTGTCTAAACCTTTACTCTTCCTTTTTTATTAGAAGAAATCTTTGTTCAAAAGAATGGAAGATTTCCATTCTTCTGATTCTTTTTTTGATATGTTAATGAAAGAAGTTCTTCTGAAAACTTGAAAAAACTGAAAAAAAAACAAGATTTGAATCTTCTTCCATCTTGAATTGAAATCACACAGCTTCTAAAAAATGTTAGAAAGTGAAGATGTTTAAAGCTATAATCTTCATTTTTTTTTTAAATTATTGAGATATGTTATAATTTATGCCTTCAAAACAATACTTCTAATTTTTAGTTTTGATAAGTTGATGAAGTAGAATGAAGAATGAATGAATGAAGAAATATTGAAGAAAAGGAGACTCATATGCATAGTATTATTCTACCTTACCCATCGCCTCAATTTTAGTTATCTTTTTAATCTCCTCAATTTTATCAATCGTTTTTTTTCCCACTTTTTTCGGTTTTACATATCATTTCAAACTCCTCAATATTTTTAAACTTCTAAAAAACTAATATTTAAAAATAGAACAGACGTACTGGATCCTTCTGCTTGTAGAGAAGATCTAACCTTTATGAGAATTTGAACTAAAACAGCGTTTTAAAAAATTAGAAACTCAATCAGACTTCTCAAAGCTGCATTCTTCGTTTCTTCAATAAATTATCAGCAAAAATGGTAAAAATTTAAATAAAACCTAAAGAAGTGATAGTCTGTCTAAACTTTTACTCTTCCTTCTTTATTAGAAGAAATCTTTGTTCAAAAGAATGGAAGATTTCCATTCTTCTAATTCTTCTTTGATATGTTACTGAAAGAAGTTTTTCTGACAACTGGAAAAAACTGAAAAAAAGAAGAACTGAATTTTCTTCGATCTTGAATTGAAATAACACAGCTTCTAAAAAAAGTAAGAAAGTGAAGATGTTCAAAGATATAATCTTCATTTCTTAAATAAATCATTGAGATATGTTATAATTTATGTCTTCAAAACAATACTTCTAATTTTTAGTTTTGATAAGTTGATGAAGTAGAATGAAGAATGAATGAATGAAGAAATATTGAAGAAAAGGAGACTCATATGCATAGTATTATTCTACCTTACCCATCGCCTCAATTTTAGTTATCTTTTTAATCTCCTCAATTTTATCAATCGTTTTTTTCCAATTTTTTCGGATTTAATGTCATTTCAAACTCAATATTTTAAATCTTTAAAAAAACTAACATAGAAAAAATAGAACAGACGTACTGAATCCTTCTGCTTGTAGAGAAGATCTAACCTTTATGAGAAATTAAAATAAAACAGCGTTTTAAAAAATTAGAAACTCAATCAGACTTCTCAAAGCTGTATTCTTTGTTTCTTCAATAAATTATCAGCAAAAATGGTAAAAATTTAAATAAAATCCAAAGAAGTGATAGTCTGTCTAAACCTTTACTCTTCCTTCTTTATTAGAAGAAATCTTTGTTCAAAAGAATGGAAGATTTCCATTCTTCTAATTCTTCTTTGATATGTTACTAAAAGAAGTTTTTCTGACAACTAAGAAAAACTGAAAAAAAGAAGAACTGAATTTTCTTCGATCTTGAATTGAAATAACACAGCTTCTAAAAAAAGTAAGAAAGTGAAGATGTTCAAAGATATAATCTTCATTTCTTAAATAAATCATTGAGATATGTTATTATTTATGCCTTTAAAACGATACTTCTAATTTATTGTCTTGATATGTTAATAAATTAGAATGAAGAATGAATGAATGAAGAACTGTTGGAAAAAAGAAGACTCATATACACATAGTATTCTACCTTTCCTATCCTCTCAATCGTCGCTATCTTCTTAATCTTCTCAATTTCAGCATATCGTTTCTTTCTTTTTAATTTTTTCGGTTTTACTTATCATTTCAAACTTCTCAATATTTTTAATCTTCTACAAAAGTAACATTTAAAAAATAGAACAGACATACTGGATCCTTCTATTTGTACAGAAGTCCTAACCTTTAGGAGACATTGAAATTAAACAATTAGAAACTCAATCAGTCTTCTCAAAGCTGTATTTTTTGTTTCTTCAATAAATTATAAGGAAAAATGGCAAAAATTTAAAATACAAAAGTGATAGTCTGTCTAAACTTTTACTCTTCCGTCTTCAATAGCAAACTTTGTTCTAAAGGATGGAAGATTTCTTGTTTTTAGTATATCAATACTTCTAATTCTTTTTTGATATGTTAATGAAAGAAGTTGCTCTAAGAACTAGAAAAAGCTGAAAAAAAGTAAGAACTGAATTTTCTTCGATCTTGAATTGAAATAACACAGCTTCTAAAGTGAAGATGACTGTTCAAATTTATAATCTTTATTTCTTAAATAAATCGTTGAGATATATTATAATGTATGCCTTCAAAACGATACTTCTAATTTATTGTCTTGATATGTTGTCGAAGTAGAATGAAGAATAAATGACGAAAAAAGGAGACTCATATACACGTAGTAGTGGTTTTTTTCTTCCGAATTTTTGCGGTTTTGCATATAATTCCTCAATATTTTCAATCTTCTAAAAAATTAACATTTCAAGAGACGTAGTATATTCTTCTGCTTGTACAGAAGATCTAATCTTTAATTCAAAGAATTAGAAAGTTAATAAGTCTTCTCAAAGCTGAATTCTTCATCAGCAAAAGCAGCAAAAATTTAAATAAAACCTAGGGAAGTGGTAGTTTGCATAAACTTTTACTCTTCCCTCCTTGTTAGAAAACTTTGTTCTAAAATTCCTTGGTTTTAGTTTTCAATATTTCTTTTTTGAAGGAAATTTTTCTGAGAACTCGAAAAAACTGAAAAAAAGGAAGTACTGTATCTTCTTCTATCTTTTCTATATTCTATCTTCTTTATTTATATAAAATTCTTAAACCTAGGGAAGTGGTAGTCTGCATAAACTTTTACTCTTCCTTCCTTGTTAGAAAATTATGTTCTAAGATTCCTTGTTTAAAGTATTCAATATTTCAAATTCTTTTTTGAAGGAAGTTTTTCTGAGAACTCGAAAAAACTGAAAAAAGGAAGTACTGTATCTTCTTCTATCTTTTCTATATTCTATCTTCTTTATTTATATAAAACTTGTATTTTTTTAACCTTTTTAACTTTTCAATGAAGTTTAATTATTATTAATAGAGAAAATAAAGATTGGATTATTGAGTAGGTTTGGACTATCATTTTTTGAGACTTTCATTAGTTAATTTTTTTATAATATGTTTTAGAAGAAAATATAAAAAAATTTTTGAAAAACAAAGATTTACAAGTATGTACTGTTTTACATTTGACTTTATTTCAACTTCTCATCAGTGGAATATCCTGTTTTTAAAAAGAGTTCTTTAGTTTTTTCTTTCGTTAAAGATTGTAATTTTTTTTGGTCTTTATAAAAATAAACCTTCAACAATAGCAATTTGTTAGAAAAGGTTGTTGGGTATATTGTCGGTTTGCGCTGAATGATTGATGTAGGCCCACCTAAAAGCGTTCCATTTGGAGCAAGATCTCTTTCTATGTATCTCTCCTCGAATTTAATTCATTAAACATCGATTGCTGGTCGTAGACGGCATTTAGTGTTGGACAACATCTAAGTGGGTTCTGCAGTCCTGTTAAAAGTTTGCGGTCTGGTTTGTCCCGAATGCTGATGTCCTTTAAGAAGGGTACAAACTACTCAATTTAGGGCCAGATTTCTCCGATCCTAATCCTCTTTGCATGATGATTTTGTAAAAAATAGTTTCGTTAGAATGCATCAGGTGGCAGCGCCCTTTAATTACAAACATGCATTCTAATCTTAGTCATTCCAACACTTAGAATTTCGCAATTTGGTTTATTGCCGAGGGGAAATCGAATCAGTTAACTCGCTGCGAACTCGCTTCTCGCCATCAACTCGAACCTTTATAATTAAAGCCAAACCAAAGTGCACTTGGAAAAGGTAAAATGCGCTTAAATATGTAATTTGATCCATAAATGGCACTAGACGGGTCGATAGGTAAACAAAAGCCATCACAAATTTATGCAAGAGCTTTCATAAAACGATATTAATAGCGGAACGAATCGAAGAACATTGGAGGACAAGAGTTGAAAGCTTTTGCTGGCCTATTTATACACGAGCGGTTTTAAGTAAATTGCTTTCATTATTATTGGACGACGAAACACGATGAGAGGGACAAATGATGATTACGGATTGATTCGGTAACGACCACTTACAGGACTCTCAACAAACACCTACTTTATTTAGAACAAGGAAACTTAATTAATAATGTTGATAATAACTACACGTGTTGCTCGACTTGTTATAAACGTACTAAATTACTGACAAAATGAGAACATGATGACTTGGTACAAACCGCCTTTTAACAACATAAATTTCCGATTAAGCATCGCAAAATAACCAAAACAACAGAAGATATTATAAATAAGTGAAATAAAACAAGGCCTAAAAAATAACAGTCCTATCACAAGAACTGAGAAAGTTCTAATCTTTATTTCTTCATTTTCCTGAGAAAATCTTTATTTTTTAATAAATATATATTGATCCAAAGATAACTAAGTCTTCATCTCGCAAGAGTTTTCTATGATTTTCAAAAAAAAAGAGAAGTTTTTTACAAAATTCTAATCTTCATTTTTTCAATAAATCATTAGAAAGTGTTTTTTAAGATACTTTAGAATTTGTTTTTTTTTTGGAATTTGTTCTCGTTTGATGTTCTAACATATAGCAAAAAGTTGGAATGAATTAGAATCTTAATTTTCCCCAGTAAAACATTATAAAAAAAGATAGGAGTAATTAGAATTTCTTCTTGTCCCGCGTTCTAATATTGATCCAAAGATAACTAAGTTTTCATCTCGCAAAAGTTTTCTATGATCATCGAAAAATAGAGAAGTTTTTTCCAAAATTCTAACCTTCATTTCTTCAATAAATCATTAGAAAGTGTTTTTTAAGATACTTTAGAATTTGTTTTTTTTGGAATTTGTTCTCGTTTGATGTTCTAACATTTGGCAAGAAATTGAAATGAAATAGAATCTTAATTTTCCCCAGTAAAACATTATAAAAAAGATAAGAGTAATTAGAATTTCTTGTTGTCTCGCGTTCTAATATTGATCCAAAAATGACTAAGTCTTCATCCCGCAAGAGTTTTCTATGATTTTCAAAAAACAGAGAAGTTTTTTGCAAAATTCTAATCTTCATTTCTTCAATAAATCATTAGAAAGTGTTTTTTAAGGTACTTTAGAATTTGCTTTTTTTGGAATTTGTTCTCGTTTGATGTTCTAACATTTAGCAAAAAGTTGGACTGAATTAGAATTTTAATTTTCCCCAGTAAAACATTATAAAAAAAAGATAAGAGTAATTAGAATTTCTTCTTGTCTCGCGTTCTAATATTGATCCAAAGATAACTAAGTCTTCATCTCGCAAGAGTTTCTATGATTTTCAAAAAACAGAGAAGTTTTTTGCAAAATTCTAATATTCATTTCTTCAATAAGTCATTAGAAAGTGTTTTTAAGATACTTTAGAATTTGCTTTTTTTGGAATTTGTTCTCGTTTGATGTTCTAACATATAGCAAAATGTTGGAATGAATTAGAATCTTAATTTTCCCCAGTAAAACATTATAAAAAAGATAAGAATAATTTGAATGTCTTCTTGTCTCGCTTTCTAATATTGTTCCAAAGATAATTAAGTCTTCATCTCGCAAGAGTTTTCTATGATTTTCGAAAAATAGAGAAGTTTTTTACACAATTCCAATCTTCATTTCTTCAATAAATCATTAGAAAGTGTTTTTTAAGATACTTTAGAATTTGTTTTTTTTTTGGAATTTGTTCTCGTTTGATGTTCTAACATTCGACAAAAAGTTGAAATGAACTAGAATCTTAATTTTCCCCAGTAAAACATTATAAAAAAGATAAGAGTAATGAGAATGTCTTCTTGTCTCGCGTTCTAATATTGATCCAAAGATAATTAAGTCTTCATCTCCCAAGAGTTTTCTATGATCATCGAAAAATAGAGAAGTTTTTTCCAAAATTCTAATCTTCATTTCTTCAATAAATAATTAGAAAGTGTTTTTTAAGATACTTTAGAATTTGTTTTTTTTTGGAATTTGTTCTCGCTTGATGTTCTAACATTCGACAAAAAGTTGAAATGAAATAGAATCTTAATTTTCCTCAGTAAAACATTATAAAAAAGATAAGAGTAATTAGAACTTCTTCTTGTCTCGCCTTCTAATATTGATCCAAAGATAATTAAGTCTTCATCTCGCAAGAGTTTTCTATGATTTTCACAAAATAGAAAAGATTTTTACAGAATTCCAATCTTCATTTCTTCAATAAATCATTAGATAGTGTTTTTTAAGATACTTTAGATTTATTTTCTTTTGGAATTTGTTCTCGTTTGATGTTCTAACATTCGGCAAAAAGTTGAAATGAAATAGAATCTTAATTTTCCCCAGTAAAACATTATAAAAAAGATAAGAGTAATTAGAATTTCTTTTTGTCTCGCGTTTTAATATTGATCAAAGATAATTAAGTTTTCATCTCGCAAGAGTTTTCTATGATTTTCAAAAAATAGAGAAGATTTTTACAAAATTCCAATTTTTATTTCTTCAATAAATCATTATATAGTGTTTTTTAAGATACTTTAGAATTTGTTTTTTTTGAATTTGTTCTTGTTTGTTGTTCTAACATTCGGCAAAAAGTTGAAATGAAATAGAATCTTAATTTTCCCCAGTAAAACATTATAAAAAAGATAAGAATAATTAGAATGTCTTCTTGTCTCGCCTTCTAATATTGATCCAAAGATAATTAAGTCTTCATCTCCCAAGAGTTTTCTATGATCATCGAAAAATAGAGAAGTTTTTTACACAATTCTAATCTTCATTTCTTCAATAAATCATTAGATAAAGTTTTTTAAGATATTTTAGAATTTGTCTTTTTTTTGGAATTTGTTCTCGTTTGATGTTCTAACATTCGGCAAAAAGTTGAAATAAAATAGAATCTTAATTTTCCTCAGTAAAACATTATAAAAAAGATAAGAGTAATTAGAATTTCTTCTTGTCTCGCGTTCTAATATTGATCCAAAGATAACTAAGTCTTTATCTCGCAAGAGTTTTCTATGATCATCGAAAAATACAGAATTTTTTTACAAAATTCGAATCTTCATTTCTTCAATAAATCATTAGAAAGTGTTTTTTAAGATACTTTAGAATTTGCTTTTTTTGGAATTTGTTCTCGTTTGTTGTTCTAACATTTAGCAAAAAGTTGAAATGAAATAGAATCTTAATTTTCCCCAGTAAAACGTTATAAAAAAGATAAGAGTAATTAGAATTTCTTCTTGTCTCCCGTTCTAATATTGATCCAAAGATAACTAAGTCTTCATCTCGCAAGAGTTTTCTATAATCATCGAAAAATAGAGAAGTTTTTTACAAAATTCTAATCTTCATTTCTTCAATAAATCATTAGAAAGTGTTTTTTAAAATACTTTAGAATTTGTTTTTTTGGAATTTGTTCTCGTTTGATATTCTAACATTCAACAAAAAATTGAAATAAAATATAATCTTAATTTTGCGAAAAATAAACATATTGGACTAAAATAACAATAAAACATCAGAAAACTTTCATCTAGAAGATTGAAATAAGATACAACACCAAACACTACTTGAGTCTTCACGTGAAAAAAAAATTGACATTACAAACCCTTCTGTTCCATTTTTAGCACTTGGCTGAAGTTTGGTTTGTTAGTGTCTGTAAATAACGACAATTAGCCATTGGTTTAGTGAATTACAAACTTGGGAAGCGGTACAAGTGCAGCTGGTGAAGCTTTACCAGTCCATAATTCGCATTATGTGAATCCCAGCTCGTATCAGTCCGATAAATCAATGTTTAGTTAAATAGTAGATAGATTTTTAAAGAGCCTTCCGGCCTTCCGGCTTATTAATTCCCTCTAATTGCGTCAGCAGTGTTAAGGTCCGATGCACATTTGGCATGATTTAAGCACTAATATTGCATCCATCTAATTTATAGAGACATCGGAATTATGCGACGGCCAGACGGAGTAGATAGTTGGCGCCTATTTGACATTACAATGTCTCCCTAATTACACCTAATGTTAATTGATTTCGGGATTGCAACGGTTTGACGGTTTCAATCCCAAAGGGGGATGCGGCTGCGGAATGCAACTTTCGCCACTGATTTACAGGCAAATATTAAATACAATAAATAAATAAATTAAGCAAAAAGCAAAATAAGTCTGATTTAAAAAAAATTATTCACAACAATACTCTTATAGAAGATCCTCAAGTAGCTACCGAAATTTTCAATGATTTCTTTCTTTCAGCTAGTTCTTTTAACAACTACGCAATACCTCTATCAAAAAAGTTAGTCCTACATCCAAAATAATTCCAGATTCATTTGTGCTATTATTTCCTGTAACCACTGTAGAAGTACATAATGCAATTACAAAATTAAAACCAAAACATTCTTCAGGGTATGATAATATATAAAATATTTTGATCAAAAAAATGTCTCCTCTTATATAGAGGTTTTATGTCATGTTATAATTCATCGTTTAGTGAAGGTGTTTTCCAACAAGTCTCAAAATCTCAGTTATTAAACCACTGTTTAAAAAAATGATTCCAAGCAATTAAGCAACTATAGGCCCATCAGCTTGATACCATGTTTTTTTTTGTGAGAAGAATTCGCGAATAAATTTTTAACGTAAACAATTTTCTAGTAACGTTTTTTTATATTTTTTACTGTTGAAGCTTTAGAATGGTTTTTGTTATCCGAATTTTTCCTATTTTTTCTCCACTCATTAAGTAAATTTTTTTTGAATTCTATTTTTGAAAAAGTCATCACGTTTTCTTCACTTTGTTTGACTAAAGTAACAAGGGTTCAATAATAGTTCTGGTCAGATCGCCTATGTGTGGCAATTGTCACAAAAAACGTATGTTGATTTAAATTTAAAACAATCTAGGTCTTAATTTTTTTCGAAAAACGTCGATGAAATATTTTTGACAAAAGCGTCAGCAGATGTTCAGACAATGAAAGTGAAATAAAAAAGAAAGAAAAAATTTTGACAAACAAAGTTCAACCTTCAAATAATAATAGAAAATTTGGTAAAAAATTTGTAAATTTTAATTAAACAACCAAAAATGAAAAAACAACCCAACCGGGCCGGATATCAAAAGTACGACTAAAAACTTTTAGTCTTTTAATTTCAACAAACAGGTTAGTTTATAAATAAAAAGATTTGTGACTGCGGTTTTAGGGGTGTCATTCTTTTTTATCGTGACTGTACATACAAAGCCAATTAAAGTACGGTCTTTTCTTTTCTTATAAATCCATCTTTGGATGTCTAAAAACTTCTTTGGTATTATTTTATAAACTGGATTCAAAAATCTTTTATAAATATTTTTTCTACATTCTCCATATTCTCTATATTCTCTTTTAGATTTTACTTTGCTTTTTTTTTCAAAGCTCTTTTACAGTTTTATTTAAAATTCATAGTAATCATTACATAATATTGCTTTATCCACAGACAAAGAATTCAAAATAGGGTTTGAAACAAGTAGACTATCTCTTAATGAAAACAAAACACAATTAGTTACATTTTCGTGACGCAACATCGGTGAAATTTCTAAAGCTATTAAATTATTACTATTATGTTAATAATAAACTTACTTGGAAAATCATATAACTTATATTGCAAATAAAATAGCACAAAAAAGTTTCATAAAAAAACAATTATCATGTATCTTGCGTACAGTCACGATCAAAAAAAAGGACACCCCTACCAACCGGGCCGGAAATCAAAAGTACGACTAAAAACTTTTAGTCTTTTAATTTCAACAAACACGTTAGTTTATAAATAAATAGATTTGTGACTGCGGGTTTAGGGGTGTCATTCTTTTTGATCGTGACTGTACATACAAAGCCAATTAAAGTACGGTCTTTTCTTTTCTTATAAATCCATCTTTGGATGTCCAAAAACTTTTTTGGTATTATTTTATAAACTGGATTCAAAAATCTTTTATGAATATTTTTTCTACATTCTCCATATTCTCTATATTCTCTTTTAGATTTTACTTTGCTTTTTTTTCAAAGCTCTTTTACAGTTTTATTTAGAATTCATAGTAATCATTACATAATATTGCCTTATCCACAGACAAAGAATTCAAAATAGGGTTTGAAACAAGTAGACTATCACTTAATGAAAACAAAACACAATTCGTTACATTTTCGTGACGCAACATCATTGAAATTTTTAAAGCTATTATTACTATTATTATTATTATTATTATTTTGATAATAAACTTACTAGGGAAAATCATATAACATATATTGCAAATAAAATATCACAAAAAAGTTTCATCCAAAAAAACAATTATCATGTATCTTGCGTACAGTCACAGTCAAAAAAAAACACACCCCTACCAACCGGGCCGGATATCAAAAGTACGACTAAAAACTTTTAGTCTTTTAATTTCAACATACAGGTTAGTTTATAAAAAAAAGATTTGAGACTGCGGTTTTAGGAGTGTCATTCTTTTTGATCGTGACTGTACATACAAAGCCAACTAAAGCACGGTCTTTTCTTTTCTTATAAATCCATCTTTGGATGTCCAAAAACTTTTTTGGTATTATTTTATAAACTGGATTCAAAAATCTTTTATGAATATTTTTTCTACATTCTCCATATTCTCTATATTCTCTTTTAGATTTTACTTTGCTTTTTTTTTCAAAGCTCTTTTACAGTCTTATTTAGAATTCATAGTAATCATTACATAATATTGCCTTATCCACAGACAAAGAATTCAAAATAGGGTTTGAAACAAGTAGACTATCACTTAATGAAAACAAAACACAATTCGTTACATTTTCGTGACGCAACATCATTGAAATTTTTAAAGCTATTATTACTATTATTATTATTATTATTACTATTATTTTGATAATAAACTTACTAGGGAAATTCATATAACATATATTGCAAATAAAATATCACAAAAAAGTTTCATCCAAAAAAACAATTATCATGTATCTTGCGTACAGTCACGATCAAAAAAAGGACACCTCTACCAACCGGGCCGGATAGCAAAAGTACGACTAAAATCTTTTAATCTTTTAATTTCAACATACAGGTTAGTTTATAAAAAAAAGATTTGAGACTGCGGTTTTAGGAGTGTCATTCTTTTTGATCGTGACTGTACATACAAAGCCAATTAAAGTACGGTCTTTTCTTTTCTTATAAATCCATCTTTGGATGTCTAAAAACTTCTTTGGTATTATTTTATAAACTGGATTCAAATATCTTTTATAAATATTTTTTCTACATTTTCCATATTCTCTATATTCTCTTTTAGATTTTACTTTGCTTTTTTTTTCAAAGCTCTTTTACAGTCTTATTTAGAATTCATAGTAATCATTACATAATATTGCCTTATCCACAGACAAAGAATTCAAAATAGGGTTTGAAACAAGTAGACTATCACTTAATGAAAACAAAACACAATTCGTTACATTTTCGTGACGCAACATCATTGAAATTTTTAAAGCTATTATTACTATTATTATTATTATTATTATTTTGATAATAAACTTACTAGGGAAAATCATATAACATATATTGCAAATAAAATATCACAAAAAAGTTTCATCCAAAAAAACAATTATCATGTATCTTGCGTACACTCACGGTCAAAAAAAAGACACCCCTACCAACCGGGCCGGCTAGCAAAAGTACAACTAAAATCTTTTAGTCTTTTAATTTCAACAAACAGGTTAGTTTATAAAAAAAAGATTAGTGACTGCGGTTTTAGGGGTGTCATTCTTTGTGATCGTGACTGTACATACAAAGCCAATTATTCGCATTTTTATTTTTTTAACTTGATTTTTCCGTATTATAGATGTTCACTTTGAATAAATTACTATACTTATATCAGATATGTATAAATGCCACTGTTGTATTTTAACATGAATAAAGATTATTATTATTATTAAATAGCAACTATTGGTTAAAAAATATTTATGCTTGAAAAAACCAGCTCATCAAAGTTTCAAAATAAAATCGCTCCTGACGCGCTTTACCGACTAAAGAAATTAGGAAAAATCCGCTTTGTGTGTTAAAAAACCGTTGCAGTTTTGTTGGCTTTAGGAAAAATGCTCCGCATTTAAGCATATTTTCCGCCACCAGCAACGGAATCAGCCATAATTTGGTCCAATTTATCCACCGCTTCCGAGCTGCGCTTGTAAATAAAATAACAAAGAATTTTGTCGTCAACGTATGACACAGTAACCGCTTATTGGACCATTCCATCTTGCGTAAAACGGCCCAATTTTCCCATTCAATCGAGTTTAAGCCCTTAGACTATTCAGGTTTAGGTGTTAAGAAGATAAGGGCGAGCTTAAGCCTCAACTTGCGTCCTTTGCATAGATTTAATTTGATCCAACTCTTTGGAGATTCTCGATACGACTTTAATGAATACTTGAAGAAATTTTTGTCGTTGTTGCATTTATCACATTTATCACATCATGACACAGAACCGTAATAACTAATAAGCAATAGCTATTTACTCAAAAGTGTTATTCATAAAAAATTTATAAAACGATTTAACGACAAGTATTAAACGATATGTTATCCATTTCTCATCTTTTATAATGTCACTGCAAACAATGAAATATCGAAGCACTGGCGTTTTATGCACTGCTGTAATTACTGTGAAATAAAGACAAATTTATAATCTAAAATGGCACAAGTTTTGTCGTTTCGAGACTTGGCTCAGAATTGGCTTTTTCTTTAGTTTTTTTTAAAGCGGCTTTTTGAATCTTTTTTTCCTTAAACTCTTGTTGCGTGTCTTCTTTAAGCTGAATTCAGTAAAAAAGTTTCAAAACTAAACGAATCTTTAATTTTGTCTCATCATTAGCTTATTTCATTTCATTTAACAATTTCATTATTCACTTTTCAAAGAGAAAGAAGTAAAAAAAATTAAAAAACAAAACCTTCTTTAGAACAAAAAATTCAACCATTTTTTTTACATTTTTTACAATTTACTTATTTTTTAATTACTTTTATTATTGTTTTGAACATTATTTGTTTTTTTTCTTTTAAACGTTATTTGTAAACAATTCTTTAGTAATCTTTACTTTAATTTTTTTGTCGAATCTGTTCTTTACTATTTTCCCTTATATGTTATGTTATGTTATGTTTTCAACTTTTCTCACTTTTTTCAAAGCAATTTTTATAGTTTTTCTCTTCTTTTCTTCTTGCGTATCTGTATTCAAAAAACTCATAAACAAATAAATATAAATTGAAACAAAAATTATAGTAAAAATTTTAAAAATACAGTTTTTATTTTACTATTTAGTTATTTTCTTCATCATAATTCTTTAAACGGCTCAGTGTATTTTTTTTCTGTTATCTTTTCTCATTTCAGGTTTTGTTTTACGATTCCATTATCTTCAATAACGTTTTTAATGTTTTGTAGAATCTAGTTTTCTCTTCTCTTATACCTTTATTTTTTCAATTCTTTTCACTTTTATTACTGTGTGAAATCGATTTGTTCAGCTTTCATCTTCTTCTCTTTTTACGTATCTGTTTCAGTAAAAGAGTGTCAAGAAAAAATAATTAAAATAAACAATAATACAATTTAATGCATTTTCTCTTATGTGCTGCAATTCAAATATTACATAAATGCTTATCAGCTTTCTTGTTTTGCTCCTTCTTATTGTTATTTAGTCGAATCTGTCCTTCTCTTTTTTTCTACTTATATTTCTCTTCATGTTTTTGCAAAGCAGTTTTTCTTCTTGTTTGTCTGCAAATTCAGTTAAATAGTCTCAAAAACAAACAAATAAACATTAAAATAAATCCTTAATTACTTAGTAGTAAAAAATTAAATGTAAATCTATTGTTTTTTTCTCGTCTGTTATCTCTTCTCATTTCAGTTTTTATTTTACTAAAACATTACTATCTATTACAACGTTTTTTTATTCATAGAATAAATTTTATTATTATTTAATTTTTTTTATTTTTTAAAGATTATTCGTGCTTCTTTTCTTTTAGCATCTATGTCTTCATGTTTTCGAATATTTGTGTAAGCTTCTTTGGTATTCTTTCTTTTGCTTTTTTTAGCTGAATCTGTTGTCTGTTTCTTCTTTTTCTATCTTCATTTTTGTAATTTTTTCTTCAATTTTTTAAACAATTCTTTGGTTTTTTCTTCATCTTCTTCTTCTTTGGCCGAAATTAGTACAAAATTTAAAAAACAAACAAATAAACAAATCCTTGTCTGTTTCTTTTCTCACTTCTATTTTTATTTTTTTACTGTATGTGTTTAATTAATGCAAAAACAGACAAAACAATCTCGCTTTATTCTGTTGAACATTATTTGTGCTTCTTTTCTTTTGGCTTCTATGTGCCTTATGAATTCGAATATTTGTGAATACTTCTTTAGTACTGTTTCTTTCAATTTTGCTTTTTTTTAGTTAAATCTGTCTATTTCCTCTTTTTCTATCCTTTTTAATGTCATCGATATGCTGTGGTTAAATCAACCTGTACTATGTGTTTTAAATATTTTTTTAAGTGTGTTTTTCAAATAGATTTAATTTTTTAAATGTATTGTTTTACTTTATTTGTCTATTTCCCTGTATTATTTTATATTTTTGACTTGTTCTGTGCCATTGTGGAGTATTTTTTTGAATAAAATCTCATTCAATTCTATTTTATTCTAAATAAGCAAATCCTTGTCTATTCTTTTTTCATTTCTATATGTCGTTTTGATTTCGAAAATATCTGAAGACTTCTTTAGTATTGTTTCTTTTGCTTTTGCTTTTTTTTTAGTTAAAACTGTCTATTTCTTCTTTTTCTATCCTTTTTTATGCCATCGATATGCTGTAATAAATTAACCTATACTATGTGTTTTAAATATTTTTTTTAAGTGTGTTTTTCAAATAGATTTAATTTTTTAAATGTATTGTTTTATTTTATTTATTTATTTCCTTGTATTATTTTATATTTTTGACTTGTTCTGTGTCATTGTGGAGTATTTTTTTGAATAAAATCTCATTCTATTCTATTCTATTCTATTCTAAATAAGTAAATCTTTGTCTATTCTTTTTTCATTTCTATATGTCGTTTTGATTTCGAAAATATCTTAAGTATTGTTTCTTTTACTTTTGCTTTTTTTAGTTAAATCAGTCTATTTCTTCTTTTTCTATCCTTTTTTATGCCATCGATATGCTGTGATAAATCAACCTGTACTATGCATTTTAAATATTTTTTCAAGTATGTTTTTCAAATAGATTTATTTTTTTAAATGTATTGTTTTATTTTATTTATTTATTTCCCTGTATTATTTTATATTTTTGACTTGTTCTATCCCATTGTGGAGTATTTTTTTGAATAAAATCTCATTCTATTCTATTCTACTCTAAATAAGCAAATCCTTGTCTATTCTTTTTTTCATTTCTATATGTCATTTTGATTTCGAAAATATCTGAAGACTTCTTTAGTATTGTTTCTTTTACTTTTGCTTTGTTTAGTTAAATCTGTTTATTTCTTTTTTTTCTATCCTTTTTTATGCCATCGATATGCTGTGATAAATCAACCTGTACAATGTATTTTAAATATTTTTTTAAGTATGTTTTTCAAATAGATTTATTTTCTTAAATACATTGTTTTATTTTATTTATTTATTTCCTTGTATTATTTTATATTTTTGACTTGTTCTGTGTCATTGTGGAGTATTTTTTTGAATAAAATCTCATTCTATTCTATTCTATTCTAAATAAGTAAATCTTTGTCTATTCTTTTTTTCATTTCTATATGTCGTTTTGATTTCGAAAATATCTGAAGACTTCTTTAGTATTGTTTCTTTTACTTTTGCTTTTTTTTAGTTAAATCAGTCTATTTCTTCTTTTTCTATCCTTTATTATGCCATCGATATGCTGTAATAATTTAACCTGTACTATGTGTTTTAAATATTTTTTTAAGTGTGTTTTTCAAATAGATTTAATTTTTTAAATGTATTGTTTTATTTTATTTATTTATTTCCTTGTATTATTTTATATTTTTGACTTGTTGTGTGTCATTGTGGAGTATTTTTTTGAATAAAATCTCATTCTATTCTATTCTATTCTAAATAAACAAATCCTTGCCTATTTCTTTTTTCATTTCTATATGTCGATTTGATTTCGAAAATTTGTGAAGACTTCTTTAATATTGTTTCTTTTACTTTGTTTTTTTTTTCTAGTTAAATCTGTTTATTTCTTCTTTTTCTATCCTTTTTTATGCCATCGATATGCTGTGGTAAATCAACATGTACTATGTGTTTTAAATATTTTTTAAGTGTATTTATCAAATAGATTTATTTTTTAAATGTATTGTTTTATTTTATTTATTTATTTCCTTGTATTATTTTATATTTTTGACTTGTTCTGTGTCATTGTGGAGTATTTTTTTGAATAAAATCTTATTCTATTCTATTCTATTCTAAATAAACAAATCCTTGCTATTTGAAGAATTTGAAGATTTGTGACGATTTCTTTAGTATTGTTTCTTTTACTTTTGCTTTTTTTTAGTTAAATCTGTTTATTTCTTTTTTTTTCTATCCTTTATTATGCCATCGATATGCTGTAATAAATTAACCTGTACTATGTGTTTTAAATATTTTTTAAGTGTGTTTTTCAAATAGATTTAATTTTTTAAAAGTATTGTTTTATTTTATTTATCTATTTCCCTGTATTATTTGATATTTTTGACTTGTTCTGTGCCATTGTGGAGTATTTTTTTGAATAAAATTCATTCTATTCTATTCTATTTTAAATAAACAAATCCTTGTCTATTCCTTTTTCTCATTTCTATATGTGGTTTTAATTTCGAAAATTTTGTGAAGACTTCTTTAGTATTGTTTCTTTTACTTTTGCTTTTTTTAGTTAAAACTGTCTATTTCTTCTTTTTCTATCCTTTATTATGCCATCGATATGCTGTAATAAATTAACCTGTACTATGTGTTTTAAATATTTTTTAAGTGTGTTTTTCAAATAGATTTAATTTTTTAAAAGTACTGTTTTATTTTATTTATCTATTTCCCTGTATTATTTTATAATTTTGACTTGTTCTGTGCCATTTTGGAGTATTTTTTTGGATAAAATCTTATTCTATTCTATTCTATTCTAAATAAGCAAATCCTTGTTCTTTTTTTCATTTCTATATGTCGTTTTGATTTCGAAAATCTGTGAAGACTTCTTTAGTATTGTTTCTTTTACTTTTGCTATTTAAATATTTTTTTAAGTATGTTTTTCAAAAAGATTTATTTTTTTTAATATATTTCGTTGTATTATTTTATATTTTTGACTTGTTCTGTGTCATTGTGCAGTATTTTTCTGAACAAAATCTCATTCTATTCTATTCTATTCTAAATAAACAAATCCTTGTCTATTTGAAGAGTTTAAAGATTTGTGAAGATTTGTGGTATTGTTTCTTTTACTTTTCCTTTTTTTAGTTAAATCTGCCCATTTCTTCTTTTTCTATACTTATTTTTGTCGTTTTCTTCCCTTTTTAAACAATTATTCCATTTTTTCTTCTTCTATTTTTATTTTTTTTACTTAAATATTACTGTTTGTGTTTCAATTATTGCAACAGATAAAAAAAACATGCTTAACACTTATTGCTTTTTCATTTAACTCTTTTATTCTGTTGAAAATTATTTTTCTTTTAGCATCTATGTCTTCGAATATTTGTGAAGACTTCTTTGGTATTGTTTCTTCTATTTTTTTTAGTTGAATCTGTCTGTTTCTTCTTTTTCTAATTTTATTTTTTCCTTATATTCTCTTTCTTCTATTATTCTCGTCTGTCTTTCTTTAACTCGAATTAATAAAAAAATTCAATAACAAACAATTAGTTAATTATTGAAATAACCACAAAAATCTTGTTGGAACTACAAATTGGAGTAGTAGCATTGCTCCTTCCCCCCACCCCTTCCCCCACCCCTTTCCCCCTCTTCACGCTGCGTTAAACCGTCCCACAACCTGACGGATTTCATGCAAGATCTCTCCATAAATTATCATGAATTAGTGCTTCTATCCCGCTTATGACGGCTCAATTGTCCGCACAGATATTTGCGATAGTTTCAATGCCGACATTTGTCAAAGCCGGCCGTTATTTATCGAATTTTCACGGTGTCTGCCTTACATGTATTGCATTGCCTGTCCCCGGCCTAATCCACACTGTCAACAATTTTTAATTTACGCCCGAAACAAAGCGAGCCACCAAACACTTTTCGAATCGATTCACTAATAGACGGCCAGGCCGCCGCTTTGTGTGCACGTAAAATTGATAAAATAGGAAAAACTCAGCCGAGAAGTTTTAATTTTGGAGCGTTTCGACAACGCGATCTAAATTGAGAATCGGTCGTAATTTGCGACACTCTCTATCTAAAACTGCATATTAAAGTCGGCATGAATTCGCAATGTGGAGTCGTAAACGAGCATTACTTCCTTGAACGACACGTCATAAAAATTGAATTTGCCCACTTATTTTGGTATAAGTACATTGCATTTATTAGTAGTTATTTTAAGTAACTAAGTTTTATTTTTGATAAAATATTCTAAATTACTACAAGTTTTTGGTTATTTAGGGCAGGGAGTAATTAAATTTTATATTTTTAGCGACGTTTCGATTTATATTCAATCTTCTTCAGGCTACAAGGAGAACGTTTCAAGGGCATAAATGTCATCTTTTGAAAATTACTACAAGTTTTAATGAGAGGAATTTATTTAGTGTTCTTTCTTTCGTTGTTCTCTCTTTTTATTTCTGTGTATTTCTTTGTGAAATTTGTAAGTTAGACAAAAGTGAAACAATTTGCAAATTTTTTTATTTCAATTTTTATTTTTTTAGGTTTTTTATTACCTTTGTCAGTGTTTTTTTTTGAAGAAACACACAAAAAAATTTTTGTTTCAATTTTTATTACCTTATTGTTTCATTATTTTTGCCTGTTTCGTTTCTGTAAGTCCCTCTTAATTATTTTTCTGTCTGTTTCTATGTGATAGTTGCAAGTTAGACAAAAGTGAAACAATTTGTAACTTTTTTATTTTTATTTTTATTTTTTTTCATTATCTTTGTCAATGTTCTTTTTTTGAAGAAACACACAAAAACATTTTTGTTTCAATTTTTATTACCTTATTATTTCATTATTGTTGCCAGTTTCGTTTCTTTTAGATGAAATATTGTAAATCACTACAAGATGTATCAATAGAAAAAAACGTAAAAAAAACTTACAAAAAATCTGAGTTTCCCTAGTAATATTTAGAGTTCTTTCTTTCGCTGTCTTCTATTTTTTAACCAATTCTGTAAGTCCCTCTCAATTATTTTTCTGTCTGTTTCTATGTGAAAGTTGTAAGTTAGACAAAAGTGAAACAATTTGCAACTTTTTTTATTTTCATTTTTATTTTTTTTCATTATCTTTGTCAATGTTCTTTTTTTTTGAAGAAACACACAAAAAAATTTTTGTTTCAATTTTTATTACCTTATTATTTCATTATTTTTGTCAGTTTCGTTTATTTTTGATGAAATATTGTAAATCACTACAAGATGTATCAATAGAAAAAAACGTAAAAAAAACTTACAAAAAATCTGAGTTTCCCTAGTAATATTTAGAGTTCTTTCTTTCGCTGTCTTCTATTTTTTAACCAATTCTGTAAGTCCCTCTCAATTATTTTTCTGTCTGTTTCTATGTGAAAGTTGTAATTAGACAAAAGTGAAACAATTTGCAACTTTTTTTATTTCAATTTATATTTTATTAGGTTTTTTGAAGAAATACATAAAGAAAAATTTTTTTGTTTCAATTTTTATTACCTTATTGTTTCATTATTTTTGCCTGTTTCGTTTCTGTAAGTCCCTCTTAATTATTTTTCTGTCTGTTTCTATGTGAAAGTTGCAAGTTAGACAAAAGTGAAACAATTTGCAACTTTTTTTATTTTAATTTTTATTTTTTTTCATTGTCTTTGTCAATGTTCTTTTTTTTGAAGAAACACACAAAAACTTTTTTGTTTCAATTTTTATTACCTTATTATTTCATTATTTTTGCCAGTTTCGTTTATTTTTGATGAAATATTGTAAATCACTACAAGATGTATCAATAGAAAAAAACTTAAAAAAAACTTACAAAAAATCTAAGTTTCCCTAGTGATATTTAGAGTTCTTTCTTTCGCTGTCTTTTATTTTTTAACCAATTCTGTAAGTCCCTCTCAATTATTTTTCTGTCTGCTTCTATGTGAAAGTTGTAAGTTAGAAAAAAGTGAAACAATTTGCAACTTTTATTTATTATTATTATTTATTATTATTATATTTCAATTTTTATTTTATTAGGTTTTTCATTATCTTTGTTAATGTTTTTTTTTGAAGAAATACGGAAAGAACACACAAAAAGCTAAGTTTTCCTAGTGTAATTTAGAATTCTTTCTTTCGCTGTCTTTTATTTTTTAACCAATTCTGTAAGTCCCTCTCAATTATTTTTCTGTCTGTTTCTATGTGAAAGTTGTAATTAGACAAAAGTGAAACAATTTGCAACTTTTTTTATTTCAATTTATATTTTATTAGGTTTTTTGAAGAAATACATAAAGAAAAATTTTTTTGTTTCAATTTTTATTACCTTATTGTTTCATTATTTTTGCCTGTTTCGTTTCTGTAAGTCCCTCTTAATTATTTTTCTGTCTGTTTCTATGTGACAGTTGCAAGTTAGACAAAAGTGAAACAATTTGCAACTTTTTTTATTTTAATTTTTATTTTTTTTCATTATCTTTGTCAATGTTCTTTTTTTTGAAGAAACACAAAAACTTTTTTGTTTCAATTTTTATTACCTTATTATTTCATTATTTTTGCCAGTTTCGTTTATTTTTGATGAAATATTGTAAATCACTACAAGATGTATCAATAGAAAAAAACGTAAAAAAAACTTACAAAAAATCTGAGTTTCCCTAGTAATATTTAGAGTTCTTTCTTTCGCTGTCTTTTATTTTTTAACCAATTCTGTAAGTCCCTCTCAATTATTTTTCTGTCTGTTTCTATGTGAAAGTTGTAATTAGACAAAAGTGAAACAATTTGCAACTTTTTTTATTTCAATTTATATTTTATTAGGTTTTTTGAAGAAATACATAAAGAAAAATTTTTTTGTTTCAATTTTTATTACCTTATTGTTTCATTATTTTTGCCTGTTTCGTTTCTGTAAGTCCCTCTTAATTATTTTTCTGTCTGTTTCTATGTGAAAGTTGCAAGTTAGACAAAAGTGAAACAATTTGCAACTTTTTTTATTTTAATTTTTATTTTTTTTATTTAAAATAAAGTCAAACAGTTTGTGATAATTATACATAAAGAACTTTTTTATTTAAACTTTTATTTTACTATTTTATTATTTTTGCTAACGTTTTTTTTTATAAAAATAAAAACTTTTTTATTTCAATTTTTTTTTACTATTTTATTATTTTTGCTAACGTTTTTTTTATAAAACATTCTAAATTACTAGAAGATTTATAAAGAAAAACGTAAAAGAATTATGTTATTTCTTTAGTGTTTTTTAGTGTTCTTTCCTTCGCTGTTTCTTTCCTTTTTCTAGCCAAATTTCCAAGTCCTTCCCTCTTTTTTTGTCATTACAATGAGAAAATTGTAAGTTAGACGAAAGTAGAATGATTTACATACTTCATACATAATAAAACAAAATAAAGAAGTTATCAATAATTAATTACTCACAAAGAACTTTTTTAACTCAATTTTTATTTTACTATTTTATTATTTTTGCCAACGTTTGTATTTTGATAGAACATTTTAGATTACTAAAAGATTTATGGAAAAAAACGTAAAAGAATTATGTTTTTCAATCTTTGTTTCGCTGTTTCTTTCTTGTTTCGAGCCAAATTTGCAAGTCTTTCTCCTTCTTATTCTGTCTATTTCTATCTGAAGGTTCTAAGTTAGACGAAAGGGGAACGATTTACGTACTTTGTAAAATATAATAAAATAAATAAATAACAAAAAATAAAATAAATAAAGAAGTTATCGATAATTAGTAATTGCATTCAAACAACTTTTTCATTTTAATTTTTATTTTACTATTTTATTATTTTTACTACCAAATTGCTAAAAGAATTATAGAAAAAAACGTAAAAAAATTATGTCTTTTCAGTTTTATTTAGTGTTCTTCTTTTTGCTGTTTCTTTTCTTCTTTGTCGAATCTCTAAGTCTTTCTCTCTTCTTTTTTTATCTCTTTCGATGTAAAGGTTGTAAGTTGTGTGAAAGTGGATTTACGGACTTCATAAATAATCAAATAAAATCACATAATATATTACAATATAAAACACACAATTGTTTCGCTATTTCTTTATTTTTCAGCCTAAATATTTTAAATAAAACACCCTATTTTTTATTTTTGCATCCAAAACACTTCAATATTTCGTCCACCTCTTTTCTTGGTCCAAAAAACCCAAAAATTCAGATTATCCTATTAGTCAGGAAAAGTTAATTAGTGTGAATTTTTGTTGCAGACAATCCTCCAAAATGAAGATGAGCAAGGTGGGAAACCAGACGAACTCTCAAGACCCTCAAGCGGTGAATTCGAGAGTTTTCGTTGGAAATCTGAACACATTCCAGTGCTCGAAAACGGATGTGGAAAGGATGTTTCAGCGTTATGGACGGCTAGCTGGTAAGCACTTTTAAAATTAATAGATTTTTTTACATAGTGTAGTTTTATTATACGAACGGTTGACATCTTTTCAGCTTTATTATTGCCAACGTCGTTAAAGAGAAAAGATGAAATTTCATTAAAACGGAAATTTTCAAAGCTAAACTAGAAGGATTATGAGCTGAGCTGAGCCATGTAAAGGATCGATCATGAACATTTTTTTTGTTGGAATAAATTGATTCTAATATCTATTTTATTTAAATAGACAGTTTGTAAATCGTTTTATGCTTTAGTGCACTCTTTTGCAACGTCCTGACTGTTCCAGACATCACCAAACATTTGAAATTGACGTGTCCAGAATCCATAAACACATTTATATATTTATTATCAATAGAAAATTTCAAACATCACTGCCAGATATGAATAAACCTCTCAATGTTTAATTGTTGCAAAAATCAATGTTTTCGTCAGGCCCATGCAAGGCACAGTCTAATTAAAGACATTAAATAAGTTTAACCTGTCGTAAAATTTAATACACTTCCTGCTACTCGAAGGACCATATATCAGTTACCGGGAAACACTGAGGTACCGAAATAATTAGCACGTCAAAGCAATTATTCACGGTTATGCTCTGCCATTACAGATATTTAGGGACAACAAGTCAAGCGGAAAGTTCTTCCAAAAATCGGCCAATTTTCAAAGAAGGAAGCCAGAATTCTGCAATGTCTTGTATTGATTCGTTTACTCACACTGCTATTTCTTTTAGTTACTTTTTGTTTCAACTCAGACACAGCTAATTGTTTCAGTTGTTAAAATCAGCTCGTTTGCACTTTAGAAATTTAAAAAGAAACTGTAATTCTCTGTAATTGTGATTTTTGAAATGAAAATTTTTTTTTTCAGAAAAATTTGTTTTTTTATTTTTCCCATAACAAAATATAAAAAAATAGTCTGCACTTACTGGTTAGACAAGGAGAAGAAGGAAATTGACAAAATTGCTGTGAAATAGTGATACTGATAATATTGAAGATCGTGACATAAATTTCACAAGAAGTCTAATATTTCTCCAAACAATTCCTAAAAAAATTCCAATACTAATTAAAAAAATTGCTTTGCAAACCTGCTTTACACAAACAGTTAAAAGAAATATAAAAAGAGAACTGCTGATGATGCAATAAAGTTAGAAGATAAAAGATATAAAAATGAAAAAAAGAAATTTTTGAAATTGAAATAAAAAAAAAGAGAAAAGAAACGACATAAGCATTTCAGAAGTAATCTAATATTTCCATTGATCCTTAGAATAATTCCAGAAATTAAAAAAAGGTAAAACTAGGACACTGTCCTACAAAAATTGTTTTACCGAAATAGAAGGAAAAGATAGGAAGAAAAGAAGAATTAAGAAAACTGAAAGAAAAACATAACACGTGCAATTTCATTTGATTCTTAAAATATTTCGTGAAAAAACATCACTGACTTTACTGGTAAGACGAATTTGGTTTGAACAAGAAAAGCAAAAAAAAAATAATTAAATTTTTGAGAAATAGGTAGTGATTTAAAAAAGGTTGCTCGAAGAGAAAACCTAAATTAAAAAACGAAAATCAAGTTTATAATAAATTTTTTATATTTTCCAAACAATTGCTAAAAAATTAAACAAACAAAAAAAAACTGCGATGTTCCTTAAAGCAGTTTGCATTAATTCAAACATTGAGAAACTAGTGTAAAAAAGAAGAAAAAAATTATCAAAGTGAAGAATGTTAGGAAAGGAAGGTAGGTAACATAAGAAAAGAAAACAATTGACCAAAAAGAAGAAATGCCATTAAAAGAGAAACATTTTACAAGTAATATTTAATAATTTCCTATAATTATTGAAAAAAATATATTGCCTGGTTGGAAGAACAAACGCAAGGAAAAAAGAATGAAATTGTTCTGAAATGGTGATAAATAGTGTAAAAATGAAGATAAAAGCAGAAGAGAAAAAGAGAAAGAATGAAATTGTTCTGAAATGGTGATAAATAGTGTAAAAATGAAGATAAAAGCAGAAGAGAAAAAAGATTTGATTAATAAAAAGCAAAAAGTTGCACGAAGAGAATACCAAATTTGAAAAGAAGGACGAAGTAGTCTTGAATATTTTTCTAAATGATTTCTAAAACACTTCTAGTAATTAAAAACAATAATATAAAACTGTTCACAATTCCATAAAGCTGATTTACCTAAACATAGGAAAACAAAATTAAAAAAAATCTCCTGTGTTTACTAATAGACAATGCTATAATAGGAAGAGAAAGGAAAGATAAAAAATAAAAAAAGTAAAAAAAATTAGTACAAAAAAGGTTAAAAATGAAGACTTGAGAAAAGAATTTAAAATAGGAAAGTAAAAAATTGACATAAAAAAATGTTTAAAAATCAGAACGAAAGGCATAAACAACCTACAATGTTTCTATGTGATTTCCAAAATAATTTAAAAAAATCTGAACAGAAAGTAAAAGTTGAAGAATGTTTGCTAATAGACTAGACAAAATAAGAAAAATTATTAAAAAAGAGCATAAACATGACAAATACCTTTCAGTTTATAATGTTTCCATATGATCCCCAAAATAATTTCAGAAATTTTAAACAGAAAGCAAAAGTAGAAGTAGAAGCGAAAAATAGAAGGAAAAACATAGATCCTATTGAAAAATTCTTTACGTTTTACAAGTAGTGTCCATTAACTAACTTCATATAATTAAAAAAAAAACATTGTCTGATGGTATAGGGACGGCATTTGGTTAGAAGAAGAAAGACAAGGAAAGAAAACGAATTAAATTGACTAAAAAATTATTAATAAATGAAAAAAAACTTCACAAAAAAATAGAAATTTGGTTAAAAGAAAAAACCAAAATTAGAAATGACAATAGTTTTTTTACTTTTACAAGTACACTCACACAAAATGAAAATGACGCGTCCAATTAACAATTTCCAATAAGAAATCCTTAAACATTTCAAAAGCCGATAAATGAAATGTGGAACACGACTCAAAACGAGTTTACAATCTCTAATGATTTATGGCAGGGGTTGGTTGCTGTCAAGGGATGGACGCGTCATTTTCATTTTGGGTGAGTGTACTTACAAGTATTTTTACTGAAAGTCTAAAAAAACTCTGATTAAAAAAAACAACCTTTTTGTTTTACAAAGAACATTTGTAAATTTATTTAAATTCTTTTTGAAGAATAATCAAAACGTAATCAGTTTTTTAGAGAATTGACAGATGGTATAAAAAAATTAATATTGCAATTTTAGAATTCTAAGTAATTATTTTGTCATCTCCATTTGAATCTTAAATATTTATCTATCTGCTATTCACTGGTAAATAAATAAAAAAACGATACTTTCCGCAAAATTACCTTTTAACAACAAGTTTAAATAATACCCATCCTGAAATGGAATAAATTAATCCTCGTCGTTAAATACTTTCTTGCTTTCCTCCACGTGTAAAAAGTTTGCATCATAGTTTCTAATTTAAATAATCCTCCCAAGTAGCACAGATTGTTATTTAGCGGTTGTAAAAACGTTTTGGCAACAACTATTTGGTCAATGCAACAATCGAGGAAAACGTTTCACCAAACTTGTCATAACGTCACCGTGCCAAAAAATGGGCATTTATTTTTGGGTTATATAACGGTAATATTACCAAATAGTTGCCAGCAATTTGGTTGTTTCAAAGCTCTAACGAAGTTATGCTCTGGAAGCTATTCTATGACTAAATGACAACTATTTACTACATAACCACCGATTTGTTGTTAATTGGCTATCGTTTCCAAAGTACAACCCAACAGCAACTACAAAATAACATTTTATCTTAAAAATTGTGGGACATCAAGATCAAAATATAACAATATGGTAATTTAGTGGTCACTGAAAAGTCACGAAGAAATTGTTATATTATTCAATCCTTGTAGACATCATTACTTTTCTGACAAATATGAATACGATGCTTCGAAAAAATCGACGCGCCTTAAAAAAGCAATAATTTATTAAACATACTATTTTTTTTCAAAAAATTAAGAAAATTTTTCTTTTAAATTAATTTTAGTTGTAAAAATGTATCATTTTTATTTATTAAATTTTATAAAATAGCAGTAATTATGATTCTGACAACGACAAAGTTATTAAATGGTTATAAAATAGTTGTAAAATTGACACACATAAGAAAAATTTAACATGGCCGCTGTCTGCGCTGTCGTACTTGTCAAAAAAATCGCCATTTTTGTATTTCTTCTCTGATTGTTAGGAAATGGTTGCCGTGCTGACTCAGAAACCTAATATTGACTAAGTTAAAACCAAATGGTATTTAGTTATTTTTTACGTTTGAGGGGGCTTTTCTGGCTAAATAATGACTAAATCGAAACAAACTAAATAAGTTGAGTCAGTCGTTCGACGTTTTAATTTTCTGTAATATGTACTGCTTTTCCTAAATCTTTTTAACGAAAAATCAGTTTGTTTAATGTCAACTTTAGGCATAATTCACACTACACACTACAGAAAATACACTTTTGTTGGTATAGGAAACGTAGATGTGGTATACGACAAATAAAATTTGACAGTTAAAATGATGGGAAAATTATTGTGTAGCTACGAAAGGGTAGAGTTATAGACATTACTTGGTAATGACAACTAAAATTTTGCTACCAAATTGCCACATTCTGCAGATAGATTTTCGTTATATTTTAGCATTTTTATTTTTAAGAAAACGTTGCGGCAACTTCGGAAATTTGCATATAGTTATAAGATAGATTATTCACAACTATATGGCAGAATAGCCAAATGGTCATGAAATAGTAATATTTTAGACATTATTTTGTCATTAAAATATGTGTGATAGCTATAATATATCAACTTTAAATAGCTGTGAAAAGGTTATTTTTTGGGTTTACGATGGACATAAAAGCATTATGGCAACCTAAAAAATAACTATTTAGTTACGTAGATACCAAATTAAAGCTAAATTGCGGCAACTATTAGGAGTCTAATATAAAGCCAAATGAGCATATTATAGCTTTTTTAAATATTAATCTAACTAAAAAACAACTTCATTTTAAAAACCTAATGAAATAACCAATCAGGTTGCCATAACGTTACTGCAACAACTTTTTAGCTGCCACAATCAAAAAGATGTTTTGTGCTACTTGGGCTTGTTTGTTAATTTTCTTTCTTCCTGTTCCCTCAGTATAAAAATTAAATACCGTGGCGATATTAGAGTCGGAGGGCGTCTCACTGGCACATATGACATTATAAACAATCATATATTCATGAGGTGGCAGGTATAAAGTATTAAAATCGTGCCGCAGCATTGCAGGTTTGAGGGGCGGCGTACCCTTTTCGCCCCGGGGGCGTAGCCGCCGCCGCTGCCGCCGCCGCCACCGTGATATATAGACGTGCAAAAAATCTGCGTGTAAACGTTAGGGAATTGTTTAATATTCCGGTGTCGCATTATATTTGGCTTTTATGCATCAACTAGACACGACATAACTTAAATTTCGGATCAAAGAACAAACTGAGATTAATTAGGGGCTGGCAACAGGGCGCCACCTTTGGGTTAATTGAGGGCGGGACGGATAATTTCTTGATTTGTGGCTTGGACACAGACCAAAAGTTATTTTCGACGTGAAACATGTTTTTCAAATAGAGAACAATTTTTTATTTGTGAGGTCAGGCGTCATGGAATGTTTTTCACAACAAGGATTTTGAAATAAATTTTCAATTTCTCTTGCTTCTGTTGACGCTTTGTCAATTTTTTATTTTCTAAATACTTTATTATCGTTTCATTTTTCAAAACAATTTCCTCAGCTTTGATCGTCTCTTTTGGTCAATATTTTCTCATTTTCATTTTCTAGACTTTCCTTAATTTTGCCTATATTCCTTCTTAATCTGTTCTTGCTTTCCTACTTTCACAAAAACAGTCATTAGCTGTTTGTTTGAAAAAAATTAACATTACGGGAAGGCTTTCTTCCGTTTTATGTTTACAATCCGTTTTTTGTTAGTCAATTTTTTTTCCTTTCCGTACCGTCACTTTCATTTTCTAAATTTTTTCTAATTCTAATTTTTTTTAAACTATTTTTTCAGTTTTACTTGTGAAAACCAATCAACCAATCATCATTTTATTTAAATTTTTTATTTATGCATCTTTTACACTTCTTCTGTTTATCCAATCTAGATATTTTCCTAAGTTCTGATGTTATTTTATCTTTTTTATCTACTATCTGTTGACGTTTTTTCTTCTTCAGTTTTTTTGCTTTCTTTTCTAGTGATACCTCTTTATCTTTACTTTCTTCAGTTTTACTTCTTCAAGAGAAATTTTTTCAGCTTTCCTTTTTTCTTCTAATCAAAGTTAGCAACTACTTTTTACATTTCTTCTTTGTGTATTTTGTTCAGTGATCCATCGTGAGACAAATTTAGAAATAAATTTTATATCTAGACATTTTTTAATAATATTTCTTGTTGAAGCTCTAGAATTTCTTTTTTTTACTGATTTTTTCCCATCTTATTTACTAAATTCTCTAACTAGAGCTGTGTTTTTTTTTGTACTTGTTTAATTGCTATTTCCGAGAACATATTTTTTTTACTTATTTTTTCCGCTTTTATTTCATCAACTTTCTTCAAAATTATTTATTTCATGCTTTCTTGCTTCACCAAACCTTATCAAACAGTCATCAACAGTCATCACTTTCATTTACTAAACTTTCTCTAATTCTACTCCTTTCATAGCAATTTCATCAGTTCTGTATGAGGAGAATTTAAGGATAATTGTCCAATTTAGGTATTTTTTAAGTTCTAACTTTATTTGACCTTTTCTGTTGACGCTTTTCTCTTCTTCCTTTCTTTCATTCTTAGAAATACCTATTTTTTGCCTTTCTTTTGCTTGCTTTCTTCCTTCTGATAAAAGCTAGTAACTATTTTATTGATTTATTTTTTGTGTAACTTCTTCAATGATGCTTCACGACAGGAGTTTAGGAATAAATTTTAACTCTAAACGAGTTTTTAATAACGTTTAATTTTTATAAATTTTTTTCATTCTCATTTTCTAAATTTTCCAAAATTGTGCTCTTTTCTATTTTTTCTGACAAAACCAGTCATCACAAGAAAAATTTAAACACTCTCAATTTTTAAGATTCTTTATTATTTTATAGTTTTAGCTTTCTTCAACAAATTGAAGCATTATAAGCCTCATACACCTTTCTTTTTAGTCAAATCTTCTCTTATTCTTCTTATTTTGTAAATTTCTTTCAGTATCTCTTTTTTGCAAAACAATTTCTTCAAACTTATGAAAAACTGGCTTTAAATAGAAGAAGGAAGGCAAGAAGAAAAGATCAGTTAAATAGCTGATTTCTTCTATTTACATTCGTTTTTTGTTTAACTAAAACATCTTCCATTAAGAAGAAAATTTAGAAATAGTCATACAATCTAGACAATAACATTTCTTTTAGCTTTCTTCAATTTTCTCTTTTGGTATTGTTCAGCTATGCTTGCATTTCTAATTAAAGCAAGTCATTACCTTTTTTACATTTTTTTGTTTGTTTTGTTTGACAAATAACAAAGCATCTTCTACAATGGTCTTTTACGAGATAACTTTGGAAATAGTGAATAGATTTTTCTTTGTCAAATATCTGTTGCTTAAGAATCTTTTTTTAGACTTTTTCCGACTTTTCCTAAAACAGTTTATTCAGTTTTGATCTTTTTTTCTTTTAACCTTCCAGACAAACCCAATACAAACTGATGATCTTTGTTCTGGTCTTTAGGTTTAATTTGCTTCTGTTTCAGTGATTTTTTACGAGAAAAATTAAAAAGCGATCCGATCTGGTTTATTTGAATTGTTTGTGTTTGATTAAAGCATCTACTACATCTACAATGATTTTTCACGAGGAGAATTTAGAATCTGTTGACGCTTTACAGTTTTTTCTTTCTTTTTTATAGACATAAAGACATATTTTTTCCTCCAAAATTTTTTCTAATTTATTTTCCAAAACAATTTCTACTGCTTTCCCCTTTTTTCTTTACTCTCATTTTCTACTTTTATTTTTTTCAAAACTGTTGTTTACATTTCTACATTTTTGTTTTGTAATATTTTTTTTAGATCTTGTCTTCAAACATATTATGTTGACGTATTCTGTTTTTACATTTGTTGTAAATTTGTGGTATCATTCTCTTAAATTTTTGCATTTTTTCCAGCCCCTTATTTACTTCTTTATTTTTTAAGACAACAGAATAGTTTATTTTATTTTTTTACACACTTTCTAACAAATGCTCATTTAAAAAAAAACTCTAGAGTGCTTTGAAATTAAAAAACAATCATTTTGCATGTCTGTGATTAATTCGTTCTCTCATAACCTTACTTTTTGACAATTAAAAAGATAACAGATTTTCATAAAAATATTTATTTATTATTTCTAAAAATTGTGGAAATGTCTTCCTTGTTGTTCAACACGCATAACACATTGCCTGTGAACACTATTTAGGTTATACATTCTAGTGATATGGTTTAGTAGACAACCAGCAATACAATGATAAAAATTGTCCTACGACTTCAGTAACAATCTCAGAGCATGCTGCGAGTTTTTTTAATTTCTAACGTGATTTCTGTTAGTTGTTTAATAAAATTCGTGGCCAACTAAAACGAAGAAGAACAAAAAGAAAAAACAGTAGCCAATTTTGTCATTATTTGAAATAAGTTTCGTTAAAGATTTCCAAGTTTATTATACAGGGCTTTCATTTCAAAAGGAGCCAGTCTCAATAACTTTTGACATTTAGCAAATCTGTTTTCAAGCAAAAACAGGTCGATTAGGATCGCGAGGGGGAAGTTTAAAACCAGCATTTGTTACATTTTAGGTTTCATCCCTTAATCGCTAGCTACCCCTACTTTAAAATTTTAAATGTCACCCTCTATATTTTCAAACATTTTCGGAAAGGGAAAAAATTTACGGATCGAACTGTCAAGGAAAAAAAATTTTTTGTCTATTCGTTTCTTAGTTAAGGGTGGTTTTATTTTTGAAATTTTTAATTCTAGTAGCCTTAGATTGGAGGCCAATTTTAATTTTAATAAAAAAATTATCGATAAGAGATGCAATGAGAGAGTTTAAATCCAACATTAGTTACATTTCAGGTTTCATCCCTTAGTCGCTAGCCACCCCTAATTTAAAATTTTAAATGGCACCTCCTACTTTTTGGAATATTTTCGGAAAGGGAACAAATTAGCGTATCTAACTATCAAAACAATATTTTTCTATTCGTTTTTTAGTTAGGGGTGGTTTTATATTTGAAATTTTTAGTTATAGTGGCTTTTGATTTGAAGCAAATTTTATTTAAATAAAAAGTAGGTATGTTGTTTTGGATTGCACTGGGAGAGCTCTAAACCAACATAAAATACGTTTTAAGTTCCATCCCTTAGTCACTAACCACCATTACTTTAAAATTTGTAGTAGCACCCCCAACATTTTGAAACATTTTATGTTGGTTTTGAACTCAAAAACGAATCGAAAAAAAATTTCTGCTTTTACAGTTATATAAGCTTTTTATCCTCTTTACAAAAATATTTAAAAAGTTAGGGGTGCTATTTCAAATTCTAAAGTAAGGATGATTTGAAATTTGGGGATGAAATGTAAAATGTACTTTATCTTGAATTTGAACTATTTCATTGTACCTCTTATTGACAAATTTCTTATTTAAATTAAATTGGCTTCAAATCAAAGGCTACTAGGACTATAAATTTCAAAAATAAAATTGCCCCTAACTAAAAAACGAATCAATAAAAATTATTTTGACAGTTAGAAACACATTTGTTCCCTTTCCGAAAATGTTTCAAAAAATAAGGGGTGCTATTTAAAATTTTAAAGTAGGGGTGGCTAGCGACTAGGGGATGAAACCAAAAATGTAAGTAATTTTAGTATTAACTCTCTCATCGCATCTATAATCGACAATTTTTTTATTTAAATTAAATTGGCTTCAAATCAAAGACTACTAGGATTAAAAATTTCAAAAATAAATCCACCCTTAACTAAAAAACGAATCAACAAAAAAATTTTTTTCTTTCACTGTTCGATCCGCAAATTTTTTCTCTTTCCGAAAATGTTTGAAAAAGTAGGGGGTGCTATTTAAAATTTTAAAGTAGGGGTAGCTAGCGATTAAGGGATGAAACCTAAAATGTAACAAATGTTGGTTTTGAACTTCCCCCTCGCGATCCTAATCGACCTGTTTTTGCTTAAAAATAGATTTGCTCAATGTCAAAAGTTATTGAGACTGGCTCCTTTTGAAATGAAAGCACTGTATATAGAAGATAGATAGATTAAGATTATAAAGCAGAACCTTTATTTTTTTCTTTTTTCCTGCCTCTCTTCTTTACAATCCCTTCTATTTTATACATTTGTTTATTTCTTTAGTTTTTAGAAGAACAGACTTATTTTATTTTTACTACAGTACTTACTCTGTCAAATTTCTTCATTTTTATTAATTAATTAATTTAATTTTTATTAAAAAGCAGTTCCTTCAATTTCGTCTTTTTTCCTATCCCCCTACTTGTTTCTTTTAAGACTTTTTTTACCAATTTTTTATGTTCAAAGCTTCATCTACAACAATTTCTTTAACTTTTTTTCCGTTTCCTGCTTTTTTTTGCATTTGACTAAAGTATCCTGTTTTAACTCGCCTTACAGTTTTAATATTTCACATCTCAATTCCGACAAATGCTGATCGTAATTTAATATTGTAAGGAAAACAAGCGATTTTTTTGGTTGATGATGAGTTGGTTCAAAATCAAAGTACAATAAAGCGTGTTTTCTAACGTGATTTCTGTTAGCGAGCCAATGGAGTGTCTTATCATCGTTGTTCAGTGTTCGCAAAAGGCCGGGTAATTTCATATCACTAACCCAATTCCCTTGATTAGATTCTGGATGGGTGGCCAATAAATTGACTGGAGACTTCATCCATTTCTCATCGCTAACTTCATTGCGTCTCAGGGACCCCGAATAGGATTTCATACTCAAGTGGTCGGTCTTTATTTCGACCCCAATCTCACCATTTATTGGTTTATTTAACAAACTTCTCATTCGTTTTAGTTGCAAGTTTCAACAAGCAACAAAACTGGTGGATTTTTTATGCGATAGAATGGCAGCGTCCACAATTACGCCCTCATTACTTATTTGCCAGTGTATACAGGGTGTTCCGTCTAAACCCCACATTAGAAGTATTGGGAGTTCTAATAATCATAGTCATCTGAAAATTTGTGTACAACCATAATCTTTTAGGTTCTGCTCAATGAAAATATTCTCATGATAGCATTATTTTAAAATGCGTTTTTGAATTACTAGAGTTATTTTAAGGTAGTTTTCATAAGCTGTTCCTATTCGCTAGTGTAAAACAACAAAATTCTATGGACTTAGCTGAAAAATTGTTCCTTAGTAATAAACTAACATTAAACAAAGAAAAAACTATAATAATGCAATTTTCACTAAAAAAAGTGCTGAGATAATAAATTATTCCAAAACTACAAACTACCTTGGATTTTGAATAGATGCAGAACTAACATGGCGAGCTTGTTGCAAACAAAATATGTAAAGCAATTTATCTACTTCGAAATTTGTCTAATAATCTACCCTTACATATTACAAGAATGGCATACTTTGCTCTTATAAATTCGCACCTTGAATACGGCATTCTTATATGGGGTCACAGTCCAACACTTACTAGACTTTTTAAACTTGAGCGAAGAGCTATTAGGATTATTTCTTCTCTAGGATATCGTGAAGACTGCAGAAATAATTTTAGTAATCTAAAGATTCTTACGTTACCTTCTCTGTATATCTTCAAATGCTTGCAATTTATAGTAAACAACGAATCTCATTACCATAAACTAAACTCTTTTCATACCTACGAAACTAGAAGCCATATAATATCATTCGAAAAACTAAGACTATCTAAATCCCAAAATTTTTACAAAACTATTACTGTATAAGATTTTTCAATGTTCTCCCTAAATATTTTAAATGTCTTCCCCCAAAAATTCTACTCAATAAAATAAAGACCTATCTAATTAAAAAAACTTTTTATAGTATTGAGAAATATCTGAGCAATAACTTTTGTGAAATTTAGAATTTAATTAATTTATGTTTTGAATTCATCTTTATGTGGTTTAAATTTCATTTAAGTTTAGGTCTGTATTTACAGTTAGTGTATAATAGAAAAGATACTGTGTTTGACATGTGCAAAAGTACTTTGTATTTACAGCACGAATAAAGAATTATTATATTAAATATTGTACAACACGGAAGTCTCCTGATTCTGTGGCAACTATAAGTGGAGTTGGTTGATCACACGTTCTTCTAATATAAATATTTACTACGTATTCATGAGGATTCAAATCGATTTAAATACGGATTTGAGTCCAAGGTTGATTCACCAAAATTTGGGATCGTATCGAGATCGAATCGAAATTTCCATGAAAACGGAGAATTTTTAAGAAAGCGTGGCTTGTTGGTGCTATCTCTAACTGAACCATTAAATGGGTTAAATTAATTGTAAATTCTTAAAACATCTCTTCCAGAAAGTGTCCACAGTTAAATTTAAGTTTTACTTCCGTTGTTTGCGTTGATTGACAGTAAGAAATCAACGCAGACGACGGTTACTTCCAATAACAAATAAAAATGTCAAAATTTTAAATCCAGATTTAAAACTTTCCATGAAAACACGTTTGAAATTGGATACAAAACAGTTTTCAAATCGAATTGAAACCTTCATAAAAACGTAGTAATTATTTGCTTTATTTCAACAAATTCTTGATTTTAGTCTTGATCTTATTCTTACACAATTTTTTGTAGATATTAGTATTAGCTGTTTCATAAACGCCAACGTTGCATTTTACCGAATTATTTTTTTAATTAAGATAGATAAAATTGTAAAATCGTTATTAATGATATTAGATCCCTGATTGAAAGTATGAATTTCGTTAGCTATTGTTTTTTTGAAGTGCATGAATAATTTATAACAGCTAATTTTGAGAGAAAATGCGACGTTGGCGTTTTTATAGTTTTGAAACATCTAATACTTTAGTAATAGCTTTAATAAAAAAAAGATAAATCTGTGGTAATGTTCTTACCATAAGTTCCAAAAAAGAATGTGTTATTTGTTTTTCGATTCCGGATAATTTTTGGATCCGTATGGAACTTATTCGTATATACAGGGTTATTCATATTTATGAGGCAATAAATGAACCTCAAAAAGGACCTATAAAATGATGCCAATTGGGATTATAACTCGTGTCCTATCGAAACTAATAAGAACGTACAACATAACCTGTAAAAACTCAAGCAGAGACTCTAGGATATCGTGAAGACTGCAGAAATAATTTTAGTAATCTAAAGATTCTTACGTTACCTTCTCTGTATATCTTCAAATGCTTGCAATTTATAGTAAACAACGAATCTCATTACCATAAACTAAACTCTTTTCATACCTACGAAACTAGAAGCCATATAATATCATTCGAAAAACTAAGACTATCTAAATCCCAAAATTTTTACAACTATTACTGTATAAGATTTTTCAATGTTCTCCCTAAAGATTTTAAATGTCTTCCCCCAAAAATTCTACTCAATAAAATAGAGACCTATCTAATTAAAAAAAATTTTTATAGTATTGGGGAATATCTGAGCAACAACTTTTGTGAAATTTAGAATTTAATTAATTTATGTTTTGAATTCATCTTTATGTGGTTTAAATTTCATTTAAGTTTAGGTCTGTATTTACAGTTAGTGTATAATAGAAAAGATACTGTGTTTGACATGTGCAAAACTACTTTGTATTTATAGCACGAATAAAGAATTATTATTATTATTATTATTATTATTATTATTATTCCTAAATTTAGCCGTTTACGAAATATTTATGGTTTTTAAAATTTCTTTGGATTTGCACTTTCCAGTTCAAAAATGGATAACTCTGCGATTTTTAAAAATTTGGAAATATTTTTGGGCTCATTTGAAAGAGGAAGCCTAGATCTTTCCTTTGGTGTTTTCAAATTTCTAAAAAAGAATAACAAACTCCAAATTTTTAAAATTAAGTTTGCAAAACTTTAAGCACCCATAACTCATTTTTTTCAAATGAAATGACAAAAGTTTTATTTCATTAGATGGTAGTGAATTTAATTCTGCTTCGATCTGTGTTAACCTTCCCTATACTTATGTTTAATAATTTTCAAGTTACAATACCTTTTTGTTGGGATTGAGAAATTCATTAGCCATAGGCCTTTTTTCATAGGTTGCCATAGAAACGAATGAAAAAAGGTGAGAAATTAAAGTTTTTCAAACCAACACCCAATGAATTTATTTTGTTTTCACAGTCTGATAACACAATTTTGAACAGAGTTTGTCGTTTAAGTTTAATCAGAAATGTTTTTATGGCAAACTATGCAAAAATAGCTGTGGTTAGTAAGAAATTTCCTACAATAACAAAAAAAACCAACACAACTTGAAAATTATCATAGATAGGTATAGGGAATGCTAATACAGATAGATGCAGAAAAAAATTCTCCTCCATCTAGTAGAATAAAAATTGGGACATCCCGTTTGAAAAAATTAAGTTTTGGGTACTTGAAGTTGTCCAAACTTAACCTTAAAATTGTTGGGTTTATTAACTTCAATTCCAATTTTGATCGCACTGAACAATAGATATAGGCTTTCTCTTTCAATTCTCCAAACATGATTTCGAAATCTCTAAAACTAAGCGAGTTACCGATTTTTTAAGGGACAGGTGCAAATTCAAAAATTTTCAAAAATCCTAAATATCTCGAAAACGGTTAAACTTGGGTATAGGGAAAGCTGATAAAAACTCCCTTAAAATAACTCAACTAATCCAAAAACGCACTGAAAAACATAGCATTCCATTTAAAATAAGGAAGTTGATAGCGACTGCTATCTTAAGAATATTTTCATTGAGCAGGACCTAAAAGATTATGGTTGTATACAAATTTTCAGATGACTATGATTATTAGAACTCCCAATACTTCTAATGTGGGGTTTAGACAAAACAGCCTGTAGAAACATTGGATGAATAAAGGATAAGCATCGATAAAATAATAATCTGCAGTGACTGGTTCGTTCGAGTCAAGAATAACTAATCAGTCCCGCCTTTGTGCTTGCATTGTCTGTTCATTAATAATGAAATGAATGTAGGGTGGACTTGGAGCAACCAACAAATACTTATTAGGGTCTGGGCTGGTGTGCAACACAAAATAAACCAAACTAAAACACGCACATCCTATTCCTTCAAGGATAATACATCGTCGACTAGCACAATTAATATCAATAAAACTCTTTTTAACTATTTACGTTCCTCCAAACTATTCTTTTGCTTGCTTGCAATCGATCGCTTTGCTATCTATAAGCCACGTGTCGTCACTTATTAGCCCAACTTATCAGAAAGTGATCTCCGAAGAAGTTGTCTAACGACACAACTTTTGGCCCGGATTACAAGACCAATTATGGCATTTATTAAGTCACATTTTGATCGTCCGACGGAGATAATTTGCAAAGGCAAACAGTTGTGTTTGCACAAACGACTGTCTCTTTCGAGTGCAGTAGACCATTTATTCCAGTTTAAAAGACTCGACTTTCTTTAATAAATTACGGTTCGGTTTAAAGTGGCGCAACGTTCACGGAAAGTTATGGTAACTGGTGAGACATCGGACGAATTTATGGACGTGAAAGATATGTCAAGACATTAATTAGTGGGAAAAATGAGAAAATCAAGTAAATAATTAAATTAAAAAATTAATTAATTAAAAAAAGAATGTAAAATTAGAAAAAATTGCTTTGGAAAAAAATAGGAAAAGATTCCACTAAGAAAAAAAGACTTGTAACAAGAAGTAGTAATTAGCATAAAAACTGGAAAACTGGAAAGAAGTGTAAAAAACGAATAGAATTTTAAAAAAGAAGGAAGTAGAAGTAGAAAAGTGGAAAGTTTATAGTTTATTTAAAAAATAAAAGAAGATTATTATAAATGAACAAATATAAAAAAACAATAAACAATAAAACAAAACAAAAAATATAAAAAAAATACCAAAAAAAATTATTTTAAAAGAATGATAAAAGTAAAGAAATTCTGTACAAGAATGTCGAATAAGAAGTGAAAAAAGCCTTAAGCATAAAGTTGGAAACTTTATTAATAAAATAATTGCTATTTGTTTATATACGAGTGTAAAGTGGGTTAAATTCAAGTATCATTATCGTCTTGTATAGTACAAAAATAGTACAAGTATTTGTTAAACTTTTGTAGTTCAATGCTATTTTGTCTACAGAAATAATTTAACATCTGCTATAGATAAATAATTATTTATTCTATCGTAAACGATCGAGTGGTATTTTATCTACCGTTTTCTTCAAGGTAAAATAAAATTGTATCGTCTAGAGAAATATGCTTCACAACCGTTGTTATTTTACTGTTTTGAACGAATTTCTCTCGAAAACAAAATAAAAGTTGAACACCTTTTATAACAAATAACTATTATTATACAAGACGATATAGAGATTGTTTACCTACATACAAGTGAAAAGGTTTAGTTCAAGGATGACGAAGTCACGAGTAGATATACAGTCGTTATCGTCTTGTATACTAGAACATTTTTTCAATAGCAGGATTTTAAAACCTTCAAATTAAAATATTGGAATTTGTAAAATTAATTAAATAAATTTATCTACTTTTGCAGTTAAAATGCTACTTTATCTAGCCTTGCGGTTAAAGTACTATTTTGTCTATTAAAACGAGTTGATAGAAAATAATTTCACATCTGTTCCCTATTTATCTATGTAAATAGTTATTTTTTCTATCGCAAACAATAACATGATTTTTATTCTACTGTTTTCATCATGGGAAAATGAAATTGTATCGTCTAAGAAAATATGCTTCTTTTTCTGTTTTTGACGGTTTTTTTTAAATCGCAAAACAAAGAAATTTTGTATAGCACGATGAAGTGATAAAATTTACCATTATCTTCTCAAACGCTTCGCTCTCGAAGACAAAATAAAATGTTATCGTCTTGTATAATAAATGACTATTGTTATACAAGACGATAGAGAGATTGTTTATCTAAGAGTGAAAAGGCTAAGTTCAAAACAATCTTTATCCTCGTGTGTAATGAGAGTTTTTTTTTAAATTGATAAAGAAATAATTCAACATCTGCTATAGATAAATAGTTATTTATTCTATCGTAAACAATAGAATGGTATTTTATCTACCGTTTTCTTCAGAGTAAACTGTATCGTTTAAAGAAATATGCTTCACAACCGTTGTTATTTTACTGTTTTGAACGACTTTCTCTCGAAAACAAAATAAAAGTTTAACGCCTTTTATAATAATAACTATTATTATACAAGACGATATAGAGATTGTTTACCTGCATACGAGTGAAAAGGTTTAGTTCAAAGATGACGAAGTCACGAGTAGATAAACAGTCGTTATCGTCTTGTATACTAGAACATTTTTTCAATAGCAGGACTTTAAAACCTTCAAATTAAAATATTGGAATTTGTAAATTTAATTAAATAAATTTATCTACTTTTGCAGTTAAAATGCTACTTTATCTAGCCATGCGGTTAAAGTAGTATTTTATCTATCAAAACGAGTTGATAGAAAATAATTTCACATCTGTTCCCTATTTATCTATGTAAATAGTTATTTTTTCTATCGCAAACAATAACATGGTTTTTATTCTACTGTTTTCATCATGGTAAAATGAAATTGTATTGTCTAAGAAAATATGCTTCTTTTTCTGTTTTTGACGGTTTTTTTTAAATCGCAAAACAAAGAAATTTTGTATAGCACGATGAAGTGATAAAATTTACCATTATCTTCTCAAACGCTTCGCTCTCGAAGACAAAATAAAATTTTATCGTCTTGTATAATAAATGACTATTGTTATACAAGACGATAGAGAGATTGTTTATCTACGAGTGAAAAGGCTAAGTTCAAAACAATCTTTATCCTCGTGTGTAATGAGAGTTTTTTTTTAAATTGATAAAGAAATAATTCAACATCTGCTATAGATAAATAGTTATTTATTCTATCGTAAACAATAGAATGGTATTTTATCTACCGTTTTCTTCAGAGTAAACTGTATCGTTTAAAGAAATATGCTTCACAACCGTTGTTATTTTACTGTTTTGAACGACTTTCTCTCGAAAACAAAATAAAAGTTTAACGCCTTTTATAATAATAACTATTATTATACAAGACGATATAGAGATTGTTTACCTACATACGAGTGAAAAGGTTTAGTTCAAGGATGACGAAGTCACGAGTAGATAAACAGTCGTTATCGTCTTATATACTAGAACATTTTTTCTATAGCAAGACTTTAAATCCTTCAAATTAAAATATTGGAATTTATAAATTTAATTAAATAAATTCATATACTTTTGCAGTTAAAATGCTACTTTATCTAGCCTTGCGGTTAAAGTACTGTTTTATCTATTCAAACGAATTGATAGAAAATAATTTAACATCTGTTCTCTATTTACCTATGTAAATAGTTATTTTTTCTATAGCAAACAATAACATGGTTTTTACTCTACTGTTTTCATCATGGTAAAATGAAATTGTATCGTCTGAGAAAATATGCATCTTTTTCTGTTTTTGACGGATTTTTTTGAAATCGCAATACTGAGAAATTTTGTATAGCACGATGAAGTGATAAAATTTACCATTATCTTCTCAAACGCTTCGCTCTCGAAGACAAAATAAAATTTTATCGTCTTGTTTAATAAATGACTATTGTTATACAAGACGATAGAGAGATTGTTTATCTAAGAGTGAAAAGGCTAAGTTCAAAACAATCTTTATCCTCGTGTGTAATGACTTAATGAGAGTTTTTTTTTGAATTGATGAAGAAATAATTTAACATTTGGTTTAGAAAAAAGATGTTTATTGTTTTCCTACGAGTGACTCTTAAATTAAATAAAGTAAACAAACGTAAAAAACGGACAAAAACTGAACAAAATTTAAAAATTTGTCCTGAAAGAAAAAAATTGACAGGAGATAGATCAAGAAACAACTTTGGAAAATATGTTAATAAGAAAACCAAAATATATCGAAAATGAGAGCAATTTTTTATGTAAATCACAATTTTTTTCCAAAATTCTTTTGATACATGCAATGGTTCAGTAACAGAAATCCTGCTGGAAAACACAAACACCAAAAAATGGCTAGTTTTCGCTACAATATTAAATCACGTATCAGCATTCGTTGGAATTGAGATGTGAAATATTAAAAGAGTGGAGTGAACGACGAGTCAAAGCAGGCGTTGAAATCAGGTTATCATTTTATAAAGTCTGGCGCGAAATTTACGACCAGATCCTTTACATACTCAATCGCATCCGAATTGATTTACGAGGCGTAAAATTTCGTTGTATTGCTCCGAAAAAAGCCTCAATAAATATTAAAGTGGCTCGAGTTTCATTATGAAATTTCTCGTGTTTTACAGGAATATCGATGCACAAAGGATACGCTTTCGTGCAGTTTACGAATCCTTTTGATGCTAGAAGTGCCTGTTTGGGAGAGGATGGCAGGACTGTTCTCAGCCAAATCTTAGGTGAGTGAGCGATTTCGTTTTATTTGTTTGTGCACTGATATTTTATGACTAACGAGGTCATCAAAGCTGTTTACATGGAAATAGTTCTTGTAGAAAGTGGTTATTAAAAGCTGGGCTAAACTAATTTGACATAACACCTAATTGGCACGAATACATAAAGGAGAAGGAGCACGAATGAAATATGAATGACATTTAGTTTCATTAGCTCAATTCGTTTCATGTAGTATCTCTGAAAATCTCAAGTTATGCGAATTAATTTGGACAATCGGTTAATGAACTTGTTCTTGTACGCTGGGGAGAGATATCAAGATGTTGAGCTTTATTCTCGCCTGAATTGTATTAGTTCGAAGGAGTTTTCTTTTATTTTTTATTACAAAGTAACTTTTTTTTTATTGTCTCTTATCTTGGGAAAAATGACGCAACTTTTCAACTTGAAACCGACCAACATTTTACGTCAAAACTATTCAAAAAAGTAGAACTATTTTAATACTAGCTTACGTAAAATTGTAAAATTGAAAATTGGCAAATTCTTAATAGATTTTAATATAATTTTTTTTATTTACGTATTTTTCTATTTATTTGCAATAATAAAACAATAATCTTTTTTGAAAAGATATATAATTAATAGAGCTTTCCAAAGGTAATAAAGTTTATGGGGTTATCTCTAATAGTTCCGGAATAATTGCTCAATGTTCCGGGTACCGGAAGTGGAAAAATAAAAAATAAAAAAATCGATCCTATAGATTTTTTTTGTACTTTTATCAACTCAAGTGGGTTGAAAAAGCATACAAAAGTCCATAAAACTTTGCTAGAGTGAGTTAAAAAAAATTTTTTTCTATTATTGTGGACCACAAATTTTAAGTAAAAAATTCAAAATTTTAAATCACATGAAAAGTTAATATAATACGTAGAATGAGGCGCAGAATTCACTGGAACAAACCGTTTTGCTCTACGACTTTTAGTTTTTTAGTTACGAATTTTTATGTTGAAGAATAAAGTACCAGTATGCATTAGGCTACCCTAATTTTAAGCAAAAAATTTCAAATTTTTAAATCGGGTAAAAAACCGATATAATATGTAAAATGAGCCGTAGAATTCACTGGAACAAACCGTTTTGCTCTACGACTTTTAGTTTTTAAGTTATGAATTTTTTTAGTGTTAAACTTTAAATGCCTCTGTACCCGGAACCGTTGCCCGGAGCGACTCCGGGTTTTGACCAGAAAATATAGAATTTCAAGCGCTCTCCGTTGCTTCCTTGATTTTTGTTCTAAATCTTATAGTTTCCGAGAAAAACGCAAAAAAAGGTTGCCATTTTCACTTTTTTCTAATTTTTAAACGCCGATTACGGCGAAACTATAAGAGTTAGAAAAAAACGGTAAAATCGATTAGAACCGGTATAAAAAGCCCTACGAAATGGCATAGGTTTGAAGGCGATATCTCGCAAAAAAATTTTCAATTTTCAAACGTCGATTACGGCCAAACTAAAAGAGCTAGGGGAAAACGCTTTGTTTCATTGTAAAGAGCACATCAAAATCCATAAGATAGGGTGGGTTTGAATTGATTTTGAGACACTTTAAAAATTGGCCATTTTTAAGGGGGGGGGTGTTAACAAATTTTTCAATTTTTTTATTTTCTCTATTACGGCTAAACTATTCAAAAAAGTGGCACTATTTTAATCCTTACCTATGCAAAATGATCCGGGGAATCGATTGGCGTCGAGAAAATCGCCAAATTCCTAATAGTTTTTTAGTTATGAATTTTTTAAAATTTGACCTACTTTTGCTTTTTTTTGAAATTTTCTCGAAAACTATAAGTCGGAGAACAATAATCTTTTTTGAAAATGATAGACAATTAAAAGAGCTTTCCAACGATAATAAACTTCATTGGGTTATCTCTAATACTTCCGGAGTTATTGCTCGATAAATTTTCCGGGTACCGGAAATCGACAAAATCGCGACCAAAATTACAAAAATCAAAATTTTTAAAATCGAACCTACTGACTGTTTTTCTACTTTTAACAACTCTAGAGGGTTGTATGAGCATAGAAATGTCCATAAAACTTTGATTGAGTGAGTTAAAAAAAATGTTTTTTTTTCATTTTTGTGAAGGTAAGTGCCTTGACCATTAAAATTTTTAGCAAAAAAATTCAAAATTGTAAATCTGATGAAAAGTTAATATAATACGTAGAATGATCCGCAGAATTCAATGGAACAAACGGTTTTGCTCTACGACGTTTAGTTTTTAAGTTATGAATTTTTTTGTTGATGAATAAAATACTCCACTATGAAATGGCTGACCTAATTTTAAGCAATAAAAATCAAAATTTTAAATCTCGTGAAAAGCTGATATAATACGTAGAATGAGCCGCAGAATTCACTGGAACAAACCGTTTTGCTCTACGACTTTTAGTTTTATAGTTACGAATTTTTTTGTTGAAGAATAAAGTACCACTATGCATTAGGCTACCCTAATTTTAAGCAAAAAATTTCAAATTTTTAAATCTTGTAAAAAACCGATATAATATGTAAAATGAGCCGTAGAATTCGCTGGAACAAACCGTTTTGCTCTACGACTTTTAGTTTTTAAGTTATAAATTTTTTTAATGTTAAACTTTAAATGCCTCTGTACCCGGAACCGTTGCCCGGAGCGATCCGGGTTTTGACGAGAAAATAGAGAATTTCAAGCGCTATCCGTTGCCTCATCAATTTTTGGTCTAAGTCTTATAGTTTCCGAGAAAAACGCAAAAAAAGGTTGCCATTTTCACTTTTTTTAAATTTTAAACGCCGATTACGGCGAAACTATTAGAGTTACAGAAAAACGGAACAAACGATTAAAACCGGTATAAAAAGCCCTACAAAATGGCATAGGTTTAGTGCGAGTTATAAATTTTTTAATATTGATTTGATTTGAAACCGAGTCTGGGTTTTCACCATTTTGTAGCTAACCGATTACTTTGGTTATGTCGAGAAATTTTTTTCCTTATACGAGTATGCAATAAACAACCACACCACAGAAAGGTTTATTTTTTTTCAAAGTGTTTCCACCCGTTTTGCTGCAATCTCTTTTTGTTTGCTGCTGTTTACACAAGTTTTATTCAAGTTTTGATGCGAGTTTAATGTATAATACTTTTGTGTTTTAAAGATATGTACGTGTCTTGCTCTCGCTTCATAAACTCCATCAAAGTGGCGGTTTCGTCGATGAAATACCGACAAAACTTTACGACAATCGTCCATATTATGTAAAAGTAGAATGAACCAGCAGCAAAACAATAAACAAATGAAACGTTCAGTTTAGAAGTCGCTTTAAATAGTTCCAACCGAAGATGTAGTGCTGCTGCTACTGTGTAAAACAAAACGTCCAAAGCATTCGCACAGAACAAACTATTTCCTGCAAGTGAATTTAATAAAACTGGCTGCAACAATAGTCAGCGTTTTGTTCCAACTTTTAATCGAGACTTGACATTTTGAAGCATTATCTCGATTCGGCAAACAAATTTTTTCGGTTTTTGTTTTCATCACAGTAACTTTTTTTGTAACAGATTTTTAAAATAAATCGTTAATTTTACTTAAAACTATAACTGTAAATTTAATGATTGCCACAATAATTTACAACATATGTACTGTTTCTATTTCTTATTAATTTTTAAAACAAAAGGGTGTTTTTATTTTTTTTTAACACTAACCTCTGAACCAATTTGAAAAAAACTTTCGGAACATGTAAGAAATTAAAAAGGTATCCTAATGTGCACAAAAAATAATAGCATGCCATTAAAAAAATATTATTATTATGGCATTATCCTTTTTTGGGACACTCTGTACAATTAAAAATATTTTCCCGAAATGTGTCCTGGAGTATAAATAACATCTACAAAATATCAAAAGTCCAACTTAATTAATTACTGAGCTACAGAAGAGGGGAGCTGGGCTGGACCACCCTGTATGTAGTACAGTCGAACAAAGTGAAAATGACGCCTCAATAAATCAACCCCTGTTTGCATGAAAATTTAAATAATAATGAAAATTTTTTATTAAAAATTAATTGACAACCATATTTTTGATTTATCAACGTTTAAAAATTATAATTTCCACGTAATAATTTGACAAACCTAACATACACTGATTCAAATCTAATTTAAAAACGCTTGAGTTGGTACTAAATAAGCGTACATAAGTCGGAACTATTTAATAACAATTAGTTCCGAATAATTGCATTTTAAAAATTTCAGAAAATATAAATACCATGCGATCATTTGAATTTATAATTAGAGTCGCTGGTTTTTGATCTTTGTGAATGATAAAGTAGTGCAAATTGCGGTAAAATTCATTCTAATTAAATATTATACTTCGAAACTTTATTATTTTATTTTATAAACAGCGTTTTCCTACAAGTTAAAAAATTGATAAAGCCTACTCTAATTACAAATTCAAATGATCACATGGTATGTAAGTTATTAATTTTTATAAATCATTTAAAGTATTATTGTTTTACATAAAATTAAGTTTAAAATAAAGAAAACCTATTTCGTACAAAAATTATGTTACTTAATTTAATTTTGAAAACTGGTTATCAATAACAATAGTTATCCCATTAAAAATAATATGTTTTGACGTCTGTCAATGTAAAATAAATGGCAACTTAATTCGAATTAGTTAAATTCTGAATAAAATTTTCATTTTGCATTCTGTAAACCGGCTCCTGAAGAAATTATCTTGAAACCACGTCAAGTTTGCAACTGTTTTATTGAGGCGTCATTTTCACTTTGTGTGACTGTACATACAAGGTGATAGGTACAGATATGATTTAAGTGGGCTAAAGTAGCGTAAATGCAATAACGAAACACAAAAAAAAATAATTTTAAAAAATAAAAAAAACTATTTTATTTAAAAGAACCAGTGATAATTGAAGAACATCGCGGATTGCATGTTCCACAACGATGATATTTGTGAACTGCGGAACGATTTCGATTCGATTCGAAACGCGATGAAATTAAAATTAATAACACGTTCGCATGTTGGGATAATTGATGTTAGATTGTCAGTGACGGATTTGCCTTCCTAGGACAATGGACTTTGTTCGAAATTAATGTTTTCGCTCGTTTATTACCTACTTACACGAACAATAAGTGCGCTCTGAACTAATTTTCGAAAGTCGCTGCAGAAAAGCCATAATGCGCCATTCTTTGCTAGTTGACAGCGAAATTGTTTGCAACAACCGGCTCATAATTTGCTGAGGCGGGAGCAACGCCAAATAAATCAGACAACAAATAGAGTGTATCCTGTATTTAGTTCAAGCCATAGGAAAAAGTCGAATCGATAATTTTGGAGAAAAACATTTTAATATGTAGATTAGCAATATTTATAATTATGGTAATAAAAATTATCGTTTATCTACAAGTGTCAGTTATTACGTGTTGAATTTTGCAATTTTAATGTACGAAAAAAAAAAAATAAATGGTGTCTGCCTTTTTACAAAAAGCCGAGAAATTAAGTACATTTCCAGCACTTTGAGTTTTTATTACTAGAAACGCTTTGAGGATAAAGTATGTGTTAATTACGTAAACGATAGCTGTTTGCAACTAATCTGCAAAGTTTAGAATTAAATTTTTATGATCAAATTGCGCTTGCACCCAACCAAATAAAGGCAATAGCCACGAACGGAAAATTTCTGTTTCTCTAATCAAATAATCCAATCAAATTATGTAGAACATTTCGATAAGCCTCGCTGGAAGTGTTACAAAATGGAATTTTATCAATAAGTGCGGTGCAATTTTAATAAATAACAGTGACATGTGCGTGAGTCGTTGCACATATTCAACTTTAGTTTTTTAATTAATGTCGCAACGTCGTAAAGCTGTCAAGGTGGATTGTGACGACTTTTACCAACAGCTGCTCGCATGCAAAATTACTCGCTCAAACAGCTAAATGCAAAAAGAAAAATTATTGAGTCACTTCTTATTAATAACGTAGTTATTTATTATACAAGACGATAATGATATTGTTTCAAACAATCTTAATCGTCGTGTATACTACATTTTTTCTACATATAGAGGATGATTTTTTGAGGGCCTACTTAGAAGCTTTTTAACTTCTAATACAACTAGAGATCCAAATCGACCATTTTGAGTTCAACTGAATTATTTTCAAAATGGCTGAGCTTCCGGAACTATGAGAAATTGGCGCCAACTTTAAAATTTTAAATAGTAATTACCTATTTTTATTGCATTTTTGAATTCGCCTCTTGAAACTGGCTAAAAGACACCCTAGTTGTTAGTACTTGTCTGTCATAGTTTTTGACATATGTCAAGATGTTTTCATTTGCAGGGGTTCATTCAAAATATCACAACTCTTGAACTCTAAGTGAATCATTACATTTGAAAAAACTGAGTTATAGCCGTTTTTTGAAATGAAAATGAAAAAATCATACTAGCCTTGAGTTTTGACAGTTGACAATTGTGAAAATTCTAGAAGGATCTTCAAACTTTCGGTTATTGATAGCAAAAAAAAATATTCACTTATGGCTAAGCGTTTAAGGGCTGCGATATTTTAAATAAACCTCTGTAAATAAAAATTTAAATAAAAAAATTGACATATGTCAAAAACTATGACAAATAAATACCAACAACTTGGGTAAATTTTACTCAGTTTCTAAAGACGAATTCAAACATGCAATAAAATTGTGTGGTTACTATTTAAAATTTCAAAGTTGGCGCCAATTTCTCATAGTTCTGGAAGCTCAGCCATTTTGAAAATAATTTAATTGATATCAGAATGGTCAAAATTTGAAAGCTTTAGCTGCATTAGAAGTTAAAAAGTTTCTAATGTAAGCCCTAAAAGAATCATCCTGTATAGAAAAAAATGTAGTATACACGACGATAATGGTTCACTCGCTGATAAACAATATCATTATCGTCTTGTATAATAAATAACTATACAAAATCATAAAGCTCTAACTATTTTAGAAGTTAATAAGTTTCTAATGTAAGCCCTAAAAGAATCATCTTGTATAGAAAAAAATGTAGTATACGCTGATAAACAATATCATTATCGTCTTGTATAATAAATAACTATACAAAATCATAAAGCTCAAACTATATTAGAAGTTAATAAGTTTCTAATGTATATTGTATGTTGGAATTTGTACGGTTACGGTTAAAGTGCTATTTTATCTACTCAAATGAGTTGATGAAGAAATAGTTAAACATTAGCTATAGAAAAAATGTGAGATATTTCTGATGAAAATCGAAGCAAACTGGACAGGTTTCAGCAAGGGAATATCAAATTGTAAGCTACAACAACCACCACAGCAATGTATCAAGTTTAATCTCAGGTGATCAGTGGTGCAGCTCGAGCTGCAAGATTACGATTTTGGCCAACTCGGTTCATTATTGTTTCTGTGGACCAGTCCGGGTGAATCCCCGGAGTTTTAATTGCAAGGCAAAGCAAGACAGTAACAAATTTCCGCTCGGTAAATAGCACGCGATCCATCATCCGAATAAAAGAGTCATAACTTGGAGCGCGTGTTAAAAACCCGGACTCTACTTCATTTACATATTTACTAAATAATTCACTCCTCTATATGCTTTCGTCCACTAAAAGTGAGTGTTTTTCCGTTTTTGTTCTACATTTTAATTACCAAAAATGTTGTCTTTTTACTGAAATACTATAAGAAACTGATTGAAATATCGAGAAACTAAAAAAATTAAAGATACTTTTGAATCTAATAATAATAATAATAATAATAATAATAGTGAGAAGATCCTCCTCAAAATACTATACCGTATTGTATTATTGAATAAAAATATGCATAATAAGCACCCATCAATGATTCTTTACTTGAAATTATTTAACCTCTTTTAATAAATAACATGTACTACTAAGTGTTTTTGTAATTATGTGTATGTGGTTTTCCCAAGATAGTTTTTGATGTAATGTAATTCCCAAAAAATTATTTTCAGATCAAATGGTTAAAATATTGTTGTTGAGATTTTAGGTAGTTAGGTAGGTAGTTTGAACTAAACCAATCTTGAAGTGAAATCATAACATTTTTTGCTCTATCTTGAATGTGGGTTATATCATTGCCAGTTGTATCATATGCATAACTACAGTTCATTTTTTTAAAGTGTCAAAATTCTGATAAAGACCAGACTGTATCATCCTAAAAGTTCATGTTCAACTACTTTCGAAACTAGCTGTATACGGTATATGACATTTTGCACACCAGATTTGACAATCAAGACATAAGTTTTACGTTGGGTTATGCAGTCACTGAAATTTGGATTCGTAAATCGCTGAATTAAAAATTTGTAAAGATTTTTAAACTGAATTTTCTAGGTAAAAAAGTGTAACTCAAAAAATTTACTATTTATGGTAATGCCAACCTGACGAATCTTTGATTATAAAAAAAAATCGACTATAGTTACATTTATGCCGTTTGTTTATTTAAAGATATAGGCTAAGTCATTTACGTATATGACGAAAAGCATGGGACCAAGGATACTCCCCTGCGGTACTCCTGCTATAAACTTTTTTCAGATGATGTATAATTAATACCATTTTTTCTGGAGGCGGTTTTCTAAGTAGGATTTAAACCACTGTAGAGTAACTCCTCTAGTTCCATAGCGTTCAAGTTTTAATAATAATTGATTAACAATATCAAACGCTTTTGAGAGATCTAGAAATATCCCTAGGGATATTTGTTTAGAGTCTAAGCTGTTATACAGGGTGAGTCATTGATATGGGCGTGCTTGATTGCACCTACACCGTCAATGATATCGAAATGAGTCAAATGTCACAGCAAATGGGAGGCCAAAGTGCATTTTTAAAAATTATTTTGCTCTATACAGGGTGTTCCATTTTTACAGTGCAGCCTATAACATAGTTTTTTTAAATGGCACCCCCTGTATATTTGTAGATATTTCAATTTGCATTTCTTTAAACTTTAAAAATCCGTTTAGTTTTCTTAATTTGCTTTAACCGTTCAGAAGTTATTTAATTTTTTCTACAATTTAGTGCGTCTGCAGGCACATTATTAAAAAATCGCAGTACGCTTGATTTTCGGGATATAAAGTTGGGACTTTGTCTACGAGTAAACAACTGTTTGAGGTATCTTTTAGTGCCAAGATCGTCCATTTTCATTGTAGCATCTCCTTGCTGTGACACATTCATTTTAGGACAATTTGAAGGACCATAATTTGTTTTTTTTTAAATGGCACCCCCTGTATTTTATTACTAGATCCTATTCAGTGTCTCATTTTACATCTTTTTTACCTCTTAAGTTTTTTCCTAAAAGTTGATAGTTTGGGAGATAAATCGGTTTTTCTGAAAAATACCCACAAAATCTCTTGGATACTAATGAAGCGTGCTATGAAAAACAATACATTCTGGCATACCAATGTCAAAATGGCATTTATAGTATGTCACGTTTTGATTTTCTTGTAAAAATGATTTTTTCGCGTAAAATGCAAATCTACAAATCTCATCGAGATATAAACTTTGACAAGGAATTATTAAATAAAAATGAAAGAAATTTACAATGGAGAAATAAGGAAATAAAAATATATTTACTGAGGTATAACAAATCAATAGCGATAACATTTTACTTGCAATTACAAAACTGTTTAAAATGTCGGCTTTCTTAAGCAATAAAGCACAACATTTGTCAATTCTTTTTAAAAATTCACCGCTTCTAATGTGCCATGATCTATTCTGTGAAAAGCCTTTATAATTCTTTCTTGCATATTTTCTCTGGTAGAGCCGTCGTTTATTTCATTTTTGTTTAATTATTTCTTTTCAAAATTAGAGTTTATCGATGAGATGTATGAATTTTAAACGAAAAAATCATTTTCACAACAAAATCAAAAATTGACGTACAATAAATGCCAGTTTGATGTTAATATGTCAAAAGTTATTGTTATTTATGACAGGCTACGTTAATATTCAAGATATTTTGTGTGCATTTTTCAGAAAAACCGAATTATCTCCCAAACTATCAACTTTTAGGAAAAAACTTAAGAGGTAAAAAAGATGTGAAATGAGACACTGAATAGAATCTAGTAATACAATACAGGGGGTGCTATTTAAAAAAATCAAGTTATGGTCCTTTAAATTGTCCTAAAATGAATGTGTCACAGCAAGGAGATCCTACAATAAAAATGGACGATCTTGTCACCGAAAGACACCTCAAACAGTTGTTTACATATGGACTAAGTCCCAACTTGATATCCCAAAAACCAAGGGTACTGCGATTTTTTAATAAAGTAAAAGTTAAATAACTTCTGAACGGTTAAAGCAAATTAAAAAATCTAAACGGATTTTTTAAGCTTAAAGAAATACAAATTGAAATATGTTCAAATATACAGGGGGTGCCATTTAAAAAAACGATGTTATGGGCTACACTGTAAAAATGAAACACCCTGTATAGAACAAAATAATTTAAAAAAATGCACTTTGGCCTCCCATTTGCTGTGACATTTGACTCATTTCGATATCATTGACGGTGTAGGTGTAATGGAGCATGTCGATATCAGTGACTCACCCTGTATATATTCGAAACAAATTAATACGTAGCTGTAATAGTTGACATTTTTTTCCTAAATCCATGTTGAGTTGAATTTATAACATTTTTAGAATCAAAAACAGATAATATTTTATTGAGCATTATATTTTCAAAATTTTTTGAAAAACATGGTATTAAGCTGATGGGCCTATAGTTGTTTAATTGCTTGAGATTTTTTTTTAATGAGTGGTTTAATGACTGTGATTTTGAGACTTGTTGGAAAAACACCTGAACCTGAAAAGGAGACATTTTTTTATCCAAATATTTGATATATTATCATATCCTGAAGAATGTTTTGGTTTTAATTTTGTAATTGCGTTATGTACTTCTACAGTGGTTACAGGAAATAGTACAAATGAATCTGGAATTATTATACAAATGAAAAAGAGATTTAAAAGCGAGCTGAAACACTAAAATTGTGTGTCGGTCCGTTTTTTTTTAAATTAAGTACATTGGAATTGAATGTCTCGGTTTTGCCGCTGGCGATCGATGCTTTCAAGAGTTATCCTGTCCAAAGACTCGATAACGGGAGGTTGAAGTACTCTAATGTCGCGTGACAGTTTCAATTTTTAGGGTTAAAAACTTTATTCCGAACTGAGTGCTTCATCAACGCAATGGACTTTGTTCTAATATCGTCGTACGAACGAACCCTTCGGGGAGTTTACGACTCTTCTATTTTTATCTTTTTCATTTCAATTGCAACACTGGCGCGTTTTATCTAGTTTTGGACACAACTACTTCAAAATTTACTCTTTTAGTTTCTCAGTTTTTCGGTCTCTCAACTTCTTAATTTTTTAGTATTGCCTATATTTTTTAGTTTTTTAATCTGGCAATGTTTTAGCTGCTTTGAGCAGTTTTGTAATTTGTTAGTTTATTCTTTCAGTCCTTCAGTTTTTACTGTTTTCAATAAATTAGTTTTACAGTCTTACACTTAACTTGTGTCTTAGCCTTTTAATTTCTCACTGTCTTTCCAATTATGTAGCTGTTTCAGCCTTTCAGACTTTTCGGTTCTCAGTATTCCAGTTTCCTAGTTTCTCCGTATTCTGATTTTTCACTCTTTTAATTTCAGCATAAATATTTTAGTTTTTCAGTTTTTAATTTCTAAGCTTCTTAATATTTAACGTCTTAGTTCAGTTTTTTAATTTGTTTTGTGTTTAGTGACACAACGGTTTTAGAAATAAACTTGCAAAGACAAAAACCATTCTATATAGCTCGTAAGTGTCTAAATTTTCAGTTGCTAGGTTTTTCATTTTACAAGAAACTTAAGCTCTTATCAGAATGTCGGTTTTTTAGCGTGATTTTTAAATTCTACTCATTTTAGTTCTATGTTTTTAGTTTCAATCTCATAGTTCCTATCTTTCAGTTTCTAATAAAAAAAATTTCCTGAACCTAGGTAGGTCCAATTTCTCAACTTGGTAAGCTTTCAGTTAGTTAGTGTTGTAGTGTTTTTTGTCTCTCAATATCTTAGCTTTTCATTGTCTCGATTTCTCAAAATCCAAGTTAACGTATAAATTTCTCAGTGTCTTTTCACTTCAGCTGATATATTGCCAGTATTTCAGTCTTTCATATTATTCGGTTCTCAGTATTTCAGTTTTTCAGTCTTTTAGAATAGTATGCTCACTTTTTACTCTTTTAATTTCAGCAACAGTGTTTTAGTTTTTAGTCTTTCTCAACGTCTTAGTTGTCTTTCAATTTGTTTTTTTTTTAAATATTGAAGCAAAAAGTGACACAAGGGTTTCAGAAATAGACTTGCAAAGGAAAAAACTATTCCTTACAGCTCGTAAGTTTTCCAATTCTTTAGGTTTTCAGTGGTACTCATTTCAGTTTCAATCTCGTAGTTTCCCAGAGTGTTTCTATCTTTAAGTTTATCAGTTTTTCAGTGTTTCATATTTTCTAAGTTTTTTTTCATCTGTTTGTTAATGTAACTGTTTTTTCAATTTTTAGTTTATTAAAATTTCACAGTTTTTGATATTAAAAAAGTGAATCTTGAGGAAAAAAGAACTTGAGCCTTTTGTCCCACAAATGAGCTAAGTACAAGCGTCACTCCTCAAAAAAGCAAGTTTCTATATTATTTAAAAAAACGTGCTTAAAACTTAAAGCAGTGAGCTGTGTGCAAAAAATAGACTTTTGCTCAAAAATAATCAGATAAACATGTTATTACTGGTAATTCATTGTAGCCAACGGTTTTTTTTTGTGACAATCATTAATAAAAATATATAAAAAAATGTTTTTTAAAAAAAAGCTTTTATTTAAAAGATGCACTAAAAAGTAAGAAATAATGTGTTTCAATCACAGGAGAATATTTTTTCTTACAGGTTGAAATTCTAAAATTTATAATAGCTTTGGGAGTTGTCAACTGAACAAAGTAATTCTGTAATGCCGTAGTTTTACCAACATACCGTCTATGTCGGTATAAGTTACGGTATGTACAAATCGAGAACCCCTTTGTAAACATAACCTAAAATTTTAAAACCCCATTTAACCCCTTTAGGGGGTACTTAACTATATAGAATTGCATTGTCACGCAGATTACGTAAGCATGTTAAATTTCATTTCATTACGACTACAGGAACCTTCTGAAATTTACAAATCGAGAACCCCATTGTAAACATAACCTAAAACTTCAAAACCCCATTTAACCCCTTTAGGGGGTATTTAACTACATAGGATTGCATTGTCACGCAGATTAAGTAAGCATGCAAAATTTCAATTCAGTGGGACAACGGGAACCCTTTCAAATTTGGCTCCGAAAAAATAACCGACAGACAGATAACATTGTGAGCTAAATAAAAGCTTTTAAAAATTACCTATAAGTGAAGCTACATCTATACTCGTTTTCGATATTATTAATATTATTATTACATATTATTATTAATATGTTTTCTAACTAGAAGTGATAAAGTTACGTTTACGTTTGATTGTCAAAACTCTCAAAACGTCAAACAAAATTTGAGGTTACTCTAGAAAAGGCGGTGTCACAGTGCTTGAATAACACTAAAACCTTATAAAACGCTTTGATTTTTAAATTGAATAATCCACTACAATAACATACAACACAAAAGTAACAAATCTTTTGTCAGTTTTACCACATCTAGTTGGAAAACAAATACCAACTGTTAATACATCAATGTATTTCCACGGCCTATTGGGATGTCATTTAATTTGAAAAAGAGTATATCGTTTGTCTTTAGATTATTTTATACTGTGATTTGATTAGGAATTTACTTGAGGGCACATTTATACCTACAAGATAACACAATTGAATTTTTTTTCTTGGCTGTTTCAAAAATTGCAACTATTTTGAATAAAGGGTTAGGTAAACAGTCTAGGTTACGTTCTTGTGCAAAGTTAATTTTAACGTCCCATGTCCTGAAATGGCTCAAGGCCACGCTGAAACGGCCGCAACTGAAGCAATTTGCTTGGAAGACAAGCATTGACAGCGGTTGACCTGTAAGTTCGAGTGGTCCGAGTTGCAAGCGACAAGAAGGGGCCATGAATACTGATGCGGTTCCGGTTCAGTTACCCCTCATCATGTCTGCCCACTTCCGATTTGTAACTTTCCGGAAGCGCTGACGTATTGACGAAAATTTATCGTATATATACAGAGTGATTCTTTTAAGGCCCAACATTAGAAACTTTTTAACTTCTAATGCAGCTAGAAATTTAAAATTTTGTATACAACTCAAGTCGACCATTTTCAACTAAATTATTTCCAAAATGGTTGAGTTTCCGCAACTAATAGAAATTGGCGCCAAGTTTGAAATTTTTAATAGTAACCGCACATTTTTATTGTATTTTTGTATTCACCTTCTTAAACTGAGTAAAATTTACCCAAAGTGTTGGTACTCTTCTGTCATAGTTTTTGACATATATCAATTTTTTTAAATTTTCATTTCCAAGACTTTATTTAAATTATCACAGTTCTTGAACCCTTTGCAATAAGTGTATATTTTTTATGCCGCCCCTGACTATCATATTTCTTAAAAAAAATTGGTTAATTCAGAAATCAAGGAAAAATTTACAAACCTTGAAAAAAAACAATTTTTATTGATGGGAGGACATTTTTTGTCGTACCTAGTTTAGAAATTTGTAGTACTTCTTGACCCATTTTTAATACCAATTACCCCTCAAAATTTTAAATGTTACACTCCTATTGTGACACCTTAAAGCAACTGCTAAACTGCTCAATAAATGTTACAACAGATCAAACAAATTCTATCAATTTTCCAGAATGGTGTCTGGTAAAAATAAATCAGTAAATATGTATCTGCTTTTAACTTGATTCTTTTTATCAATTGATTTTCTCTAAAATTACAATAATATTCTTAACTCTTTAACAGTTTATTTGAATGAAATAGCAAATCCAGTTCTAGCATAAGTTTTCTAAAAGTGCAAGAAAGATCTGAAAATTTAATTAAAAAACTTGAAATAGCTCTTTGTAATGTCACTATATCTTATCTCCTTTATTTTGTAAATATTATTAAAGAAAATCAGCGTGTATTTATTTAAAACTTTTAGTTTTTCAAAAAACGTAGGCATTTTTATGACTTTTTTCCTATAATATTACGTTGTCGCTGACTTTTTTCAAAGACATTTTCCTGTATTATGTATACTATTCAAGCTTTTTCTACCATTATTCATCGAGAAATTTCTGTATTAATATGAATTGAAACTATAAAAACTTCCTAAAACTCATTAATCAAACAATTACTTACGAAGTAAAAAAATACGACAAATATTAAAAATCTGATCAATTAACTTAAACAAATGCAAACCATCTATTTACTAGGTATTTTTTTTAATCCAAATAAACAAATTTTTGCCGCCCCTAAAATTCTGGGCTATAGCCCATTTAGCCCATACAGGGTCGCTAAAAAGGATGGATACAGTTAAATATTTTAAAAACTATTCATCAAAACTTATTGAAACGATATATAAATTCTATCGTTTTAAATGTTTATTAAATTCCTATCTTCTTTTGTTCTGAGGATACCAGGCTAACTTGATTTTTTTTAAATAGCAAGAAGGGTGAAATTTTATATTTCTAAAAAGAGCATTTTTTTTGTCTTTTAATGAAAAGATAGGTGGGAATATATTACATCACTAAATTCAGAAAAAAATGCTCTTTTAAAAATTATTAATTTTAACCCTTTGTGCCATTTAAAAAAAATCAAATTAGCTTTGTATTTTCGAAACAAATGATGGTTGAAAATTAAAAGAAATTCAAATGATGGAATATATACGCATTTAACTGTACCCCAAGTTTGAAGGTGCTCTTTTAAACCGTTCTGAAAATATTTAGCTGTATCCATACTTTTTAGCGACCCTCTATGTAAATATGCCACTGACTAAAACTATAATATTTAATTTCGGCTTATTATAACTTGTGAATTACGTAATTAAATAAGTCAGTCAGTTTATCATAGATTTTTGAACCTCTTGAATGAAGAACTGAACATTTTTACAATGTGTTCAAAAATGGTTGTTCATCAAGTCACCTATGAAATTTAAACGTAATGTGCCGCTTAATTTAAATTGTAAATGCCTTCAAAGTGACAGATCTGTCAAAATAATGCAAAAAGGCATCGAATCCAGAAATGGAAGAATACACAACAACAAATGAATGAATGAACAACATTTTCGAACACATTGTATTAATTAGTAGCACACATTTGCGATTATTTCAAAAACTGAAAGAGATAGATATAGAGGAAGTATTCATACAAATTTATGTTCTTTTCTTTTGATTGCCATAAAAAAACAGGGACATTTCAGTTGAAAAAACAATGTAATAATCATTTTTTGATTATCATTTTCAAAAAATCATAGTAGCTTTGCAATTTATGACAACTAACAATCCAGAAACATGTAGAAAATTTTTCAAACCTTTGGTTATCAAATGCAAAAAAATTCACTTATTTTAAAGGGTTCAAGAGCTGTGATATTTCAATAAACCTCTGCGAGGAAAAATTTGCTTAAAAAAATGACATACGTCAAAAACTATGACAGATAAGTAGTATATTTTACTCAGTTTCAAACGGCGAATCCAAAAATGCAATAAAAATATGTTGTTATACAGGGCTTTCATTTCAAAAGGAGTCAGTCTCAATAACTTTTGACATTGAGCAAATCTGTTTTCAAGCAAAAACAGGTCAATTAAGATCGCAAGGGGGAAGTTCAAAACCAACATTTGTTACATTTTAGGTTTCATCCCTTAATCGCTAGCTACCCCTACTTTAAAATTTTAAATGGCACCCCCTACTTTTTCAAACTTTTTCGGAAAGGGAAAAAATTTGCGTATCTAACTGTCAAAGAAAAATTTTTTTTGTTGATTTGTTTTTTAGTTAAGGGTGGATTTATTTTTGAAATTTTTAATCCTAGTAGCCTTTGATTTGAAGCCAATTTAATTTAAATAAAAAAATTGTCGATTAAAGATGCAATGAGAGAGTTTAAAATTAACATTAGTTACATTTTAGGTTTCATCCCTTAGTCGCTAGCCACCCCTAATTTAAAATTTTAAATGGCACCTCCTACTTTTTGGAACATTTTCGGAAAGGTAACAAATTAGCGTATCTAACTATTAAAAAAATATTTTTCTATACGTTTTTTAGTTAGGGGTGGTTTTATATTTGAAATTTTTAGTTATAGTGGCTTTTGATTAGAAGCCAATTTTATTTAAATAAAAAGTAGGTTTGTTGTTTTGGATTGCACTGGGAGCGCTCTAAACCAACATAAAATACGTTTTAAGTTCCATCCCTTAGTCGCTAACCACCCTTACTTTAAAATTTGTAATAGCACCCCCAACATTTTGAAACATTTTATGTTGATTTTGAACTCAAAAACGAATCAAAAAAAATGTCTGTTTTTACAGTTAGATAAGCTTTTTATCCCCTTTCCAAAAATATTTAAAAAGTTGGGGGTGCTATTTCAAATTCTAAAGTAAGGATGATTTGAAATTTGGGGATGAAATGTAAAATGTACTTTATCTTTGAATTGTACCTCTTATTGACAAATTTCTTATTTAAATGAAATTGTCTTCAAATCAAAGGCTACTAGGACTATAAATTTCAAAAATAAAACCGCCCCTAATTAAAAATCGAATCAATAAAATTTTTTTTGACAGTACGAAAAACTCATTTGTTCCCTTTCCGAAAATGTTTCAAAAAAATAGGGGGTGCTATTTAAAATTTTAAAGTAGGGGTGGCTAGCGACTAGGGGATGAAGCCTAAAATGAAAGTAATGTTAGTATTAACTCTCTCATCGCATCTATAATCGACAATTTTTTACTAGGATTAAAAATTTCAAAAATAAATCCACCCTTAACTAAAAAACGAATCAACAAAAAAATTTTTTTCTTTGACAGTTAGATACGCAATTTTTTTCTCTTTCCGAAAATTTTAAAATAGGGGTAGCTAGCCATTAAAATGTAACAAATGTTGGTTTTGAACTTCCCCCTCGCGATCCTAATCGACCTGTTTTTGCTCAAAAATAGATTTGCTCAATGTCAAAAGTTATTGAGACTGGCTCCTTTTGAAATGAAAGCACTGTATAAAATTTCAAAATTGGCGCCAATTTTCCTTCGTTCCGGAAGTTGAACTCAAAATGGTCAATTTGGATGGTATACAAAATTCCAAAGCTCTGGTTAATTATTTAGAAGTTAAAAAGTCTCTAATGTAGGCCCTAAAAGAATCAGCCTGAGAAAAAATCGCGTATGAAACGCAGGTTGATCCAATTAAGTGCTTGGAATTTCATTATGGCATACCTGGCTTCCGCCTACTCCATTTCTCCCGGTAATAAATTATAAAATCCGACTGAAACAAATAATATTTTCCAATACGTAAAATGCTAATGCCGTTTCCAGTGAAACGCATCTGTTGAGGAGGGCGAACGTGTGCAGATTGCCAAGATGATTACAATTAGGTTTTGTTCATCGTTCAGGGCCGGCTTTAGGGGATCACTATCTCATACTGACTCGATATAAATTTATGAAACATTGCGGGATTTTCTCCCGGGTCACGACTCCTTCCTTAACACCCAAACATGTTTACATTATTGTCGCCTCTAATCCCCCCCAAAAAAATCTTATACACAGCGCGTAATCCTTGCAGGATTACGAGAATCCTTAAAGCGAATCAGAAAATAATTAGTGTGACGGGACAAGCATCTGAGCTTCTCTGTAATTTTTCTTTTTTACGAATAGATGGGATTATAATACACTTTGAAAACTCCCGACAATTTATCATCTCGCGAAATGTTAAAGTTTTGTTATTCGAGCCACGTTGAAAAGCCATTAACTCGTTCTGCTTGTAAGGTGAGGGAGTTAGTTACCTTTCATTATCTTACATATTTCGCGGGATTACCTCCGAGATGGAGCCGAGATGTTAATTTCCAATATCTTTGTGTCTAACGGCGATTAACACAAGACGTGGAACAATAAAAGGCTCTATTGTTACTACTTCAAAGGCGAGAGGAGGCTCAACGATACATTCAGTGGGAATTTTCACCAACATATCGCGCTGTCAGTAAATTCTAAATGTATTGTAAACTTCACTCAATTTTTAGTTTTTGTGTTATGTTTCTCAAACTAAAAGTTTTTCGCATAGGAACTCAGAACTTTTTGGTTTCAAATAAACGTTTGATGTGAAGGGATTTTAAACTTTGTTTTTGTTAAAAAAACTAGAAGACGTTGGAAAATGTGAGAATCTCAAAGATTGAAACACTGAGAAATTAAAGAGTCTATTGAACTAAAAATTGGAACAAGAACTGACCTTCTAAAACTGAGAAACTTAAAATACTGAAAAAATAACAAAAACTTTGAAAAACTAAAAAACCAAGACACCAGTTTTTCAGTTTCTTATAGCTTATTAGTGTTCCAAATTTAATCACAGTTTCTCAGTTTTGCTTTTAGCTTAATTTGTTATTTTTTTCACTTTTAAGTTTTATATAGTTTTTTACTTTTTTAGTCTATAGTTTCCAAGTATTCCATATTTTCAGCTTTTTAGTTTCTTAGTGTTTTATACTCTTAGTTTTTCAGTTAGTGATTTCTTTCACTTTTCAGTTTTTTAGCTTTCATTGCTTCAGTTTTACAGTCATTCAGTCTTCCAAATTTTCAATCAATTTAAGTTTCTCATTAAACTAGTTTTTCAGATGCTCTTAACTACAGTTTCTTAATAATTTTCAGCTTTTAGTTTCTTCGTTCAGCTTTTTTTTATTTTTTTTTAGTGACTTTAAGTCTCTCAGTGTTGGTAGTTTTCAGCATTTCAATCTATAACTTTCTCGGTGTTTGAGTCTAAGTATTTCAGCTTTTCGGTTTTTAAGTTTTTCAGTTAGTTATTTTTTTCACTTTTCATTTTTTTAGTTTTTTATTGGTTCAAGTTTTAGGTTCTCAGTGTTCCATGTTTTCAATTTCTCAATCTCTCGGTTGTTCAGTCTTTGGTTTTTCAGTTCAGAATTTAAAAACATTAAAAAAACAAGAACTGAAAAGTTGAAACACTGAGAAACTAAACAAATTAGACTCGTAAAAGTGTAAATAAAATACTAACAAATTGAAAAACTGAGCCAAGAAGTTAAGACACTGAGAGACAAAAAAGCTAAAGATCTGAAATGCTAAAATATTGAAAAATTAAGAAAATGGAATATTGAAAAACTAGAACACTGAAAGAGTCTAAAATTGATGTATTGAAGTTTCTCAACACATTAAAGCAGTGAACAACCAGGAAGCTGAAAGTCTGAAACAATAAGAAACTAAAAAACAAATATTAAAAAACTGCTCTAAGTAGCTAAGTCATCAAGAGATCATAAATGTACTTAACTTAGAAACTAAAAACTAAAATACCTACAAGGACCGATAAACTGAGAAACCAAGAAACTGAAAGCTCAAATATTGAGACTGAAAAAAGTCTGGAACAACTAAGAAATTAAAAAGTAAAACATTAAAAGAGTCAAAATCTAAAAAACTTAATAACTGAAAGCTTATGACTGAAACACTGAGAAACTGAAATTGAGAAATGAAATTTAATATACTGAAAACCTAGAAAACTTAAAGTCTAAAAATTGGAACGATGCAAAACTAAAATACAGAAACACTAAGAAATAAAAAAACTAAGAACTAAAATGTGGAACAATGGCTATATTGAAAAATGATTTCTAAGGTAGTGGAAATTAAAATCGATGAATTGAGAAACTTAAAAAGTGTAAAACTAAAAAATATACACCTAAACAAAAACGTAAAACTTAACAAACTAAACATTAAGAACCTAGAAGACATTGGAAAATCTGAGAATCTAAAGGATTGAAAAACTGAGAAATTAAAGAGTCTATAAAACTAAAAATTGGAACAAGAATTGACCTTCTAAAACACAGAAAAAACACAAACTGAGAAACTTAAAATACTGAAAAAATAACAAAAACTTTGAAAAACTAAAAAACCAAGACACCGGTTTTTCAGTTTCTTATAGCTTATTAGTGTTCCAAATTTAATCACAGTTTCTCAGTTTTTCTTTTAGCTTAATTTGTTACTTTTTTCACTTTTAAGTTTTATATAGTTTTTTATTTTTTAGTCTATAGTTTCCAAGTATTCCATATTTTCAGCTTTTTAGTTTCTTAGTGTTTTATACTCTTAGTTTTTCAGTTAGTGATTTCTTTCACTTTTCAGTTTTTTAGCTTTCATTGCTTCAGTTTTACAGTCATTCAGTCTTCCAAATTTTCAATCAATTTAAGTTTCTCATTAAACTAGTTTTTCAGATGCTCTTAACTACAGTTTCTTAATAATTTTCAGCTTTTAGTTTCTTCGTTCAGCTTTTTTTTATTTTTTTTTAGTGACTTTAAGTCTCTCAGTGTTGGTAGTTTTCAGCATTTCAATCTATAACTTTCTCGGTGTTTGAGTCTAAGTATTTCAGCTTTTCGGTTTTTAAGTTTTTCAGTTAGTTATTTTTTTCACTTTTCATTTTTTTAGTTTTTTATTGGTTCAAGTTTTAGGTTCTCAGTGTTCCATGTTTTCAATTTCTCAATCTCTCGGTTGTTCAGTCTTTGGTTTTTCAGTTCAGAATTTAAAAACATTAAAAAAACAAGAACTGAAAAGTTGAAACACTGAGAAACTAAACAAATTAGACTCGTAAAAGTGTAAATAAAATACTAACAAATTGAAAAACTGAGCCAAGAAGTTAAGACACTGAGAGACAAAAAAGCTAAAGATCTGAAATGCTAAAATATTGAAAAATTAAGAAAATGGAATATTGAAAAACTAGAACACTGAAAGAGTCTAAAATTGATGTATTGAAGTTTCTCAACACATTAAAGCAGTGAACAACCAGGAAGCTGAAAGTCTGAAACAATAAGAAACTAAAAAACAAATATTAAAAAACTGCTCTAAGTAGCTAAGTCATCAAGAGATCATAAATGTACTTAACTTAGAAACTAAAAACTAAAATACCTACAAGGACCGATAAACTGAGAAACCAAGAAACTGAAAGCTCAAATATTGAGACTGAAAAAAGACTGGAACAACTAAGAAATTAAAAAGTAAAACATTAAAAGAGTCAAAATCTAAAAAACTTAATAACTGAAAGCTTATGACTGAAACACTGAGAAACTGAAATTGAGAAATGAAATTTAATATACTGAAAACCTAGAAAACTTAGAGTCTAAAAATTGGAACGATGCAAAACTAAAATACAGAAACACTAAGAAATAAAAAAATAGAACTAAAATGTGGAACAATGGCTAAATTGAAAAATGATTTCTAAGGTAGTGGAAATTAAAATCGATGAATTGAGAAACTTAAAAAGTGTAAAACTAAAAAATATACACCTAAACAAAAACGTAAAACTTAACAAACTAAACATTAAGAACCTAGAAGACGTTGGAAAATCTGAGAATCTGAAAGATTGAAAAACTGAGAAATTAATGAGTCTATAAAACTAAAAATTGGAACAAGAATTGACCTTCTAAAACACAGAAAAAACACAAACTGAGAAACTTAAAATACTGAAAAAATAACAAAAACTTTGAAAAACTAAAAAACCAAGACACCGGTTTTTCAGTTTCTTATAGCTTATTAGTGTTCCAAATTTAATCACAGTTTGTCAGTTTTTCTTTTAGCTTAATTTGTTACTTTTTTCACTTTTAAGTTTTATATAGTTTTTTATTTTTTAGTCTATAGTTTCCAGGTATTCCAATTTTTCAGCTTTTTAGTTTCTTAGTGTTTTATACTCTTAGTTTTTCAGTTAGTGATTTCTTTCACATTTCAGTTTTTTAGCTTTCATTGCTTCAGTTTTACAGTCATTCAGTCTTCCAAATTTTCAGTCAATTTAAGTTTCTCATTAAACTAGTTTTTCAGATGCTCTTAACTACAGTTTCTTAATAATTTTCAGCTTTTAGTTTCTTCGTTCAGCTTTTTTTTATTTTTTTTAGTCACTTTAAGTCTCTCAGTGTTGGTAGTTTTCAGCATTTCAATCTATAACTTTCTCGGTGTTTGAGTCTAAGTATTTCAGCTTTTCGGTTTTTAAGTTTTTCAGTTAGTTATTTTTTTCACTTTTTATTTTTTTAGTCTTTTATTGGTTCAATTTTTAGGTTCTCAGTGTTCCATCTTTTCAATTTCTCAATCTCTCGGTTGTTCAGTCTTTGGTTTTTCAGTTCAGAATTTAAAAACATTAAAAAAACAAGAACTGAAAAGTTGAAACACTGAGAAACTAAACAAATTAGACTCGTAAAAGTGTAAATAAAATACTAACAAATTGAAAAACTGAGCCAAGAAGTTAAGACACTGAGAGACTAAAAAGCAAAAGATCTGAAATGCTAAAATATTGAACAATTAAGAAATTGGAATAATGAAAAACTAAAACACTGAAAGAGTCTAAAATTGATGTATTGAACTTTCTCAACAAATTAAAGCAGTGAACAACTAGGAAGCTGAAAGTCTGAAACAATAAGAAATTAAAAAACAAATATTAAAAAACTGCACTAAGTAGCTAAGTCATCAAGACATCAAAAATGTACTTAACTTAGAAACTAAAAACTAAAATACCTACAAGGACCGAAAAACTGAGAAACCAAGAAACTGAAGGCTCAAATACTGAGACTGAAAAAAGACTGGAACCACTAAGAAATTGAAAAGTAAAACACTAAGAGAGTCAAAATCTAAAAAACTTAGGAATTGAAAGCTTATGACTGAAACACTGTGAAACTGAAATTGAGGAATGAAATTTGATATACTGAGAGCTTAGGAAATTGAGAGACTAAAAACTGGAACGGTGCAAAACTAAAATACAGAAACACTAAGAAATAAAAAAACTAAGAACTAAAATGTGGAACAATGGCTATATTGAAAAATGATTTCTAAGGTAGTGGAAATTAAAATCGATGAATTGAGAAACTTAAAAAGTGTAAAACTAAAAAATATACACCTAAACAAAAACGTAAAACTTAACAAATTAAACATTAAGAAACTAGAAGACGCTGGAAAATCTGAGAATCTAAAAGATTGAAAAACTGAGAAATTAATGAGTCTATAAAACTAAAAATTGGAACAAGAATTGACCTTCTAAAACACAGAAAAAACACAAACTGAGAAACTTAAAATACTGAAAGAATAACAAAAAACTTTGAAAAACTAAAAAACCAAGACACCGGTTTTTTAGTTTCTTATAGCTTATTAGTGTTCCAAATTTAATTACATTTTCTCAATTTTTCCTTTAGCTTAATTTGTTTCTTTTTTCACTTTTAAGTTTTATATACTTTTTTACTTTTTAGTCCATAGTTTCCAAGTATTCCAATTTTTCAGCTTTTTAGTTCCTTAGTCTTTTGTACTTTTAGTGATTTCTTTCACTTTTCAATTTTTTAGGCTCTCATTGTTTCAGTTTTTCAGTCATCCAGTCTTCCAAATTTCCAGTCACTCAATTATTTGGTTTTTCAGCTTTCAGTTCTTCCAGTTTGGTCCTTCTACCGTCTTCTGAATTAAAAAATCTTAACCTATCAGTCATATAGTTTTAAGTTTCAGCTTTTCAGTTTTAAGTTTTTTACTGTTTCAGTCCTTAAGTTTCTTATTAAACCAGTTTTTCAGATTGTCCAAGTTTTGCGCTCTTAACTACACTAATTAATTAATTTTCAAATTTTAGTTTCCTCGTTCATCTTTTTTAGTTTTTTTTTTATTCTTTTAGTCTCTTAGTCCCTCATTGTTGTTAGTTTTCAGCTCGGTGTTTGAGTGCAAATATTTCAGTTTTTCAGTTAGTTATTTTTTTCACTTTTCATTTTTTAGTCATCCATTGGTTCAATTTTTAGGTTCCCAGTGTTCCAAGTTTTCAGTTTCTCAATCTTTTGGTTGTTCAGTCTTCGGTTTTTCAGTACTGAATTTAAAATCTTAACCTTTCAATGATAGTTTTTGAGTTTTTTACTGTTTCAGCCTTTCAAGTTTTACTTTTTCACTGTTTCAATCCTTCGGTTTCTCATTGTACTAGTTTTTCAGTTTCTTGGCTTGTCACTGTTCCAAATTTCAGCCTTTTAATTACAATTTCTTAATATTTAACCAAAACTTAGATCAGTTTTTAAGTTTGTTAATTTTTTCATGTTTTAGTTTTTTATAGTTTTTTAATTCTTCATTCTACTAATAGTTTTCAACTATTCCAATTTTTCTTAGTTTTTCAATGTTGTCAGTTTTTAGTCCCACAATCTATTAGTCTATTACTTTCTCAGTGTTTGGATTTCAGTTTTTCAGTTTATTACATTATTTTCTTTTTAGTTTTTTAGTCTCTCATTGCTCTAGTTTTTCATCCATCCAATTTCTTACGTTCTCAGTCAATTTCCATGTTTTTCAGTCTTTGGTTTTTCTTCCGAGTTCTGAATTTAAAAATCTTTTTATTATTTCTCATTGAACCAGTTTTCCAGTTTTTCAGCTTGTCAAATTTCAAACTCTTAATTTTTCAGCTTTCAGTTCCCCGGTTTTTCAGCTATTGAGTTTCTCGAATTGTCACTCAATTTATAACTCCTTCGGTGTTTGAGTCTCAGTATCTCAGATGAGTTTTTCAGTGTCGTTACAAGCCTGAATTTTTTTCATGACAATATCTTTCTTTCGTTTTTTAATACCAGTCCTGTCAACAGAAACACCGAAACAATTTCAACCCATCTGAGTACATAATAGACAGGAAATTAAAACTGAATTCGGTAGTAATTTTCCCGTCGATTGGCTCAATATTGACAAATCCATATACAGTGTGTCTTTGTGTATCAGTCGTTTAGTGATTGCATTTTGACGTTTCAAAGACTAGAGTCTCAGTTTTCATCACTTGTCCCTGTATTGCGGTGCAATATCCGGATAAACTTCCCCAATAATGTGCATGTCTGTCGTTGACAAGTTGGATATTGAAACCAACCATCACACTAGAATGCTTGCATAATTGAAATCTTGGAATTTATTTTTTCGTTTCGAATAAATTGACAAATCCGTCCGAAAGATTTAATGTCGAGATGAGGGAATTAAGGGCGTTCCACACGTACTTTGTCCGTATAAAATGAGAGCCAAGAACCGAGTCCACTTCCATAGGCTTTCTTCCGTTAATGCAGTACTCGTGTAGGGATGTTAAAATCGCCTTTGGGCCGTCACAGGACGACTCTGTTACACTTCACACGTACCTAAAACCTTTTTATGTATAACCGCCACCATTTCTAAAGCTTCCTCCGACTATTCAAGTGTTTATCTTGGGGGATTTTTTCCGAATTCCGAACGCGTTTTAATACAGTTTAAGAACAACTTAAACCGAATGGAAAAATAAATTGCCAGGTAAAGCCATCCGAACTTGATATTTTCATTTACAAGCCATTAACTTAACTTTTAACGCCCCTAATTACTCGACCTTGACAAGTTAAGCACGTTTTTAGGTCGCAAAAATCCATCGGCAACTTTACGAACAGCTGGCCGTGTTATTTTTGGCTAATTTATAAAATGTCGTCGTGTTGTAAGTTTAATTATACGCATCATTAATTACTTCATTAATTAATTTAGGCGCGGAAATTTACTCCCTTCTCTCTGCTTGTTTGAACTTTAAATCGCTTGATATTTAAAAGACGCCAATAAATAAATAGAGGCATTAATTTTCGAAATGGCGCGATAATAACCTTTGACGCCCTTCACTAGTGCTTAAGAATCAAAAACGTTGCAGTAAAGTTTGATTTTATTTCGTTTTTTAACTAGTTTATCCACTTTTTAGTTTCCGAATTTCTACGTTATTGTTTATTGTTTATTAATTGTTTAATTAACTACTGCAAATATTAGTTTTTCAATTTCCGTATTATGTAATTTTGACGCATTAAAATAGCTATTATAGTTTCAGTTTACATCTCATGTTGGTTTCCCTACGTTCCTGTCTCCCAGTGTTTTAGTCTTTGAGTTTTTGTTCATAATTTTTTTAGTGTTTCAACTTTTCAGTTCTCAAATTTCTCAGTTTCTCAATTTTTTTCTTCTTTTCTCTCGATTTTTCCAGTATCTTCAGTGTCTTTTTTAATATTTCTGTGTTCCATATTCCAGGCTTTCAAGTTTCAGTATCCAGTTTTTCAGATTCTAAGTTTCAGTTTACATCTAATGTTAGTTTCTCTACCTTACTGTCTCCCAGTGTCTTAGTCTTTCAGTTCTTGTTCATAATTTTTTAGTGTTTCATTTTTTCAGTTCTCAAATTTCTCAGTTTCTCGATTTTTTCTTCTTTTCTCTCGATTTTTTCAGTATCTTTAGTGTCTTTTTTAATATTTCTGTGTTCCATATTCCAGGCTTTCAAGTTTCAGTATCCAGTTTTTCAGATTCTAAGTTTCAGTTTACATCTCATGTTAGTTTCTCTACCTTACTGTCTCCCAGTGTCTTAGTCTTTCAGTTCTTGTTCATAATTTTTTAGTGTTTCATTTTTTCAGTTCTCAAATTTCTCAATTTCTCAATTTTTTTCTTCTTTTCTCTCGATTTTTTCAGTATCTTCAGTGTCTTTTTTAATATTTCAATGTTCCATATTCCAGGCATTCAAGTTTCGGTATCCATTTTTTCAGATCCTAAGTTTCAGTTTACGTTTCTCTACGTTACTGTCTCCCAGTGTCTTAGTCTTTCAGTTTTTGTTCATAATTTTTTAGTGTTTCAACTTCTCAGTTCTCAAATTTCTCAGTTTCTCGATTTTTTTCTTCTTTTCTCTCGATTTTTTCAGTATCTTCAGTGTCTTTTTTAATATTTCAGTGTTCCATATTCCAGGCATTCAAGTTTCAGTATCCAGTTTTTCAGATTCTAAGTTTCAGTTTACATCTCATGTTAGTTTTTCTACCTTACTGTCTCCCAGTGTCTTAGTCTTTCAGTTTTTGTTCATAATTTTTTAGTGTTTCATTTTTTCAGTTCTCAAATTTCTCAGCTTCTCAATTTTTTTCTTCTTTTCTCTCGATTTTTTCAGTATCTTCAGTGTCTTTTTTAATATTTCAATGATCCATATTCCAGGCATTCATGTTTCAGTATCCAGTTTTTCAGATTCTAAGGTTCTGTCTCTCAATTTTTTCTATATCTTAGTTTTGTAATTTTAGATTATTCTCTTAGTTTCGCCAACTTTCAGTATTAATATTTTAATATTTCAGCTTTTCAGTTCTACTTTTTAATTTCTGAGATTTTTATTGCTTTTGACTTTGATTTTATCGTTCGGTTTCCCATTGTTTCAAACTCTTAGCTTTATAGTTTTTCACTCTCACTATTTCAGCTTTTCAGGTCGATAGCTTTTTGTCTCTCAGTGTACTTGAGTTTTGTAATTTGTTACTTTTTTACTTTTCACTTTTATAATTTCTCTAGATTCTCAGTATTTCAGCTTTTCTTATTTTTTATTGTTTTATTGCTTGAATTTCACTGTACTACTAGCAGTCTTTTAGTGCCTTTAGTTTTTAGTTTCTAGGTTTTTTAGTGTTTCAGCTTTTCAGTGCCTAAATTAGATTTTTAATTTCGTATTTAACTGAAAAACTAAAAACTGAAAAGTTGAAATACTGAAACTCAAATACTGAAAAAGTAATAGGTTGTGAGATTAAAAAACTATAACATTTAGGAACTAATAACAGTATAAAAGTCTGAAAAACTAAAGAACTGAAAAATTAAAATACTTAGAAACCACAGGCCCCAGAAGTAAAAAATTATACAATTACAAAGTGGAAAAACTTACAAATTATAAAACTTGTTTAAAGAAAACTGATCCCAGAGACCCAAAAACCGAAAAACTGATGAGGAACTAAAAACTTGAATAATTGAGACACTGCACTTAAAAATCTGAAATTTGAAATACTGACAAGCTAAAAAACTGAAGAACTAGTTTAATAATTAGAAACTTAAGAACCAAAACAACAAAAAACTATAAGATCTGAAAGACTGAAACACAAAGAAACTTAAACACTTCCAGGACACAGCGAAATTACGATACTGAAAGAGTGAAGGCTGAAAAACCAGGACATTTAGAAACTCAAAAACTTAAAAACCAGGAAACTGAATGACTGAAAAATTGGAGTACTGAAAAGTGAGAAAGCTAAGAAGCTAAGAACTAAAATACTAAGACACTTTAAAACTGAAAAGTTAAAATACGAAAACTCGAATGTCGAAAAAGATCGTGGGACTGAAAAGCTGAAAATCGAGAAACTGCAAAAAATTATAAGATATGATAGGCTGAGACACTGAAAAACTCAAACACCATAGAACTAGAAGGTGAAGTACTAGCAAACTGAATAATTGTTCCCATTAAAATACTAATCAACTTAGAGTAGACAAAATATCTGTTTTTTTTTAGAAAAGAATTATTTATCGCGATTCTCGTTTTGAACACGATTTTTTAATTCAGGACACAGCGAAAATACTGAACTGAAAGAGTGAAGGCTGAAAAACCAGAACTGAAACTGAAAGTCTGAAAAACTATGAAACTGAATAACTAAAAAATTGGAGCACTGAAAAACTAAAAAACTGAAAAGTGAAAAAAACAAATACTGAGAAACTCAAAACCTGCAAATTTAAAATATTGAAACTGAAATTTGAAACACTGAGAAAGTAAAAAACTATTGAACTAAAAAGTGAAAAGCTAACAAATGAAAACTGAAACAGTATAAAACTACGAACCGAAATGCTAAAGCATCACTGAGAAAAAAATTATAAAGCCAAAAATTTGAAAAATAATAAATTAATAAACTGATCCAAATAATTTAAAAGACTCAAAAGCTAAGAACTTGAACAGTAAAAAACTAAGAATTGATATACTGAAACACTAAGACTATTTTAAGCTGAAAAGAAAAAATATAACAAACTGAAAAACTAGAAAAAAAAACGAATAAAATTTCATAACGATAGCTAAAATATCCGTACGAAACTGGAAGTCTGAAAGCTAATTAACCTAAGAAATTGAAAAACTGAATAACTGAGAAAAAGTAAAATGGATTGGGAGACTTAAACGCTAAAAACTTAGGAATTGAACAAATATTGACAATGAAACAATGAGAAACTGAAACTGAAAGCCTAAAATACTAAGAAACTAAAATACTGGAATTGAAAGCAATTTTTTTGCTGAAACAAACTTGAAGGTGAAAAACCAAGGAAGGAAACTGAAAACTTTGAATACTGACTGGGAAAATAAAAAACAGTGTTAAACTGAGAAAAAAAAAAACTAAAAAATAAAAAATCGTATTGTTATACGAAATATTTAAATAAATGATCGAAAAATCTGTCCCTTGTGAGAAAAAACTTGTCAGATATATTTATTGCGTTTCTCTCTTTGAGCCCGATTCTTCAATTCCATTCTCGAGGTGACGTTTCGTCCTAAATTCTCGCTCGATCAAAGTAAAAGAGTTTATAGTTATGTAAGGAATTTCCCGGTGTTGTTTCTCTTCGAAAAATAAACACATCGTAGAAATCGCTTGGGAATTATGAAACTGCGGAAAAATACTCTGCAATCGAGCGGATTTATCGTCTAAACAGTGGTGCAGAAGTGTTAAAACTCATCGGAGAGTGCAAGGAACCGGCACGGAAACGCTTCTGGATTATTTATTTTCATAAATTTGCAAACCTGTCTAAGCCGATACACGAGACAGCTATCAACATAAATATTAAACTTATTTGAGCCAACAAAGTTCACGAGATTGCGTTAACGTCAAGATCCGAAATCCATTAAAATTATAGATAGATACACATGAAATCGTCACACAGTCAAACAATAATTGAGACTACAACACCTGGCAGTGATTCAATTTTGCATCAGTGAGGGCAAATGCAATGGAATGCATTTATGTCATCTCTTGCATTAAAATAGACACCGTGATGTTAAATATAAACACAACTATGAATAAACAACTCGGCTATAATTTATTCTTGCACCATCTTTAGCCCATTATTTACGATGATTTTATTCCAAAGAGGATTAGAAGGGGAATGTGTTTGTTGCAAAATTTCAGTTCAGTCGATAAATTCGAGCCAAAAATCGTTTAAAACAATATTCCGCTCGATTTTCTCCTCTTTTTATAGTTTTATGGAGACTATCAGCGAAAGCTATAATGCACTCCTAAGCCAGGATGTGATAAAATTCGATCCTTTGGACGGCATTGGATGAAATTTTGCGGTCGAATCTGTTCGTATAAATCTAAGAAAAGCGGATTTCAAAACTTAAATTAGTTTCTAGTTTGGTCTGGTGGGAACGCCAGGTAGAATTGGAGGACCGATTGGAATGTATTGAATCTAAAAACTGGATGGTTTAGAGAATGCTAAACAAAATGCCCAACTTTAAACTACTTGCAAAAAGTTAGATTTGGTCGCGATTTGATTAAAGGACAAGACAACACATGCGATTATCGGGTCGTGTTGTTGGACGTATTTATTTAAATTGCGCCACTGTGGTACATGGAAAAAAACTAGAACACGATCCCCAATTAGCCTGGAAAAATCTGTTTGTTGCGCCCTCTTTTAGAGCGAAATTCCTTTCAGGAAAATGAGCCTGCAGTATATTGCAGGATTTTTTTAATGTTTATATCTATTTTGATAATACTTTTTTTACAAACTTTATTGCCAAAAGCAAAAACGCAACCGTTGGATTCTCTTTGTACAAAAGATTTATATTTTCCGTGACATGACCTGAACTGACCTGACCGGACCCTGCAGGATATTGCAGGATTTTTTTTATATTTATGTCCAGTGATAATCTTTTTTTTACAATTTTATTACCAAATGTAAAAACACAACCGTGTTATTCTCTTTGTACAAAAGAATTATAATTTCCGTGACATAACCTGACCTGACCTGACCTGACCTGGCCCTGCAGGATATTGCAGTTTTTTTTTTATGTTTATGTCCAGTTTGATAATCCTTTTTTTTACAATTTTATTGCCAAAAGCAAAAACACAACCGTTTGATACTCTTTATACAAAAGAATTATAATTTCCGTGACATGACCTGACCTGACCTAACCTGACCCTGCAGGATATTGCAGGATTTTTTTATATTTATGTCCACTTTGATAATCCTTTTTTACAATTTTATTGCCAAAAATAAAAACACAACCGTGTGATTCTCCTCTTTGTACAAAAGAATTATAATTTCCGTGACATAACCTGACCTGACCTGACCTGGCCCTCAAATTTTGACTGATATGTTAAGAAACATAGCTCGTATAGAAAAACTGACAACAAATTCAGAATTGTTGAAGAATTCTGCATGTAAAAAGTTGGAGAGTCAATTGTTTGAGCTAATTAACTTCAATTAAAATTTTAAAAATTACTCGTCTCTTACTCCAACTTATCTTTATTTTTGTGAGGAACCAACCTTCGGCCGGTATTTTAAAAACTGCTAGCTGTACATAAAAAAAGATAGCTTCGGAAAGTTTATATTTGAGTTAATTTGATTCTCTGTTTAGGCAAAAAAATTATATTTTCGAGAATGTTTGATTTTTGAGAAATTAAATTTTATCCATTTCCTCATTCTAAAAAGTATTGCTTGTAGTTTAAAAATAGAAACAGAATCAAAATCCTTGCATAATTTTGCATTTGTAGAAAACTGGAATATTAATTGTCTGATCCATTATTTCAATAAAAAAATTAACAACATCTCTTTCCGCAACTAATCTTTATCTGGAAGGACTAAATTTTGACCGATATTTTAAAAACTACTGGATGCAAATAAAAAGTAAGGACAGTTTCGGAACTTTCAGAAAACTCTACGTAACAAAAATTAAAATTTGAGTTGGTTTGATTTTTCACTTTGGCAAGAAAAAAATAACAGTTTAAGAAGTGTTTTGTTAAACCAAATTTTAACCAGTTTTTACTGATATTTTGAAGACTATCACTCGTACGTTAAAAATAAAAACAAATTTAGAATTTTTGAATAATTTTGCATATGAATAGCTGGAGTATCAATTGTGTGAACTGCCTAACATCAATAAAAAAATTATTTAAAAGCTCTTCTCTGACTCCAATTAATTTTTATCTTGAGAAGCCAAATTTTGACTGTTGTCTCAAAAAAGCTACAAAAATACAGTTTTGCAATCTTTAGATAAAACTCTAAAAACCTTTTACGTTTTATTCTCTACTTTGCGAAAAAAAATACTAAAACAAAATTTTAACCAGTTTCTCAAAATTTGACCGATATCTCAAGAATTGTTAGATTTAGATAAAAAAATGTAGACAGTTTGAAAATCCTCAGATAATTCTACATTAGTAAACCTACATCTGAGTTGTAATAGTAATGTAATACAAGTTGATTGAATCCTCCACTTTGCCAAAAAAAAAAAATTATTTATCAGCTTCTGTTAAACAAAATTTAACCAGTTTCTCAAACTTTGACTGACATCTCAAAAACTATTTTTCGTAAACAAAATGTGGAAATAGATTTAAGACTTTTGAATTGTTTTACAAAAAGCTGGGGTAATAATTGTCTGATATATCTAAGTTTTAATAAAAAAATAAAAAGTACCTACTCATTTCTTATTACTGGAACTAATCTTTATTTGAAAGATCTTTATTTTGACCGATATCTCAAACACTGTTGTGTAGGTAAATAAAAAGTAAAGACAGATTTGGAATCCTTAGACAATCCTACACAAGTGGTTAAATTTCCACTTTGCGGAAAAAAATATTTTGATAAACTAAATTTTAACCAGTTCCTCACACTCCGATTGATATCTTGAGAACTGTTACTCATAGACAAAAAATGGAAACAGATTTATAATCCTTGAAGAATTTCGTCACTTTGCACCTCCTAAATTACCCTAGAAACCCTCCCCTTTCCATAAATTCCCTTCAGTTTTAATAACCTGGCAGGACTGTAAAAATTTTGATGTTTATTTTGTTAATGATATACGTGTCAAAATACTTGGAGCACGTCCAGGTTTTAAGGGCACATAAACCGGCCGAGGAAAGTGGGAGAGAATTATGTGCTGGACCCTTTACACACAATGTGGGAAAATCTGGACGCAAATAATGCGCTTTTTAATACTAGGTGACAATAAGTTTGAAGTAGTTTTTTAGTTAATTAGTCACGTAACTTTTATCATTGTCACCGTTTTTAGGTACGAGATAGGGGAGAAAAGCTGAGGAAACTTTTGTGTTTATAATCCGGAGCTAAGAGGGAGTTCGTTTAACTAGTTTTAGATTAGTTTGTAATTATATTCAGGCAAATAACACGCACGCACTTTTTATAAATTCTGGTTTGATGTTTTTTTTTATTCAGTAGCTTATTACGCAAATTACAGTTCATGCCAAAGCACCACACTTATTTAGGTACTCAAAATCTGAAACACTGAAAAACTAAGACATTGAAAAATTAACAAACTAAAATAAAAAACTGAGACAATAAGAAACAACTGTGGAACTAAAAAGTGAAAAAACTATAAATTTCTAGGTCTTAAAAATTAAAAAAAAGAAATCGAGAAACTTGTGAGCTGAAAAGCTAAAAATACCTAACACCGAAAAACGAATAAAAATCACTTTAAAAAACTTTAGAACTAAAATGTGTAAAAATCGGTAAAAATTAATAAACACACATCAAAAAAACTGACATTTTAATAAGTATCTAAAAGCATATAGGAACTGAAAATATTATACTTCGGGAAATTCAATTCAATAAAATGCTGAAAACCTGAAAAATTGGGAATTATATGAGCTTTCTGCAGTATTATTTGTGTTTGCAAAACCGTGGTTTTCTGTCTGTTTTTTTTTATAATAATAACTTTATAAAAAATGTAAAGTAGAAAAGTCGTGTGAAGATCAGGAAGTAAATGAAAGCCCACACCCATGTAATAAAAATTATTATTTTACTACAAGTGTTTAATTTTGTCGAACAAAACACAAAAACTTGTGCAACTGTAAATTGTAAAAAATTTAAACAGCAAAGTGAAAAACTGATCTATGAAGCTCAGACACTGAGAGACTAAAAAGTTAGGAAACTTAAAATCGAAAACACGAAATTATGAAATTAAGGAACTGTTAAATGATTAAAGCAATTGAAAATTAGAAAATTGAAAAGCTGAAACCCTGTGAAACTAAAATCTATGTAGAGCTGAAATTTGCAAAGAATGCTAAATCGAAATCATTGATATAAGTAGCTAATTTACTGAAAGCCTGCAAAGCTTAGAAATATAGATACTGAATGAAAAGCTGAAATACGGAAGCTCAAAGAAAATGAAAAATTGTAGCAGTGAGAAATTAAAAAATTAACATACTGAAAAAGGGAAATGCTGAAACAATGAGAAAATAAAAAATATATAGAACCAAAAAGTTAAAACTAACAATTACAAAGAAAAAGATTAATGTACGTAGAACACTGAAGAACTGAAATGCTGAAAATCTGAAACACTGAAAAACTAAGAAATTGAGACATTGAAAAATTAATAAAATACTAAAATAAAAGACTAAGAAAATAAGAAACAACTAAAAGATTAAACGAAACTGTGGAACTAAAAACTGAAAAAACAGTGAATTTAAAACTGATTTTATATGTTTTGAAAACTAAAAAACAAGAAATCGAGAAACTGGGAAGCTGAAATGTTGAAAAACTAAAAATACCTAACCTAACACCGAAAAACGAATAAAAATCACTTTAAAAAACTTTAAAATTAAAATGTTTAAACTTTTGTGTTTATAATCCGGCGCTAAGAGGGAGTTCGTTTAACTAGTTTTAGATTAGTTTGTAATTATATTCAGGCAAATAACACGCACGCACTTTTTATAAATTCTGGTTTGATGTTTTTTTTTTATTCAGTAGCAAATAGCTTATTACGCAAATAACAGTTCATGCCAAAGCATCGTTTCGGTTATGAGCGATTTATTAAATCATGCCTTGACTCTTGTGCTAAAATCGAGATTCAACAACAATGTCTAGACTATCTCTGTGATCATTGCAGAGGGTTGCGTTCCCACGGAAGGGGTGCCAACTAGTTCCAGACACTTGGTGTGGATTTTTTATGGCCGGGGTTGATTCTCATAGACCGCATCTATCTAGATAATTACGGATGATAATAACTGCCGAGCACGAAACTACCCCGAAAAAACTCCATAACGGGCAAAAGCTAGACGACTTCATCGGATAATCTCAGCAAGGGGGAGAGTGTCTTCATAAAACACGCACCCAAAGGGTTAAAAATAAATCTGTCACTACACTTATTAACAGGTCAAGGTTATGAAACATGAGGAAGAGTTTTTGTGTCTTCAAAATAGTTGTTTCACTTGTCACAAGTTTATGAGGAAAAAGTCTACTGTTGTTTTATTATAAAATTATAAAAAAATATTACCTAAGTAAATAAATAACAAATTAAAAAATAGATTTAGTTAAGAAGCTCAGACCCTGAAATATTTAATAAAAGTATAAAGCTAATAAGAATCTGAAAAATTAAAAAACTAAAATCTTGAAACTGTTAAAAACTAAAAGACTGAAAAGCTGAAATCCTGTGAAACCAAAACCAGAGCTAAAATCTACAGGGTGTTCCGTCTAAACACCACATTAGAAATATTGAATGTTCTTATGAAGATATTTATCAGTTGGTACTCAAGCACAATCCGTTGAGTTATGTTCAGTGAAAATATTTTAAAGATGGCAGCACTTCCGGTTATACCGGAAGTCGCTATTAACTTTCTTATTTTAAACGGAAAGCTATGTTTTTCATTGCGTTTTTGGATTAGTTGAGTTATTTTAAGGGAGTTTTTATTAGCTTTCCCTATACCCAAGTTTAACCGTTTTCGAGATATTTAGGATTTTTGAAAATTTTTGAATTTGCACCTGTCCCTTAAAAAATCGGTAACTCGCTTAGTTTTAGAGATTTCGAAATCATGTTTGGCGAATTGAAAGAGAAAGCCTATATCTGTTGTTTAGTGTGATCAAAATTGGAATTGAAGTTAATAAACCCAAAAATTTTAAGGTTAAGTTTGGACAACTTCAAGTACCCTAAACTTAATTTTTTCAAATGCGATGTCCCAATTTGTATTCTACTAGATGGAGGAGAATTTTTTTCTGCATCTATCTGTATTAGCATTCCCTATACCTATCTGTGATAATTTTCAAGTTATGTTGGTTTTTTTGTTATTGTAGGAAATTTCTTACCAACCACAGCTATTTTTGCATAGTTTTGCCATTAAAACTTTTCTGATTAAACTTAAACGACAAACTCTGTTCAAAATTGTGTTATCAGACTGTCAAAACAAAATAAATTCATTGGGTGTTGGTTTGAAAAACTTAAATTTCTCTCCTTTTTTCATTCGTTTCCATGAGAAAAGGCCTACGGCTAATGAATTTCTCAATCCCAACAAAAAGGTATTGTAACTTGAAAACTATTAAACATAAGTATAGGGAATGTTAACACAGATCGAAGCAGAATTAAATTCTCTACCATCTAATGAAATAAAACTTTTGTCATTTCATTTGAAAAAAATGAGTTATGGGTGCTTAAAGTTTTGCAAACTTAATTTTAAAAATTTGGAGTTTGTTATTCTATTTTAGAAATTTGAAAACACCAAAGGAAAGATCTAGGCTTCCTTTTTCAAATGAGCTGAAAAATATTTCCAAATTTTTAAAAATCGCAGTTATCGATTTTTGAACTGGAAGATGCAAATCCAAAAAAATTTTAAAAACCATAAATATTTCGTAAACGGCTAAATTTAGGTATAGGAACAGCTTATGAAAACTAGCTTAAAATAACTCTAGTAAATCAAAAACGCATTAAAAAATATAGCATTCCATTTAAAATAAGGAAGTTGATAGCGACTTCCGGTATAACCGGAAATGCTGCTATCTTGAGAATATTTTCATTGAGCAGGATCTAAAGGATTATGGTTGTACACAAATTTACTTCTAATGTGGGGTTTAGACAAAATAGCCTGTATATAGAGCTGAAATTTGGAGAGAATACTATGTCATTTATATAAGTAGCTAGCTTACTGAAAGCCTGCAAAGCTTAGAAATATAGATACTGTATGACAAGCTGAAATTCGGAAGCTCAAAGAAAATGCAAAATTGTAGCAGTAAAAAACTAAAAAATTGAAAGGCTGAAATATTGAGAAAAAAAAATTATATAGAACCGAAAAGTTAATAGCTAACAAAATAAAAAAAAAGATTTATAATAGCTAGGACACTGAAACATTTTCACACTTATTTAGGTACTCAAAATCTGAAATACTGAAAAACTAAGACATTGAGAAATTAACAAACTAAAATAAAAAACTGAGAAAATAAGAAACAACTATGGAACTAAAAAGTGAAAAAACTATAAATTTCTAGGTCTTAAAACTTAAAAAACAAGAAATCGAGAAACTTGTGAGCTGAAAAGCTAAAAATAACTAACACCGAAAAACGAATAAAAATCACTTTAAAAAACTTTAGAACTAAAATGTGTAAAAATCGGTAAAAATTAATAAACACACATCAAAAAAACTGACATTTGAATAAGTATCTAAAAACATATAGGAACTGAAAATATTATACTTCGGGAAATTCAATTCAATAAAATGCTGAAAACCTGAAAAATTGGGAATCTTACGAGCTTTCTGCAGTATTATTTGTGTTTGCAAAACCGTGGTTTTCTTTCTGCTTTTTTTATAATAATAAGTTTATAAAAAATGTAAAGTGGAAAAGTCGTGTGAAGATCAAGAAGTAAATGAAAGCCCACACCTATGTAATAAAAATTATTGTTTTTCTACAAGTGTTTAATTTTGTGGAACAAAACACGAAAACTTGTGCAACTGTAAATTGTAAAAAATTTAAACAGCAAAGTGAAAAACTGATCTATGAAGCTCAGATACTGAGAGATTAAATAGTTAGAAAACTTAAAACCGAAAACACGAAATTATGAAATTAAGAATCTGTTAAATGATTAAAGCAATTGAAAATTAGAAAATTGAAAAGCTGAAACCCGGTGAAACTAAAACCCGAGCTAAAATCTATATAGAGCTGAAATTTGGAGAGAATGCTAAATCGAAATCATTGATATAAGTAGCTAATTTACTCAAAGCCTGCAAAGCTTAGAAATATAGATACTGAATGAAAAGCTGAAATACAGAAGATCAAAGAAAATGAAAAATTGTAGCAGTGAGAAACTAAAAAATTAAGATACTGAAAAAGGGAAAGGCTGAAACAACGAGAAAATAAAAAAATATTAGAACCAAAAAGTTAAAAACTAACAAATTGAAAGAAAAAGATAAATGTAGGTAGAACACGGAAGAACTGAAATGCTAAAAATCAGAAACTCTGAAAAACTAAGACATTCATATTGAAAAATTAATAACATACTAAAATAAAAGACTAAGAAAATAAGAAACAACTAAAAAATTAAACGAAACTGTGGAACTAAAAACTGAAAAAACAGTAAATTTAAAACTGACTTTATATGTTCTAAAAACTAAAAAAACAAGAAATCGAGAAACTTGAAAGTTGAAAAGCTAAAAAACTAAAAAAATTTGGTACAAATCCTGAAAGACCTAACCTAACACCAAAAAACGAATAAAAATCACTTTAAAAAACTTAAGAACAAAAAAGGGTAAAAAACCGGTTAAATAATTAATAAACACACATTAAAAAACTGACATTTTAATAAGTAGCTAAAGCATATAGGAACTGAAATTATGAAACCTCGAGAAATTCATCAAAATGCTGAAAACCTGAAAAATCGTGAAACTTACGAGCCTTATGAAGTATTATTTGAGTTTGCAGAACCGTTCTTTTCTGCTTTTTTCAAAATATTAAGTTTATAAAAAATGTAAAGAGAAAAAGTCGTGTGAAAACATATTACACATAAGAAAGTAAATGAAAGCTCACGCCAGCAACTGAAAATTGTAAAAAATGTAAAAATAGTAAAGTGAAAAACTGATCTATGAAGCTCAAACACTGAGAGACTAAAAAGCTAGGAAATTTAAAACCGATAAGCTGAAATACGAAACACGAAGTTATAAAATTAATAAAAATGAAACACTAAGACACTAAATGATTAAAACAGAAAAAAACTAAAAATAAAAGCTGAAACCATGCAGCACTAAAAACTATAGAACTGAAAATTGGCAAAATTAGTGAATACTGAAAAACTGAAACACTAAAAATCTGAAAGATTGAAACAGTAAAAAACTAAGGACATAAAAGGCTAAAATACTATGAAACTAAAAACTATTAAACTTGAAACTGATCTAACTATCTAAGACACTGATGAAGTGATGAGAGAAATCGAAAACCTGAAATACTGAAAAATTTAGAAAAAAACCTGAAAAACTGAAAAAACGAATAGATTGCAAGACTATCGTACACTAAGAGATTAAAACTAAAACTTTAGAACTAAGACCACATTTTAATAAGAAGCTAAAACACTTGGAGTCTGACAAACTGAAAATATTCAAAAAATCGCTGAAAACTTGAAAAATTGGGAAACTTACTTGTGTTTGCTAAACCGTTGTTTAACTATTTCCTTCATCAGATTAAGTTTATATCGGTTGTTCATTATTAAAAAAAACTCCCAGCATGCCGTGAAATTGTCACGGAAGTCGTAGAACAATTTTTATCATTGTATTGTTGGTTGCCTACTAAACTAGCTCATAACCTATTCATAACCTAAGATTGATAAATAGAGTTCAAAGGCGATGTGACAGGAAGACATTTCCAACAGTTTTTATAAATAATAAATAAATATTTTTACGAAAATCTGTTATCTTTTTAATTGTCAAAAAGTTAGGTTATGAGAGAACGAATTAATCACAGACATACAATATAATTAATTTCAAAGCACTCTAAATTTTTTTTTTAAATGAACACTTGTTAAAAAATGTAACAGGGAAAAGTCGTGTGAAAACAAATTATGGATCAGGAAGTAAGTGCAAGCTCACGCCAGTATTTATGCTAATAATAAAAATAATCGTTCTTCTACAAGTGTTTAATTGTTACATGTTGTAGAACAAAACACAAAACTGCTGCAATGGTCATAAAAAGACAAAAAATTAAGTATACATTTACAAAACTTTAAATTTTCATTACTAGAAACGCTTTGAGAATAAAAGAACGTGTTAATTACGTAAACGATAATGTTTGCAGCTAATCGGCAAAGTTTAGAATTAATTTTTATGACCAAAAAAAAAAAACTTATTTTTTGCAATGGCAGTAATTACAAACAGTGATTTTTTTGGTGATATTTCGTTAAGCCAACTTAAAATCAACCATGAAAAAGTTGTGTTTCCTTAAGTGTTAGTTATGATGTGTGAAAAGCTGAAATGAATGCTTCGTTTTAGTAAAAACTGCACCAGTTTATCACTGTACAACAGTGATGACAAAATCGTTTAATTTTTCACTGCGTAATCTTTCACGGACCACAGAGAACCGACTTTTTGCCAAACTCTAAATCGTCAAGTTTATTTTTCACATCTGAAACGTGAATTTAAGACAGATTATACTTAAAAAAAAAACAAAATTAGGGCAATAGTTTTGCATAAAATAGTATTAGAGTAGAGGAGGAGAAATAAGTTGCATTTCCATTCCGATAACGAGCGCTGCAGCTTTACTCTCAAAGTAAAGTTTATTCATATGCTGTAAAAAATCGAAGAATGCAAGCACATTGCAGATACTCCTTCAATAAATAAGCAGATTTGCTGGCGGAATTGCCGATATGTGTATAGGGAGGGAGATAGGACGTCAAGCCAGTGCCAGGACATTACTCAACAAGAGCATTAAAATAAAAAAGTGCAAGAAACTTTGAAGCCAGCCACCAAATGGATTTCAGAGAGAAGTGAGGGATTCGCTGTCTCTACAAAAACGGCTGCTGACTCGGTTTTATTTTTTCCACCTCGATTATTAGCTTCAACCGAGGGGATTTTTCTTTACCAGAGACACCTGTAGCACTTTTAATAACAAAACCAGCTTGTTTTTTTAATTGTTACGCTGTATTCCCCCGATATTTGTGGATGCGGAGAAAATTTTAATAACGATATAACGTGGCAAAACTCACCGAAATTAGATTAATTTTTAATTAGGTGAGTGTTTTGGCGTCCAATTTTCATTTTTTATCAAGACAATAATCTTGACAAAAGGTGGAAAATGTTTTTCGCAAATAAAGCGAATCGAGTCAAAAGTCGTGACGCAATCAGAGGAGTGAGCGTTATTAATTATCCATTTCCGGGGCGCGATGACATTAAAATTCAATTCGAATCAAGCGTGCCGTGAAACTGCCACGGCCTACTTGCCGATTAGCGCAAACTCGGGACAATTTCAATTTACGCACCGCTCAGGGAAAATTGCCACGAATATCTCTAGTTTTTCTTAGGTGTTTTGTTTTCGAGTTAATTACTTTCTCCAATTCTCAGACTTTGATTTCTTAGTCAGTGGATTGAATGAATTACATTGCAAAAACTTATATTATAGTTTTATCCCTATCGTTCTCTTAAAATATAATATTCTTTCTACCCAAGTAGCACACACCCAGTGTGCTACCCAGTAGCACAGTTTTTATTTGGTCACCAAAACGTTTTCGCAGCAAAATGAACAGCCATTTAACTTTTACAGCTATCCACAGAAGCGCTTTGGTAACGTTGTACTGACCGATTTGGCGCACCATTTTTTGGCATTTACAGCGTTAAAATAGCCATAAATATTTGCCGAAATATAGTCATTTGGCTGTGAGAATTGCAAAGTAGCAGCTTTTAAGCTTTTAAAGCTAACAAGCTAAAATGTAGGAAAAAAAGCTAACTAGCCATAAAAACATCTTTTCAACCTAATTTGCTCTTATGGCCAAATGGTCAAAATATTTGCTTTTGGGGTGAAAATGGTTATATTGTAGATAAAGAAGAGCAAAAACCTGTAAATGCTGCTATGCATCCATCCAGAAAACTAAATAACTATAACATGGATACACCAGATGTAAGACTCTGTTATAGGAATGGCGGATGATCTTACTTTTTTTGCTTTCTTGATAAAAAATATTAGGCTTGATATTCAGTCCCAGTAATATAAAAGTTTGTGCGAACTAAGGTTTATTGACAAATACGCATAAAAAAGATCCGAAAAAGTAATGCGCCTTCAGAATAACAGAAAATTCATTGTTGCAATTTTTTAATACTTGTTTAAAAAAACATTTAATTTGAAAAAAAAATTTTACATCTTTAGTAACGTTACACATGTGTATTGCGACGGTAAAGTGAATAAATCTGCTACAAATTTATTATTTGCTATTTTTTTTTAATTTTAAAACAACATGGAGGATCTTTCGCTTTCATCCAACATGTCCTCCTGCTCCCTTGTACCGCCATTTAAAACTATAAGGCTGTGATGTGGAATAATATGCTAGTTTTCAGCTTAATTTTCCCTAAAATGTATTTTACAGCTATTTAGCTGAAATCTGGCGTTTGCATAGATTTATTGTTCTTACACTGTGCATCTACCGTGACGTCCAAATGACCAACATACCGTTTATGTTGGTATAAGTTACGGTATGTACACATCGAAAACCCCTTTGTAAACATAATCTAAAATTTTAAAACCCCATTTAACAACTTTTGGGGGGTAATTAACTATATACAGGGTGATTCTTTTAGGGCCTACATTAGAAACTTTTTAACTTCTAGTATAGATAGAACTTTAAAATTTAGTATACGATCCAAATCGACCATTCTGAGTTCCACTAAATTATTTTCAAAATGGCTGAACTTCCGGAACGTGGAGAAATTGGCGCCAACTTTGAAATTTTAAACAGTAACCACCTATTTTTATTACATTTTTGAATCTGTCTTTTGAAACTGACTAAAATATACCCTAGTTGTTAGTGTTTATCTGTCATTGTTTTTGACGTATGTCCATTTTTTTGTGCAAATTTTCATTTACCGGGGTTTATTTAAAATATCACTGCTCTTGAACCCTTTACAGTAAGTGAATAATTCTTTTTGCATTTGATAACCAAAGGTTTGAAGGATCTTCTGAAATCTTCAGAATTTTGAACTATCAAATTGCAAGGCTACTATGATTTTTTGAAAATGATGATCAAGAAATAATTATAATTCAGTTTTTTCAAATGGAATGACCTTGTTTTTTCAATGGCAATCAAAAGAACATCGATTTTTATGGAGGCTTTTATCAACATCTTCAATATCTATCTCTTACAGTTTTTGAAATAATCGTAAAAAACTGAATTTTAGCTTATTATTTTCATTTTTAATCGAGTAAACTTTCGAAAAATGCGATAAAGTTGTGCTATTAATTAAAAGAAATGTTTGATTTGTCTACCATTTTCATTCAAGAAGTTCAAAATTCGATGGCATACTGACTGAGTTACTTTACATAATTCACTAAGTTATAATAAACCATAATTAAATATTATTGTTTTACTGCTTATTCGATTATGAACCATCTAAAAACTAAATAAAATGTTGAAGTGTGACAACTGTTGACTATTTTATGCGACCTACTTGATTGACGATGAAAATTACAAAGTAAAATTCGTTTTTTGTGATTTTTTCAAAAACTGTACGAGATAGGTATAGGACATGTACATAAAAAAAAGTCACCAGAAATGTCGATGTTCTTTCAATTGCCGCTAAAAAAATAGTGTCGTTCCATTTGAAAAAACTGAGTTATAGCCGTTTTTTGATAACCATTTTGAAAAAATCACACTACCCTTGAATTTTGACAGATGACAATTTTGAAAATTTTAGAAGGCTCTTCAAACCTTCCGTTATCGAATACAAAAAAAATTATTCACTTGTCGCAAAGGGTTGAAGGGCTGTCACATTTTAAATAAACCCCTGCAAATGAAAATTTTAACAAAAAAATTGACAAATGTCAATAAGTATGACAGATAAGTACCAACAACTAAGGTACATTTTAGTCAGTTTGAGAAGGTGAATTCAAAAATGCAATAAAAATGTGGGCTTACTATTTAAAATTTCAAAGTTGGCGCCCATTTCTCGTAGTTCCGGAAGTTCAGCCATTTTTAAAATAATTTAATTGAATTCAGAATCGTCGATTTAGATCGTACACAAAATTTTAAAGCTCTAGCTATATTAGAAGTTAAAAGTTTCTAATGTAGGCCCTAAAAGAATCAGCCTGTATAGTTGCATTGTCAGGCAGATTACGTAAGCATGTTAAATTTCATTTCATTGCGACTACAGGAACCCTCTCAAATTTACAAATCGAAAACACCTTTGTAAACATAACCTAAAACTTTAAAACCCCATTTAACCCCTTTGGGGGCTATTTAACCACATAGGATTGCATTGTCACGCAGATTAAGTAAGTATGCAAAATTTCAATTCAGTGGGACAACGGGAACCCTTTCAAATTTGGCTCCGAAAAAATAACCGACAGACAAACATTGTAAGTTAAATAAAAGCTTTTAAAAATGCACTTTAACTAGTTCGTTGACTGAAGACTACTTGGCCTGAAGAAAAATTCTGTAATCAATGCTTGTAATTGGTTGAGCGAGCAGTCGTTTGTGCTTCGAAGCGCAAAATTACAATCTAACACATGTAACCGAGATATATGGCGGTATAAGTGCAAATATCATATTTCCTGGCGTATCTTTCGTGCGAACAGTTTTATTGGGGGCGTTATGGATGTTGGTTATAATTGCTTCTCTCCCTGAAAAACTACAACACAAAACGCTTCCTTCACGAAATCAAGTGGAAATCATTCATTGACGAACACCTGCACACATTTAACATTTTACGATAATTAAATCGCCAACGAGAGCCAGTTTTCACGCTCGTTACTCATTAATTATTATTATTTCCGGATCGCAAATACGGTTAACTGCGCTTGACGCAACGCCTGCCAAGAAATTTTGCAAAAATTATTAAGGCTAGGTTAAACGTATTCGTCTTATGGCGTTTCCAATGTGGCTTTAACTTAGTCATTAAGATACATTTCAAAACTCAATGTATCTTAGAAATGATATCTACAAAATGGCTTTAAGAAAATTTTAAAAAATCTAGTACTTAATAAATTATGGCCACGTTTTCGGACTAAAACACTTATAAAGACACCAAGGCTTCAAAATGAAAAAACTCAAAAGGTAGTCGATAGAGATTTTTATTTCAAACGGCTTGGCATTTTTAGTTTTTTTTTATTACTAAAAATAAGCTGGATATCGCTGCCAAAAATGATTAGATTTGTCACGTCTCACTTTCTTGTTAGTTTTGTTCATCGAAACAATAAAGATTTATGTTTTCATTGAAAAAAGAATTTGGTCGGGATTAGCAACCAAATCAGAGAAAGTTAAACCATGTAACTAGAAAAGGGATTAGCCGCTTAATAATAATTTAGGGGTTTCAAGTTATTATAATTTGTATTACAATAGGTAACTTGTTTATCTAAAATTTTCTTTATCTAGGGCTGGTATTTAGAAAGCAATTTATTTGTGACCACACACCTGGCTAATTTCCTATTACCCCGAAATTGTTAACGTAGATTTCATTGTTTTTAGTTTCTTTTTTTGAAATCACTTCTAGATGTACCTAATGAAACCCTAATTGATGTATTTTATTTATTAACTTTAATTCAAAACAGTATACTCGTATTGCGGGACTATTTCCTAACGGTTTGTAGCTGTTGTGTTTTGTATAAGTTTCAACCGAAAAATTGATAACAATGATAATAATTATGAGATTTTAAAAAATTTACACACGGCTCCGTTTCGTCAAAAAATGACACCTACACTGTTATTCTTGATAAAAACCTAATTTACACTTTATTAATTTTTAAAATATAGCAATTAATATGCAAAAAGGGAATGTCTTGTCATGCCAGATTTTGACACTATAGCAACATTTATGACGTCATTGGTTTTTGAACGATGACGTAATTTTTATTTTTGTAAATAACAACTGATACTTTTGTTTACTGTTTTTGACAGCACACTTTTTATCCTTCTAATAGTAATAAAAAAATTAAAATTAAAATTAAGTAAAATAAAAAGATTATTGGCAATTGCATAATTGAAGCTCTTTGAACCTAAAGGTTTTTTTGTTAATTTTCTACTTTATCAGTGACCATAGGCATTTAGAGTTTTATTCGTTATTACACTTGTATATTATTGATTCTTTTCGTCTATGATACGCATTATACAGAGTCGAATTTTTAACTGGAATAAAATTCATTACTTGGATATAGGCTATTTTTGTGAAAATTCCCGAAACAAGTCGATTTTTGTTTTTTCTTGTCCATCACTTGATGTAAATGATTTTTGTTTATTGCTGTCAAAAATGCACAGCCACCTCTAACTTTTTTTTTCAAATGTAACAGTATGTCGATTAACACCTCATGTGAAAGAGCACTTCGCAAGTAATACAACGCACTATTTGTTTTTTGAATATTGTCAAGGCCTACTTGATAAAAAAAATATTACCAGTGGAATAAAATAAAAAATAAAATAAAATAAAAAAATAAAAAAAAATATATAACTTGCACATAAGCGACTTTTGTAAAAAATACTGAAACCGGTCGATTTTTGTTTTTCCTTGCGCATCATTTGGTGCATATGTTTTTTTTTTTCAAATGTAACGATATATCAAGTGGTACAGTTACCCAAAATGAAAATGACGCGTCCATAAATGAACGCCTACCGTGCAACCCCTGCTATAAATCATTAGAGATCGTAAACTAGTTTTGAGTCGAGTTCCACATTTCATTTATCGGCTTTTGAAATGTTTGAGGATTTCTTGATGGAAATTGTTGGTTATTACAAATGTGAAATAATACAATTTTTATATATTATTGAGAGAAGGTAACAAAAATAAAATTGTTAGTTGGTTTGCAAATTTAATTTATTATTTGGTTGATGCAAAATAAGTTTTAGTGTGCAATTAAAATCTGCATAATAAAAAACACGGCAAAACATGGATTCTTATTTCATTTTGTTTAAATTATCATTAAATTAAATTTCGCGGATTGTGATGCGATCGCGAAACGATCTCTTTGATATCCATTGTCCAAAAATTATTTCATTTCAAAATAATTATTATACTTAAAATCTGATTGTCACAAACTGTAACTAAAAATTTGATCGTCTTTCTTAAGAATATAAAACTTATTGCAATAATAGTTGTGCATAAAACAAGATAAAATAAAAATGTCGAAATCCAATTGTTATTCTAAACTTCAAGCAAAGACGTCTACACTCTTAATGGTTTTAATTATTAATTGCACAATCGTTTTTGTGAACATTTAAGTTTATTAGTGCCGGTATATAGAAAGCTCCATTAAATTTTAGTTCGTTGTTAACAACGTGTTAAATTTTAATGGAGTTTTTTATAAGCCTGCCCTTAATGTTTTGAAAAATTAGAATCGCCAGAATAAAAGTTAGCAATAAATGTTTCGGCAATTCATTCATGGGAATACCCGGATTAAAATTCCGACTATTACCGCAAATAAGATTAACGGGAAAATAATTAACAAACCCTTAACACCACAGGGGATAACTTAAGCCCAAAACTGCAACGAAATAATTTTCAAATTCTTCTCCGAATTGATAAACATTTATTAATTTTCTTGGAAGACAAATGAGAAGTAAAAAAAAGTTTCATGTTCGTCGCCACGTTTCGACACTTTGAGAAGTCAAAGAAAATCAATTTATGTTTTGCAAATTTAATTTACTATTTAATTGATGCAAAATAACTTAAACTAAGTTTATTATAATAAATAAACACTCCAAGTCATTGATTTTAGAATACCAATTCGAAATAATGAATAACATTAAATATTACAAGTAGTTAAATTTTTACTGTTTTCTGCATTTGTTTAAATTTTAGAAGAACCCACAAAAAGATCACTAAAAATTTTTCCCTCTTTAAAATTGAATTACCACTAATTTTTGTTAATTATAACTTCTTTATCTTAAGATTTTCGTAGTCAATCGTGTCTTAATTAAGTATTTACTATTAAAATTAAAATGTCTTAATGCAATTGTATTTCAAATTTTAAACAAAGACGTTTCAAAAAATTGGAATAATCAGAATAAAAGTTATCAATGACGTTACGGCAATTCATTCATGGAAATACCCGAATGAAATTCTGACCATTACTGCAAATAAGGTTCACAGGAAATGACAAACAAACTCTTACCGCAGGGGATAACTAAAGGCCAAAATTTCAAGGAAAGAATTTTCAAATTCTTCATAACATAAACATTTATTAATTTTCTTAGAAGACATATGAGAAATAAAAAAAATGTCATCTTTGTCGCCACATTTCGTCACAATTAAGAGTGCAGACGTCTTTGCTTGAAATTTAAAATAACAATTGGATTTCGATATTTTTATTTTATCTTGTTTTATGCACAACTATTATTGCAATAAATTTTATATTCTTAAGAAATAAACTATAAAGACGATCAGTTTGTGACAATCAGATTTTAAGTATTATAATAATTATTTTGAATTGAAATAATTTTTGGACAATGGATATCAAAGTGATCGTTTCGCGATCGCATCACAATCCGCGAAATTTAATTTAATAATAATTTAAACAAAATGAAATAAAAATCCATGTTTTGCCGTGTTTGTTATTCTGCAGACTTTAATTGCACACTAAAACTTATTTTGCATCAACCAAATAATAAATTAAATTTGCAAACCAACTAACAATTTTATTTTTGTGACCTTCTCTCAAAGCGTCGAAACATCGCGTTGCGAAGAACTTAAAAATTGTATTATTTCACATTTCAAAAGCCGATAAATGAAATGTGGAACTCGACTCAAAACTAGTTTACGATCTCTAATGATTTATAGCAGGGGTTCGTTTATGGACGCGTCATTTTCATTTTGGGTGACTGTACCTCTTGTAAAAGGGAATTTCGCAAGTAATACAACGCGCTATTTATTTTCTGAATATTTGCAAACCTGTACACAATAAAAAAATAAAAACCAATTTTTATAATAATATAACTTTAATTAAGAAAAAAATTAATTCAGTAAACCGAAAAATTGACAATTCGGAAAACCCCTTGAATTAGTTCCTTTTTATTGAGATTTACCTGTATTTTATTATGTTTTTACTTTTCTGTTAAATAAACACTTCAAATTTAAAATAAAACTGTTGAAAATGAGAAAATCTTGCTCGGGCATACAAATATCAAGTAAGACCAATCTAGGTAGTGTTGTACATCCTTGTTGTGACATCAGCTTGACCACAGAATAATAAACGCTCTAAGCCGGTCGGACCAACAGTTGTTTTTTTTTAACCTAGCCTTAAGCTGATTAGACGGAATATCTTCACTTTTGTGATAAATAACCATCGCTACATTAGCAGAATTGCAATCACTTGCCGGCTTTCCAGTGCGCATATTTCATCCAGCATTGTAAAGATTAACTAAACCGCTACTACTGGTGTGAATTACTGCTTCATTTACTAATCTGCAGCTACCTGCCTTTAAATATGCACAAGCCTCTGCCGTATTCAGCTCCCTCTTGGATTAATGACGACTTTTCGGTTTGGCCTTGATATCAGCAGCGTTTACTTTGAAATTGAATTGCTTTGAAGAAAGGAGCACTTGCTGGAATGAAATGCGTTTGCATACTTGTTTGTTTCCGAGTCTAGACACATTCGAATCGTAAAAGCTGACCCTCTCTGATAATATAATAATTACGACGGGTTCAAATCGGGTAATAATGACGGCCGTAACCGTTTTATTCCTGCAAAATTACTTTATTATGGTCGTGGCTCGACAACAAACTTCCACCACAAAAACTTTAGATTACTTTCTTATAGACTTGCGACATAAATATTTCTCGGTTCATAAATAAAACAACTACTTGCTTAAATTTGAAGCAATCTGATTTATTAAAACTGGGATATTGATTACGTTAACAAAATGTAATTGATATTTTTTGTTTCTTCTGTTCATGTATATGTTTGTGTTGCATTTACTCTTAAATGTAGTGAGTTTTTGTCTCACTAAATTAATATTATTTTAATTTTGAATATACAAATGTATTTACACAATTATTTAATAAAAAAATACAAAACGTTATGAATAATAATTAAATATACAGGGTGGTCTAGCCCAGCTCCCGTCTTCTGTAGCTCAATTATTATTAAATTTGGAGTTTTGATATTTTGTAGATGTTATTTATACTCCAGGACACATTTCAGGAAAATATTTTTGATTATACAGTGTGTCTCAAAAAAGGTATGACGTCATAATAATAAATTTTTGAACGGTATGATATTATTTTTTGTGCTCATTATGATACTTTTTTAGCTTCTTACGTGTTCCTAAAATTTTTTCAAATCAGTTCAGGGATTACTGTTAAAAAATAAAAACCAGTAAAATCGGTATTACATCTTCGGTTAAAAAAAAAATAGAAACAGTGTTTTTTTGACGCCATTATTACTACGTAAGTCTTAAACAAGGTTTAACAAACTTATTAAGTAAGTTTGATTGATTTTTTTTAACTTTTTAAACTTTAGGCCCTTTTATTTTGCTTATTTCAAATGGATGGCAACCCCTGCTTAGTTTTATATCATTCAATGCAGAATTAAAAAACGAACATTTTTAAAAACTTTTATTTAACTCACAATGTTGTCTGTCTGTCCGTTTATATTTTCGGAGCCAAATTTGAAAGGGTTTCTGTTGTCCCACTGAATTGAAATTTTGCATACTAACTTAATCTGCGTGACATTGCAATCCTATGTAGTTAAATAACCCCGAATGGACTAAATGGGGTTTTGAAGTTTTAGGTTATGTTTACAAAGGGGTTCTTGATTTGTAAATTTGACAGGGTTCCTGTAGTCGCAATGAAATGAAATTTAACATGCTTATGTAATCTGCGTAACAATGCAATTCTATATAGTTAATTACCCCATAAAGGTCTTAAATGGGTTTTTAAAATTTTAGGTTATGGTTACAAAGGCGTTCTCGATTTGTATATACCGTAACTTATACCGACATAGACGGTATGTTGGTCATTTGGACGTCACGGTAGATGCACAATGTAATAACAATAAATAAAGACTAAAAAGCAAAAAATAAAAATATATAAAAAATATTAAAAAAAAATCTTTTATTTAAAAGATGCATTAAAAAGTAAAAAATAATGTATTTCAATGACAGGCGAATATTTTTTCTTACAGGTTAAAATTCTAAAATTTATAAATGTTTTGGGAGTTGTCAACGGAACAAAGTAATTCTGTAATGACCGTCTATGTCGGTATAAGTTACGGTATGTACAAATCGAGAACGCCTTTGTAAACATAACCTAAAATTTTAAAACCCCATTTAACACCTTTAGGGGGGTAATTAACTATATAGAATTGCATTGTCACGCAGATTACGTAAGCATGTTAAATTTCATTTCATTGCGACTACAGGAACCCTCTCAAATTTACAAATCGAGAAACCCTTTGTAAACATAACCTAAAACTTCAAAACCCCATTTAACTCCTGTAGGGGATATTTAACTACATAGGATTGCATTGTCACTCAGATTAAGTAAGTATGCAAAATTTCAATTCAGTGGGTCAACGGGAACCCTTTCAAATTTGGCTCCGAAAAAATAACCGACAGACAGATAACATTGTGAGTTAAAAAAGCTTTTAAAAATAAAAGCTTTTAAAAATTGGAATATTTTAGACATATTTTAATTAATCGTTATTAAAATAGTTATGTTAGTTAGTTAGTTAGTTATTACAACACTTCTTATAATTTGAACACAAAAAAACATAAAAAATAGTAACTCTTTTATTTCATTTTTTTTTTGTTTACCAGAAAGATAAAGGGATATGCTACCTAAAATAGTAAAAAAAAATATTAGCTATATATGAAGGAAGTCGATAAGTTATATACAGGGTTAGTCTATGTATTTTTTGAAATTATTTTAGATGCAATCAAATAAATAATTACACTTACCACTTAATGTTACGTTTTAAATTTAAACAACAAATTAATACAAAGTTGCTTTCTCATCCTTCAAGTATGAAAGTTTAGCAAAATAAACGTCAAGACAATATTCAGAATAAAGCTATAATTGTGTAGAAATACACACTATTTTTTGATCCACAATTGATTTACTGTGGATGAGTCTACTACAAGTTTTTTTCACTATATCTCAAAAACTAATAGTACAAGAGAAAATAGCGTTTGCTATTAAATACTTTACATTTTTCTCTATGCATTCTAATGTTTTTAGAATTTTTCCACCTTTCCTTATCATTAAAATTAATTAATTTCTAATTAATTAATTAATTTGATGATTTCGAATGTTTTGAGCAAAAACTTCTTAATAAAATTGTCGCCAATTTTTAATTTTGATTTAATTATTATTTTTTTGGGCCACCGAAATTTTTTACGGATTATTTCGACAACGAGTGACATAACAAATAATATTTTTTTGAGAATTGTGAAAAACATTACAGGCATAGAGAATAGTATAATGTAAATATTTAGCAAACGCTGAATTCTGTGCAATTATTAGTTTTTAAGATATACCTAGTAAAAATATACTTTTAGTAAACTCACCCTGTATTTTAGTACTTAACTAATAACGAACAAAAATAGAAATATTTTGAAGTTTTCAAATTTAAATTCCGCATTAAGGGGAAAATAAATTACAGATTAGTTTTTTAATTATGATTTTAATTTAATTAATTTATTTAATTTTATTTAATTTATTTAATTGATAATTAAAACTATAAAATTGGTGATTTTCGCTTCGGTTGTGAATGATTTGATTCACCGAGTTATTGAATAGTAATCTTTCGTGTTTTCAAATACACTTTTATCTATTAGATTTGTGTTTCGTCTAATCGCATTAGCGTCGATGAGTTTCGTTCACATTCCTCTTTTTCCCAGCATCCGTGTTTGCAAAATAGAAATTTCGTTCGTGTTCTTCTTAATAAAATCAGTCCGAAGTAGAACGATTCAATTTGTGTAAAATCGAATATCAATTTGCATGGCAATGTTTCAGTAACTAGTTCCTGGTTCTCTCTGCTTAACTTGAAAGAGTCTGCGAGAGAAGCAACAGACTTGCAAGGAGCTAAATTCAATAAAACACATCGTTATTATGCAAACGGATCTAGCAGATTAATTAATCGAAAAAAATGCGAAATTTACACTTTCATTATCTAATGGTGTGTTTCTTTATTGCAGATGTTAATATGGTGGCAGAGCCCAAACCGCATCAAACGGGCCGGAAACGACAAAACGTTGCCAAAACAGGAAACGACTGGTGAGTTTATTTTTTTGATTTAATAAATAATTTCCCCTCCAGTTTAAAAATCGATAATTTGCCATTTCTAAAAATTTGGAAATAGTTTTTAGCTCACGTGAACGTGGAAGCCTTTGGTGTTTTCAAATTTCTAAAAAAGAATAACAAATCCCAATTTTTTTAAATTTTTTGTTAACAAATCTTTCAATTTTTTTATTTTTTCCATTACGGCAAAACTGTTCAAAAATGTAGAATTATTTTGGTCTAGACCTCTGTAAAATGATCCGGGGAATCGATTGGTGCCGAGAAAATCGCCAAACTCCCAATAGTTTTTTAATTATAATTTTTTTTTTAATTTCACTTATTTTTCCTTTTATTTGCAATTTTCCCGAAAACTTTTAGTCGGAGAACAATAATCTTTTTTAAAAAGGATAGAGAATTAAAAGAGCTTTCCAACCATAACAAGCTTTATGGGGTTGTCTCTAATAGTTCCGGAGTTATTGCTCGATATAGATTCCGAGTATCCGGAAAAATCAAAATTTTAGAAATCGATTGTATTGACTTTTTTTCTACTTTTAACAACTCCAGAGGGTTGTAAGGGCATAGAAAAGTCCATAAAACTTCATTAGAGTGAGTTTAAAGAATTTTTTTTTTTTATTTGTCTTGACTAGCAAAATTTTAAGCAAAAAAATTCAAAATTTTAAATCTCGTGAAAATTTTATAAAACACGTAGAATTTGGCGTAGAATTCACTGGAACAAACCGTTTTGCTCTACCTTTTTTAGTTTTTGAGTTATAATATTTTTATAAATATCCCGGCGCATCCACCATTTTTCAATTTAAAATTTATAATAAAATAAGTTTCCGATTACACTAGTGTTGTAGAGATAATGGTATTTCACGCAGAATGAGCCGCAGAATTCACTGGAACAAACCGTTTTGTTCTACGACGTTTAGTTTTTGAGTTATGAATTTTTTTAATGTAAAAATTTAAATGCCTCTGTACCAGGAACCGTTGCCCGGAGCGGCTCCGTTGCCCGGAGCGGCTCCGGGTTTTGACGAGAAAATAGAGAATTTCAAGCGCTATCCGATGCTTTATTGATTTTTGCTCTAGCTCTTGTGGTTTTCGAGAAAAATGCAAAAAAAATTGCCATTTTCACTTTTTTTTTATATTTAAACAACGATTACGGCGAAACTATAAAAGTTAGAGAAAAACGATAAAATCAGTTAGAACCGGTATAAAATGCCCTACAAAATGGCATAGGTTTTAAGGCGATATCTCGCAAAAAAAATTTCAATTTTCAAACGTCGATTACGGCCAAACTAAAAGAGCTAGAGAAAAACGCTTTGTTCCATTGTAAAAAACACATCAAAATCTGTAAGATAGAATGCGTTTGAATTGATTTTGAGACACTTTAAAAATTGGCCATTTTTGAGGGGGGGGGGGTATTAACAAATTTTCCAATTTTTTTATTTTGTCTATTACGGCTAAACTATTCGAAAAAGTGGCACTATTTTAATCCTTACCTATGCAAAATGATCCGGGGAATCGATTGATACCGAGAAAATCGCCAAATTCCCAATAGTTTTTTAGTTATGAATTTTTTTAAATTTCACCTAGTTTTCATTTTTTACTAAATTTTCTCGAAAACTATAAGTCCGAGAACAATCATCTTTTTTGAAAAAGATAGATAATTAAAAGAGCTTTCCAACAATAATAAACTTCATGGAGTTATCTCTAATAATTCCGGAGTCATTGCTCGATAAATGTTCCGGGTACCCGGAATCGACCAAAATCTCCACAAAAATTAGAAATATCAAAATTTGATAAATCGAACCTATTGACTTTTTTTGTACTTTTAACAATTCAAGAGGGTTGTAAAAAGATACAAAAGTCCATAAAACATTGCCAGAGTGATTTAAAAATTGTGCCTTGACCAATAAAATTTTAAGCAAAAAAATTCAAAATTTTAAATCACGTGAAAAGCTGATTTAATACGTAGAATAAGCTGCTAAATTCAGTGGAACTGGTATTCATTATGAAATGGCCACCCTAATTTTAAACATAAATTGTCCACCAATGTAACTAAAACGATCACAAGCTAATTTATTATTATTTTTATTATTAAACTATTAGACATGTTGTATCATCTGAAACTGTATGCCTTAAAAGAGTGGTTCCTAACATTTATTTTCCTTGTTGTACGTTTTGAACTGAGTGAATGTTAATGAATACGAATTTAAAAAAACTAATATTTAAGTATCTGTTTGTTATAGTTTTTAAATATTTTTTTATTTTAAAATTTGTAACGGAGTGAAGTAAATATTATGTAAGGGATGGTTATTAAGCAGACATGTTAAATAGTTGTAACGTTGGCACCACAGCCAATTAATTCGTAGGAATTTTAGTAAAAAAGTCAAGGTCCAGTGTTTGATTTATTTTGAAAAAATGTCAGTTTTTGATGTTTGAAGACTGCAATTTCAAAAAGCAATTGAATGAAGGTGGCACTTTACAAAGAAATAGAAAAAAGTACCATTTTTATTTAATTTTATTTTTCAACAAAGGCTAAAATAGAATTTACAACTTCAAGCCCATTTCAGTTCATATAAATTACAGTAAACTGATAGCCAATATATTTAGAAACAAAAACAAAAACCCACGGAGACAATGAGCTGCTGCCAATTTTGTCTGTTGAGTTCCATTTTTTCCACTTTCTTACTGCCCAAAATAGCATTTAGTAACTTTAAGCGCGTGTTGAAGTATGACTGAAACTATGTAAAAGTCGAAATAAAAAAGAAGCATCAATGTTGAAATTTTTTTGTATATCTTTAAAGAACCCTTCTTTGATATGAGACATCTTTAAAGGCAATTATATTATGATATTTGATAAAAAAAAATTGGTACTAAAGTGTGTTTAATAATCTTATTATGCTATAACCTACTTTGAGCTTCAACAAATTCCACAGCATCGGTTATGTCTATTGGACACAAATTTCTTTGTACCTATTTTTTGTTAGGTAGCTACTATAAAATGCAGCCGTCAACTCGAAATATATTAGACTGCATAATTTATCAATAGCTAAAATGTTTCCACAGATCCGTAACGGTATATCACAGCGTATTGGCTTTTATTGCTTACTAACAGCTAACATAACGAAAATAAGGTTGTAATAAGACTCTAAGCAATATTTTGGTCAACAGACTTTTTAGCTAAAATTAAGTATAAACATCCATTTTGTTTACTAATTCCAAAATTTGGCTAAAATGCTGCAACACTGATAACGCAGCGTATTGGCTTTTATGACTTATTAACAGCCAAAAAATTTTCACAGCTATAGAACTGTAATATGGTTGCAATTAGGTTTCAAATGTCTCAAAATCAGCTATTTGGCTGTAGCTGTATATTGGCATTTTTTTTGCTGGAATCGATATTTTCTGGCTTTACTAAATGGATCATTAGGCTTTTGCTGTTAACTGGCTTTTAACATATTCCTTTGATGACACTATCCAACTTAAAAATGGAAGATAATGCTGTGGCTGTATTTTGGCTTAGATATGAGTTGAAATTGTATGATTTAAAGCTGACTGAAAAGCAATAAGGTAATTCGCAGCAAAGAAAGACATTTGATTCGGTTTTGATGACGTTTTCATTACTATCTTTTGGCTGCAATTGCCAAATGGTTGAAGCTGTGCTACTTGGATAAACTAACCCTGATAGTACAAAAAAAGAAGCAGTAACTAACTTTTTTTTTCGACTTCAGTATCAGACTTAGGGTTAGTTATTCTACTGATATACATTGGTTTTGTCTATTAGTAAAAAACGTTGTAAACTAGTATAATTATAATATATTATAATATATTATAATAATAAACATAGCAGTAATTTAACCAGAGGTATTTAAAAGAAGTTATTATTTATAAACTAGTGTAATTAAAAAAAAAACTATGTATGTGTGTGTATAAGGGTCAGAGTGAGTGCAGTCCCCGTCTCCATAATAATATTATTGATTGTACTGCAGGAGAACTTAATTTCATTAAGTCATAGGTGAAGGTTGATGGGCGTTGCGAAGTGGTGTCAAGAGGGGGTTAAATGACTCTTGAGGGATCAGATATTGGATTATGTTCGGCAATTTGCCAAAATTTCGTAGATATTGATATTTGTTTGATGTTTCAATTTTGCTAATTCGGACAAAAATCGCTGGTATTGTTGTTATTGTCTTCGTTTTGAATGCCGCAGGATCCGATATCGACATCCGGAGTGCGTTGGGGACTTTCATTTCCGGGCCCGGAATCGCCGCCACTTTGTCCCTCACTCCGGGCATTGTTAGTTCGGCTCGAATTCACACGGAATTCCCGCCATAAAGACGAGTATTTATCGCGTATTGTTAGGGCCTGCGGAAAAATGACCGCTTCACATTTTTTATTGTAATCTTACCACTTCAACTATTTCGAGATGATAGGGACATTCTTTGATACGGATGCTACACTAAATCAACGTCACGGTTTTTTACCGAAATTTTGGACAATTTCCTCCGAAAAATAGGCACAATAAAAGCTAAAAGCACTAAAATATTGTTGTAAATATTTATTGAAAGTAAAAATATTTCACTGTCGGTCTGAAGATGGTTTCTTATGTTTCTTATGTATCTAATCAGCTAAATTTTATAATAGCACACATTTCCAAACTGTTTTCGTTCTATTAAAAACTTTTTTTGTGTTTTTTCCCATTCAATTTACTAAAACTGCTATTTCCTTCGATTTAAAATTAAATCAATCTAAAAACTTGTTGGTTTCTTAGACTCAATATTGATATATGAAGAGGTTATAAATAAAAGGAGTCTATATTGAAATATCCATTTAATTACGTTTCAAGGGTATAATTTCCCTTTTCTTCAGATTAAAATATGTCTACAAACAATAAATTAACTTTCAAATATAATAATTTAATAAACCTAATTTATGGACTTGTTAAAATTCACAAAATTAATTATCCTCTCTGACCACATAATTGTCCTATTTACGAATTATCTAAGTTTTTAACAAACATTTTAAATACATTAACTGTTACCTCCAATTACAATATTAAAAACGCTTCCGAATTAATTACGAAAATTAAATCCACTGATCTTAAAAACCATAATCACAATAATTATACTTTAGTGTCATTTGATGTCATTTCGCTTTTTACTAATATCCCGATCGATTTGGCTATTGACATTGTTAACAGAAGATTTAATGATTTAAATACTAATATTGACAAAGATTTCTTTTTAAACACTTTAAAATTTGTTCTAAATTCTTCATATTTTACATTTGATGGTATCATTTATAAATAGATTTTTGGTTGCTCAATGGGCTCACCTATTAGTCCTATTATTGCTGACATAGTATTATTCGAATTAGAAAACTCTGTTTTTAAAACATACCGATTTATTGTAGATATGTTGATGATTGTATTGCACTTGTACCAATAGATAACATGACTTATATTTTAGATTTATTTAACAATTTTCATTCTAGACTTAATTTTACAGTTGAAGTTTCCGTTAACAATCGTATTAATTTTCTTGACACCACTTTAATTTTTAATAATAATTGTATAGTTTTCGATTTTTGCAAAAAAAGAAATAGCTTCTAATAAATATTTAAACTTTATGTCTTATCATCCATATCATCAAAAAATGTCTATTATTAAAAATTTTGTTCATCGAGTCGATACAATTTTTCATCCCGATTTCAAAGTCAAAAACCTAAGTGAATGTAGAGAAATATTGTTAAATAACAGCTACCCTGCTCACTTAATAAACAAGGTAATTTTTCAAAAATCTAACAATAATCTTAATAATAAAAATAAAAAAAGAAATAAACATCTATGTAATAATAATAAAAATAAAAATAAAAATATCTATGTCAGTTTTCCTTTCGATGCTAATCTTAAATCTAAAACTGAACCATTAACTAAACATTTAAACATTACACCAGCTTGGAAACCTATTAATACTATATATGATTTGTTATTTAGCAAAGTTAAAGATAAAAATGATAAAAATTTAATGTCGAATGTTGTATACAAAATTGATTGTAATGATTGTAACAACTGCTATAGAGGTGAAACTTGTCAACATATTAAAAATAGAATAAAACAATCACTTATCTAATGCTAACGTAGGACATTCAGGCCTTGTAAAACATTCTGTTGAAACTGGACATTCTTTTAATTATAATAACATAATTTTTTTGCATAATGAACCAAATAAAGTAAAAAGACTAATTTTAGAAAATTTGTATATTAAATGTTTTGACAATGTCAATATCCAAACCGACATAGATAAGATAGGTAATTGCTATAAAGATATAATAAAAAATAAAAAATAATAATCGTCTTTTATATTATGTTAATTTGTCCCATATACCAATTTTTATTTGTTGAGTGTTGTTTGTACATTTTTTAATTTGTTTATTATCTCAAAGTATCTTTGAAATCATGTTAGGCCATTTTATTTATACAATCTGTTATGTATACCTGTTAGATTTTATTTCAATTGACGATAATATAAAATATTTTTATTGTTATTTATATTTGTATTGTTTTTCGCTGCATTCGGGTGGTGGAATTTGACCGTTCAACCTTCAACTCTCAGTCTTCCTTCCACCACTCAAAGTGTGTCATAGTCTTTAGGTATGTTTATTAAATTATTATATTTGAAAGTTAATTTATTGTTTGTAGACATATTTTAATCTGAAGAAAAGGGAAATTATACCCTTGAAACGTAATTAAATGGATATTTCAATATAGACTCCTTTTATTTATAACCTCTTCATATATAAATCAATCTAGGTCTCAATTTTTTTCGAAAAACGTCGATGAAATATTTTCTTTTATATTCTGTTGTAAAGAGAAAGGTATCAGGTATAATTAAAAATTGAGATTAGACTTGGATACTTTTTTTAAATATAAGACATCTTCAGACCAACCATAGACAAAGAAAAAAGTAGATGCGACATAGAAAGAAGAAATATTTTCCGATAGCGAAAATAGTTATTTAATGCGGTTTAAAGCACAAGCGAGCGATAGCATGTAAGTGCCTTAAATAGTTGAGGTTATTATAATAGCTTCTTAATTAACAAAATTTTTTCGTTGACCACAAACTTTAATAATCCCACTTTATTTAAACTGAAAATACAGCTCGGGAGGCGAAACCTAGCAATTGCTATTCGAACTTAACTAAAAATTAAATACACAGAAAAATAAAATACATAAATGAATAAATAAACGAAATGAAATTTACAAAAATTGCACTCTACCTGAAGAAAAATAACAGAAAATAAAACAAGAAGAAATTAAAAATTAAAAGAAATTCTGGAAATAAATCTGCTTTTATTTCATTGCAAAAATTGTTCACCGAAAGTTTGTTTTTATGTATACTGGATCCAAGAATAGGCCGCCAGGAGCCACGAAAATTTACCTCACCGTTTATGCACATTTGTTGACTTGAAAAAGGTTGATGATAAATTTGTAAAACATTGTAAAGTTTATTAACATTCATAAATATAGTTTTTTTAGACAAAATGATACAACATTGTTTATTAACGAAGGATAAAGGAAAAACTTCTTACTTTATTTAAAAATACAGATACGGATTTATTTCGATCCTTGACAGGCATTTCATTGTAAAATTTTTACAATAGTAGTTAAATGCAAACCTAGATATTTTCAGCGACAATAATTAATTTCAGAATTATGGCCTCACGTTATACAGGGTGATTCATATTACATTACAATCCATTATACATTGGAGGTTGAATTGCGCTTAAATTGGCCAAAAACAAAACGCCAGAGACTGCAATAAGAACCTAATTTTGTAAGATTTGCAAGGAATATCCAAATCACAAACAAATTTATAATTATTAGTGTTTTTGAATCAAGTTATAATTGAATAATGTATTACTGGTTGCATTTAAAATTTGTCAGGGTCGTAAAGTTATGTGAATCACCCTGTATTTTTCTAATACGTGTACGATTTTAAAGTATTAAGGAATTTCAAAACATTTTAAAACATATAAACATAATATAACATCAATATAACTGAAAATGGATACTGAGAGACTGATAAGCTGAAAAAGTAGAAAATGAAAAACTGAAACTATAGGAAACTAAGAACCTGAGACGTATATTAAATAACTGAAAGACTAGAAATAATAGAATGAAATAAACAAACTCATAATTTAAGTAGCTCAAGTAAAGTTAAAATCCTGAAAAATCTAAAACTCTGAAAATTCAAGAGATCGAACTAGAAAGAAAATCAAAATGAGTGATAAAAAAACTAAAATACTGGGAGACCAAGGAAAGTAAAACCCTAACTTGTTTGAACACAAAATTGTGGCGAATTTAGCTTCCAAGGATTGATATTTTGCTTTTTTGTTCCAAAACATTTAAATTGTCCAGAATTTGGTATTGTAATCCGTTGATTTTTCATGTAGATTGATTTTGAGTGAGGAAGTGCCACCGGCTGGCGCATCGGCCAATTACTGAGCCGCCGGATACAAGACACGTTTACGGAGGGACTTATATTAAATCCGCGTTTAAGAGTTTTATAATGGAATGAATAATTTAAGGAGCTTCCTTCAAGATATATGAGCTTGTTACCGGCGAAAAATTTCTCTACGCTGCCATCGTTCCAAATGCATTACCGCTCATTACCAACTTTTAATCGTTTACATTATTCTAAGGCTTCGGGCGAAATACGAAGAGGTGTCGGCGAATAATCGGCGGATTTATTATGAACAAGAAATTGCTTTTTCTTTTGTTAAGCTTTTAATCCGGATTTTACCGACGAGATTATTTTGGCGAAGAGGAAATGCGAGGTTATGTTAATCGGACAAGGCATGCACCGAATTTCTGCATTTTAAAATTGCCGATATTTATGGGCAAGTTACAAACTAAAATACTAAGATACTAAGTGACAAATTAAAAAATGTGTAATTGAAAAGTTTAAAAACTAATAAAGTGAGTAGCTAAGTAGAGTAAAAAACTGAGAAACTTAAGAAATGAAAAAATTATAAAAACTAAGAAGCCGAGTTACTAAAAAACAAATCGTTTATAAACTAAAAATTATCATTATTGTATTATTATCATTAAATTATTGATGTGAAAAGTAAAGAAATTAGAAAACTAAAAACTTAGAAACTGAGCTAAACTACTGTGAAACTGTGAAAGTAACAAATAAAAAAAACTATATCATTGAAAGTGGAAGAACCGAAGAACTAACAAATAAACAATTTCACTTCTAAATACTTAAGATTAAACAGCTTTAAAAGTGAGAAAATTAAGAACTTTAAAACTGAAATATTGCCAAACTGGGAAGGTGAAATACTGAAGAAATGGAACATCGAAAATCTAAGAAACTGTAGAATTAAAAAGTGGAGTAATAAACAAATTAACTAAGAGGCTGAGATATTAAAAATCAGAAAAACGAGTTGAAATAATGAGAGAGTAAGAAACTGAGAGACCCTTCCCAAGTAGCACAGCTTCAACCATTTGGCAATTGCAGCCAAAAGATAGTCATGAAAAAGCTTTCTTTGCTGCTAATTACCTTATTGCTTTTCAGTCAGCTTTAAATCATACAATTTCAACTCATGTCTAAGCCAAAATATAGCGACAGCATTATCTTCCATTTTTAAGTTGGATAGTGTCATCAAAGGAATATGTTAAAAGCCAGTTAACAGCAAAAGCCTAATGATCCATTTAGTAAAGCCAGAAAATTTCGATTCCAGCAAAAAAAATGCCAATATACAGCTACAGCCAAATAGCTGATTTTGAGACATTTGCTTAGCTTATTGCAACCATATTACAGTTCTATAGCTGTGAAAATTTTTTGGCTCTCATGAAAGCCAATACGCTACATTATCGGTGTTGCAGCATTTTAGCCAAATTTTGGAATTTTGGACAAAATGGCTGTTTATACTTAATTTTAGCTAAAAAGTCTGTTGACCAAAATATTGCTTAGAGTCTTATTACAACCTTATTTTCGTTATGTTAGCTGTTAGTAAGCAATAAAAGCCAATACGCTGTGATATACCGTTACGGATCTGTGGAAACATTTTAGCTATTGATAAATTATGCACTCTAATATGCTCCGATTTGACTGCTGCATTTTATAGTAAGTACCACCTAACAAAAATTACAGGTACAAAGAAATTTGTGGTCAATAGACATAACGACATAACCGATGCTGTGGAATTTGTTGAAGCTCAAAGTAGGTTTAAGCATAATAAGATTAATAAGCACACTTTAGTACCAATTTTTTTTTATCAAATATCAAAATATAATTCACTGTCTTTAAAGATGTCTCATATCAAAGAAGGGTTCTTTGAAGATATACAAAAAAATTTCAACATTGATGCTTCTCTGATAATTTTTGTCTATTGGGTGAAGTAAGAAGACTTCTCTTTTATTTCGACTTTTACATAATTTCAGTCATACTTCAACACGCGCTTAAAGTTACTAAACATTGATAAATTAAGAAACTGAGAAGCGAAGAAATTAATAGATCGAAAAAATGGCATAAATAACTAATTACGCACTGAGACTCTGATTTAGTTAGAAACTGAGCTGAGATATTGAGAAACCAAGAAACTGAAATGCTGAGCAATTAAAAAGTATATAATTAAAAGTGGCAGAACTAATAAATAAACTTAAAAGCTTCAAAATGAGAAACTGAAAAGCTGAAATACTGACAAACTAAGAAACTGAAAAACTGAGAAATTAAAAAACTATGTACTTAATTAAAAATTAAAAGAACTAACTAAGACACAGAGAGATTTAAAAAAAAAACTTGAAAACTGATAGAATTGAAATATTGATAAACTGCGAAGCAAAAATACTGAAAACTAAGAAACAATAAAACTGAAAAGTAGAGTGACTGAGATATTATAAATCCACGACTAATTAATTTAGGAAATGAGCTAAAAAAACTGTCAAAGTAAGAAATTGAAAGACCGAAAAACAGGGGCACTGAGGAACTGAACTAGAAAATTAAAACACTCAGAAATTAAGAAACTAAAAGGCTAGGAATAATTAAAGATTTAAAAAACTAATAAATAAAGTAAACGAGAAATATTCTAATTGGCCAAGACCATCAGAGACTGAAAAGTAGGAAAAATATTAAATTGACAAATTAAAATATGAAGCTAAAACAATCCGAAACAGATTAACTTAGGAACTGAGCTGAAATACCGAGAGCGTAAGAATATGGGAGACTGAAAAGCTGAGAGAAATAATAAAAAATATATAACATTAAAGTGGAGGAACCAATAAATGAAAAAAAATTACAAGCAAAAATTGAAAGCTGAAACTGAGAAGGGTCGATTTACGGAAATTTAATTCAAGATTAAACTAATTTATTAAAAGCTTTTATTTAGCTCACAATGTTATCTGTCTATTGGTTATTTTTTCGGAGCCAAATTTGAAAGGGTTCCCGTTGTCCCACTGAATTGAAACTTTGCATACTTACTTAATCTGCGTGACAATGCAATCCTATGTAGTTAAATATCCCCTAATGGGGTTAAATGGGGTTTTGAAGTTTTAGGTTATGTTTACAAAGGGGTTCTCGATTTGTAAATTTAAGAGGGTTCCTGTAGCCGCAATGAAATGAAATTTAACATGCTTACGTAATCTGCGTGACAATGCAATTATACAGGGTGATTCTTTTAGGGCCTACATTAGAAACTTTTTAAGTTCTAGTATAGCTAGAGATTTAAAGTTTTGTATACGATCCAAATCGACCATTCTGAGTTCAACTAAATTATTTTCAAAATGGCTGAACTTTCGAAACTACGAGAAATTGGCGCCAACTTTGAAATTTTAAATAGTAACCACACATTTTTATTACAATTTTGAATTCACCTTCTTAAACTGAGTAAACTTTATTCAAGTTGTTGGTACTTATCTGTCATAGTTTTCGACATATGTCAATTTTTTTGTTAAAATTTTCATTTGCAGGGGTTTATTTAAAATAACACAGTCCTTGAACCCATTGCGATAAATGAATATTTTTTTTTGCATTCGATAACCAAAGATTTGAAGAGCCTTCTAGACTTTTCAAAGTTGTCAACTGCCAAAATTCAAGGCTAGTATGATTTTTTTTAAATGGTTATCAAACAACGGCTATAACTCAGTTTTTTCAAATGGAACGACCATATTTTCTTAACGGCAATCGAAAGAACATCGATATTTATGGTGACGTTTATCAACATGTTCTATACCTATCTCTTATAGTTTTTGGAATAATTACAAAAAACGGATTGTACTTTGTAATTTTCATCGTTAGTCAAGTAGGCCTTGCAAAATGGTCAACAATTGTCAAACTTCAACATTTGATTTAGTTTTTAACTGGCTTATTGTGGAACATACAGTAAAACAGTAATATTTAATTATGGTTTATTATAACTTAGTGAATTATGTAAAATAACTCAGACAGTCTGCCATCTAATTTTGAACTTATTCAGTGTAAATGGTAGACAAATCGAATACTTCTTTTGATTAATAGCACAACTTTATCGTATTTTTCGAAAGTTTACTCGATTAAAAATGAAAATAATGAGCTAAAATTTCGTTTTTTGCGATTATTTCAAAAACTGTAAGAGATAGATATAGAAAATGTTGATAAAAGTCTCCATAAAAATCGATGTTCTTTTGATTGCCATTAAAAAAATAGGTTCATTCCATTTGAAAAATTGTGTTACAATCATTTTTGATCATCATTTTCAAAAAATCATAGTAGCCTTGCAATTTGACAGTTCAAAATTTTGAAAATTGTAGGAAACCCTTCGAACCTTTGGTTATCAAATGCAAAAAGAATTATTCACTTACTTTAAAGGATTCAAGAGCTGTGATATTTTAAATAAAACCCTGCAAATGAAAATTTGCACAAAAAAATGGACATACGTCAAAAACTATGACAGATAAGTATTAACAAATAGGATATATTTTAATCAGTTTCAAAAGGCGAATTCAAAAATGCAATAAAAATAGGTGGTTACTACTTAAAATTTCAAAGTTGGCGCCAATTTCCCATCGTTCCGGAAGATCAGCCATTTTGAAAATAATTTAGTTGAACTCAGAATGGTCGATTTGGATCGTATACAAAATTTTAAATCTCTAGCTATACTAGAACTTAAAAAGTTTCTAATGTAGGCCCTAAAAGAATCAGCCTGTATATAGTTAATTACCCCCTAAAGGTGTAAATGGGGTTTTAAAATTTTAGCTTATCTTTGCAAAGGGGTTCTCGATTTGTACATACCGTAACTTATACCGACAGAGACGGTATGTTGGTCATTTAGACGTCACATTAGATGCACAGTGTAATAACAATAAATCTATGCAATAAATAAAGACTAAAAAGCAAAAAATAAAAAAACTAAAAAGTAAAAAATAATGTTAAATTTTTAAAATTCTAAAATTTATAAAAGCTTTGGGAGTTATAAACCTACGGCATTACAGAATTACTTTGTTCAGTTGACAACTCCCAAAGCTTTTATAAGTTTTAGAATTTTAGAACTTTAACATTATGTTTTACTTTTTAGTGCATCTTTTAAATAAAAGTTTTTTTTTTAAACATTTTTTTATATATTTAGTTTGCATTGACAAACGCCAAGTTAGTCGTAAATTAAAAGTATGGGTTTCAACCAAAAAAATAATTAAACTTGTTCCCAAAATGATTTAAAAATATAAATTTCTCCAGTTATGTTAAGAATTGTTGCTGTAACCAAAATTTAGTTTGAATACTAAAAAGTGTTAGTGAAAAACTATTAAGTCTTCAATCTCGATCAGCAGCAACTTCGCTCATCGTTTCATTATTTCCCTCACCCTTGTCAGGACTTTTCTCCTTTTTAGTCAATTAGCAATTGATGCTTTTCCTCCAACACTTGATTATGGCACTGTAAGAGCCATTCGAAAAAAATCTAAGCAAACAATTTAAAATTTCCTCCCTTGTTTGAGTCGAGTTAGCGAACAACCCTCTGGTAAACCTTGTCGTAATGTCACTTTCTGACCGCCACTTGATCTCAGCTCGTTCCGCAAATGGGGCGGATTCATTGCAAATCAGGGAGAGAAGAGGGAGATTGACTGCCTTTTCAAGTCAGCACCTCCCTCTCTTTGTTCGAAACGTGTCCAAGTCTTGTCGATTGATTGCTCTACATGACGGTTCGTTTACAAGCTATTTTTTCCTTTCAACCCCCACCAAAGTCTAATAAATATCGTCTGGCCTGTGGCCATGACTGCACCCGAGAAAACCGATATGGATCCGGTTTGCTGCATTAGGGTTATTGCATACATAGAAATCGTCCTCAGAGGTATACACACCAATACATTTTTAATGGACTTATACAGGGTATTCCGTCTAAATCCCACATTAGAAGTATTGAAAGTTCTAATAAAGATATTTATCTGAGAGTTGGTACTCTCGTTGAGTTATGTTTAATGAAAATATTTTCAAGATGGCAGCACTTCCGGTTATAATAATAATAATAATAATAATGTTTATTAACGGCCACGCCAATTACAATAGTTAATATAAATAAAATTTAAAACATAAATAGATACAATACAATTGGTAAACATATAAAAGTAGTGTTAAATTTAAAAAAAAGTTCAAATCACTATTTGCAATCACAGTTTTTAAGTTTTTTAGAAATTTATTTATTGGTAAACCTATAAAATCAACATTATTTGAAAGTTCGTTACATGTTTTGGAGAGTCTAGAAACTACAGAATTTTTTCCATAAGTCGTACGGTGGTATGGGACTACAAGCATTCTAGGTTCTCTTATATTACAAACAGGTATATGTATTAAAAATAGTGATAAAATAGAATTACAATTAATATTACCAGACAGTATACGATATACAAACGATGCGTCATAAAATATTCTTCGGGAAGATAGTAAGGATAGTCCTAAATAGCTTAAAGTGTATATATAATTATTTTTATCGTAAAATATGTAAAATTTGTAACATACAAATTTAACAAATTTTTTCTGAACATTTTCAATACGATTAATATGTACAGGGTGTTTCAAGTTTTAGGTCCAGTCAAAAAATAAATACTTCTAGTTGTCCAAAAGAAAAAAAATATATCTCAAACGATAGAGTTTCTAACACGCTTCAATTTGATGCTTTAATGTTATACGAAATTTTCATGGTATGAGCGTGAATTGTGAAAAACTAGATAAAAAATTTTTTGTTTCCAAATTATTGCAATCGTTTTCTCATAATAAAATTCCTCCTATTTTTTAAGTGAGACTTCCGAAACTGAAACAGTAAAAAACCCAAGGCGTATTGGGCAAATGAAATTTCAATTTGCAAAAGACAAATAAATGTTTTACCTTAGTCACCTTTGAAAAAACAGAGCTCGTGTCTTTGCTTGATTCACAAAAACGTCATTAACTGTCAGACTAAAATTTTACTTGATTTATTTATTTTTTATTTACATTTATTTGGTTTTTTGCAAATTGAAATTTCAATTGCTCAATACGCCTTGGATTTTTTACTGTTTCAGTTTCGGAAGTCTTACTTAAAAAATAGGAGGAATTTTATTATAAAAAATTATTGGAATATTTTTTATAATGTAGTTTTTTGCGTTTTAGGCTTTATCATGAAAATTTGGGATATCAGCAAAGCATCAAATTGAAGCGTGTTAGAAACTCTATCGTTTGCGATATATATTTTTTATTTTGGAATACAAGAAGTATTTATTTTTTGACTGGACCTAAAACTTGAAACACCCTGTACATTATAACAAGGTTGCCAAATAATTGTGCAATATTCTAAAATTGGACGAACATAACTATTGTAGAGTAACATTACAACACGTAAACTTGAAAAATGAAAACATTGTCTTTTTATAAATCCTAATGTTTTGTTTGCTTTCGACAAAATATAATTAATGTGAAAATCAAAACTTAACTGGCTATCTACAAGAACACCTAAATCACGAAGATGTGTGACACATTCAAGTTGGTTACCTGATATAAAGTAGGACGGTAAATTGTAATGTAATTTTCTAGAAAATCTTAGTACTTTACATTTATTTATGTTCAATTCTAAATTATTTTGTTTACACCACATACAAAGACTATTTAAATCACATTGTAACATATCACAGTCGTTTTGATTATTAATAACTTTAAATCGTCGGCAAAAAGAAGGATTTTAGAACTTTCAATAGCTGTTTTGACATCATTTACATAGAGGGAAAAAAGAATTGGTCCTAGATGTGATCCCTGAGGTACACCTGTGGATGGCCGAATTTCGCCATTTATAGTTACGTACTGTACACGATTGGATAAAAAAGAATAAATCCAACTGAGAACTGGATCCCCAAAACCTAGATTATCTAATTTTAAAATTAACAACTCAATAGAAATGCGATCAAAAGCTTTTGACATGCCGGTGTATATACAATCAATTTGAAATCCATTTTCGAGATTTAACGTAATATAATCAGTAAACAAAAAAAGATTGGTCATCATAGAGCGACCCTTTAAAAACCCATGTTGTTCTTCAATAATAGAATGCTTTACAGAAAATGATATAATGTCAGCCATTATATATCGAGTCAAAAACTTTTGATAGGTATATACGATGGGGTGCAAATTGGTCTATAGTTGGAGATATTTTCACGACTACCATTTTTAAAGACAGGCCTGATATCAGAAATTTTCCAAATATCCGGAAATTGAGACTGATGAAGGGATTTGTTGAATAGCATTTGTAGTGGAGTTGTCAATTCATAAGCACAATTTTTTAAAAACAGCTGAGATATACCATCGGGTCCGGTTTTGTAGATGTCTTCAAGATTTATCAATTTTGAGAAAATAGCTTCGGCAGAAAGTTCAACGGTATTTAAAAGTACAAGTTATACCGGAAGTCGCTATTAACTTTCTTATTTTAAATGGAAAGCTATATTTTTCACTGCGTTTTTGGATTAGTTGAGTTATTTTAAGGGAGTTTTTATTAGCTTTCCCTATACACAAGTTTAACCGTTTTCGAGATATTTAGGATTTTTGAAAATTTTTGAATTTGCACCTGTCCCTTAAAAAATCGGTAACTCGCTTAGTTTTAGAGATTTCGAAATCATGTTTGGAGAATTGAAAGAGAAAGGATATATCTGTTGTTCAGTGTGATCAAAATTGGAATTGAAGTTAATAAACCCAAAAAAAACAAAATTATTTATTTTCTGTGTTAAATTATAAGGCCCACTTGATTTTTATTGTCCAAAACAGAAAAGTTTTTCGAAATTTTGTTTTTATAAGATAGCAACTTTAAATTTTTGATTAGACTATACAAACCTGGAAATGGAAAGCTTATTAACACTTTAAAGATGCAGCAAAGATACGAACTTTTGGACAGACTCCTACATTCGATTCTGTCAAAATTGATAAGAGATAAGTGAAAACGACCTCTATAAAAGTAGTTCGTAATTTAACGTAGAATCCAAAAATTAGGAGATTCAATAAAAAAAAACATAACTTTATTGTTTTTTTAATATTGGGAATAACGCAGCTATAATCCAGAAAAAAGAAAAAGTCACTACCTCTAATAATAAAAAAGTTATGGAACTTTTTCGAATCGTTGGAACAGCCTGTATTATTATTTATTAGAAAAAACGAGAAAGGGTGAAGTGTTGCAGTAGCTGGAATACTTTTTTTTTTAATTTTGAACGTCTTCTTGCTTCAAAAAAGGCAAAACTCGCTGTAGAAGTGCTGTTACTTGTTTTCGTTTTAAAGCAGAGCCCAATTTTTATTTCTTGTCGGTTGTAAATTCGCAGTTTTTTCCCCTTTTCGAATGTTTATCGTCCATTTGGTTGCCCTTTGTGTCATAGCAGCATTGCACTCGCAGAAACTCCGTTAGTCTGTATATGAACACGTAATACTGTCACTTTTACGATTGGTTTTAGTATCAATTTTCCCACGGGACTATTAAGCTTTATGACAGAATAGGTCAGGTGCTTTGGCGGCTGATGTTCCGTTTTTATACTGCCACACATAAACATCACTCGTAAATGCAATGTTTTCGTGTGCACACATTTACTATATTGACATCTCCTTTCACATTCTGTCTTCAAATTTACGACAGTATTGATACAAAACGCTCAAATGCAATAAACGTGTAAGTTTGTTAATAAAGTTAAAATTTTGTAACGAGCTGTCAACATTTACATGGTTAGTGTTTTAGTTTCAATTAAACAAAAAAAAGTCAAAAAGTATACACACCAATACATTTTTAATGGAATTATACAGGGTGTTCCGTCTAAACCCCACATTAGAATTATTGAAAGTTCTAATAAAGATATGTATCTGAGAGTTGGTACTCAGGCATAATCCGTTGAGTTGTGCTCAATGCAAATATTTTCAAGATGGCAGCATTTCCGGTTATACCGGAAGTCGCTATTAACTTTCTTATTTTAAATGGAAAGCTATAATTTTCACTGCGTTTTTGGATTAGTTGAGTTATTTTAAGGGAGTTTTTATTAGCTTTCCCTATACCTAAGTATAACCGTTTTCGAGATATTTAGGATTTTTGAAAATTTTTGAATTTGCACCTGTCTCTTAAAAAATCAGTAACTCGCTTAGTTTTAGAGATTTCGAAATCATGTTTGGAGAATTGAAAGAGAAAGCCTATATCTGTTGTTCAGTGTGATCAAAATTGGAATTGAAGTTAACAAACCCAAAAATTTTAAGGTTAAGTTTGGACAACTTCAAGTACCCAAAACTTATTTTTTTCAAATGGGATGTCCCAATTGTTATTCTACTAGATGGAGGAGAATTTTTTTCTGCATCTATATGCATTAGCATTCCCTATACCTATCTGTGATAATTTTCAAGTTATGTTGGTTTTTTTGTTATTGTAGGAAATTTCTTACTAACCACATCTATTTTTGCATAGTTTGCCATAAAAACATTTCTGATTAAACTTAAACGACAAACTCTGTTCAAAATTGTGTTATCAGACTGTGAAAACAAAATAAATTCATTGGGTGTTGGTTTGAAAAACTTTAATTTCTCACATTTTTTCATTGGTTTCCATGGCAACCTATGAGAAAAGGCCTATGGCTAATGTTTTGTGGGAACAATGCTTTTTTTTTATTTTCAATACATATGAACCCAATGTGAAACAGTATAGCAAAATACCGAATGAGTTTAAAGTAAAGCATAAATTGCACTTCGTTGTTTGGTGTAGTTTATTTTTCAAAAATATCCTCAAACCGGTCGATTTTAGTTATAAAATCACCCGGTATATTTAACCAATATTGGGGGAACATTTTGTCAGCTATTGCAAATACGATTTCAATTGGCAGCCAATGTATGTTCTCCAATTTCAACTCTATTTTGGGTTATTATTCCAATAAATTGGTTGTTTTTTATACGTATAATGGACAAGCAGCAAAGTTTTTTTCAATATTTAAAAATACTTATAAAATTGATTTTAAGGACTATAGGTTGTTTTATTTATTTAGATTTACATTTTTTTTTTCTAAAATTATTTCAACATAAAAACTGTAACTTCACTTCAAAACAGAAATTTTTAACTCATTGCACCAACTTTATAAATTCTAATGTCGACAGTTTTTATTTCGTTAGGTTTTTTTTGAAGAATAAATTGTGAAGACGTTCATCCATATTAATTAATTTAATGAAGATATTAGAAAGTTAGGTACTCTAAATGAAAAAAAAACCAAAAAATTTATATTGAGCTCTCGAGTGTATTTTTTCTCTCAAACCAACGGTCTCTACTAAAAAATGAAAACACACTTATATTGAATTTAAACCTGTAAACAAATATTGGTTGAATATGAAAGTAACAATAAATATTTTAAAACATTAAACCAACATTTTGTTAAACTTGGAGAAAATATATTGGCTGCAAATTTTAAATCAATTATAGGTAAATACCATGCGATCATTTGAATTTATAATTAAAGTAGGTGGTTTTGTGTCTTTGTGGTTGAAAACTAGTACAAACTTAGGGAAAAAATGTATTCTAATTGTATTTTACCATTCAAAACATCATTATTTGACCCTTCAGCTTAATTAATTATCACAATCGGCGTTTTCATCCAAGTTAAAAAACTGACAAAGCCAACTTTAATTATAAATTCAAATGATCGCATGGTATAAAAAAACAATATTCTTTACAGAATCTTACATCAACATTGGGTAGATATACGGAATTATGATTTCGTATTAAGTAAAAGAAAAATGGTAAAACATCAAAAAATTATATTGGACCAATCCTTTAAAATAGTAAACAATCTTACATTGGATTTAAACCTGTAAAAAAATATTGGTTGAATATGAAAGTAGCAATAAATATTTTGGAACATTAAGCCAACATTAGATTAGAATTGGAGAACATATATTGGCTGCAAATGTCAAATCATATTTGCGATAATATAAAAAAACAATATTTCTGACAAAATGTAACTCCAATATTGGTTAAATATATGCAATCACTCTTTTGTATAATGTAAAAAAAAGAATGGCAAAACATTGTTGGTAATATATTGGTAACAAAAAAAAATTACAACATTTAAAATACTTTTTTACCCAATATTGGCTGTATATAAAAATCTTAGATACAATATATCAACATAGGCCCAATCTCATTACAGGATTTTGCCAATGATACGTTCTACCTAGGTACCATCTAGCGAAATAAAACTTTTGTCATTTCATTTGAAAAAAATGAGTTATGGGTGCTTAAAGTTCTGCCAACTTAAATTTAAAAATTTGGAGTTTGTTATTCTTTTTAGAAATTTGAAAACACCAAAGGAAAGATCTAGGCTTCCTCTTTCAAACGAGCTCAAAAATATTTCCAAATTTTTAAAAATCGCAGAGTTATCGATTTTTGAACTGGAAGGTGCAAATCCAAAAAAAATTTAAAAACCATAAATATTTGATACATTAAATATGTCAATAAAATTTGAACATTTAATACCTTTGAACACATGATTTGAATACGATTTTGAGATGCATTTTGTCGTAAGTATTTTCTGCAATAAATTCCAAATATTTTGTAATTCTCAAAAACTGAAAGATGTAAGTATATTTTTAATACATATTTGAAAGATATTTTTCGTTTTCTTATTTGTACATTATTTCTAAAACAATGAAGACAGTATGTCTAAAAAATAAATAAAATAAAATCAATGTCTATTCAGAAAATTTGTTGCAAACCTGGAATTATGCTCGCACAAACGAAAGGAATCCAAATCATTGTTAAAAAAATAATTTCTCTCTCGCGAACTTTAGAACGTATGTAGGTATTTTAAAAAATCTAAATTAAATGAAGATGTAACATCTACTACATAAGTTAGGAAAGGAAACAGAAAAGTATTTGTGTTTTTGTGTTTAAACCGAGATCTAGGGCACATAGTACAGGACACCCCAATGAGTTGCTACAATACATCATTGACTCATAAAATATTAAAACATTTAAAAAAATATACAGACTGAACCAAAAGGAACGCACAAAATTCATATCTTTGTTGTTAGTAATTTTTCAAAAAAATTCTCGACGAGGTTAATTTTATTTTTTTAAATGCTACATTACTGACATTTAAGTGTCATTTGTTTTTGAGTGGTAGCGTCATTTTAAATTTTTTTAATGTAATTGACATTTTTGGTTAGTGTTTTAAAGAGTACACATTTGTACCAAAAATTCATAAAAATAAGGCAAAAAAATTTAAAAAAAGGAGAAAATACAATAAAACAGTTGTAAAAGTTATTGAGTATTGCACAAAGAACTTTATCTTTTCGTTCCTGCTTTATTTTATAAGGAGTGATTGTTTTTTGTTAATTTTTTGTATTTAGGTGTTCATTATAATTGATAATTATACAAAAAAATTATAAAAAAACAATTGCCGCTGATAAAATAAGTCAAGAACAAAAAGAAAAAGCCCATTATGTTTAATTTAAGATAATGATGTGTAATATCTAAAACACTAATAAAAAATGATCAATAACAAAGATATGAATTTTGTGCGTTACTTTTGGTTCAGTCTGTATACAAAATTAATACCCTTTTGGGCTACTGAAACAATACTTAAAATTTAAAATAAATATTTTTTTTGTAATCTGTAAGAAACAATTAAATGTTTAAAAATCTTTAAGCTGCAAAGCTGTAAAAACAAAATGCAGGGTGTTTTAATTATAAATTTTAAGTTACTTAACTTTTAAGAGTCTTTCTTCATTCTTTTAACTACCTTAAAATAACTCTAGTAATTCAAAAACGCATTAAAAAATATAGCATTCCATTTAAAATAAGGAAGTTGATAGCGACTGCTATCTTGAGAATATTTTCATTTAGCAGGACCTAAAAGATTATGGTTGTACACAAATTTTCAGATGACTATGATTATTAGAACTCCCAATACTTCTAATGTGGGGTTTAGACAAAACAGCCTGTATTTTCCTACGAATATTTATTAGGGTAATATTTCTCATGCAAATAATACGGAAACCTCATACAATATCCATTACAATTTATTTCCCTAAATCTTTATCCCGCTCTCGAGAGATAAGTGTGTCTTGTGTGCCTGGACTTTTAGATTTAATTCCTTGTAAAAGGATGTTGGTAATTCCTTCCAAGTCTGTTTTGGACGCTACACGACATCATTAACCGGTTTTAATCGAAGAAAAAGAATGAATAAAAGAGACTTGAGTTTTTCGTCTTGAATCTGAACCCCTTGACAGTCTAGCATTACATCAAATAAATTCCAATTTCCGAGCTGATTCAGCAATGCTGAAAAAGCCCGTATTGAATAACACAAAAAGTCACGATCGTTTAACATCGACATTTTATTTATAAATCAGCGAAAGCTCTCCGAATCGCTGAGACAAAACAAATAATCGCTTCTTGGAATAAAGGATTGCAGCTACTGCAACATTACACCCCTTCTCACTTTTTCAAATAATACGTTTGATCAACCTGAAACCGTTCGCTCTAGAGCGAATTTCTTTAGTTAAAGGACACGCAAACATCCTTGTAATTTTTAATTTTCTTTGGTCGAACTCGGTCGGTGCAAGGATAATTCTATTAAAAATGTATAGCTAGGAAATTTAGCTGGAATACTGAAAAACTGAAAAATTATGGAACTATGGGAAAAATTCAAGAATTAACAACTGAAAAGATGAGACATTGTGAACTAAAACTAAATAACTGAAAAATGGAAAAATAGAAAAGGGAAAAACTGAGAAACTGAACAACTGAACAACTGAACCAAAATATTAAAATATCAAAATTTTCAAAAATTCAAAATTATAAATTAAAGTATGTATATGTAAATAAAAAGTGAATAAAAAGCATCACTATAACGCAAAATAACTAAAGCTAAAATCCTGAAAGATTAAAATACTTCGAAACTGAGGACTAAAAAATTAAAAAGCCATAGACATACAAAGTGAAAAAAATATAAATTAAAAACTGAGACAAGCTAATACACTAAGAAATTAAATGTAAAATACAAATTTGTAGAAGGTTAAAAAATTGAGAAACTCGGGAACTTTGGATTACTAAGAAACTGCGAAAATGAGAAGCTGAATTTTTCAAAACGCATAGAAATAAAAAAACTAATAAATAATCGAAGAACTGTCTCTCAAACACAAACCAAGGTTAAAGTTTGATAAACAAAGACTGATAATTTAAGTAAAAGATAAGAAAGGACTAAAGAGTTGTAAAGCAGAAATAAAATTAAAAATCTGACGGTCTAACTAGCTAAAACACTGAGAGTTTGAAAAGTAGAGAAACTTAGGAGAATATTAAAAAGACGTGGAAATAAAAATTCAAAAACTAATAGATTCATTGAAAAACTGAAAAACAAAAACACTACGAATCTGAAAGAATAAGAGGCTGAAAGATTTGAAAGAAGAAAAAAACTTGAAAAAAGCTAATAAATTAAATAACTAAAAATGTGAATACTTAATACATTGAGAGACTGAGACACAGAAATTGAAAAACTAAGAAACTGAAAGCTAAGAAACTAAAGCTAAAACATTGGGAAATTAAAGACTTAAAAATTGAGAAACTAAGGACAAATTGTATAAAAAATTAAACATGTTTAATCCTGATTTAAACCCTAGCAATCGCCGTTAAGGATGATTAATGTATTATACAACTCTACTTAAGTGACTAAAAGATAAGAACTCAAAAAACTACAAAGTGAATCTTCTGAAAATACTTTAACGATATGTCAAAAATTAATAATCCCTCCGAATTATACGTTTTTATTCAATACTGTATTTCTTTCTTTATTATTGTTTTTTTTTCAGAATTTTTCTACCCTTTTTTATTTTATTTATAAATCAGGGAAAGCTTTCCGAATCAACTGATCACAAAAGTTGGTGTTTTCAGCGAAGCATTTCGAACTAGTTAACTGAAAAAATATCATTCCAAATAATTAAGACACTGAGGGTCTTAGTAAAAATTAATAGTCTGAAACTTCCTGAAAAGTAGAAATAAATTAAAAACTGATATTTTAAGTAGGTAGCTAAGAAAGTCGGAGGTTAAAAATCTGAGAAATTTTGAAACTTACTAAAACAATAAAATACGAATCCAAGAGAATAAGAGGTTGAAAGATTAAAAAAAAAATAAAAGTAAAAAAAGTAATAAATTAAAGAACTGACATTTTAAATAGCTAAGACACTGAAGGACTGACAAAATAGAACACAGAGAAACTCAAAATTTGAAAAGCTAACTGAGAAACTAAGAAACTGGAAAACTGAAAGCTAAAAAGCTAAACCACTGGGAAATTAAAACTCTGAAAGACTTGAAAATTGAGAACTAAAGTCGAGTTGTATAAAAAATTAATCATCTTTAATCCTGATTTAAACCCCTAACAGCAATTCTTGTAAAAATCGTCGTTATGAGTTTAAACCAATTTTTTATACAACTCGACCTAAGTAACTAAAAGATAGAAACTCAAAAAACTGCAAAGAGAATTTTCTTGTAATTACTTTTGACTATAAGTATGTCAAAAAAAATATATATAAAAAAATGTTTTTTAAAAAAAAGCTTTTATTTAAAAGATCACTAAAAAGTAAAAAATAATGTATTTCAATCACAGGTAAGATATTTTTTCTTACAGGTTAAAATTCTAAATTTTTTTTTAATTTTTAAATAAAAGCTTTTTTTAAAATCATTTTTTTATATATTTTTATTTTTTGCTTTTTAGGCTTTATTAATTGCATAGATTTATTGTTATTACACTGTGCATCTGCCGTGACGTCCAAATGACCAACATACCGTCTATGTCGGTATAAGTTACGGTATGTATAAATCAAGAACCCCTTTGTGAACATAACCTAAAATTTTAAAACCCCATTTAACACCTTTAGGGGGTAATTAACTATATAGAATTGCATTGTCACGCAGATCACGTGAGCATGTTAAATTTCATTTCATTGCAACTACAGGAACCCTCTCAAATTTACAAATCGAGAACCCCTTTGTAAACATAACCTAAAACTTCAAAACCTCATTTAACCCTTTTAGGGGTATTTCACTACATGGGATTGCATTGTCACGCAGATTATGTAAGTATGCCAAATTTCACTTCAGTGGGACAACAGGAACCCTTTCAAATTTGGCTCCGAAAAAATAGCAGACAGAAAGATAACATTGTGAGCTAAATAAAAGCTTTTAAATACAAATTTGTAGAAGATTAAAAAACTGAGAAACTCAGGAATTTTGGAATACAAAGAAAAACTAAAAAAGTGAAATATTCACTTAATTTAAAATATTGAAATAGTCAAAGCCCATAGATATAAAAAAAACTAATAAATATAAAACAAACACTTATAAGGAAACATAAGGAATCAAAAAAAGTTGTAAAGCAGAAATAAATTTAAGAATCTGACGGTCTAACTAGCTAAGACACTCGGAGATTGAAAAGCTGAGAAACTTAGGAGTCTGAAAAACTGTAATATCAAAAAGGAGTTGAAATAAAATTTCAAAAACACATAAGTTTGACCTAATTGGCTAACTAAGACATTGAGAAACTTAAAAACTAAAATGGTATGTAAAACTAAAAAACTAGGAAACTGAAAAACTTAAAAACTAAAATCTTAGAAACCGAAAATAGTGTAATAACTAAAAGACTAACAAATAAATAAGCCATAGAAAAAAAGTGAAAAAACTAATAAATTAAAAAAATATCATTCTAAATAACAAAGACACTGAGGAACTAAAATGTTAAGAAACTGGGAGATTTAAAATCTCAGAAACTAGAAACTGAAAGACTAAAATACTACTAATCTGAGAGAATAAGAGGTTGAAAGATTGTAAAGAAAAAATAAAAAGTGAAAAAACTAATAAATTGAAGAACTGGCATTCTAAGTAGACACTGAGAGACTGACAAATTAGAACACAGAGAAACTCAAAAAGCTAACTGAGAAACTAAGAAACTGGAAAACTGAAAGCTAAGAAACTAAAGCTAAACCACTGGGAAATTAAAACTCTGAAAGACTTGAAAATTGAGAACTAGATTCGAGTTGTATAAAAAATTAATCATCTTTAATCCTGATTTAACCCCTAACAGGAATTCTTTTAACAATCGTCGAACTCAAACAACTGCAAAGAGAATTTCCTTGTAAATACTTTTAACTATAAGTATGTCAAAAATTAGCAATCACACCTAATTCAGTGTTTTTTATTCAATACTTCATTCTTTATGCATGTTTTTTTTTCAGAATTTTTTTCGCTTTCTCATAATTAAAATTAATTAATTCTGTATGGCAGTTAAGACAAGAGTAGACTGAAAATCTTAGAAACCTAGAAATCAAGTGTGAAAATAAAAAAATTACAAAACTTTGTGTATAATTAGTAAAAAGTAAAAAAGGTAACAAAACAAAAACTTGACCCTGAGAAACTAAAGATGAAGATAAAAAAATAAACAATTGGGAAGAAGCAATTAATTGAAAAAGGAGCATCTAAGTAGCTAAAAGACCGTGGAAATATAAAGAAAACGAAGAACTTAGGAATTAAGAGCTAAAAATCATTTAAAGTCTATGAAAATGAAATACTGACCGCATTCGTTGTAACTGAGATATTATTATTATAACTATTATTGAATGCTAAACAATATTATTAACGCAATTTAAGTTAAATTGTTTGTCGATGAATTTATTTAAAAAAAAAATTGTTTAGGTATTTTAAAACTCATCTCGACTGTCATTATTTTGCATGAAAGCTCGCGTTTGTGATCCCTCATCGATACAAATCTTCACACGTTCCGGAATTAAATCCTTAAACACCCCTGTAATAGATTTTTATTTACGATGATGAGTTTGCGAGGGGCGGCTTGAATTACAAATTGGGGTTGGCCCAGTATGTAATTCGGAGGTAGGAATTTCGAGCCAGAAGCGACCGCCAAATTAGAAATCAAATATTCCATTTCGACCCCCATTTAGGAGCATTTTAGCATTCCTGATTCCGGTCTTAACGGGGGATTTGGCACGCCAAGGTATCGTTTAAGCCTTCCTCTTCTTATTTTGCATACACACACCCAAAAACATTCACTCTGATTGAAAAGATGCGCTTCTACCAACTAATTTTCCAACAATAACGTATCACATTTTTTGTATTACATTTTTTAAATAAATCGTTGATTTTACTTTACTTTAATCCAAGTATAATTTAAGTGTTATAATGGTTTGGAAGAGTGTTGTTATAAGAATAGTTCTTAAAACTATCTAAAATAATATTTCTGCGTTTACAAAACTTACAAGAGTGCCTTATTAAGTGTTGTCAAGTCTACGCTTTAAGAACTTTATATAAAACTGATTAATTTTTTTTAAATAGTTTCAAAGAGTGTTATAAAGCCTCATGTCAGAGCATAGGGATTGACAAATAATTTTAAGAGAGTTGTGGGAAAGACAAATAAATAATTTTTTTTTAAATACTTGTATATTATGGATATTTCTCTCATACATTTTTTCATGTATTTCATTGCACACATTCCATATTTTATCACTTTTAAGACTTTTTAAAGTAACAAATAACAAATATCTAAGAATAAATCGTCGGCTTAGAGTGTAAACCTGCTAAATCAATTTTTTGTATTTTTTATCAGATGATACCAATGTATTTATATCTTTCGAAGAGCTATTCCAAATAGATAAATGCTACAATGGTCGTGAGTTATCAAAACTGAAGATTAAACAATACTTATACAGGCTGTTTTGTCAAAACCTCACATTAGAAGTATTCTAATCTGAAAATTTGTGTACAACCATAATCTTTTAGGTCCTGCTCAATGAAAATATTCTCAAGATAACATTATTTTAAATGGGATGCTATATTTTTTAATGCGTTTTTGAATTACTAGAGTTATTTTAACGTAGTTTTCATAAGCTGTTCCTATACCTAAATTTAGCCGTTTACGAAATATTTATGGTTTTTAAAATTTTTTTGGATTTGCACTTTCCAGTTCAAAAATCGATAACTCTGCGATTTTTAAAAATTTGGAAATATTTTTGAGCTCATTTGAAAGAGCAAGCCTAGGTATTTCCTTTGGTGTTTTCAAATTTTTAAAAAAGAATAACAAACTTCAAATTTATAAAATAAAGTTTGCAAAACTTTAAGCACCTATAACTCATTTTTTTCAAATGAAATGACAAAAGTTTTATTTCACTAGATGGTAGAGAATTTAACTCTCCTTCGATCTGTGTTAACCTTTCCTATACTTATGTTTAATAGTTTTCAAGTTACAATAATTTTTTGTTGGGATTGAGAAATTCATTAGCCATAGGCCTTTTCTCATAGGTTGCCATGGAAACGAATGAAAAAAGGTGAGAAATTAAAGTTTTTCAAACCAACACCCAATGAATTTATTTGTCTGATAACACAATTTTGAACAAAGTTTGTCGTTTAAGTTTAATCAGAAATGTTTTTATGGCAAACTATGCAAAAATAGCTGTGGTTAGTAAGAAATTTCCTACAATAACAAAAAAACCAACTTAACTTGAAAATTATCACAGATAGGTTAGGGAATGCTAATACAGATAGATGCAGAAAAAAATTCTCCTCCATCTAGTAGAATAAAAATTGGGACATCCCATTTGAAAAAATTAAGTTTTGGGTACTTGAAGTTGTCCAAACTTAACCTTAAAATTTTTGGATTTATTAACTTCAATTCCGATTTTGATCACACTGAACAACAGATATATGCTTTCTCTTTTAATTATCCAAACATGATTTCGAAATCTCTAAAACTAAGCGAGTTACCGATTTTTTAAGGGACAGGTGCAAATTCAAAAATTTTCAAAAATCCTAAATATCTCGAAAACGGTTAAACTTAGGTATAGGGAAAGCTGATAAAAACTCTCTTAAAATAACTCAACTAATCCAAAAACGCAGTAAAAAACATAGCTTTCCATTTAAAATAAGAAAGTTAATAGCGACTTCCGGTATAACCGGAAGTGCCGCTATCTTGAAAATATTTTCATTGAGCATAACTCAACGGATTATGCCTGAGTACCAACTCTCAGATAAATATCTTTATTAGAACTTTCAATACTTCTAATGTGGGATTTAGACGGAACACCCTGTATACCGACAGTGCATCAACTATTCAAAACAGCTAAGTATAAAAATGGTCGTAATCGTCATAACGTTTAATTTAATAATAAGTAATTTATTTCTTACAAATTTATTTAACAAGATTAACATTCACGTTTCATTTTTTATTGACTTATTTTTTATTCTGATGAGATCAAAGATTTGTCGTCATAACATAAATCTTCGAACTTACCACACTCAGGAAAATCCAGTTAACTCCTTAATTTATATTAAAATTTACTAAGAAATCCTGCAAAGAAAGAAAAATGCTCATAAAAAATTAAATATTGATATCTGCTTCTTTTTTTTCGACTTAATTATATAAAATAGAACAAATAAATAAACTGCGAATTTTACTTCGAAATCAATTCGAATCAATTTTATGAAGCTTTTGGTTTGTCCTGAAAAATTTCATAATGTGGAGTTAGCAGGTTTACACTCTAAGCTTAGAAAGCTGAACATCGTTTGAAAATTTTCTTCCTAATATCGTGTTTTAACACTTTCTAATACACGATATCTAGGTGGAAAATTTTCAAACGGGTCAGGTCAGGTCTGATAAAATTTAATAAGAAACTTGTAGAATTTTAACGCCCATCATAAATAGCAAAGTTATACACGTTTGTAAAAATTATATTATTTTCTAGAGATAGAAAATTTGTGTTAATAATTCTCTAAATTTAATCTAGTAGTTTTTTTTTGAGTGATGATGCTAGGTTTTACTGCTAACAAAACCAAAAAACGTAAATTATCACCATTTCTTTATTGTTTAAAAAGTGTATATTTCTTAATTTTAAGTCAAACAACAGTAAATTATGGCTGCTAAGTGTATAAAACTATAACTTCTATTTAAAATTATTTATAAGAATGTTAACTCTCAATAAAAGTCAATAAGTTTTAGGTAAGTATTAATAACTGTTATAACAACCACTATAAGGCACCTTAGACTATATATGAAGCACTTTAACTTAATAAAAACTATAAGTATTTAGATAAAACAAATAAGTTCTACTTATACAGACCCTTTAAAATCCATTTAATTTTACGATAGTTTTATAAGTCTATTTGTGTTTACCTAATTGATTCCCGTCAGAAATTATAATTGTGTTTAAAGCAAAGTTGGTTTAATTTTTAATAAATTTTATTAAACATATCTTACATCTATTGACCCTAAAGATTGTCTGGGAGTAAAAAGTTTACATAAACTTTTGTAAAACTATCTTAAAAATTTATGGTTGTGATATTTCTTGATGTGACGAATTGGCTGTCAATACCTTTATAAAACTAAAGAATTTTAAAAAACACTACTATGATAAAACTCAAGCTGTATAATTTTAAAACGGTATTATTATTTAGTTTTAAAGCTTGCTATTTATTAAAACTTTGTTATCAGTAGGAGCATTTGGCTGTATACAAGTCTATTTTACAGCAACTACAAACTACCTTCATAACACTTCTATAAAAACGTAATAAGTCTAAACTCTAAACAGCATTTAAATTATTACACCAGATAGTTGCATAATAATATCATTTGTCTTTTTTTTCATATTTTTCATTAAAGTATTAGCCAACAAAAATGTTGCAAAATAGTGAAACCTTTCTTCTGTTTATCGATACTACTCCAAGATTTTCGGTAAAAAAATGACATTTCACATACTTCAGACCTTTATAAGGTTTTCAGCTTTTTAGTCTCTTAGAATGTAATGTTTTAATTTAGCAGTTTTTTCTTTTCCAGTTCTATAGTTTTTGGAGTTTCTCTGTTTTTTTTCACTATTTTCTAGTTTTTTCTAGTTAAAGGAGCATTAAGTTCAGTGTTGTTTATAATGTGCTGGTTACTACGGATTTGTTGACAGACATTTCACATTCTAAACAACATTTAATTTAATGCTTCTTTAAATGTGATTATGAAACTTGCCATTAAGTAATAAACAAAAAACTCTGAACACTGTATTTTCTTAGAATGGCAAATAATTCAAGTAGAATTATTAATTTTTACTTAATTATGCCATTTTTACGGACTTTTGCACAAAACAACTTTTAAGCCTCGCTTGTTTAAAATGACAAATAATAATTTTGGAACAACTTAATACTAATGAATTTTATACAGAGAGGGTATGTTACTGTGAACTGTAACTGTATTAATTAAAATAAATTAATTAATTTAAAAAATTATTAATATTAAGTCGCTGCAAAAATTTTAGTCCGTAAAAAATTGTTATTACTTAAGGATCTTTTGCTTAAAGCGTAGAGACTGTAGTATTAATAAAATTTCGTTTAAATAATTAGTAATTTTTATTTTATTAATATTAAAAAGTTAATATTTGATCAGTAGAATTAAAATATTTTTTTGAACAATTTATTAAACATTTTATTTTATGACAGTTTATTGATAGTTTTCTTTTAACAATTAGTAATTCATTAGTTACATAACTATAACATAATAGAACACCTAGGGCCGGATATAAAAATTTACATATAATAAAAATGTTACTAGACTGAAAAAATATTAGTCATACAAAGGTGGCTGATTTTTATACACCACATACAGTGGTGTCCAATTTCTACGTTGGGATAAATTCTTACAAAAAAACAAACAATTTTACGACAGCAAATTAATTAACTTCTTTATTGCTTTTTGGTGCAATAGAGAATTTTAAATTTTTTACAAAATTCATTTAGTTGCAATAAAAATTATATTTTTATTTGTAAAAGAAGTTTTTAACTGTAATAATAGCTGTGCGCTGGTTTGAGCTCAAGTAAAACGAAGCAGTTGTGCTGTGGGACCACGGAAGCCAATTATCCGAGATTTTATAAACTTATAGGTTTCAGAATGAGGAATAAGGCGACAGTTGGAGAAATTAATCTATATCCTCTGGAAATAAAATAAAAATGCGAAACCGTCGTCTACTGACGTTCCATTATTTCTCATCTCATTACACCAGAGACGTGCTTATAATCGCGCTCAAAATGAGAAAAAGCATTTTCACAGGGTAATGGAGGGTTTAGTATTACTAGAAAATGAAAAATGCAAGCAAGACGCGCCATATTAATAGAAAACGTTTTCTCGAAAGCAGCGGAATGAAGGATGAATTCAACTGGAACTAATTCGACTTGGCTATGCACCTTTTCTACTCTTACTTTTTAATTACCAGGCTCAGGCCTTAACATTTAAACTGCTCCAGAATCAGAACAGATCGAAGAAATCTGAACCAACAAATGCAAATCTTATGCATTATTATTTGGGCTAATTCAAAGTGCAGCAGAATGTCCAGTGTAAATCGTTGGCCACTTAATCCAAACAAGCAGGTTTGTGTTTATTGTTGGCATCGAGCTGGGGATTGACCCGGACTAAGCCGGATGATGCTGAAATGTTAGCTATTGGAAATGGCCAATTCGAGGGCAAAAGAGCACCAGGATAACATCAACCATGAAATTAGCAAATTTTTCACATTTATCCACAAAAACAGAGCACAAGTAATAACTAATAAATATAATAGGACAATGTCTTGTAATACTAATTGCTTTAATGACCCAAGTAGCACAGCGGACCATTTGGCAATTGCAGCCAAAAGATAGTCATGAAAACGTCATCAAAACCGAATCAAATGTATTTCTTTGTTGCGAATTAACTTATTGCTTTTCAGTCAGATGTAAATCAACAATTTCAACTCATGTCTAAGCCAAATTACAGCCACAGCATTATCTTAAATTTTTAAGTTGGATAGTGTCATCAAAGGAATATGTTAAAAGCCAGTTAACAGCAAAAGCCTAATGATCCATTTAGTAAAGCCAGAAAATATCAATTCCAGCAAAAAAATGCCAATATACAGCTACAGCCAAATAGCTGATTTTGAGACATTTGCTTAGCTTTCCTAAACCTTACTGCAATCATATTGCAGTTCTATAGCTGTGAAAATTTTTTGGCTGTTAATAAGTCATGAAAGCTAATACGCTGCATTATCAGTGTCGCAGCACTTTAGTCAAATTTTGTAATTAGTAAACAAAATGGTTGTTTATACTTAATTTTAACTAAAAATTCTGTTGACCAAAATATTGCGTAGAGTCTTATCACAACCTTATTTTCGTTATGTTAGCTGTTAGTAAGCATTTAAAGCCAATACGCTGTGATATACCGTTACGGATCTGTGGAAACATTTTAGCTATTGATAAATTATGCACTCTAATATGCTCCGATTTGACTGCTACATTTTATAGTAGCTCTACCTAACAAAACTTATAGGTACAAAGAAATTTGTGGTCAATAGACATAACGACATAACCGATGCTATAGAATTTGTTGGAGCTCAAAGTAGGTTTCAGCATAATAAGGTTAATAAGCACACTTTAGTACCAATTTTTTTTATCAAATATCAAAATATAATTCACTGTCTTTAAAGATGTCTCATATCAAAGAAGGATTCTTTGAAGATATACAAAAAATTTCAACATTGATGCTTCTCTGATAATTGTTTATTGGGTAAAGTAAAAAGACTTCTCTTTTATTTCGACTTTTACATAATTTCAGTCATACTTCAATAGGCGCCCTTAAAGCTTAAAGTTACTAAATGACAGAAAGAGAAAGTGTAAGACATTAGAAAGTTAGAAAGAGATAACTGAAGGGGTACCATTCTTGGTCTGCCGGCCACATTTCAGCCAAATAGCTGTAAAATACATTTAGGGAAAATTAAGCTGAAAACTAACATATTATTCCACATTACAGCCTTATAGTTTTAAATGGCGGTACAAGGGAGCAGGAGGACATGTTGGATGAAAGCAAAAGATCTTCTATGTTGTTTTAAAATAAAAAAAAATAGGAAATAATAAATTTCTAGCAGATTTATTCAATTTACCGTCGCAATATACAAGTGTAACGTTACTAAGGATGTAGAAATTTTTTTTTTCAAATTAAATGTTTTTTTAAAGATGTATTAAAAAATTGCAACAATAAAAGATTTATTGTATTTTCTGTTATTTTGAAGACGCATTACTTTTTCGGATCTTTTTTATGCGTATTTGTCAATAAACCTCAGTTCGCACGAACTTTTATATTACTGGGACTGAATATCAAGCCTAATATTATTTATCAAGAACACAAAAAAAGTAACATCATCCGCCATTCTTATAACAGAGTCTTACATCTGGTGTAGCCATGATATAGTTATTAGTTATTTAGTTTTCTGGATGGATGCATAGCAGAACTTACAGGTTTTTGCTCTTCTTTATCTACAATATAACCATTTTCTCCCCAAAAGCAATTATTTTGACCATTTTGGCCATAAGAGCAAATTAGGTTGAAAAGATGTTTTTATGGCTATTTAGCTTTTTTTCCCTACATTTTAGCTTGTTAGCTTTAAAAGCTTAAAAGCTGCTACTTTGCTATTCTCACAGTTAAACGGCTGTATTTCAGCAAATATTGATGGCTGTTTTAAAGCTGTAAATGCCATAGAATGGTGCGCCAAATTGGTCAGTACAACGTCACAGAAACCTTACCAAAGCGCTTCTGTGGATAGCTGTTAAAGTTAAATGGCTGTTCATTTTGCTGCGAAAACCTTTTGGTGACCAAATAAAAACTGTCTGTGCTACTTGGGTAGTTTTTTAATTTACTAACTGAATGCAACAAATACTATTGCACTGTCTGTTCAAGTTTTGAAATGTTTTTAGGCGAAAATTATTAGATAAAAATATGAAATGTTGTTTTGTCCTCAAAATTTGAAAATCGACGTCCTAGAGCACTTTAACCATCCGCATCGTCCAGAAAACCGTTCTTCTATAATTTTTTTTATAAACTCCGTCTACGATAGAGTTTGGCGTTTGGAAAACTTTTGTGATGATCTTAATGTCAATCGATTTCCCGGAACATTTTACGCTTAAAATGCAAAAATTCGAAATACTCTTTCTGGTGAAATGCTTTCAATTAAGCATTGACAAAATAAAACATAAATTTTTGTCAACACAATAGCTATAATTTTAGAGATTTCTCGATACCAATTGATTCTCTGAAACAGTATACATAGCGTATACTTATAACTCGAAAAATATCACTTCTATCTTGTCGTATACGAGTAGCGAGATTGACAAAATAAAATAAACAAAGATAGATATTGGTCCACATCTTTAAAAGCTTCAAAGATTAGGGGTTTTATTGATGTCCATCGATTTTTCGGAACATTTTACATAAGTACACGACGAAAAAAAGTATTAATTTATATATTCATTCATATCTTCATAATTGTCAACAATTTTGCACTTTTTTACATTGGGACATTGTACACATATACACTGGTGCAAAATATTTGAATTTTTTCTCATAGTGTCGTCGAAATGCAATAACAAAACAAGATTTTTTTTTAATAATTATTTGCGGACACCCTTAAAACAGTGAATTTTGCGGTTTTCTCGACACCAAACGAGTTCGGGGAACATTTTACATTGCTCAAAAAGTATCACTTTTCTGTCATTTTTTCGGTTTTTTCAGAATACACTGATTTTTTAGTATTAATGTAATTTACAAACGAATAGTTTAAAAAATGTAAAATTACATAATATTTTTATTATACATAGTATTTGCCGATGTCTTGAAAAGTGTCAAAGTTGTTGTGACCTTGTGAACACCAATCGATTCCTCAAGACATTTCAGGTAAATATAGTTCAAAAAAAATATACAGCTTCGCCCATAGTACGAGACAAAAAACAAGAACGAAATTTTGTCTTATCCTCATAATTGGAACATTAGACGTCCTAGAGCATTTTAACCATCCCAGAAAACCGTTTAATTCCGGGAACATTTTACGCTTAAAAATTCGCGATTTTCTTTCTGCGTGACGAATTGCTTTCAATTAGGTGCCGACTAATTGGAAGATTAAATCGTAGAACATGTGTAAATTTATCTCTCTATACACTCGAGTCGATTCCAGTGACGGTGAAGTCATGTCCCAGTTGGTGAACTAACACAAAATTATAGATTCCCAGCTCCCCGGCAATTACGATGCAAGTCTTCACTAATTGTGGCTTGTTCTCTAATCTTATCTTGCAGTCACGTCCTGTGACTTGGCCGTTGCTTAATCGCTTCGTGTCAAGCTGATTTCATCTTAAATTCACTTTATCTAAACATTTTTTATTGTAATTTTTAAGAAATAAACGGTCCTTCTCTCTCAAAATTGTATTTATTAAAAATTAAAATTTATTAAAAAAAGCTACACGTTTCGACACACATTCGTGGTCATCTTCAGGTCTATAAGAAAACAATAAAGGTGTTTGTAAGCTTAATTTAATACTTACTATCGAGAAAAGTTTTTAAGTTTTTAATTCACCATTTTGTGAAGATTTTTAATTTGTTTGAGCGTGCGCGAAATGTAATTTAAATTTAGGCCTTTGGTCATACACCAGAAATAACCTAATAAAGAAAGAAATCAGAAGAAGCAGTCTAGAAGCAAAACTAGACTGGACACACCTTAGAAGGAAACAAGCCTACGACAAAATGATAGAAACCAACAACTATGACAACCTAACTAACTTTTTGAAACCTGTAATTATATTAGAAAAACCAAGAAAGGTCTACTAACACGAAAACTTAACAATTGGATGAATTTATTACAAAAAGAAAAAACTAAACAACAACTTGAACAGGGAAAAACTAATTTCCATTGAAGGACCATCAACATGACAAAAATAACATTTGATGAAAAGGAACAAAGTATTTTGGACAAGGGACTACAATATAATTGCCACACTAACAACAAAGAAAACTTCGAAAATTTACTCATTAACACTGAAGTCACCATCAACAAACTGGACACAGAAGACAAACAACTGATTAAAGACCACTGTGCATACAAGCTAAAGAAAATCTACGGAAAATATCTGGAACAACAAGATAAGGAACATACAGGGTGTTTCAAGTTTTAGGTCCAGTCAAAAAATAAATACTTCTAGTATTCCAAAATAAAAAATTTATATCGCAAACGATACAGTTTCTAACACGCTTCAATTTGATGCTTTGCTGATATCCCAAATTTTCATGATATAAGCGTAAAACGCAAAAAACTACATTAAAAATTTTTGTTTTTCAAATTATTTCAATAATTTTTTTATAATAAAATTCCTCCTATTTTTTAAGTAAGACTTCCGAAACTGAAACAGTAAAAAACCCAAGGCGTATTGAGCAATTGAAATTTCAATTTGCAAAAAAGGGCATTTTGTAATTGACAAGTAAAATTTTAGTCTGACAGTTAATGACGTTTCAATTTTTTGTGAATCAAGCAAAGACACGAGCTCTGTTTTTTCAAAGGTGACTAAGATAAAACATTTGTTTGATCTTTTGCAAATTGGAATTTCAATTGCTCAATACGCCTTGGGTTTTTTACTGTTTCAGTTTCGGAAGTCTCACTTAAAAAATAGGAGGAATTTTATTATGAGAAAACGATTGCAATAATTTGGAAACAAAAAATTTTTTAACTAGTTTTTCACAATTCACGCTCATACCATGAAAATTTCGTATAACATTAAAGCATCAAATTGAAGCGTGTTAGAAACTCTATCGTTTGAGATATATTTTTTTTCTTTTGGACAACTAGAAGTATTTATTTTTTGACTGGACCTAAAACTTGAAACACCCTGTACAACCATAAAAAATCCAAGAAAATAACTTAGTGGTGACAAAAGCAGACAAAGGAATATGTACAGTCATTATGGAAAAGACAGATTACACCACCCGAGTAGAAGAATTTCTCCAAAACAACAATTTCAACACCAACACTTTGAAAAAGTTCAATCTCACCACCTTCTTAAACCTGGTTAAAAGGACAATTAAGAACTGCAATAAGGTCATTCCACCAGAGATAGGAAACAATTTAACAGCTAAAAACCCTAGTACACCTAGATTATATGGCCTAATGAAAATTCATAAAACACCTGTTGTATCCTCCATAAATTCACCCACCTACGATTTATCTAAATTCCTAAATAAAAAGTTAAAGAACCTAATAGGGGATAATTTTCAGAATACAGTTAAAAATTCTTACGATTTAATTGACAAAATCAAATCAATTTCTTGTCCCAATAATTTTATCCTAGTTTCACTAGATGTAAAAAATTTATTTTCAAATAAACCAACAACAAAAGTTATAAATAAGGTACTGGATGCTGTCACGGACGGAGGTACTGCCATCATATGGTTTTGACAATGACAGCGGCTTTTTGACCTTGAAAATTTTCCTTCTCAAATCGACTATATTGTCAAAAAATTATATTTTAGGTTAATTTTTGTGTCTATAAATTGTGACAGCATGTGACACTGACACTAAAACTTTCAAATCTTGACACTTTTTTGGCATTTTTTCAAGGTCAAAAAGCCGCTGTCATTGTCAAAATCATATGATGGCAGTACCTCTGCCCATGACAGCATCCAGTACCTTAATCATAAATATTGCCAAACAAAAACTAGAATCGTTAAACTTAGATACAGATTATACAATCTGTCTATAAATGAATGTAACATCGTAGTAGTTATTAAAAGTTTGCCGCTTCTTTCAAGAAAAAACGAACAATGTTAGTATATGGAAAAATTGGTCTTACTGATAGCCTGAGTAGATAAAAATTTGTACTTTTCAGAAAACTCATAGAAATAAAGTGATTAAATGCGGCAAATTTAAATTCCAGAACCACCTGAGATCCTACATTCATTTATAAACAGTCCGTATAAATGAGTTTGAAAAACTATTACAACTTTGTCTCAAACAAAATATTTGCAAATTTTATAACAAAATGTGGTCACAAAATGATGGTTTAGCATTGGGTTCCCCTTTATCTCCTATCCTGGCTGACATTTACATGGATGATTTTGAATGTGCTTTACTTAAAGAGGTTAAATACAAAAATTACACTCAACATATTATACAGGCTGATTCTTTTAGGGCCTACATTAGAAACTTTTTAACTTCTAATATAGCTAGAGCTTTAAAATTTTGTGTACGATCTCAATCGACCATTCTGAATTCAATTAAATTATTTTCAAAATGGCTGAACTTCCGGAACTACGAGAAATGGGCGCCAACTTTGAAATTTTAAATAGTAACCCAACATTTTTATTGCATTTTTGAATTCACCTTCTCAAACTGACTAAAATGTACTTTAGTTCTTGGTACTTATCTGTCATAGTTTTTGACATTTGTCAATTTTTTTGTTAAAATTTTCACTTGCAGGAGTTTATTTAAAATGTGACAGTCCTTCAACCCTTTGCGATAAGTGAATAATTTTTTTTGTATTCGATAACAGAAGGTTTGAAGAGCCTTCTAGAATTTTCAAAATTGTCATCTGTCAAAATTCAAGGGTAGTGTGATTTTTTCACAATGGTTATCAAAAAACGGCTATAACTCAGTTTTTTCAAATGGAACGACACTATTTTCTTAACGGGAATTGAAAGAACATCGACATTTATGGTGACTTTTATATACATGTCCTATACCTATCTCGTACAGTTTTTGAAAAAAATCACAAAAAACGAATTTTACTTTGTAATTTTCATCGTTAATCAAGTAGGTCTTGTAAAATGGTCAACAGTTGTCAAACTTCAACATTTTATTTAGTTATTAGATGGTTCATAATCGAATAAGCAGTAAAACAATAATATTTAATTATGGTTTATTATAACTTAGTGAATTATGTAAAGTAACTCAGTCAGTATGCCATCGAATTTTGAACTTCTTGAATGAAAATGGTAAACAAATCAAACATTTCATTTAATTAATAGCACAACTTTATCGCATTTTTTGAAAGTTTACTCGATTAAAAATGAAAATAATGATCTAAAAATCAGTTTTTTGCGATTATTTCAAAAACTGTAAGAGATAGATATAGAAGATGTTGATAAAAGTCTCCATATAAATCGATGTTCTATTGATTGCCATTGAAAGAACAAGGTCATTCCATTTGAAAAAACTGAATTATAATTATTTCTTGATCATCATTTTCAAAAAATCATAGTAGCCTTGCAATTTGACAGTTCAAAATTCTGAAGATTTTAGAAGATCCTTCAAACCTTTGGTTATCAAATGCAAAAAGAATTATTCACTTACTGTAAAGGGTTCAAGAGTTGTGATATTTTAAATAAACCCCGGTAAATGAAAATTTGCAAAAAAAAATTGACATACATCAAAAACTATGACAGATAAGTACTAACAACTACGGTATATTTTAGTCAGTTTCTAAAGGCAAATTCAAAAATGTAATAAAAATAGGTGGTTACTACTTAAAATTTCAAAGTTGGCGCCAATTTCTCAACGTTCCGGAAGTTCAGCCATTTTGAAAATAATTTAGTTGAACTCAGAATGTTCGATTTGGATCGTATACTAAATTTTAAACTTCTATCTATACTAGAAGTTAAAAAGTTTCTAATGTAGGCCCTAAAAGAATCACCCTGTATATTACTATAGATACGTAGATGACATCATACTTTTCTGGAACGACACCCCAACAAAACTAAATGATTTTTTAAATATAATCAACACTATAGATCAAAACTTGGAATTTTCTATGGAATTACAAAATAACAACTATCAATTAAATTTTCTTGACCTTACAATTACAATTAAAAATAACAAACACAATTTTGGGGTTTTTCACAAAAATACATAATTCTTCAAATCATCCTATAGAACACAAATTAGCAGCATTCAATTGTTACATACATAGACTTATTAATTTCCCCTTAGATAAAATAGAATACGAAAAAGAAAAACAAATTATTTTAGATATTGCATCAACCAATGGGTATGATATAGAAATGATAAAACAGTTAATTAATAAAAAGGAAAAACAAAAAATTAGAAATTCTATTTACCCCCAAAATATAGTTCAACAAAACAACAAAAAATATGTTAGCTTACCTTTTATTGGTAACCCATCTTTGATTATTGCCAAAATAATAAAAAGAATTAATAAAGATTATATAATTTCATTTAATACCAATAATACCTTAAAAACTTCTAAATAATAAAGACAAAAAAGACAAACTAGATAGATCAGGGGTTTACTCACTAAAATGTAAAAATTGTAATGCTTACTATGTTGGAAAAACCTATAGAACACCTTTCTAATTTAAATAAAGTGGATAATAGACAGTCGCATTTTGCTAATCATCTAAAGGATTACTTACATGATTTCGATATAAACACAGGATTTACCATTTTATTTGAACACACTAGAAATGACCTACTATTGCTTTCGAGTCCCTAGAAATTTACAAATTAAACAGTAACAAAAATAAAGTCGCACTAAATCATCAAAATAATTTCAAAGTATCAAGTTTAATTAAAAGTTTTAATTAAGTAATTAAAAGAAATTTCCCTGTTTAAACCCATCCATTACTAGGGGTGGGCGATATTAAGATTTAAATATCGATAATCGATACATTAAAATTATCGATAAACATCGATATATCGAAATATCGATATATATCGAGATATCGATATATCGAAATATCGATATATATCGAGATATCGATATATCGAAATATCGATATATATCGAGATATCGATATATCGAAATATCGATATATCGGTATATATCGAGATATCGAAATATCGATATATCGATATATATCGAGATATCGATATATCGATACTTATCGAAATATCGAAAATAAGCAAAATATCGATATATTATATTGAATCATCAATATTTATTATTACAATATTATTCTTTACAAAAAATTGCACAATTAATTTATGAATTTAGCTTCTAACTAAACTAAAACGATATTATCGAAATTTTTCGGAATATCGATAAATATTGATAATTATCGATATTTATCGGTATTCGGTATATCGATAGTTATCGATATTTATCGGTATTCGGTATGTCGATAGTTATCGATATTTATCGGTATATTGATATTTATCGGTATATCGATAATCATCGATATATCGATATTTTTTGATAATTATATCGATCAACGATATATCGATATATCGGTAAAAATTCCCATCCCTATCCATTACTACCTTTCAGTTAGGCTTGTCTTATCCTTTAATAATTTTAATTTGTACATCGTTTAATGTTTGTTACTTTTATAATATTGTTAGATTGTCTTAAAAATTTATTTGTTTTATTGTTTATTTATTTATTTCTTTGTTGACGATGGCCATCTTCAGGCCTAAATTTAAGTTACATTTAAATTAAAAATCTGACCTACTATTAGCTTTCGAGTCCCTAGAAATTTACAAATTAAACAGTAACAAAAATAGAGTCGCACTATATCATCAAAATAATTTCGAAGTATCAAGTTTAATTAAAAATTTTAATTAAGTAAGTAAAAGAAATTTCCCTGTTTAAACCCATCCATTACTAGGGGTGGGCGATATTAAGATTTAAATATCGATAATCGATACATTAAAATTATCGATAAACATCGATATATCGAAATATCGATATATATCGAGATATCGATGTATCGAAATATCGATATATCGATACATCAATATATATCGAGATATCGAAATATCGATATATCGGTATATATCGAGATATCGAAATATCGATATATATCGAGATATCGATATATCGATACTTATCGAAATATCGAAAATTAGCAAAATATCGATATATTATATTGAATCATCAATATTTATTATTACAATATTATTCTTTACAAAAAATTGCACAATTAATTTATGAATTTAGCTTCAAACTAAACTAAAACGATATTATCGAAATTTTTCGGAATATCGATAAATATAGATAATTATCGATATTTATCGGTATTCGGTATATCGATAGTTATCGATATTTATCGGTATATCGATATTTATCGGTATATCGATAATTATCGATATATCGATATTTTTTGATAATTATATCGATCAACGATATATCGATATTTTTATCGATATATCGGTAAAAATTCCCAGCCCTATCCATTACTACCTTTCAGTTAGGCTTGTCTTATCCTTTAATAATTTTAATTTGTACATCGTTTAATGTTTGTTAATTTTATAATATTGTTAGATTGTCTTAAAAATTTATTTGTTTCATTGTTTATTTATTTATTTCTTTGTTGACGATGGCCATCTTCATGCCTAAATTTAAATTACATTTAAATTAAAAATCTTCACAAAATGGTGAATTAAAAAATTTGGTGTAACTTTTCTCGATAGTAAGTTAAATTAAGCTTACAAACACCTTTATTGTTTTATTGTAGGCCTGAAGATGACCACGAATGTGTGTCGAAACGTGTAGCGTTTTTTAATAAATACAATTCTGAGAGAGAAGGACCGTTTATTTCTTAAAAATTACATAATTAACCTCTCACATGGATCCGAATAATCCAATTTTTTATTGTTTTATGGCAATGATAAATCGCACCTCTTTGTCAATTACAACAAAGCTATTATTAGGCAAGTAATTGATTGTCGCCCCTTTATTATTCGATAATCTCAAAGAAGCTGAAATAAAAAAAAGTAACTTCTGGTGTCAATAATGAAAAATGCTGTTTGTTGCAAGCGTAAACAACGACAATGATGTATCACAGCATCGTGTCGAAATGCTAAAACACCGCTTTCTTCGATAGAAAGAATGGAATAAATTACAAGGGTTGTAAAGTGTAATAGTGGAAGGATCCTCCCTCACTCGATTACGTCCTTGTTCGCTCCAATATGTTTCCATGAAAAGGATTCGAATTGGATTAAGATACGCGAGCTTTTTATTTATTTACGCCGTTTTTTCCAATCCCATTGACACTTTCATTTTCACATGCATAATGAGATTTTTTATTAAAAAAAAAACGTTTCGTTTGATTGCCAGTACACGAAAAAAATTGTAACTAAAACATATTTTTTAATTAGAAAAACTTCCATTAAAACAAAGTTAAACGCTCGAGATGGAAAAACGGTTTATTTTTATTTACGGACTCTGAGACAAATCCAATTACTTTCATCTTCCGAGCCGAGAGCAATCTTTGATGTACCTTAATACTGTGAAAGATTACTTCTGTATTATAACAAGTTTTTGATAAGATTAACGTCGTGCCTTGAATCTCTAAAACATCGACTAAATTGTTTTGGATAATGCCTTATTTACGGCGAAATTTGCAAACAGGCGCGACAAAAATCACTGATTGTGGAAGAAGAAACACAAGGGAAATTATATGGAGAGGGTCTAAAGTGGATCCGGCAATGATTTCGGACATTCCGGACGATGTTCGGCAAACTGGTTTCATTATATGACCGGACCTTTGGCTCTACACCCAAGGGTTTAAGTAATTGAACGATGTACACATCAGGAACGATCACAATCGAAGGACTCGACACTGATTTTCACGAAAAAACAGAGCACAACTTCGATTAATGCAACTTGGAACATTTTACACACGCATTATTATAAAAATATTAAAAGAAAATAAAGAAAAAGAAAAAACGAAAAAGTCGTAGAGCAAATCTGTTTGTACCATTGAATTCTGCGGCCAATTTTACGTAATATATTGGCTATTTACTACCACTAGATTACTCGAATAATTATTTAAAAAATTAATTTAATTTGAAAAATGGTGGATGCGCCGGGCTAATTATTAACAATTTATATTTTAAAAACTAAAAGTCATAGAGCTAAACTGTTTGTTCTATTGAATTCTGCGGCCAAATTTACGTAATATATTGTCTATTTACTACCACCAGATTACTCGAGTAATTATTTAAAGAATTATTTTAATCTGAAAATGGTGGATGCGCCGGGCCAATTATTAAACAATTCATATTTTAAAAACTAAAAGTCATAGAGCTAAACTGTTTGTTCTATTGAATTCTGCGGCCAAATTTACGTAATATATTGGCTATTTACTAGCACTAGATTACTCGAGTAATTAATTACAAAATTATTTCAATTTGAAAAATGGTGGATACGCCGGGCTAGTTGTTAAAAAATTCATATTTTGAAAACTAAAAGTCGTAGAGCAAAACTGTTTGTTCCATTGAATTGTGCGGTCAATTTTTCGTAATATATTGGCTATTTACTACAACAAGGTTACTCGAGTAATTATTTAAAAAATTATTTCAATTTGACAAATGGTGGATGCGCCGGGCTAATTATTAAAAAAATTATATTTTAAAAACTAAAAGTCGTAGAGCAGAACTGTATGTTCCATTGAATTGTGCGGCCAATTTTACGTAATATATTGGCTATTTACTACAACAAGGTTACTCGAGTAATTATTTAAAAAATTATTTCAATTTGGCAAATGGTGGATGCGCCGGGATAATTATTAAAAAATTATATTTTAAAAACTAAAAGTCGTAGAGCAAAACTGTTTGTTCCATTGAATTCTGCGGTCAATTTTTCGTAATATATTGGCTATTTACTACAACAAGGTTACTCGAGTAATTATTTAAAAAATTATTTCAATTTGACAAATGGTGGACGCGCCGGGATAATTATTAAAAAAATTATATTTTAAAAACTAAAAGTCGTAGAGCTAAACTGTTTGTTTCATTGAATTCTGCGGCCAATTTTACGTAATATATTGTCTATTTACAACCACTAGATTACTCGAGTAATTATTTAAAAAATTATTTTAATCTGAAAAATGGTGGATGCGCCGGGCTGATTAGTAAAAAATTCATATTTTAGAAACTAAATGTCGTAGAACAAAACTGTTTGTTCCATTGAATTCTGCGGCCAATTTAACGTAATAAATTGGCTATTTACTACCATTAGGTTACTCGAGTAGCTAATTAAAAAATTATTTTAATCTGAAAAATGGTGAATGCACCGGGCTAATTGTTAAAAAATTCATATTTTAAAAACTAAAAGTCGTAGGGCAAAACTGTTTGTTCCATTGAATTCTGCGGTCAATTTTTCGTAATATATTGGCTATTTACTACAACAAGGTTACTCGAGTAATTATTTAAAAAATTATTTCAATTTGACAAATGGTGGACGCGCCGGGATAATTATCAAAAAAATTATATTTTAAAAACTAAAAGTCGTAGAGCTAAACTGTTTGTTTCATTGAATTCTGCGGCCAATTTTACGTAATATATTGTCTATTTACAACCACTAGATTACTCGAGTAATTATTTAAAAAATTATTTTAATCTGAAAAATGGTGGATGCGCCGGGCTGATTAGTAAAAAATTCATATTTTAGAAACTAAATGTCGTAGAACAAAACTGTTTGTTCCATTGAATTCTGCGGCCAATTTAACGTAATAAATTGGCTATTTACTACCATTAGGTTACTCGAGTAGCTAATTAAAAAATTATTTTAATCTGAAAAATGGTGGATGCGCCGGGCTGATTAGTAAAAAATTCATATTTTAAAAACTAAAAGTCGTAGGGCAAAACTGTTTGTTATACTGAATTCTGTGGCCACTTTTATGTAATATACTGTCTATCTACTACCACTAGATTACTCGAGTAATTAATTAAAAATTTAGTTTAATTTGGAAAATGGTGAATGCACCGGGCTAATTGTTAAAAAATTCATATTTTAAAAACTAAAAGTCGTAGGGCAAAACTGTTTATTCCATTGAATTCTGTGGCCAATTTTACGTAATATACTGTCTATTTACTGCCACTAGATTACTCGAGTAATTAATTAAAAAATTATTTCAATTTGAAAAATGGTGGATGCGACGGGCTAATTATTAAAAAATTCATATTTTAAAAACTAAATGTCGTAGAGCAAAACTGTTTGTTCCACTGAATTCTGCGGCTAGTTCTACGTAATATATTAGCTATTTACTAGTACTAGGGTACTCGAGCAATTATCTAAAAAATTATTTCAATTTGAAAAATGGTGGAGGCGCCGGGCTAATTATTAAAAAATTCATATTTTAAAAACTAAAAGTCGTAGAGCAAAACTGTTTGTTCCATTCAATTCTGAGGCCAATTTTACGTAATATATTGTCTATTTACTACCACTAGATTACTCGAGTAAGTGTTTTAAAAATGATTTTAATTTGGAAAATGGTGGATGCGCCGGGCTAATTAATAAAAATTCAAATTTAAAAAAATAAAAGTCGTAGAGCAAAACTGTTTGTTCCATTGAATTGTGCGGCCAATTTTACGTAATATATTGGCTATTTACTAGCACTAGGTTACTATTTTTTAATATTTTTTTACATAGTGTTCCTTTTACATGAAAAATACAATACTTGTTTTTTACAAGTAAATTTCAGATTGGATTGAGGATATTGCTAAAAAAAAATGCTTAATTTTGGGCCTTAAATCCCTTCACACACCAGTAAACAAACCGGTCGTGTTTCCAACTTTAATTAATTAATTTTTAAAACTTTTCAATTCGGGAGTCACATTCATTAGCACGTACTAATACACCTATACATTAATTAAAAACTAGACAATATAAAATTCGTGCCGAAACTATCGCCACTAACAAAATTGATGCCAATTTAATTTTTTAGTCTCTAATTAACAAATTTAAATTGGGTTCGATTTTTGTTGGCAATTTGTGAGCATAATAGTTAGTTGGGAAAGTTTTTCTCCATTTATTTACAGAAGCTGCAGATTTGATTTCCAGCATTTACCCAAGTACTTGACGTCAACATCTCACGTTTTGTGGTCAGCACACACGTGGGACACTTGACAAAAATTTCACTTTTGATCGAACGAAAATGCGATTGTTTGGTTTGTTTAGACAGGAGTTGAGATGCTAAAATAGTACAATTGAGATGATCGATTCCTTCAAGCAAATAAAGTTTCAGCAACAAAGTTGCATCAAGACTGTATTCAGTTTTAAATAAATATTTTACAACATCATGAATAAACCAATTTCGTGCATGCTACACTAACAAGATTGTAAACATAATTATATTAAATCCAACATCTAACAATTAGCTTAAACAGATTGGTGCAAAGTGTCTTAATAATTAATTTATAGATTCGACTCTTGTTAGTTGTAGGAAAAATAATGTTTTTTTTCTGTTTCAGGGACTACTACTACGACAGGTGAGTGAAAAAAACCGCTCGTTTTTTCTCGATTCAATTTTCGAGGGACAAGGGCGTTTTCACGTTCTGTGTTTGCTCGTAAATTCGATTTAAATTGAGCACCGACTGGATATCGAGCACACATGCAAACAAACAAATCCTTAATAAAAATCTGCGGTACATGAACGACGTGATTTCTTTACACGATGCATCCAATGCAACACGATTTACCATAAACCAAAACGAATTCATATAAGGGAGAACGTGACTCCCAATTCCGAAACTGGGGCAAAAATAAGAAGGGTTTAAATGTGGATTAAGGCGCTTTGTTGAATTATTAACGAATCATTTAATGATCCTGCTTTAATGAGTCTCATTTATCACAAGCTTCAAGACGATTTTATTGAATGATTGCTGTAATTCGAAAGAAACTTCCTCTGAATTGCTAAAAACAATCGGGAAAAAATACTGCAAAATGACCAATTTAAAAAAATTTGTTAAACTTCTAAGAAAAAATAAATTAATTAAATTTACTATAGAGTCAGTAAAGTCTGCGAGAAACAGAACTAAAAGCTACAGAAATACCAGCTTAAAAGAATTCTGTCTAACAAAACATACAAAAAATGTTGAGTAAATCAAAATCTAAAAGCAATGAAAATTTCACGAAATATGGACCCTAAAAGTTAATTAAACCAAAATTTACTCAAAAGATCGTGACAATTGCGAAAATAAATTTAAAGTAATTAATTTTTGAAAAATGTCAGTCTCTGAATAGAGTCAGAGAACCAGAAACTGACTGAAATATCACACAATTTTTTTGGTTTTCTCTCACTTCACTAATAAAAAAAAGATAAAGTTGTAAAATATCGATCTGCAAAATACAATGCACAAACTCAAAAAACAGACAAATTCTAAGCAGAATTCAGTTCTAAAAGGCAGATGAGGGAACCAAAAGTTATGCAAACTAATAAATATCAACTCAAAAAAATTCTAGAAACTCGAAAACAATTAATTTTTCAATTTTGAAAAATATTAGTAAAACCCTTATGTTATGGAGCTATAAAATAAGAGAACAAGAAACTATGCAGAAATACTAAATTAAAGAATATGCCTGTAAACAAAGAAGAAATAAATTCTAAAAAAAATCCTAAAATTTTAATAAACTATAATTAGGTATTAAACGAGAACTTTGTTTTTGGGGAAACCAAAATCTCTTCAAATCATCTTAAAAGGAAATTATTAAAGTGTCAGTAAAGTCTGCAAGAAACAGAACTGAAAGCTACAGAAATACCAGCTTATAAGAATTCTGTCGGTTTCTAACAAAACATACAAAAAATGTTGAGTAAATCAAAATCAAAAAGCAATGAAAATTTCAGGAAATATGGACCCTAAAAGTTAATTAAACCAAAATTTATAAAAACTCACTTCACTCAAAAAAATCGTTACAACTGCGAAAAAAAATTTAAAGTAATTAATTTTTGAAAAATGTCAATCTCTGAATAGAGTCAGAGAACTAGAAACTGACTGAAATATCACACAATTTTTTTGGTTTTCACTCACTTCACTAATAAAAAAAGATAAAGTTGTAAAATATCGATCTGCAAAATACAATGCACAAACTCAAAAAAAAGACAAATTCTAAGCAGAATTCAGTTCTAAAAGGCAGATGAGGGAACCAAAAGTTATGCAAACTAATAAATATCAACTCAAAAAAATTCTAGAAACTCGAAAACAATTAATTTTTCAATTTTGAAAAATATTAGTAAAACCCTTATGTTATGGAGCTATAAAATAAGAGAACAAGAAACTATGCAGAAATACTAAATTAAGGAATATGCCTGTAAACAAAGAAGAAATAAATTCTAAAAAAAATTCTAAAATTTTAATAAACTATAATTATGTATTAAACGAGAACTTTGTTTTTGGGGAAACCAAAATCTCTTCAAATCATCTTAAAAAGAAATTATTAAAGCGTCAGTGAAGTCTGCAAGAAACAGAACTGAAAGCTACAGAAATAAGAGCTTAAAAGAATTCTGTCGGTTTCTAACAAAACATACAAAAAATGTTGAGTAAATCAAAAAAAAAACAATGAAGATTTCACGAAATATCGACCCTAAAAGTCAGTGTTAATTAAACCAAAATTTATACAAACTCATTCCTCTCAAAAAGTTCGTAACAATTGCGAAAATAAATTTAAAGTAATTAATTTTTGAATTTTGAAAAATGTCAGTCTCTGAATAGAGTCATAGTACCAGAAATTGAACAGAAATGCTAAGTTAAAAGAATTTGCCTGTAACACAGAAGTCATGAATTCTTAAAGAAAGGTTTTTGAAACCTGATAAAGATCACACAATTTTTTTGGTTTTCACTAACTTCACTAATAAAAAAGGTAAAATTGTAAAATATCGATCTGCAAAATACAATGCACAAACTAAGAACATATTAATTAAAAAAAAAGACAAAATCTAAACAGAGTTCAGTTCTAAAAGGCAGATGAGGGAACCAAAAGTTATGCAAACTAATAAATATCAACTCAAAAAAATTCTTGAAACTCGAAAACAATTTTTCAATTTTGAAAAATGTTAGTAAAACCCTTATGTTATAGAGCTATAAAATACAGTCAGAGAACAAGAAACTATGCAGAAATACTAAATTAAAGAATATGCCTGTAAACATAGCAGAAATAAATTCTAAGAAAAAAAATCTTAAAATTTTAATAAATTATTATTAAACGACAACTTTGTTTTTTGGGGAGATCACAATCTCTTCAAATCACCTTAAAAAAATTATAAAAAAGTCAGTAAATTCTGCGAGAAACAGAACTAAAAGCTACAGAAAAACCAGCTCAAAAGGATTCTGTCGGTTTCTAACTAAACATACAAAAAATGTTGAGTAAATCAAAATCAAAAAACAATAAAGATTTCACGAAATATCGACCTTAAAAGTCAGTGTTAAATTAACCAAAACTTATACTAACTCACTCCACTCAAAAAATTCTTGACAATTGTGAAAATAAACTTAAAGTAATTAATTTTTAAATTTTGAAAAATGTCAGTCTCTGAATAGAGTCAGAGAACCAGAAACTGAGCAGAAATACTAAGTTAAAAGAATTTGCCTGTAACAAATATGCCTGTAAACAAAGCAGAAATAAATTGTAAAAAAAAAACTAAAAATTTTAATAAATTATTATTATGAAACGAGAACTTTGTTTTTGAGGAGCTCAAAATCTCTTCAAATCATCCAAAAAAAAACTGAATTTATTAAAGAGTCAGTAAATATTACGAGAGATAACTAAGTTACAGAAACACGAACTTAAAAAAATTCGCTCGGCTTCTAACAATAAAACAGACAAAAAATGTTGAGTAAATCAAAATAAAAAAACAATGAAGATTTCACGAAATATCGACCCTAAAAGTCAGTGTTAATTAAACCAAAACTTATACAAACTCACTCCCCTCAAAAAATTCGTAACAATTACGAAAATAAATTTAAAGTAATTAATTTTTGAATATTGAAAAATGTCAATCTCTGAATATAGTCATAGTACCAGAAACTGAGCAGAAATGCTAAGTTAAAAGAATTTGCCTGTAACACAGAAGTCATGAATTCTTAAAGAAAGGTTTTTGAAACCTGATAAAGATCACACAATTTTTTGGTTTTCACTAACTTCACTAATAAAAAAAGATAAAATTGTAAAATATCGATCTGCGAAATACAATGCACAAACTAAGAACATATTAATTAAAAAAAAAGACAAATTCTAAGCAGAGTTCAGTTCTAAAAGGCAGATGAGGGAACCAAAAGTTGTGCAAAGTAATAAATATCAACTCAAAAAAATTCTCGAAACTCGAAAACAATTAATTTTTCAATTTTGAAAAATATTAGTACAACCCTTATGTTATGGAGCTATAAAATAAGAGAACAAGAAACTATGCAGAAATACTAAATTAAAGAATATGCCTGTAAACAAAGCAGAAATTAATTCTAAGAAACATTTTTTTAAAGTTTTAATAAATTATTATTATTAAACGAGAACTATGTTTTTGGGGAGATCACAATCTCTTCAAATCATCTTTAAAAAGAATTTTTAAAAAAATGTTGAGTAAATCAAAATCAAATAACAATAAAGATTTCACGAAATATCCACCTTAAAAGTCAGTGTTAAATTAACCAAAACTTATACAAACTCACTCCACTCAAAAAATTCGTGACAATTGCGAAAATAAATTTAAAGTAATTAATTTTTGAATTTTGAAAAATCTCAGTCTCTGAATAGAGTCGGAGAACCAGAAACTGAGCAGAAATACTAAGTTAAAAAAATTTGCCTGTAACACAGAAGACATGAATACTTAAAGAAAAATATTTTCAAACCTGATAAACATCACATAATTTTTTTGGTTTTCACTAACTTCACTAATAAAAAAAGATAAAAGTGTAAAATATCGATCTGCAAAATACAATGCACAAACTCAAAAAAAAGACAAATTCTAAGCAGAATTCAGTTCTAAAAGGCAGATGAGGGAACCAAAAGTTATGCAAACTAATAAATGTCAACTCAAAAAAATTCTTGAAACCCTTATGTTATAGAGCTATAAAATAAGAGAAACTAAGAAACTATGCAGAAATACTAAATTAAAGAATATGCCTGTAAAAAAAGCAGTAATAAATTCTAAAAAAAAAATCCAAAAATTTTAAAAAATTGTTATTATTAAACGAGAACTTTGTTTTTGGGGAGATCAAAATCTTCTCAAATCATCCAAAACAAAATTGAATTTATTAAAGAGCCAGTAAAGATTACGAGAGACAACTAAGTTACAGAAACACGAATTTAAAAAATTTCGCTCGGCTTCTAACAATAAAACAGACAAAAAATGTTAAGTAAAACAATTAAAATCAAAAAACAATTAAGACTTTGAAAATATCGTGTTTTAAAAGGCAGTTGATTAAACCAAAATTTATGCAAACTAAGAAAATATTAACTCAAAAAATTCTCGACATTTCAAAGTAATTAATTTTCGAATAACTGAATTCAGTCAGAGAACAAGAAACTGTGCAAAAGTACTGTTAAGTTAACGAATTTGCCAGTGACACAGCAGAAATGAATTCTAAAAAAAATAATCTTAAACTTTATTATAGGTTCATGACACTTTTTTTGTTTACTGTAAAATACAATGCAAACTAAGGACATATCAACTTAAAAAAGACAGTCAATTCTAAGCGACTTTAAAAGACTCAGCTGTAAAGATATAGTCTAAGAAATGTGAGAAATATCAAGTTAAAAGAATTTTAGGAACAATTCTCATATTTATTTGGTAATTTTTTAGTCACTAAAACAATATTTAATATATTTTATTTATATTTATATTTACAATATTTAATGAAAAATTACAAACAGATTTGATTTTACAAATATTCAGCCTTGTGTTGGCTAAAATCTTCAAACTTGTTTTGACAAATTTTTAGGTTTCTTGCTAGTGTTTAGAAATGGACCTTAAAACGATTAGAATTGGTAAAATAATGTTTACAATGTTCTGCTTTGTTTTAGCATTTTATTTTATTTTAATTTTTTATTTCAATTTCAATTAGGTTATGGTTTAACACAATTTTTCGAATTTAGAACATTTTTCGGTAACAAAATAACTACATACGAGTACATGACACTTTCAATCATTTGCTTTCTTGTGAATAAAATGTCTTGATGTATGTGTTTGTGGCTCAAAAAGTTTAAAATAACTCAATTCAGAACAATCTTTTTTAAATAACCAAATAACAGTTTATAAAATTTTAGAGCAACATTCTTTTATAAAATTTAGCAAAAACAAATGCCAGGTCAGATTTTACAAATTTGTTGCCTTGTTTTCGTATAATTTTTCCAACTTCCAAAATCGAGACACACATGCAAAAATCACCCATTTCCAATAAATTACTTATAATATTTATTTTGTTTTGGTAAAATTACTCAAATTTTTTGGGTGTTTAAATGCTTAAGGTAAAATTAAAAAATTCTTACCTTTCTTAAAAGTGAGTGAAAAATACAAAAGAATTACAATAAATGTAAATGTTTTTTGAAATTGTTCTTTTTGTTTTGTTACAAGTTTGTCAAATTTTTTGGGAAGATATTTTGCAAAGTTTTCAGTACTGCGATTGTCTTTTGTATTACGATATTTTGAAAGAAAAAATACAAAACTAAAATCTACAAAAACGGTTAACTTTATTTTGTGTTTTTATTTAACTCACAATGTTATCTGTCTGTCGGTTATTTTTTCGGAGCCAAATTTGAAAGGGTTCCCGTTGTCTCACTGAATTGAAATTTTGCATACTTACTTAATCTGCGTGACAATGCAATCCTATGTAGTTAAATACCCCCTAAAGGGGTTAAATGGGGTTTTGAAGTTTTAGGTTATGTTTACAAAGGGGTTCCTGATTTGTATATTTGAGAGGGTTCCTGTAGTCGCAATGACATAAAATTTAACATGCTTACGTAATCTGCGTGACAATGCAATTCTATATAGTTAATTAACCCCTAAAGGTGTTAAATGGGGTTTTAAAATTTTAGGTTATGTTTACAAAGGGGTTCTCGATTTGTACGTAACTTATACCCACATAGACGGTATATTGGTCATTTGGACGTCACGGTAGATGCACAATGTAATCTATACAATAAATAAAGACTAAAAATCAAAAAAATAAAAATATATAAAAATGTTTTTTAAAAAAGCTTTTATTTAAAAGATGTACTAAAAAGTAGAAAATAATGTATTCAATCACAGGAGAATATTTTTTCTTACAGGTTAAAATTCTAAAATTTATAAAAGCTTTGGAAGTTATAAAACTACGGCATTACAGAATTACTTTGTTCAGTTGACAATACATTTTTTTATATATTTTTATTTTGCATTTTTAGTTAGTTGAGTTGCACATTTTTTTGCACATCCAACAGTGTCCTAAACTATGAAAACGTACAAAAAATTTAAAAAAAATCGATGAAATTCATCCAAAATAAACAAATCGTAATTTAATAAAAATGGTGGATGCGCCGGGAAAAAATAAATTAATGTTTTTTTTTTTAATATTACACTGAACATTTGTAGCACGTTTTAGTGCAATATCAAATTTCATATCAGATTTTTTTTTCCAAATTGCTAAATTTTTTGCCAACGAATTCTCTAAATTCGAGACAGACTTACGTTTATTTCAAATTTCTAGAGTCTTTAAATGTAAAAAGACAGCAAAAAACAATTTTGTATTTTCAATATCTTTACAACTAATCCACCCCTAAAATATTCTCACTTCATGTTTGAGCCGATAATGCCCCAAACACTAGATCACGATAACAGGTCGACCCATGTGATACAGAATCTTTCCTCTGGAGGGTTAATTCAATCCCATTTTCTGACGAGTCATGGCCAAAGTCCATTTGTATTCTGATGTGGATATGTAAATCAAGGGCGCTTCGGCATGTCTGTAATAAAACTGGCATAGTTTTAATTAAACTAAATTCTCGATTGCAAAAATAAGGATTTTGCACAGTTCGGTCTGTTTAATTAATTTAGTACAGAATACGTTGAAAAACCCTTTTAAACAGAACTAATGGTCAGATGAATTAACAACTCTCCCAGTTTTTTTTTAAACGAAATTTTACGAATTGAATTTCACGTGCATAAATTACACTGGCTTGTTTTCTTAAAGTTGGAGTTTTAAAAGTGAGGCATCTATCTTTGTCTATTATGCCACAGCTCATTTCACAATGTCAATTTAAATTAGCATTTTTAACTGTTTTCCAAACTTTGTAGCTTAATTCACTATTTACTCTGTTGGAAAGATAATTTTCACAAAGTTGCCGATTATTCCTTTGATTTGCATAAAAATGGAAAATTTGCCCGGTTTCAAAAACGTACAACGAAAGTTACTTAGAGTGTTTGTGTTAGTTAACTTGGTACCATTTCAATGCTTTTTGAACACTTTTTGTCTTCTTACAAATACAACTTCGTGCCTTATCTCTTTTCAAATGAAAAAATTCAAATTTTCAGCTCTGTGTCAGTGCAATAATATCGTGTACAGGTCGATAAAGCCTCCCTTATGCTTTTTAATACCGTTAAGTATCTAATCGCATTATTTGTCGGTTTTATGGATAATTCGGTGGAATAAAATTGGAGTGTCTTTTGATGACTGCTGTGAACGAAAACATTTATAGATTGGGAATTATTTATGCGGTCCCTGCAGGAATCGATAATGGCATGAAACCTGCAAAGCCGGTCCTGAATTATATAATGCGAATCGAGCAAATGAAATCACAAACCTCTTAGTCGAAAAATTCATAATTACAATTGCATCGATTTACAATAATCACAGAATAACGATTCGGAATTTACGTTAATAATTTAGAAAAATTGAAAGCTGGAATTTTAGTGACAATGTCAATTAGGTGCTGGATGTAATAATTTTATGTAAATTTTTGATATAGTGCACTATACATTGCTTTTAGTGCTGATTATTGTAGGATCCAGTTTATGAGTCCCAAAGGTGCCGATTAATTATTTAAACGTTAACGCTATTAAAACACGATCAGGATCAATTTTTTGTGTCTAATGCAGTTAGTTAATGTAATAGTCCTCCAACTGCAAAATTTGTTTATTCAAAATAATTATATTCATTAAAATTTCTTTGTATAAGGGATTGCAAATTCGAACGTTTTATTCAGTTTAGTTTAGTTAAACTGAAAAAAAATGAGGTTAAAAATGCTATACAAAGACACTCGCTAAAATTAAAAAAGTGACCATTTAATGGCCTCTTTAGTCAGGTTTTAAGCGTTTTTCAGGAGAAACTCACAAAGTTGAAACATGTTTAAGTTTAAACAAAATTTAAGAAAAACTATAAAATTGGTCGTGAAATCTTTCCCAGTAATAATCTTTAAAACGTGTTTTAAGCAAGGAATAACCAAATAACAAAAAATAATTAAAAACAAGATAAAAAACTTACGAAAGTAAGTAAAGTATTAAAGTATTTTTTTATCAAAGAACTTTTACAAAATAATGATACAATAATAAGATAGTAAATTTTAAAATTACGCCTAAAATGTGCTATTTTCAATTTAGATGAATTTTAGAACAAGTTTTATCAAAAAATCCACTAAATTTCGATACTTCCGTAAAAACAAGCCAAAATGAGATTCGCTGGCTGCTCTTATAAAAAAAAACTCACTAAACTCGAAACTAAAAAAAACCAGAATTGTAAATTCAGGTCCTGTTGTTTTATTTTTGTACAGGGTTTTTCAAGTTTTAGGTCCAGTCAAAAAATAAATACTTCTAGTTGTCCAAAAGAAAAAAAATATATCTCAAACGATAGAGTTTCTAACACGCTCCAATTTGATGCTTTAATGTTATAAGAAATTTTCATGGTATGAGCGTGAATTGTGAAAAACTAGATAAAAAATTTTTTGTTTCCAAATTATTGCAATCGTTTTCTCATAATAAAATTCCTCCTATTTTTTAAGTGACACTTCCGAAACTGAAACAGTAAAAAACCCAAGGCGTATTGAGCAATTGAAATTCCAATTTGCAAAAGATCAAATAAATGTTTTATCTTAGTCACCTTTGAAAAAACAGAGCTCGTGTCTTTGCTTGATTCACAAAAAATTGAAACGTCATTAACTGTCAGACTAAAATTTTACTTGTCAATTAAAAAATGCCCTTTTTTTTGCAAATTGAAATTTCAATTGCTCAATACGCCTTGGGCTTTTTACTGTTTCAGTTTCGGAAGCCTTACTTAAAAAATAGGAGGAATTTTATTATAAAAAAATTATTGGAATAATTTGAAAAAAAAAAATTTTTAATGTAGTTTTTTGCGTTTTACGCTTATATCATGAAAATTTGGGATATCAGCAAAGCATCAAATTGAAGCGTGTTAGAAACTCTATCGTTTGCGATATATATTTTTTATTTTGGAATATTAGAAGTATTTATTTTTTGACTGGGCCTAAAACTTGAAACACCCTGTATGTTAAAAGGATTTTTCAGCGAGACACAGCTAAATATTGGAAAAATTGTGTGTATGCATTTTCGGTTGTTATTTGAAGCGCTTTTCACTTAAGCTGAAAGAATTTTGCAAGAGCAAAGCTGGAAAAAGGTCATTTGCTTAAAGAAAAACTTTTGGTTAACAATTTTAGCAGTAAAATAAAAACGTATTTTTATGTGTTTTCTTATTTTCTTCTTGTTTTAATTTGTGTTTCTTTCTTCTTCCTCAGTAGCTTTTTTATTTTTAAATCTAGTAGAGTGCAATTTTTGTAAATTTTATTTTGTTTATTTATTTAATTATTTTTGTGTGTTAAGTCTGAATAGAATATAGCTACACTTTTTCTTCAATTAAAGACAATTTATTATTATTATTTATTTATTCATATTTTATTGTATTTTTACTCCATTTACCATTTACCATTTTTAGATTAATTGCTACTTGTTTTATTTTATTTAAAAAAGCTTTTTCAATGGCTTTTGTAAGTTTTCAAATAAAGAAAATACAATTTTTTTCTTTCTTACCTTTCTACTAATTGAATGTGTTTTTTTTTTAATATTAAAAACAGCTTCTATTTTATGTGTGATTTTTGCATGTCAACCAGATGTAAACTTTGTTAGTTTTTGCCTCCTTTATTGAATGTTGTACTAAAAAACTTGCTTTTAATGTAAAAAAGTTGTTCGTTGTTAAGCCTTTTTCAACTGCTGCTGGTTTATTTTGAGAGTATATTACCGAAAAACTTTTATTCTATATACTTTTATCGATGTTTCCACTTAGTATTAAGAACGATTTGTTCAAAACTGAACTGTATGACACAGTCCAATGTCCAATGTAGCAAAAAAAAATAGACATACAAAAAATGCAAAAAAAAACAAAATATACCATAAAAAATAAAAATTAAAATTAAATTAAAAATATATGTGAAGCCCTCGAACTGCTGAATATTTTAAACACTCAAGATATTGGAGAAACACACAAAAACAAAATTAATGTAATAGCTTATTTATTAGAAATGCCTGTTTGTTACGAGCATTCGTTACCAAAAAAATTATTACGTCAAGAATAAGAGCTACAAATTCTAAAATCTGTTACTTTACTTACTTTTTGGTTAAAAAAACTTGATTTAAATGTAAAAAAATATATAAAAAAATGTTATTTGAAAAAAGCTTTAATTAAAAGATGCAGTAAAAAGTAAAAAATAATGTATTTCAATCACAGGAGAATATTTTTTCTTACAGGTTAAAATTCTAAAATTTATAAAAGCTTTGGTTGGGAGTTATCAACTGAACAAAGTAATTCTGTAATGCCGTAGTTTTATAGCTCCCAAAGCTTTTATAAATTTTAGAATTTTAACTTGTAAGAAAAAATATACTCCTGTGATTGAAATACATTATTTTTTACTTTTTAGTGCATCTTTTAAATCAAAGCTTTTTTTAAAAAACATTTTTTATATATTTTTATTTTTTGCTTTTTAGTCTTTATTTATTGTTATTACACTGTGCATCTACCGTGACGTCCAAATAAGCAACATACCGTCTATGTCGGTATAAGTTACGGTATGTACAAATCGAGAATCCCTTTGTGAACATAACCCAAAATTTTAAAACCCCATTTAACACTTTTAGGGGGTAATTAACTATATAAAATTGCTCTGTCACGCAGATTACGTAAGCATGTTAAATTTCATTTCATTGCGACCACAGGAACCCTCTCATATTTACAAATCGAGAACCGCTTTGCAAACATAACCTAATACTTCAAAACCCTATTTAACTCCTTTAGGGGATATTTAACTACATAGGATTGCATTGTCACGTAGATTAAGTAAGTATGCAAAATTTCAATTCAGTGGGACAACGGGAACTCTTTCAAATTTGGCTCCGAAAAAATAACCGACAGACAGATAACATTGTGAGTTAAATAAATAAAAGGTTGTTCGGTTCCTCGTTTCAGTTTCATTGAATAAGCTTCCTCAAGTCTTTTGTACATTTTTAAATAAACAAGATAACACAAATTTTCGCATTCCTTACTTGTCCATACTTAGTTGAGTGTGCTTTATTAATTGAAAAGATTCATATCAAGCCTTAGTGAAAATAATAAAAACAACTCTCTTTTATCGCGAAAATTAAATTTTTAGTGAATGAATCTGAATACGAGTCCTGAATAGTTTTCGTAATGAAAAGTAAACAAATTTCATCTGTTTGCAGATATAAACTTTGTTATATAACTGTTGGCAAAGTGACAACAAATCTTCTCTTATAGTTTAATTTATAAAGAAGATAAACTATCTAAATTTCAGTTTATGAAATATTCCGTATGCAAAAGTTTTAATTTGTTTTGCGATTTATAACGCTGCAGCTTTCTAATCTTTGTTAAATAATATTCAATTCAACAGTTTTTTGATTGGAATTTGGCGGTTCAAAAAAAAATATTTTGCTCGAAATGTTTCTGGTTGAAACGTAAGACTTCATCCCCAAAGCCAACATGTCAATTTGTTCTGGCATTCAGCCGATATTCGGTGAACAACACCAAAGCAAATAATCCAGCTCGGATGTGCTTAATAGCCGGCAAAGGAGGTTGTAGCAGTCGGCTGCATCCTGCAGGACCTCTTACATATTCATCAGGGGTTATCTGTCGGACAAGCTGCGGCCTGCTCGAAACGATAAAGGAATATTTACTCTACTTCCAGTCTGTAATTAAGCACACCTATATTTGCATGCCTGATTAGATCTGGGTTGCTCCGATAGCCATTTGCATGGAGTTTTGTTTGTGTTGGACTAATCACGTCACATTTTATCAACATACGTGCCGCCAAATAGCCAAATTTGGCGAATATTCTAATTAGCTTTTCTTATGTTTGCGATTATTTTTTTCGACCGACGTCAGCTTTAATTGTATTTGCTCGAGATGAGCTTACGACGAGATTTACATTCTGATTATTGTCTACGTTTGTTTTGGGTGATGAACTTTGCCTCGGTTTAAAGTTTATTAAAGTGTTATTAAGCCAGCGCTTTTCAAACTTTTATGCTGCGTATAACTAAACGGAAATTAGGTAATTTAAGATATATTTTTTATTAATTCCCACACCCCACACCGTTGGTCTGAAGATGTTTTATGTTTTAAAAAAAATGTCCATGTCCAAGTTTTCGTAAAAACGTATCTAATAAAACAAAGGCAGTTTACATATTTACATCAAAACAGTGGGAATGTAGCACAGCTTCAACCATTTGGCAATTGCAGCCAAAAGATAGTCATGAAAACGTCATCAAAACCGAATCAAATGTCTTTCTTTGCTGCGAATTACCTTATTGCTTTTCAGTCAGCTTGAAATCGTACAATTTCAACTCATGTCTAAGCCAAAATACAGCCACAGCATTATCTTCCATTTTTAAGTTGGATAGTGTCATCAAAGGAATATGTTAAAAAGCCTAATGATCCATTTAGTAATGCCAGAAAATATCGATTCCAGCAAAAAAAAGCCAATATACAGCTACAGCCAAATAGCTGTTTTTGAGACATTTGCTTAGCTTTTCTAAACCTTATTGCAACCATATTACAGTTCTATAGCTGTGAAAATTTTTTGGCTGTTAATAAGTCTTGAAAGCCAATACGATGCATAATCAGTGTTGCAGCATTTTAGCCAAATTTTGGAATTAGTAAACAAAATGGCTGTTTATACTTAATTTTAGCTAAAAAGTCTGTTGACCAAAATATTGCTTAGAGTCTTATTACAACCTTATTTTCTTTATGTTAGCTGTTAGTAAGCAATAAAAGCCAATACGCTGTGATATACCGTTATGGATCTGTGGAAACATTTTAGCTATTGATAAATTATGCACTCTAATGTGCTTCGATTTGACGGCTACATTTTATAGTAGCTACTACCTAACAAAAATTATAGGTACAAAGAAATTTGTGGACAATAGACATAACGACATAACCGATGCTGTGGAATTTGTTGAAGCTTAAATTAGGTTTCAGCATAATAAGATTAATAAGCACACTTTAGTACCAATTTTTTTAATCAAATATCAAAATATAATTCACTGTCTTTAAAGATGTCTCATATCAAAGAAGGGTTCTTTGAAGATATACAAAAAAAATTCACAATTGATGCTTCTCTGATAATTGTTTATTGGGTGAAGTAAGAAGACTTCTCTTTTATTTCGACTTTTACACAATTTCAGTCATACTTCAACACGCGCTCTTAAAGCTTAAAGTTACTAAATGTGGAAACCACCGCTATTGTCCCCTATTTTAGGCAGTAAGAAAGTGAAAAATTTGATTTGTATCGTTTCGTGGTTCATTGGAAGGCAAAGGACAAAAAAAATAAATGCGGATTAGAACAAAATCGAGTTAGTAAAAAAGTCAATAAAATCTGGTAACTTTTCATATCATTCAGCCACATTGAGGTGGTTTTATTGTTATCTCTTTTTAACACAACGGTACAATGCGGTACTTTCGATACCTAAATTTTTGCGCCATCTGCCTCATCTCATTGTCACAGATCTTTCCCGCTATTTTAGAGGAATTTACAACCAAAGGCGCAAACCCCTCACAGACAGAAAGAGAAAGTGTAAGACATTAGAAAGTTAAAAAGAGATAACTGCAGGTACCATTGGTGTGCCAGCCAGATTTCAGCCAAATAGCTGTAAAATACATTTTAGGGAAAATTAAGCTGAAAACTAACAGATTATTCCACATCACAGCCTTATAGTTTTAAATGGCGGTACAAGGGAGCAGGAGGACATGTTTCGGCTAATTTATACTTTTAAACTTTTTTTTAAATTGGCATGTACAGATTTAGAGACTTGTTCGCTAACTTTTCCTAAACCTGAATTCACATATTAACAAGATTGTGATTCACACATGATAAAATACTACATGAAGTTTAGAAGTTATGTTTATTTTGAGTTGAAGAAAATCTTTCTTTAGTTGTTCATTAGCTTTTACAAATTTATAAATTTTAGAATTGTAACTTGTAAGAAAAAATATTCGCCTGTAATTGAAATACATTATTTTTTACTTTTTAGTGCATCTTTTAATAAAAGCTTTTTTTAAAAAACATTTTTTTATATATTTTTATTTTTGTAAAAGTTAAGTGTCTTGAAGACCACTAAAATTCCAAAAAAAATAATTTAAAAAACAGAATACTGATGTAAAAATAGAAAAAGTATCCTATTTTAAATTAGTAACGCTAAACACAATCATTTGGAAAAAATAAAGATAGTGTCAAGGATTAACGTCTTGAACAAAACTGATTTATTTTAAGTTTCAAAAAGAACTAAATAAATAAAGATTCCTCTCTTTGTTGTATGATAATATTTTTACGATGTGTGCGTTTAATCCTCTCCGTATTCGTTCGGTTGGTTTTATTCATTCAAGTTGCAAACATTTCCGTTTATGGTCGAATTATTTAATCTAGTCGGGTTGTGTGTAGGTCGAGACGATGGTGAAAAGAAGCCCTCGAGGTGGCTCTCAAGGTGCTCAACCATTCAGATATTCCGCAATACATCGCCTACTTCACGGCCATTTCCAAGTCAATTTGGCGGTTCAACATCCCGCATGCAGACGCTAAGGAAATTCAATTAACTTTAATGGTTGATCCGACCATTGCCGACTTTGCGCACCGCACTAAAAAACCTACAGACGCCTCAGCCTCCACAGCCACTCGAATAATATCCTTGTAATGGATTTAGAATTAAGTGATCGGTGGGAATGTCCCAGCGAATTTTATTATTTGCATATTTGAGGAAACGGAGCCTTATGAAAAATGCCTTCACTGAAAAAACGCAAAACTCGAGTTCAGAATAACAATATATAAAAATTTTTTTAAATAAAAGCTTTTTTTTTTAAACATTATTTTATATATTTTTATTTTTTGCTTTTTAGTCTTTAATTATTGCATAGATTTATTGTTATTACACCGTGACGTCCAAATGACCAACATACCGTCTATGTCGGTATAAGTTACGGTATGTACAAATCGAGAACCCCTTGTAAACATAACCTAAATTTTTAAAACCCCATTTAACACCTTTAGGGGGTAATTAACTCTATAGAATTGCATTGTTACGCAGATTACGTAAGCATGTTAAATTTCATTTCATTACGACTACAGGAACCCTCTCACATTTACAAATCGAGAAATCCTTTGTAAACATAACCTAAAACTTCAAAAACCAATTTAACCCCTCTAGGGGATATTTAACTACATAGGATTGCATTGTCACGCAGATTAAGTAAGTATGCAAAATTTCAATTCAGTGGGACAACGGGAACCCTTTCAAATTTAGCTCCGAAAAAATAACCGACAGACAGACAACATTATGAGTTAAATAAAAGCTTTTAAAAATTAAGATCTCTTTCAAAGTTTGTTCCTAAACAATCTGGAACAGGAAAACTATTAGCATAATGCGATAAAATCCCAACTAACTTGAATTTTGATAAAACTCCAATGAAAAAAAATAAAAAATTCCTCAAAATTTGTAACGAAAAATCCAGGTTTGAATGCGTTTTTCTCAAAAACTCTATATCCTTTTATCTAATATTTTCTATTCTTCATCATAAACGTTATATTGCCTAGTTTTTATTTTTTCCATTTTCTATCTTGTATTCCTTATTTTTGCTTTGTTTTCGATGCCCTGTTTTCTATTATTACTGTTTTTATCCCGTATTTTCTATCTTCCACCAAAATATGAATTTCTGTTTTTTTTTTCAATTATTTATTCTTTGTCTCTTTTTCCATATTCATTTTTCCAAATTCTCTTCTTTATCCTCTCTCTTCTGTTTTTTGGTGTCTTTCTTTTTATTTTAGTTTTTTTATTTTTAAGAAAACGTTGCGGCAACTTCGAAAATTTGCCATATAGTCATGAAATAGTAATATTTTAGACATTATTTTGTCATTAAAATATGTGTTATAGCTATAATATATCAACTTTAAATAGCTGTGAAAAGGTTATTTTTTGGGTTTACGATGGACATAAAAGCATTATGGCAACTGAAAAAATAATTATTTAGTTACGTAAATACCAAATTAAAGCTAAATTTTGGGGCAACTATTAGGAGTCTAATATAAAGCCAAATGAGCATATTATAGCTTTTTTAAATATTAATCTAACTAAAAAACAACTTCATTTTAAAAACCTAATGAAATAACCAATCAGGTTGCCATAACCTTACTGCAACAACTTTTTAGCTGCCACAACCAAAAAGATATTTTGTGCTACTTGGGCTTTACTCTTTAGTTTTCCTTTCTAATTGTCTCTTCTTTGTTTTCTGTTGTCTCATCATTTCTCTTTTTATATTTCTCTGTTTTCTTATCTCAAAGTTCTATTCGTTGTTTATTCCTTCTTCATTCTCTATCTATTTGATTTTTTTTCTTCACTCTTCTCTTATTATTTTAATTAGAAATTACTTTTCTAGGGATTACTATAAAGTTACAAGATTTGTTTTTTTTTGGAATCAACTTCGACTCAAAAACCTTTTATAGAGGATTTGAAATAGAAGACAGAAAACACAGGATAGAATACATAGACATTATAACATGAGATCAAAAATATACTGAAAAGAGCAAGCTGTGTCTGCGGAACTTTAGCCGTTTATTTATAGTCGCACTTTTGAGGTTATTTTGTCTTATGCCGGTTTTACACATAAAATAAAGGTAGACTTCATTTTTAAGGATTGCTCCAATTGAGTACATTTTCGATCTCATGTTACAATAAAATGGCAACGCGAACAGAGAAAAAGCAAATAAAAAAGAGAAAAGAGGAAATATCAAATACAGAATAGAGAAAGAATAGAAAAGGAAGAACGAAGATGAAAAAAAAAAGATTTAAAAACGAAAAAAAAATAGAATAGAGGTAAAATAGAAAACACGAGACAGAGCATATTAAGATTTTAAAATTGACGTTTTTGTTCATCTAAATTATTTAAAGTTACGATCTCTTTGGGCGTAATTAGAAATAAGGAACGGGAAGGTTATTGCATATGACGTTTTAATGGTGTATTTCCAATTTCCATTTTAACTAAATTATTTACTTTGCCACTACTCGATTTTTTTCCTTTTGAAAAGAGAAAAGAGAGAAATCATTGAAGCTTTATTGACGCCTTATTTTTTTTTTAAGTAAATTTTGTCTCCAGTTTAGAAATTCATAAAGTTGGTCCCTTGATAAAAATAAAAAAGTAAGTTGTACCCATTTAAAGGCTAATCCATCAGCCATATCGCTTATTGAAATAAAGTATGCGTCCGGATGATTAATGTCTCTGGATTCTTATAAGGGCATCATCGATTATCGAAAGGACGCGGAAAACCGCGTTCAGACATCGGAATGTCATTTTCTCGGCTTTCCGACAGCTTCTCTTTGTTAGCTTGTCGACCGCAAGATATTTCCATCCCTTCGAACGAAAAATATCTCAGATCTGGTGGGCGCTTTTCCAACAAAGTCACGACCCTTCGATCTTCCTACAGGTAACATAAGAATGTCCACCGAAAATGGAATCGGAACTTTTACGCCCGGATGACGACGTGTGCGTGGATGATGGATGGCCGGTTTTATCGCGATGCCGACTATAATAACCTAATAAAAGTTTTAATATGGGACGGAAAAAATGACGACAGGTTGTGTAAAAAATATTAAAGGTGGGGTGTCCACATTTTATTGAGCAAAAGCAAAAATGCATGGTTATTTGGTTTAATATAAACACCTATCCCATTTCTTAATTAATATATACAGACTGTCCCAGCAAGTTGGAAGAATCTATTATTGCATGACCTGACCTGACTTGACCTGACTGACCTAAAATACAATACAAACATGTTTTTTTTAATGGAACACCCTAATTTTTTGCATTTTTTGATGTGGCTAGTTTTTAAGCTAAATTATTAGTTAGTTATTAGTTAGTTAAACACGCTTTTTTTTAAATTTTAAAATGACCCGACTTGACCTGACTTGACCTGACTAACCTAAAATATAATATAAACATGTTTTTTTTAATGGAACACCCTAATTTTTTGTATTTTTTGATGTGGCTAGTTTTTAAGCTAAATTATTAGTTAGTTATTAGTTAGTTAAACACGCTTTTTTTAAATTTTAAAATGACCCGACTTGACCTGACTAACCTAAAATATAATATAAACATGTTTTTTTTAATGGAACACCCTAATTTTTTGCATTTTTTGATGTAGCTAGTTTTTAAGCTAAATTATTAGTTAGTTAAACACGTTTTTTTTTAAATTTTAAAATGACCTGACTTGACCTGACTAACCTAAAATACAATACAAACATGTTTTTTTTTAATGGAACACCCTAATTTTTTGCATTTTTTGATGTGGCTAGTTTTTAAGCTAAATTATTAGTTAGTTATTAGTTAGTTAAACACGCTTTTTTTAAATTTTAAAATGACCTGACTTGACCTGACTAACCTAAAATACAATACAAACATGTTTTTTTTTAATGGGACACCCTAATTTTTTGCATTTTTTGATGTGGCTAGTTTTTAAGCTAAATTATTAGTTAGTTATTAGTTAGTTAAACACGCTTTTTTTTTAATTTTAAAATGACCTGACTTGACCTGACTAACCTAAAATACAATACAAACATGTTTTTTTTAATGGAACACCCTAATTTTTTGCATTTTTTGATGTGGCTAGTTTTTAAGCTAAATTATTAGTTAGTTATTAGTTAGTTAAACACGCTTTTTTAAAATTTTAAAATGACCTGACTTGACCTGACTGACCTAAAATATAATTTAAACATGTTTTTCTTAATGGAACACCCTAATTTTTTTGCATTTTTTGATGTGGCTAGTTTTTAAGCTAAATTATTAGTTAGTTAAACACGCTTTTTTTTTAATTTTAAAATGACCTGACTTGACCTGACTAACCTAAAATACAATACAAACATGTTTTTTTTAATGGAACACCCTAATTTTTTGCATTTTTTGATGTGGCTAGTTTTTGAGCTAAATTATTAGTTAGTTATTAGTTAGTTAAACACGCTTTTTTTTTAAATTTTAAAATGACCTGACTTGACCTGACTAACCTAAAATACAATACAAACATGTTTTTTTTTAATGGAACACCCTAATTTTTTGCATTTTTTGATGTGGCTAGTTTTTAAGCTAAATTATTAGTTATTAGTTAGTTATACACGCTTTTTTTAAAATTTTTAAATGACCTGACTTGACCTGACCAACCTAAAATATAATATAAACATGTTTTTTTTAATGGAACACCCTAATTTTTTGCATTTTTTGATGTGGCTAGTTTTTAAGCTAAATTATTAGTTAGTTATTAGTTAGTTAAACACGCTTTTTTTAAAATTTTTAAATGACCTGACTTGACCTGACCAACCTAAAATATAATATAAACATGTTTTTTTTAATGGAACACCCTAATTTTTTGCATTTTTTGATGTGGCTAGTTTTTAAGCTAAATTATTAGTTAGTTATTAGTTAGTTAAACATGCTTTTTTTAAATTATTACAAAAAAAAACTAAAGACTTTAAACATTAAAAAAATTATTAACTAGTGCTTCAATACTCAAAAAGTGAAACTTTCAGCTAATAATAAGTTTACTGTTACCTTTAGGTCATTATTGGTCATTTATTACGGTAAAATAACTAACATTTTAATATTTATGGCGAATTTTTTAATCGTCATATAAACTCAAACAACTGATAAGCAAAAACAAGAAATAGGGTGTTCCCTCTAACATTTTCAAGTTATTCAACGTTTAACAAACTTCTTAATTTTTTAAAAGCTTTTATTTAACTTACAATGTTATCTTTCTGTCTGCTATTTTTTCGGAGCCAAATTTGAAAGGGTTCCTGTAGTCGCAATGAAATGAAATTTAACATGCTTACGTAATCTGCGTGACAATGCAATTTTATATAGTTAATTACCCCCGAAATGTGTTAAATGGGGTTTTAAAATTTTAGGTTATGTTTACAAAAGGGTTCTCGATTTGTACATACCGTAACTTATACCGACCTAGACGGTATATTGGTCATTTAAACGTCACGGTAAATACACAGTGTAATAACAATAAATCTATGCAATAAATAAAAATTAAAAATATATAAAAAAACGTATTTTAAAAAAAGCTTTTATTTAAAAGATGCATTAAAAAGTAAAAAATTATGTATTTCAATCACAGGAGAATATTTTTTCTTACAGGTTAAAATTCTAAAATTTATAAAAGCTTTGGGAGTTATAAAACTACGGCATTACAGAATTACTTTGTTCAGTTGACAACTCCCAAAGCTTTTATAAATTTTAGAATTTTACCTATAGAAAAAATATTCTCCTGTGACTGAAATACATAATTTTTTACTTTTTAATGCATCTTTTAAATAATAGTATATTATATTATAACTGATAGAAATGCATCATTATATGCAAGTGAGAATTTTGACCCACGAGTGCGCTTGCTATACGACATTTTATCTTATCTTATCATATTTTATCTCATACCATTGTACATTATACCACTGTTTTCGGTGAGAAAAATCAAATTTCTCTCACAAGAGAGATAAAGCTCTGTCAGATTTACTCACTTGTGATTTGTAAAACAGCTTTATCTCTCTTGTGAGAGAAATTTGATTTCTCTCACCGAAAACAGTGGTATAATGTACCTAAAAAACTGCACCTCTAAGATAAAAGCTTTTTTTAAAAAACATTTTTTTATATATATTTTTTTGCTTAATTTTGCGTCATGTTTCGTAATTTTTGCGCACTTTATTATGCAAACAAATGCTTCTTTCTCCCTCGCGTGCAACATGTCCCATCTCCATGTTAAGCCGATTTGGCTGAAACCGCCCCACATTTGTTTGAATAAAGCCGGAAAGCGTTCGTTCTCCTTTCTAATGTCCATAAACGGCATAAATAGCACGCATATGAAACGCAAATTGATGTTATTTCTCCCTTTGGCGTTGCATAATGCAAAAGCCGGCTTTCATCCGGCAAAAACTCCTCCGTTGAATCAAGTCCAGCAAGTCTTGGTGGTGAAAACAGCCCGAGTTCGATTTGCATGTATGGCCCATTCGGGAGGTCATCCAGAGGCCGGAACAATGCTCCCGAATACTAACGAAGGGTTACCTGTTGCACGCTGATGTATGGAGGCGGCGGCGGCGGCGGCGGCGGTGATTGATCTGTTTACTGGTGGATGCCGCCGCCGCCGCCACCACCGCCGCCACCGCCCCGCTGCGTTTTGAAAAATGTTACTGGGCCGCTTTTACGGCTTTTAAATTACGGGATTAGGACGATGATGGATGAAAGCGAGAAAAGAGACGCGAAAAATGAACAAATATCACCAGTTAAAAAAGAAAAATTGAAAGTGTTATGACGGCAGTCAATCAAGAAGTCGCAAAGTTTTTTCTGACTTAAGTGAAAACATTTTTCGGCGACAAAATGAATTTGTGGCTCAACAAAGCTACTATTGTGCGAAGTCTTTTATTACTACCTTTGTAATAAATAAATCTTTCAAAATTGCATTTTTGGCATGTTCTTCTACTATCCAAGTAGCAAACACAGTTTTTATTTGGTCACCAAAACATTTTCGCAGCAAAATGAACAGCCATTTAACTTTTACAGCTATCCACAGAAGCGCTTTGGTAAGGTTTTTGTGACGTTGTACTGACCGATTTGGCGCACCATTTTTTGGTATTTACAGTTTTAAAACAGCCATCAATATTTGCTGAAATACAGCTGTTTGGCTGTGAGAATTGCAAAGTGGCAGCTTTTAAGCTTTTAAAGCTAACAAGCTAAAATGTAGGAAAAAAGCTAAATAACCATAAAAACATCTTTTCAATCTAATTTGCTCTTATGGCCAAATGGTCAAAATATTTGCTTTTGGGGAGAAAATGGTTATATTGTAGATAAAGAAAAGCAAAAACCTGTAAATGCTGCTATGCATCCATCCAGAAAACTAAATAATTATAACATAGCTACACCAGATGCAAGACACTGTTATAGGAATGGCGGATGATGTTACTTTTTTTGTGTTCTTGATAAATAATATTAGGCTTGATATTCAGTCCCAGTAACATAAAAATTTGTGCTAACTGAGGTTTACAAATTTCTTTGTACTTAATTTTTGTTATAAAATGTAGCAGTCAAATCAAAATATTAGAGTGCATAATTTATCAATAGCTAAAATGTTTCCACAGATCCGTAACGGTATATCAAAGCGTATTGACTTTTATTGCTTACTAACAGCTAACATTACGAAAATAAGGTTGTAATAAGACTCTAAACAATATTTTGGTCAACAGACTTTTCAGCTAAAATGAAGTATAAACAGCCATTTTGTTTACTAATTCCAAAACTTGGCTAAAATGCTGCAACACTGATAATGCAGCGTATTGGCTTTCATGACTTATTAACAGCCAAAAAATTTTTACAGCTATAGAACTGTAATATGGTTGCAATAAGGTTTAGGAAAGCTAAGCAAATGTCTCAAAACCAGCTATTTGGCTGTAGCTATATATTGGCATTTTTTTTTGCTGGAATAGATATTTTCTGGATTTACTAAATGGATCATTAGGCTTTGGCTGTTAACTGGCTTTTAACATATTCCTTTCATGACACTATCCGACTTAAAAATGGAAGATAATGCTGTGGCTGTATTTTGGCTTAGACATGAGTTGAAATTGATGATCTAAAGCTGACTGAAAAGCAATAAAGTAATTTGCAGCAAAGAAAGACATTTGATTCTGTTTTGATGACGTTTTCATGACTATCTTTTGCTGCAATTGCCAAATGGTTGAAGCTGTGCTACTTTGGTATAGGTACAGTCACGACCAAAAAGAATAACACCCCTACCAACCGGGCCTGATAACAAAAATCCGACTAAAATCTCATAGTTCATAATTGTTTAAGAAACAAACTGTCCAGCCAGTATTCAATATGTTTATAAACTAGCCAAACTAGTCATTCTTTTTGATCGCCACTGTACGCTATATGTCCTCTCTTCTCCATTCTCATCGATAGATAGATGTATCCGCCGTTCTTTATTTCAGCATCCTATATCTTTTATCCTCTTTTTTTCTATTGATTCTCTATCTTTTTTTGATCTTTTTTCTATTCTCTATTTTCGTTTATCTCTATCCACTATCATTTTTATCATTAGTCCTTTTTTAACTTATACTTTCTAAGTCCTGTTATTATTTTATTATTAGAAACATTGAAAAATGGTAAAAATTTGTAGTGTGTCTGTTTTATTCTTTACACTCTGTTCTTTATTTTGAATGTTCTCTCTCGATTTTTTTCACATTTTGTAATTCTCTTTTCTTGGTCCTCCTGCTCTTATTGTCATTCTTCTCTCTTGTATTCAGTTTTTATTATATTCTAATTCTTTTCTTTTCTCCTTCTTTCTGTTGATGCTTTTTATATTTCTCTATTTTTTATTTATCATGTTGTATTTGTTAAATTCCCTTTCTTCTTCACTCACTTCACTCATGTTTATCCTTTATTTTCGATTATCATTATCATTTTCTCTCTTACGTCTGTTCTATTCTTTGATTACTATTTTCTGTTTCTTGTACTGTATCTTCCAAGTTTTTCTTTTTTCTTCTGTCTTTTATTTGTTCTCTTTCTTTATTTATTTTTTTATTAATTATTTATATTTCCTATCCCATTTTCTCTATATACTATCGTGGCTCTCTTATATTCGTTATTTTGTATCTTTGTTCTTCCCCGTCTGCTTTTTATTGTTTGCTTTTTTCTGTCTTCTGTGCTATGTACTCTATTCTTTATCCCTTTTCAAATATCCTCTATCTCCGTTCAAATGCGTTTCCTCTATGTTTTGTTTTCTTTATTTTCTTCCCTTTTTCTTTCCTGTTCTCGTTTTTCCTATCTTTATAGAGAACACATTCTATATTTTCTTCAATTTCTTTATTTTTCTCTGTTTTCTTTATTTTATATCCTTTAATCCATCCTTTTTTCAGATGTCGTCAATGTTCTATCCTCTTTTCCAGTACATCTTTATCGTCTTTCTTTTTTGTTCAATCTTCTTGTTAATAATTCTTACTTTTGTTCTTTCTGCTGTCTTCTTTATTTACTCTCTCATTGCTTGTCTGGGGGATAGAAGAAATAAAAGAAAAGAGCAAAAATAGAGAACAGAATTTCATATTTTCATCTCTGTTCATTGTTTTTTGAACTGAATTCTACAAACGAGTTATTTTTCGTAAACTCAAAGTTTGGCTTTAACGAAGGAACGCTTCCACCTTAACTGTTGGATATTAATTACGAAGATGCCATTCGCAATAAAGCGTTTAAAATATTGGCTAGTGGCATTTCCATAATTAACATTCGAATCTCAAGTTTGTGTAATAATCCTCCTCTGATTGCATCTCTGGATTCCGGGCAAACTCCGGCTTTTTCCGGACTCTTAATCATCGTCATTATCTGTCTTAATTGTAATCTTCCAGGTGTATAAATAAAAATTCGTAACGTAATTTCGCGGTCAATTTAAACCGTCTGGAATAATTCATAGGCAATTGCGTGTGCGTAATGTTGATTGTCAAAAAATTACTCCGGAAGTAATTAAAAATGGAGCTCGTATCCAGGTGTGTTCTATTTCGAAACTGTTAAAGTTTAATGCGGCATTTACCATATTCATACTCGTCGAAAGTTGGAGCGCTAGATCAATTTTCAATACAAATATTAAGGTCGTTTGCATAGCTCAAGCCGGGAAAAGAGCGAGCAAAAGTTGTTGAAAAGACAAACTGGGATTAGCAAAAACGCGAATATTTTCCCTGCTTATTATTGTGAAAAAGGCGCCAAAGTCATGTCAGTAGGTACCCCCTTGGTATGTAGGTACAGTACCGAGTTGTTTGTCTATTTCACTGGACAGGTATTAATAAAATGCATACTTAGGTACAAAAAATATACCAAATGTAGTTATTGAAACAAAAGGTTATAAAAGTTTGGAGTACAATAATAAAACTATTAAATATGATTAATAATTATGGATAATATATAACATTAAAATGTTTATATTCAATAAATAACTGAAATAAATAAATGCATACAAATGTTAAAGTAACTATTTTATTATGCCTAGGACATAAATACCTAATCTAACTATAAATTTAAAAACAATATATGTATTCACACATTTAAGTTTCTTAAAATTAAATTTTTTTCTTTCATTTTTTGAATTTTTCTAAGATTATATCAAAATCGATCTTTTCACACATATCGCGCTCTATACTTAAAATTGCTGAAGAACTTAGTCTTTCTTCTTCCATAGATGAGCGAAGATAGTTTTTAATTAACTTAAGTCTACTAAAGGAACGTTCCGCTGAAGCAGTGGTTATTGGTAAAGTTAAAAACAATTTATATAATGTAGTCATATTTAGGGCTGGGAATTTTAACCGATATATCGATAAAAATATCGATATATCGATATATCGTTGATCGATATAATTATCAAAAAATATCGATATATCGATAATTATCGATATACCAATAAATATCGATATACCGAATACCGATAAATATCGATAACTATCGATATACCGAATACCGATAAATATTGATAATTATCGATATTCCGAAAAATTTCGATAATATCGTTTTAGTTTAGTTAGAAGCTAGAGGTGGGCGATATTAAGATTCAAATATCGATAATCAATACATTAAAATTATCGATAAACATCCATATATCGATATATATCGCCATATCGATACATCGATATTTATCGAAATATCGAAAATTAGCAAAATATCGATATATTATATTGAATCATCAATATTTATCGATATATCGATAAAAATTTGGGTATTTATAGATAAATGATCATTGTACATGATCATGTACAATAGTGAGCAAAAAATTTCGGAAACTGTTGACATTTCACTGACATAATCGTGTGTAATTCCCTATCCTTTTTGACAATGGATTGACAAAAGTGCCCGAAATTTTTTGCTCGCCATTGTATGATATATTTTTTTTTGAGAATATTATCTACTTTTTACCTTTTAGTTCAAAAACAAATGACTATTCCAACACAATTTTTCTATTCAAAGAATAGATGTTAATTTAAAAACAACAATCGACGTGTTTGGTCGTTCTTTACAAAAAATTGCATTTGCAAGCTAATTGAATTTAGCTTTTAACTAAACTAAAACGATATTATCGAAATTTTTCGGAATAACGATAAATATTGATAATTATCGATATTTATCGGTATTCGATATATCGATAGTTATCGATATTTATCGATATATCGATAATTATCGATATATCGATATTTTTTGATAAAATATATCGATCAACGATACATCGATATGTCGATATTTTTATCGATATATCGGTAAAAATTCCCAGCCCTAGGGAGGAACAGTACGTTACCCTGCTGTGGCTATTGCAAGACTAACTTAAAAAAACCTAATAATCACAGTGATTATATCGAGATAGCGATATATCAAAATATCTCTATATCGAGATATCGATATATCGATATATATCGAGATATCGATATATCGATACTTATCGAAATATCGAAAATTAGCAAAATATCGATATATTATATTGAATCATCAATATTTATTATTACAATATTATTCTTTACAAAAAATTGCACAATTAATTTATGAATTTAGCTTCTAACTAAACTAAAACGATGTTATCGAAATTTTTCGGAATGTCGATAAATATTGATAATTATCGATATTTATCGGTATTCGGTATATCGATAGTTATCGATATTTATCGGTATATCGATAATTATCAATATATCGATATTTTTTATTAATTATATCGATCAACGATATATCGACATATCGATATTTTTATCGATATATCGGTAAAAATTCCCAGCCCTAGCTGGGATTAGAAAAAACGCGAATATTTTCCCTGCTTATTGGCGTATTGATATTGAGAGTTAATTCCTCCTCTCGTTGAGTTTGCCCAAGATGTAGAAAACGATTTTCTCTCAAGCGAGAGGATTACAGTGAAATTGCTTGATGTGAAGTTTTGGAACTTAAATTACTTGTTCATCATATCGACACGTACTAAACTTCCACTCTCGAGTCATGTAATAGCAATAAATAATAAATTTCTATAGTTGAACAGATTCGGGCCATTTCACATCAGAAAACTTTCAAGGATTAAACCGTTTCTCTGACTAAAAATTAGCAAATCTGTTCGTGGAGAGTTGTAGGAAAGACGCTTTTAGTGCATCACTACCATTAAAAGCTGCAGCTGAAAACAGAGCCACACCACCATTACACACATCTTCCACACTATTACACGCGAATAATTACCGACGTAATTTGCGATAACCGTAAAAGCGAAATCGACCACGAAAGAATTATCTCAAGTGGTCCAAAGTGACAACACGAAACGTTCAAGGATAATCTAGTATTTATTTATTACATAAAAATTACATAAAAATTATATCATAAAAACATATTCTCTTTTCTTCCCACTCTTTTATCCTCTGTTCCTTTCTTTTTATTGCTATTTTTAGCTAAAAAGTCTGTTGATCAAAATATATCTTAGAGTCTTATTACAACCTTATTTTCGTTATGTAAGCAATAAAAGCCAATACGCTGGGATATACCGTTACGGATCTGTGGAAACATTTTAGCTATTAATAAATTATGCACTCTAACATGCTCCGATTTGACTGCTGAATTTTATAGTAGCTATTACCTAACAAAAATTATAGGTACAAAGAAATTTGTGGCCAATAGACATAACGACATAACCGATGCTGTGTAATTTGTTGAAGCTCAAAGTAGGTTTCAGCATAATAAGATAATAAGCACACTTTAGTACCAATTTTTTTTTATCAAATATCAAAATATAATTCACTGTCCTTAAAGATTTCTCATATCAAAGAAGGGTTCTTTGAAGATATACAAAAAAAATTCAACATTGATGCTTCTCAGATAATTGTTTATTGGGTGAATTAAGTAAAAAGTAAAAAGATGTTTTTTATCTATTTAGCTTTTTTTTCCTACATTTTAGCTTGTTAGCTTTAAAAACTTAAAAGCTGCTACTTTGCAATTCTCACAGCCAAACAGCTGTATTTCAGCACATATTGATGGCTGTTTTAAAGCTGTAAATGGCAAAAAATGGTGCGCCAAATCGGTCAGTACAACGTCACAGAAACCTTACCAAAGCGTTTCTGTGGATAGCTGTAAAAGTTAAATGGCTGTTCATTTTGCTGCGAAAACGATTTGGTGACCAAATAAAAACTGTGTGTGCTACTTGGGTTGATTGTAATAACATTTCACGATAGGACCAATGTTCTATTTATGATTATTATTTTCTATTTATTGTACTGTATTCTTCTTGTCTTTTTTGTTCTTAGTTGTTTTGCATTTATTGATTTACTACATTTTTTCTATTCTTTCTTCCTTCTTCTTTTTGTTTTCTTTATTTCTTGCTATTTTTCTTTCTACAATAGTAGTGTACTCTATTTTCTATCCACTTTCAAACATCCCCTATCTAGATTTCTAAAAATATTGTTTCTCTTATCTTTTTATTTTAACGTCTTATTCTCTATTTTATATTCTTTCTGTAAATTTTTTCCTGTCAAAATGCAATGTTCTAACTTTTTTATTTCTTCCTCTATTAACTGCGTTTTTTTTGTGTGGAATTCTCCTTTTAAGGGATTTTTACTTATTTCTCTTAGTTTCTGAGACTTTGGAGTTCTCAACTTTTTTGGAGTGTATTTGCTCTCGTTTCCTTTTTTTAATTTGCTTCTTCTTCTCAGTTTCCTAACCCACAATGCAGAAAGTATTATTTTCCAGTAAAAAAATTATTAAAATAATACGTATAACAAAAGCTCTTCTTTTTTGAATTCCACAAGGTTTTAGGATTTCTGATATTTTGTCTTATTAAAAATTTAGAATTCACTTTCATTTTTTCATTTTTTATTGCATCACTGTATTTTTTTCTAAAACTATTTAACATTTATTTTGATTATAAAAGTTTCGTGCAGCTTTTAGTCGTCATGGAATAACATCAAAGTGTCTCTCATATATTTTTAATTAAAGACTAAACCACTTATTTGCACAAATTTTAGAATCATTACATTTCATCTGTTTTTCTGGAAATGCCGAATAAAAATTGTGCTGGATGTTCTTTGGTCTCTGTTTCTTCTCTATTTTCTTTGTTTTATTTTGTTTTTGTTTCTCTACCTCCTGTTCTTGCTGCTCAGTAATTCTTTATCCTAGCTTATCTTTCCTCTCTTTGTCTGTTCTTCATTTTTTCTCTATTCGTCCGTTTCTTTCTCCTTTCCATCTTTATGCTTCATTATTCAGAATTTATGCTGTTCTTTTTTTGCAGTTTCTGTTTTCTGGTTTTTATTTTATTTTTCTTATTAATTATTATCTATCATGTGCTTCATGTCTTCCCTGTTTTATTTCTTCTTTATAAGAATAAAAAAGATAGGTTTGAAAAGTAAAAAGACACAACGTAAAATGTAGAATATAGTAGAAAGAGAAAATAGGCAATAAGTCAAGTAAAACGGTAAAAAAATTAAGAATAGGAAAGAAAATGTTGACTATAGACTAGAAAAAGGTAAAAACCAAGGAAGTAATAATGAATATCAATGAGAAATAACTAAGCAAAGAATAGAGAAAGCATGGGAATTATAAGAATCAAAAATTAAGGATAAAAATGAAAAAAAGGAAATAACAAATACAGAAAAAATGAGGAGTATACAAATATAAAAAAGATTAGATAACCGAGAAAAAAGAACAAAAACAGAAAAAAATTAAACATTAACAGAAGAACAGAGAATGTGTACTAAAGCTCTGTATGTGTTACCCAGACAACCACTAAAACCAATTTTTTTATATAGGTACCAACATTGTTAATTTTTTCTTGAATGAGGCAGCAAACTTTTAATACCTACTACGTTTCCACATTCATTTATAGACACTTTGTATTATCGAGATATGAGGTACAGTCACGATCAAAAAGAATGACACCCCTAAAACCTCAGCTATAAATCGTGTGTCCGTTTTGCCGTTTATAATCCAGCTGGATATTGTAAACTAACCTGTTTGTTAAAATTTATGACCTAAAATATTTTAACCGGACTTTTGCTATTCGGTCCGGTTAGTAGGGGTGTCATTCTTTCATTAAAATATTGACTATAGACTATTAAATATTGACTATAGACTAGAAAAAGGTAAAAACCAAGGAAGTAATAATGAATATCAACAAGAAATAACTAAGCAAAGAATAGAGAAAGCATAAGAATTATAAGAATAAAAAATTAAGGATAAATATGAAAAAAAGGAAATAACAAATACAGAATAAATGAGGAGTATAGAAACATAAAAAAGATTAAATAACCGAGAAAAAAGAACAGAAAAAGAAGAAAACCAAACATTGCCAGAAGAACAGAGAATGTGTACCAAAGCTCTGTATGTGTACCCAAACAACCAGTAAAACCAATTTTTTTATATACCAACATTGTTCGTTTTTTCTTGAAAGAGGCAGCAAACTTTTAATACCTACATTTATAGACACTTTGTATTATCGAGATATGAGGTACAGTCACGATCAAAAAGAATGACACCCCTAAAACCTCAGCTATAAATCGTGTGTACGTTTGGCCAGTTTATAAACCAGCTGGATATTGTAAACTAACTGGTTTGGACCTAAAATATTTTAGTCGGACTTTTGCTATTCGGTCCGGTTAGTAGGGGTGTCATTCTTTTTGATCGTGACTGTACTCCTCGTTGAAAAATTAACGAAAGAAAACAAATCAAAACTTTTAAATAGGTTTCGCTAATGCTGCTTTTATGAAGTCCACAAATTTTATTTTATTTATTTTTTTTTTTCATTAAAGAATTCCGAGTAGTTTTATGCAGAAGAAGCCGGAAAGCAATAATTGACGATTCGACTGCTCTGAAGCCGTGTGTTGCGCATCTAATAAATTAAATAGAAAGCACAAGCGTGTCTTGGAATCTGCTGGCAAATTGATAATGTGTGCACGATTGAATTCCGCCACCGAATCAAATGATGCGAAACGCGTAATAAAAATTTAAAACATTGTTCTCTCATTTTTTAATTTTGCTTCCGAGCCGCTGTTTAATCAATAAGCGAAATTTTTGCAAACCGCCTCCGGACCTCTAAAGTTGAATTGAAAATCTTTGCCAACTTTTCACCTGCCATTTTCATTTCCCAAACGTTAATTAAAGAACGACAATGCATTTCGATACAAGACAAAGGGCCGGAATAGCACAGATTCTTACGTTTTGTGCGAACAATTAAATCCGTTTCAACAATTATGAGCTGAGGATTCTCAAGACGGGATGTGCAACATTCCGGCCTTTGCCGTGGATGGATAATCCGGGCGAATGAGGACTATTACATAGTCCGCTAGTTTAGCATCTCTGCTATTTCTAACATGCATTCCTTTCAACCACACGGCAATAGCCTCAATCTTGCACGCTGTGGTGCGATTATTACCACCGGAAAGAGATACAAGGAGAACAATAAGAAGAAAAACTTTTAAAAAATTTTAGTCTTATTAATGGAACAAAAACCTAAAGCTCTTTTTTCTATTTAAAGAAGAGTACAAATAGACGGAGAAAATAATGAGGGCAACAAAACCATACTTTCCATTCCCAAGTAGCACAGATTGTTATTTAGCGCGGTTGTAAAAACATCTTGGTAACAAAAATGATAACTATTTGGTCACCGTGCCAAAAATGGGCATTTATTTTTGGGTTATATGACGGTAATATTAGCAAATAGCTCCAACAATTTGGTTGTTTCAAAGCTCTAACGAAGTTATGCTCTGGAAGCTATTCTATGACTAAATGACAACTATTTACTACATAACCACCGATTTGTTGTTAATTGGCTGTCGTTTCCAAAATACAATCCAACAGCAACTACAAAATAACATTTTATTTTTGGTTGTAATTTAGGAAAAATTGTGGGACATCAAGATCAAAATATAACAATATGGTAATTTAGTGAAGAGTCACGAAGAAATTGTTATATTATTCAATCCTTGTAGACATCATCGATAAACATATTATATATCACTGTAATGCAAACACAAATTCCAAATACTCGTTAACCAAGCAAAAAATTACTTTTCTGACAAATATAAATACGATGCTTCGAAAAAATCGACGCGCTTTGAAAAAAGCAATAATTTATTAAATATACTATTTTTTTTTTCAAAAAATTAAGAGTTTTTCTTTTAAATTAACTTCAGTTATAAAAATGTATTACTTTTATTTATTAAATTTTATAAAATAGCAGTAATTATTATTCTGACAACGACAAAGTTATGAAATGGTTATAAAATAGTTGTAAAATTGACACACATAAGAAAAATTTAACATGGCCGCTGTCTGCGCTGTCGTACTTGTCAAAAAAATCGCCATTTTTGTATGTCTTCTCTGATTGTTAGGAAATGGTTGCCGTGCTGATTCAGAAACCTAATATTGACTAAGTTAAAACCAAATGGTATTTAGTTATTTTTTACGTTTGAGGGGGCTTTTATGGCTAAATAATGACTAAATCGAAACAAACTAAATAAGTTGAGTCAGTCGTTCGACGTTTTAATTTTCTGTAATATGTACTGCTTTTCCTAAATCTTTTTAAGGAAAAAGCAGTTTGTTTAATGTCAACTTTAGGCATAATTCACACTCCACACTACAGAAAATACACTTTTGTTGGTATAGGAAACGTAGATGTGGTATACGACAAATAAAATTTGACAGTTAAAATGATGGGAAAATTATTATGTAGCTACGAAAGGGTAGAGTTATAGACATTACTTGGTAATGACAACTAAAATTTTGCTACCAAATTGCCACATTCTGCAGATAGATTTTCGTTATATTTTAGCCTTTTTATTTTTAAGAAAACGTTGCGGCAACTTCGGAAATTTGCATATAGTTATAAGATAAATTATTCACAACTATATGGCAGAATAGCCAAATGGTCATCAAACAGTAATATTTTAGACATTATTTTGTCATTAAAATATGTGTGATAGCTATAATATATCAACTTTAAATAGCTGTGAAAAGGTTATTTTTTGGGTTTACGATGGACATTAAAGCATTATGGCAACCTAAAAAATAACTATTTAGTTACGTAGATACCAAATTAAAGCTAAATTGTGGCAACTACATTTACATTTTTACTACATTTGTTTTCATTTCTCGTTTCTATCTTCTTGATTCTTTATTTGTTGTTTTCTGTCTTGTTTCAGCTCTCAGTTTTGTTTCCCTATTTTTAGTTCTCCAATTTTATTTTTTTTTTCATCTATCCCCCTCTGAAGCTTGTTTTTCCCTCTTTTTTTTTGTTTATTTGCTGCATTATTATTCCTTCTCTATTCTGTCTATATTCTCTATTTTCCCACTCTTTTGTCTTCCGTTCCTCAGTCTTTGTTGCTATTTAAAAGCTTTTATTTAACTCACAATGTTGTCTGTCTGTCGGTTATTTTTTCGGAGCCAAATTTGAAAGGGTTCCCGTTGTCCCACTGAATTGAAATTTTGCATACTTATTTAATCCGCGTGACAATGCAATCCTATATAGTTAAATACCCCCTAAAGGGCTTAAATACGGTTTTGAAGTTTTAGGTTATGTTTACAAAGGGTTTCTCGATTTGTACATACCGTAACTTACACCGACATAGACGGTATGTTGGTCATTTGGACGTCACGGTAGATTCACAGTGTAATAACAATAAATAAAGACTAAAAAGCAAAAAATAAAAATATATAGAAAAATGTTTTTTAAAAAAAGCTTTTATTTAAAAGATGCACTAAAAAGTAAAAAATAATGGAGAATATTTAAAATTCTAAAATTTATAAAAGCTTTGAGAGTTGTCAACTGAACAAAGTAATTCTGTAATGCCGTAGTTTTCTAACTTCCAAAGCTTTTATAAATTCTAGAATTTTAACCTCTAAGAAAAAACATTCTCCTGTGATCGAAATACATTATTTTTTACTTTTTAGTGCATCTTTTAAATAAAAGCTTTTTTTAAAAAACATTTTTCTATATATTTTTATTTTTTGCTTTTTAGTCTTTATTTAATGTTGAAATTTTTTTGTATATCTTTAAAGAACCCTTCTTTGATATGAGACATCTTTAAAGGCAGTGAATTATATTTTGATATTTGATAAAAAAAAATTGGTACTAAAGTGTGCTTATTAATTTTATTATGCTGAAACCTACTTTGAGCTTCAACAAATTCCACAGCATCGGTTATGTCGTTATGTCTATTGGCCACAAATTTGTTTGTACCTATAATTTTTGTTAGGTAGTGGCTACTATAAAATGCAGCAGTCAATTCGGAGCATATTAGAGTGCATAATTTATCAATAGCTAAAATGTTTCCACAGATCCGTAACGGTATCTAACAGCGTATTGGCTTTTATTGCTTACTAACAGCTAACATAACGAAAATAAGGCTGCAATAAGACTCAAAGCAATATTTTGATCAACAGACTTTTTAGCTAAAATCAAGTATAAACAGCCATTTTTTTTACTAATTACAAAATTTGGCTAAAGTGCTGCAACACTGATAATGCAGCGTATTGGCTTTCATGACTTATTAACAGCCAAAAAATTTTCACAGCTATAGATCTGTAATATGGTTGCAATAAGGTTTAGGAAAGCTAAGCAAATGTCTCAAAATCAGCTATTTGGCTGTAGCTGTATATTGGCATTTTTTTTGCTAGAATCGATATTTTCTGGCTTTACTAAATGGATCGTTAGGCTTTTGCTGTTAACTGGCTTTTGACTTATTCCTTTGATGACACTATCCAACTTAAAAATGGAAGATAATGCTGTGGCTGTATTTTGGCTTAGACATGAGTTGAAATTATATGATTTACAACTGACTGAAAAGCAATAAGGTAATTCGCAGCAAAGAAAGACATTTGATCAGGTTTTGATGACGTTTCCATGACTGCAATTGCCAAATGGTTGAAGCTGTGCTACTTGGGTACATTTACTCAAAGACTATTCTTTTTAATTCTCTGTTTCAAAACTACGGAAATGCCAACGTCGCATTTTACCTAATATTTTTTTAAATACGAGTGATAAAAATGTAAAATAGTTATCAATAGTTAGATATCTCATTGAAACTATAAATTGAATTATCTATTAATTTTTTAAAATGCATAAATAATTTATAACAACTAACTTTGAGAGAAAATGCAACGTTGGCATTTTCATAGTTTTGAAACAGCAAGTACACTTGTACCTAACAGAAATATTAACAGACATGTACATAATGTTACTTCAATTCAATTTTAAAGCCTCTAAAACTCCATAATCAAAAAAATAAGGAAGCAACTCTGATTGTAGAAAGATTTATGCTAATAAAAATTGTCGATTAATATTTGTTGTAATAGTAACTGAAATTCTGAAATAATTACAAAGTATAAGAAAACAACAGTCACAAGTGTACAAATTAGTTTAACAGTAAAATGAGCAACGGTTCGCTAAAGCAAATAATGTAGTACACAATCCGGCGTCCTTTTTGGCTGTTTTTTCGTCTATTATCCCACTTTGTTTCCCATAATACGCCACTGCACTCGAATTGTGCGCTTTCTGCTCAAAATTCTTCGAAGTGGTTCCATCCATGTTAATAATAATTACGCTTGTGAATCTCTTCGTAGCATCCAGTGGTGAAAAGGTTGCGGTCGCATTTCAGCTTTTGTGTAAGCTCTGGAAAAGCTCGCTAAAGCGCGTCGTTCTCATTCTCTCTTCAAACTTTTCATTTAAAGTATATGTAAGTAAATAAAAAGAGTTTTGCCTTTCGTGAACTTGAGCTGCATTCATTTTTACTATCTGATTTCGCTCTATTCATTTTGCAAATGTGGCCAAGAATGCCGCTTTTCTAATTGTTGAAAAGAAAGATGGGTGTCAGCATCCAGTTTGTATTGTTGGTGGCAACTGGTGTTGACACGATGATAAAACTACCGAGGAAGATTTGTGCTATGTCATTAATGGTTGGGTCCAGATAAACGAGGTGTCCGTTAACCCAAACGGGGGATCGATTTTGGATTTGTATTGCGTTAAAACGCGAAAAATCGACACTATTAGCCAGAAATGAATGCATGCTACTGATAAAATTCAACATAGTCGAGTGGAAAAGCCACACAATTAATTTTTTTAGCTTGTTTCGAACATGGAACAAACGGAAAAATGTTTGTCTTTTGGATTAGGTGAAAGTAAAGTTGAGGCACGAAGTTTTGTAGTGTTTGTAAACTTGGAATCGCACTACATAGAAGGCCAAAAGATACAAGTTAATTAGAATAAAGAGCGGAAAAGATAGAAAGTACGTAAAGAACAAAAAACACAAACAAATTAAAAAATAGGATTTAAAAAAGCAAGATAAAACATCTTTTCGTTTTGTTTCCCTTAATGAATAAAAGAAATAGAGAACAGAGCCTAAAACAAAAACGGAAAATAGAAGTGAAAGAACAGCAAACTAGAAAAGTGAAGCGGTTAGGGAGTAAAGTAATAGAAAAAGAATATACAGGCAGAATGAAGAAGAAAAAACAAAAAAAATATACACGGAAGATCAAAAAGTTAATCGAAAAGCTACAAGTTAATTACTTAGGATTTCGTTAAAGCTTGTGTAATCTAATAAATGAAGTAAGGAGAATAAAGAGAAAGTAAAAGTGAAAAAGATAAAAAATAGGTAAAGAATAAAAAACATGGAAACAAATTAAAGAATAGAATATAAAAAAGCTAAAGAAAAAATCTTTCTGTTTTGTTCCTTTTTTATATTTTCTCATCTCCGTTACTTTCTTTACTTACTCCTTTTACATTCGAATCTTCAAAGTTTAGATAGAGAGGAGTAAAAGATAGAAATGGGCAAATTAAAACAAAGAAAAAAAATAGAAATGAAAGAACAGTGAACTGGAAAAGGGAAGCGAACAGAGAGAACAGAAAAAAATTGAAATTTTATGTGCCCTGTTTCCTTGATCCTTCATGAAATTTAAAAATTACATTTTTCAGTTTTAAAAAAGAAATGTTTACGTAATTTAAAAACAGTTTAAAAAGTGTTTCATTTCTTTTGTTTTTACTATTGCTACTAAGGTACGAGAATTAAAAGTAGGCGAGTGTACAAAGCCATTAAATGCAAGTTGCATACAGTATTTTTTCTACAAACTACACTACATGGAAGATAAACAGCCAATCAAAAAGCTACTAGTTAATTACTTAAGATCTCTTAAAAACGTGTGTAAAAAATAAAAAGTATTAGACAGAATGAAGACGAAACTAAGAGCAAAAAAGATAGAAAGTAGGTACAGAATAAAAATCACTGAAACAAATTAAACAACAGAAGAGAAAAAACTTTTGGTGTTGTTTTTTTTTATTTTCTCTTCTCCTTTACTTTATTTACTTACTTCTTTTACTTTCTATTCTCTAAAGTGTAGATAGAAAGGAATAAAAGATAAAAGTGAACAAATTAAAACAAACAACGAAAAATGGAAAAGAAAAAAGAAAGAAAAAGAACACAAAAACACGTAATAATGACTAAAAAAATAGGATAGAGATAGAATAACAGATAAGAGAATAATCAAAATAAAGAGGACAACATAAATAACAGAGTGGAACAGGAGATATAAAATGGAAAACAAAGAAAAAAGTAAAGAATAGATATTAACATTTATCAGTTAACCAATTATTTACTTGTTTATTTCACATATAAAAATAATTTACAAACAGACAGTATTTTGCCGTTTCCTTTTTTTAGATTTTTTAGTTTTAAATAAGAAATGTTTATCTAATTTTAAAAAAACAGTCTCATTCCTTCTGTTTTTACCAATGCTACTAAGGTACGAGAATTAAAAGTACGATACCAGCCGTACAAAGCCATTAAATAATGCAAACTGCTTACAGAATTTTTTCTACAAACTAAAATACATGGAAGATCAGAACGGTAATCGGAAAGCTACAAGTTAATTACTTAAGATCCCTTAAAAACTTGTGTAAAAAATAAAATGTAGTAGAGAGAATGAAGATGAAACTAAAAGCGATAAAGATAGAAAGTAGGTAAAGAATAAAAATCATAAAAACAAATGAAAGAATAGAATATAATAAAGCAAGAGAAAAAATCATATGTTTTGTTTCGTTTTTTGATTTTATATTCTACTTCTTTTACTTTCTACATTCTCTAAAGTCTATGTCTATAGAGAGAGGAATAAAAGATAAACGTGGGCAAAGTAAAACAAAGAAAGAAGAATAGAAAACAGAATCAAAAACAGAGAAAAGAAAATAAAATTGAAGAAAAAGCAAACTGGAAAAGAGGATCGACTAGAGAATAGGAAAAAATAATAAAAATAAAGGTGAAAGTATATACAGACAGAATGAAGAAGAAAAAACAGAAAAATAATTATAGGGATATGAAAAATAAGAACAGGGAATGGGAAGGAAAAAAACAGCTACTAACGCAAATATTAGAAGAAAGAAAGAGAACACAAAAAACACGTAAAGATGACTGAAAAATAGGATAGAGATAGGAGAATAATCAAAATAAAGAGGACAGCATAGATAACAGAGTGGGACAGGAGATCAGCAGTTAACCAATTATTTACTTGTTTTATTTATAAAAATAATTTACAAACAGACAGTATTTTTATTTGCCCAGTTCCCTTGTTCCTTCTTGAAAATTAAAAATATTTTTAGCTTTAAAAAGAAATGATTATCTAATTAAAAAAAACATTGTTATTTTATTATTGCTATTGATGTACGAGTATGGAAAGTACGATACAAGCCGTAGGCGAGTGTACAAAGCCATTAAATGCAAGCTGCATACAGTATTTTTTTTACGAACTACACTACATGGAAAATCAAAAATAAACAAAAATCGTTTCTCCTTAAAAAATCTTTCTACAATTTTGATGATTTTGCAGCATGTAATTTTAGTGAACTGTAACCTAGTGACTTGTGTAAAAACTAACTGTTTTATTGCACCAATAAATTTATTATTATTATTATTATTATTATTGTTATTATTATTATTATTATTATTATTATTATTATTATTATTATTATTATTATTATTATTATTATTATTATTATTATTATTATTATTATTATTATTATTATTATTATTATTATTATTATTATTATTATTATTATTATTATTAAGGTAATCGGAAAGCTACGAATTAATTACTTAAGATATCTTAAAAACTTGTGGAAAAAATAAAAAGTAGTAGAGAGAATGAAGATGAAACTAAGAGCGAAAAAGATAGAAAGTAGGTAAAGAATAAAAAAAAAAAATTAAAAAATAGAATCTAAAAAAGAAAGAGAAAAAATCTTTTTGTTTTGTTTCTTTTTTTTCTTCTACTTTACATTCTTTACTTACTTCTTTTACTTTCTACATTCTCTAAAATCTATAGAGAGAGGAATAAAAGTTAAAAATGGACAAATTAAAACAAAGAAAAAAGAATAGAAAACAGAGTCAAAAACAGCGAACTGGAAAAGAGGATCGACTAGAGAGAATAGAAAAAAATAGTAAAAATAAAGATGAAAAGTAAAGATGTAATAGAAAAAGAATATGCAGACAGAATGAAGAAGAGAAAACAGAAAAATAAGAATAGGGATATAAAAAATAAGAACAGGGGAAGAAAAGGAAAAAAACAGCTACTGACGCAAAATATTGAAAGACAGAAAGAGAACACAAAAAAACACGTAAAATGATTTAAAAAAATTGGATAGAGATATAATAACAAATATGAGCAGCATGTAATTTTAGTGAACTGAAACCTAGTGACTTGTGTAAAAACTAACTGTTTTATTGCACCAATAAATTTATTATTATTATTATTATTATTATTATTATTATTATTATTAAGGTAATCGGAAAGCTACAAATTAATTACTTAAGATATCTTAAAAACTTGTGTAAAAAATAAAAAGTAGTAGAGAGAATAATGATGAAACTAAGAGCAAAAAAGATAGAAAGTAGGTAGAGAATAAAAAAAAACAAATTAAAAAATAGAATATTAAAAAAGAAAGAGAAAAGATCTTTTTGTTTTGTTTCTTTTTTTTTCTTCTACTTTTCTTACTTACTTCTTTTACTTTCTACATTCTCTAAAGTCTATAGAGAGAGGAATAAAAGTTAAAAATGGACAAATTAAAACAAAGAAAAAAGAATAGAAAACAGAGTCAAAAACAGCGAACTGGAAAAGAATATCGACTAAAGAGAATAGAAAAAAATAGTAAAAATAAAGATGTAATAGAAAAAGAATATGCAGACAGAATTAAGAAGAAAAAACAGAAAAATAAGAATAGGGATATGAAAAATAAGAACAGCTACTGACGCAAAATATTGGAAGACAGAAAGAGAACACAAAAAAACACGTAAAAATGACTAATAAAATAGGATCGAGATATAATAACAAATAAGAGAATAATCAAAACAAAGAAGACAGAGTGGGAGAGGAGATAAAAAAATTGGAAAAAAATGTAAAGAATGGATATTAACATTCAGCAGTCAAACAATTATTTACTAGTTTATTTTATAAAAATAATTTACAAACAGACAGTATTTTGATTTGCCTTGTTTCCTTGATCCTTCATGAAAATTAAAAATTATATTGTTGAGCTTTAAAAAAAACAATTATTATTTTATTATTGCTATTAAGGTACGATACAAGCCGTAGACGAGTGTACAAAACCATTAAATGCAGGCTACATACAGTATTTTTTCTACGAACCGACCAGTCAAAAAAAATAATAATTTTCTGGTCACAAACTTCGATCTGAATAATTTTTTAAGGAATCAATTCAAGTATGAGAGTAGAGCAATAAATAATTGTTCATTAAGTGTCATTCGTTCCTCTACGAATTTTAATAAACAATCGTTTATATTTTTCATTAAAATTTGATTAAACGTTGCGACACAATAAATAACATTTTTCCGCATCTCTCGAACGTTTCATATTTCATCGGACGAAATAAATTCCAGTCTTTTTTTCTCTCACTCATTTATCCTCATTTATTCTTTACAGTTACTACGCTTCAACGTCATTTCCTGTGGGTCCTTCGCGATTGGTTCCGCCGATAAAAAGGCAAAGGTTAATGACAACTGCAAGAAATGGCAAGAACAATCAATCGCAGAAAACGACCGTTCCGCCACTCGATCAACTCAAAGTCTACAGTAAGTACAATCATTAATTTCATTTCCCCAAAAATTGCACAACAACAATCTTTAACGGGCGATTAATAAGCTTAATTGTTAGAGGCACTCACTCGCTCCGCTCGTTCGTGCTTTAAATAATTTTTGTGGCTTTATTAATGCGCTCTCTTGTTAAAGCCTCCACAAACGTTGCAAATCTGGCTTAATCTCAGTGGACGACATCCTTAATGAATAAATAACGACACCGTAATGCAGTAATCTTCAATATTTGTCTTGTATGTCTGGGTATTTTTCTGTTGGATGAGGAGCTAGAGAGCAGAGCCGTAATAAGCACTCTATATTAATCTCAATTGCATTAATATTTAAAATGGGGCCTTAATGTGACGTCATAAGCGGATGGGCGGCCCTACAATGCACAGACGGGCTTTTATAATTGCATTGTACGCCAGAACATCAAGCTACATTAAGAGTGACAAATGCGAACGGCTCTACTCTGTCGCAAACATCGTACACTGAAATATTTTCGCTTTAGGAACACCGTAATTAAAACTATTAATAAAAAAAATCTAATGAACACAAAGGAAATGGACACGGCTTTATCAACGGTGTAATTGAGAGAATTACACTCCTTTCATAATATTACACATTTCATATCTGTCACTCCAAAATTCTATTTCACTTATTCTTTGATTTCGAGCTATTTTAAGTATCGAATTTTCCATGTTCTAGGATTTAAATACTTTAATAATCTACTGTCGTTTCATCGATATTTCTAAATTTTGAATAGTTGTTCAATCGTAGAACCCAATTAGTTTATTTTTTATGATTTAACATTTTAAATATTTTAACAGCCGGTTTAAATAAAGCTCAATTAAAGTTAATCGAGCTGTTAAAAGTTAACAACGCGAATAAACTAATCGAATTGGTTCAATTTGGTCAGGTCAGGTCAGGTCAGAAATTACTAGAATTTTTACTAATCATTTTTATGGAATCTAACTTCAAATTTTTGAGAATTTAGGATCATGTAATGCATTGATTTAAACTTAAATTGTGAAACAATTACTAACCAAATTTGTTTATCTTTTATGATTTAATATTTTTAATGAATTCACTTTGATGGAATCCTTAGATCGTGTCTTAAGTTTCAAAAATTTCTGATATTTAAAATGTTAATTCAAAGACTTTTTTTTAAACTTCCAGAAGAAGCAGATTATACGTTTGTGTTTCTGAAGAACTTATTTTTGACTTTTTTAAAATAGAAATACAAATTCTAACAAAATTCTATTTCTACTTCCAAAGATTTTGATACGACTTTTCTAAATAAATACCACTTTTACAAACTTCTGATTTACAAAAAAGTTTTCATTTGTCAATTCTAAAATTCAGAAATTCATATTTTTGGTGTGGGTATCTATTTTTCTACTTAGATGATCAGAGATTTAAGATCTAAATTATTAGAACTTTAAATAACCAACTGTTGTTTCATCGATATTTCTGGATTTTTAGAATTAATTTTGAAACTTTTTTTGGAAAATCAGAAATTACTAGCATTTTTACTAATCATTTTTATAGAACATTGTAAGAAATCTAACTTCAAATCTTTGAGAATTTAGGATCATGTAATACATTGGTTTAAACTCAAATTGTGATACAATTTCTAACCAAATTCGTTTTTTTTTATTTAATATTTTTAACGAATTGACTTTAATAGAACTCTAAGGTCGTGTATTAAGTTTCTAAAAATTCTGGTATTTAAAAGTTAATTCAGAGAATTTTTTAAACTTCTCTAAGAAGTAGAAGTAGAAGTTTATGTTTCTGAAGTACTCATTTATGAGTTTTAAGATAGAAGTAAAAATTATCAAATTGTAACTGAATTCTATTTCTACTTTCAAAGATTTTGCCATGCCTTTCCTAAATACCACTTTTCCAAAAAAATTTTCACTTCTTCTTATATTCCGAGCTATTTTAAGTATCTATTTTTCTACTTCCATGTTCTAGGATTTAAATTATTAGAACTTTAATGACATACTGTCGTTTCAGCGATATTTCTAAATTTTTAATAGTTTTTCAATCGTAGAGCTTTCTTTTGTGATACCAAAAGATCCAAATTCGTGATCTAACATTTTTAATATTTTAACGGCAGGTTTAAATAAAGCTCAATTAAAGTTAATCGCGCTGTTAAAAGTTAACAAGGCGAATAAACTAATCGAATTGGTTCAATTTGGTCAGGTCAGGTCAGGTCAGGTCAGGTCAGAAATTACTAGAATTTTTACTAATTATTTTTATGGAATCGTAGAACATTCTAAGAAATCTAACTTCAAATTTTTGAGAATTTAGGATCATGTAATGCATTGATTTAAACTTAAATCGTGAAACAATTACTAACCAAATTCCAAATTCCAAATTTTTTAACATTTTTAATGAATTCACTTTGATGGAATCCTTAGATCGTGTCTTAAGTTTCAAAAATTTTTGATATTTAAAATGTTAATTCAAAGACTTTTTTTAAAACTTCCCGAAGAAGCAGATTATACGTTTGTGTTTCTGAAGAACTTATTTATGACTTTTTTAAAATAGAAATACAAATTCTAAGAAAATTCTATTTCTCCTTCCAAAAATTTTGATTCGACTTTTCTAAATACCATATTTCCAAAATTCTATTTAGCTTATTCTTAGATTCCGATTTACAAAAAAACTTTCATTTGAAAATATATATTTTTTGATCTTAGGATCTATTTTTCTACTTCCATTTAAATTATTAGAACTTTACATAACCTACTATCGTTTCATCGACATTTCTAGATTTTTAGAATTAAAATTTTACAACTTTTTTTGGAAAGAATTTTCACTTAAACATTTTTTATGGAATCGTAGAACTTTCTATAAGAAATCTGACTTTCAGTTCCTAAGGTTTATTTAAATTGTGATAAAATTTCTAAATAAATTCGATCATATTTTATGATTTAGCATTGACTTTGATAGAATTCTAAATAGAAGTAGAATTAGATTGTTAGAATCCATTTGTGAGAGCTTTGTGGAAATAAAATGGTTCTTCTCTCTCAAAATTGTATTTGTTAAAAAACGCTACATGTTTCTGACACATTCATGGTCATCTTCAGGCTACAAAATGGTGAATTAAAAATTTGGTGTAACTTTATTCGATAGCCTGAAGATGACCACGAATGTGTGTCGAAACATGACGTTTTTAATTTCTTGACAACAGAAGTAGAATTCTTTGATAGTTTCTAAAATAATTTCTGGTTAATTCGAAGACCTTTTTTAAACTTCTCTAAGAAGAAGATTATAAGTTTGTGTTTCTGAAGATTTTTTAAGAACGAAATACAAATTATAAACTAAATTCTATCCTATTTAATAAAAAAAAATCATTTATGAATTCTAAAATTGAAAATTTAAAATTTTTGGTCTGAGTATCATTTTTCTAATCCCATGTTCTGATATTCAAGATGTAAATTATTAGAACTTTAAACAACCTACAATCGATATTTCTAAATTTTTACAATTAGTCATAACTTTTCAACTTTTTTTAGAAACTTAGAAATCACTAGAATTTGTACTAATTATTTTATGGAATCGTAGAGCTAGCTCTCTAATAAATCTAACTTTGAATTTCTAGGTTTAGGTATAATGGATGGGTTTAAACTAATAAAATTTCTACCCAAATTCGTTTATTTTTTAGGATTTGGCATGTTTAATGAACTAACTTTGATAGATTTCGAAAATTTCTGGTATTTAAACGTCTCTAAGAAGCAAATTATTTGTTCCTTTCAATAATAATTAATTCAAATTGAAACGACTTTTTTTTCATAATTTTGTCATTCTATTTACGTATTTACAGAGAAAAATTTTTATTTAAAAGACTTAATATTTGTGCGTAAATACGTTCCACCGTCTAAAATTAGCTATTTATGAATCCGCTAAAAACACTCTCCTCAATCTTTTCCACCTAATGATTGCATTAATGATGAGTAATAACGTGAAGAAACGCACATTCAGACTCCATTGGCACTCGTCCAAACTAGTTCGCAAACTTTCCAACAATAGCTCTTCTTATCTGTTTATTGTACGATTTCGGAATCACATCACTAATGAGAATTTAAAACCTCCTTAATTGATGGATAAAGACGAATAACCCCATTCGGAAATAAATCACTCAATGACCTCAATAAATCACCCACCTTTTCGGGGATTTTTTCTTAGGTCGAAATAAACGATTTTTTCTTTAATAATAATAATTAAATTAAGCTTGTCGAGCTTCTGAGTCTTAAAAAATGTGTTATTACAATGCATCACCTCTTTCACGTCTGCAAGTGACATAAATTGTACACAAAATGGTTGAGGTAAATGTTCGTGGCTCCTGGCGGCCTGTTTTTTTAAATAACCTACAACTGTTTATTATCGATTATTACCGATTATTACCGTAAGCAACTCATTGTTAATGGGCGATTAACAATCGAATCTATTTAAAGCACGAACGAGCGATAGCGAGTGAGTGCCTCCAATTATCTGTCTATATGTATAAAATTGCTTGGCCTGACTGACAAATTAACGCACAGCCTAGACGGCTAAGGATAGAAACTTGAAATTTTTACAGTAGAGAGTTTTTGTAACGTAGGGGTGTACTAAGAAAGGATTTTTGGAAAATCACCCCCTAAGAGGGTTAAATAGGGTGTTAAAATTTGAATAAAAATCCGTCATTTTTTAAGTTATATCGTTGAAAATTAGTATCTGGGCTTTCGGTTAAAAATAAAGAAACACGTGTTTCCGGATTTTCGAAAAATCAACCCCTAAGAGGGTTAAATGGCTTAATAAAATTTTTATAAATATTCGTAACTTTTGAATTTACATTAATTGAAGCTGGTATTTGGGCTTTCAGTGAAAAGTGAAGAAACACGTGTTTTAGTTGGAAATACCAACCCCAAGGGGGTTGAACACGGGTTAGAATTTGTATAAAAATCCGTAATTTTTAATTTGTATCCATGCAAATGGTACTTAAGCTTTCGGTTAAAGATGAAAAAACTTGTGTTTAAGAACATTTGAAATTTCCACCTCTAAGGGGGTTAAATATGAAAATCCGTAATTTTTTAACTTATATTTAGAAAAATTGGTATTTGGACATTCGGTGAAAAATAAAGAAACCGGTATTTTATTATTTTTAAAAATTCCACCCCCAAAGAGGGTTAAACATAAAAAATCGTCATTTTTGAAGCTATATTAATGAAAAATGGTATTTGATCTTTCGGTTAAAAATGAAAAAAGACGTGTTTCTGGATTTTGAAAGTTCCACCCCCAAGAGGGTTGAATATAAAAATATGTCATTTTCGAAGTTATAACCAAGAGAATTGGTATTTGGGCATTCGTCTAAATATAAAAAACGCGTGTTTTAGGTTTGTTGAAAACTCCACTCCAATGGGGTTAAACAAAAAATTCTTCATTGTTGAAGTTTATACATACAGTGCTTTCATTTCAAAAGGAGCCAGTCTCAATAACTTTTGACATTGAGCAAATCTACTTTTAAGCAAAAACAGGTCGATTAGGATCGCGAGGGGGAAGTTCAAAACCAACATTTGTTACATTTTAGGTTTCATCCCTTAATCGCTAGCTACCCCTACTTTAAAGTTTTAAATGGCACCCCCTACTTTTTCAAATATTTTCGGAAAGAGAAAAAATTTGCGTATCTAACTGTCAAAGAAAAAAATTTTTTTGTTGATTCGTTTTTTAGTTAAGGGTGGATTTATTTTTGAAATTTTTAATCCTAGTAGCCTTTGATTTGAAGCCAATTTAATTTAAATTAAAAAATTGTCGATTATAGATGCGATGAGAGAGTTAATACTAACATAACTTACATTTTAGGTTTCATCCCCTAGTCGCTAGCCACCCCTACTTTAAAATTTTAAACAGCACCCCTTATTTTTTGAAACATTTTCGGAAAGGGAAGAAATGAGTGTTTCTAACTGTCAAAAAAAAATTTTGATTGATTCGTTTTTTAGTTAGGGGCGGTTTTATTTTTGAAATTTATAGTCCTAGTAGCCTTTGATTTAATTTAAATAAGAAATTTGTTAATAAGAGGTACAATGAAATAGTTCAAATTCAAGATAAAGTACATTTTACATTTCATCCCCAAATTTCAAATCATCCTTACTTTAGAATTTCAAATAGCACCCCCAACTTTTTAAATATTTATGGAAAGGGGATAAAAAGCTTATCTAACTGTAAAACAAGAAATTTTTTTTCGAATCGTTTTTGAGTTCAAAACCAACATAAAATGTTTCAAAATGTTGGAGGTGCTATTACAAATTTTAAAGTAATAGTGGTTAGCGACTAAGGGATGTAACTTAAAACGTATTTTATGTTGGTTTAGAGCTCTCCCAGTGCAATCCAAAACAACAAACTTACTTTTTATTTAAATAAAATTGGCCTCAAATCAAAAGCCACTATAACTAAAAATTTCAAATATAAAACCACCCCTAACTAAAAAACGAATAGAAAAATATTTTTTTGATAGTTAGATACGCTAATTTGTTCCCTTTCCGAAAATGTTCCAAAAAGTAGGAGGTGCCATTTAAAATTTTAAATTAGGGGTGGCTAGCGACTAAGGGATGAAACCTAAAATGTAACTAATGTTGGATTTAAACTATCTCATTGCATCTCTAATCGACAAATGTTTAAATTAAATTGGCCTCCAATCAAAGGCTACTAAGATTAAAAATTTCAAAAATAAAACCACCCTTAACTAGGAAATGAATAGACAAAAAATGTTTTTTCCTTGACAGTTCCATCCGTAAATTTTTTCCCTTTCTGAAAATGTTTGAAAAAGTAGGGGGTGCCATTTAAAATTTTAAAGTAGGGGTAGCTAGCGATTAAGGGATGAAACCTAAAATGTAACAAATGTTGGTTTTGAACTTCCCCCTCGCGATCCTAATCGACCTGTTTTTGCTTAAAAATAGATTTGCTCAATGTCAAAAGTTACTGAGACTGGCTCCTTTTGAAATGATATAATAATATAAAAAATTCTATATTATTGAAGTTATCAATTGATATCTTAGACATTCGGTTAAAAAGGAAGAGGCGTATATTTCAGGATTTTTAGAAAGTCCACCCCAAAAAAAATTCAACGCAAAACTCCTGCATTTTTGAAGTCATATCCAAGAAAATTGTCATTTGGACTTCGGGTTAAAAATAAAAAAAATGTGTTTCAGGATTTTTGAAAATTACATCCAGTCGGGTTCGCATTGGGTCACGGTTTTAAAGTTCACAATAAAATTTTGTGTTTCTACTTTTTGTTATACTAAGTTTTGCATTGTTTTTCTGTGTTTCAAAGTGGTTGTGGACATGTGTGCGAAGCAACTGCTAGTATTTAATATAGACAATATTGTTTTTTTCTTTCACTCAATGACCTCAATAAATCACCCACCTTTTCTTTTCTTTAATAATAATAGTTAAATTAAGCTTGTGGAGCTTCTGAGTGACATCATACATTGTACCCAAAATGGTTGAGGTAAATTTTCGTGGCTCCTGGCGGCCTGTTTTTTTTTAATAACCTACAACTGTTTATTACCGATTATTACCGTAAGCAGCTCATTATTAATGGGCAATTAACAATCGAATCCATTTAAAGCACGAACGAGCGATAGCGAGTGAGTGCCTCCAATTATATTTAATATAGACAATATTGTTTTTTCTTTTCAGGCAACCAGGATATTTTGATCTGCGGCAATTGCCGCGAAATGTACACCGATTTACACGATTTACTCGAGCACAAGAAAACTTACTGCAAACTCCGTTTCACATGCAAATGCGACGCGAACAAGTCGAGTAAGTGATTTTTTTTTTCGATCGTTTGCTGGATATTTGCTGAGTATTTCGTTACAGAATCGCCAACTGATGATCATTCTGCAGCATCTCTGCTTTGTGTCCAATGCAAAGACGCCTTCCAGAACGCCTGGGATCTGATGGTCCACGCTCAGGCTGCACATATGTTGAATATCTACGAGCTGGGGGTGCCAGCATTGGCCAATTGTACTTCTCCACCTCTATCACCAAGGGATAACAACACGCCAGACAAAGTAAGTTTTTTTTTATTAACTGAAAAAATGAAATGTTTTTTTCAATGGTGGTAAAGTTAAGGTGTTACTTGCCCTAGTTCTGGAATTATTATCACTCCAAAACATAAATACTTTAGTAACTAGGTTTTTTCAGTTTGTTTTATTTGGTCAAACACACCAAAAAATCATACATTTAAGCTAAGCCATAAATTATTTTGTTTTTAACTTCTTTAAACAATGAAATATGTATAATAATAATAATAATAATAATATTAAATGCCTTTATTAATTAATTAATTAATACAAACAATATTGGCATTCTGCTATGGCGAAGTCTAGCTGCTGCTACTCCACTTAACCATAGCAGATGCAATTGAAATAAACTTAATATCTAAAATAAACAAACATTCTGTTGAAAGTAAAATAATAAAAATGAAAATACAAAGAAGAATTGAAGATATTATTTAATTAGAAAAAGAAACAAATAAAGAGAAGTAGGAAAGAATATAGAAAATTAATCATTATACTGATGGTAGTAAATGTACCTTAATAAGTTTCTTAAAATTGCTTACTGATTTTGATTTAAGTGCAAAAGGAACAGAATTATATAATTTGATAGCATTAAAAGTAAAAGATCTTGTAAACAAACTAGTTCGGAAACGGGGCATAGGCAGAACATTAGTATGACGTAAGTTTACGTTATGAAAATTATACCTGTATAATAGCTTATCACAAAGGTAGGAAGAAGTGGTTTTAAGAAGAACGTGAACATTAACAATTAACTGATATTTAGATAACAAATCAAGATTCAACCATTGCAACTCATTTAGCTTAGCGGATATATGATCATATTTACGCAGTTTGAATATAAATCTACAACAAGTATTTTGTACAGGGTGTTTCAAGTTTTAGGTTCAGTCAAAAAATAAATACTTCTAGTATTCCAAAATAAAAAATATATATCGCAAACGATAGAGTTTCTAACACGCTTCAATTTGATGCTTTGCTGATATCCCAAATTTTCATGACATAAGCGTAAAACGCAAAAAACTACATTAAAAAAGTTTTTTTTCAAATTATTCCAATAATTTTTTTATAATAAAATTCCTCCTATTTTTTAAGTAAGACTTCCGAAACTGAAACAGTAAAAAACCCAAGGCGTATTGAGCAATTGAAATTTCAATTTGCAAAAAAAAGGGCGTTTTTTAATTGACAAGTAAAATTTTAGTCTGACAGTTAATGACGTTTCAATTTTTTGTGAATCAAGCAAAGACACGAGCTCTGTTTTTTCTCAAAGGTGACTAAGATAAAACATTTATTTGATCTTTTGCAAATTGAAATTTCAATTGCTCAATACGCCTTTGGTTTTTTACTGTTTCAGTTTCGGAAGTCTCACTTAAAAAATAGGAGGAATTTTATTAGGAGAAAACGATTGCAATAATTTGAAAACAAAAAATTTTTTATCTAGTTTTTCACAATTCACGCTCATACCATGAAAATTTCGTATAACATTAAAGCATCAAATTGAAGCGTGTTAGAAACTCTATTGTTTGAGATATATTTTTTTTTTCTTTTGGACAACTAGAAGTATTTATTTTTTGACTGGACCTAAAACTTGAAACACCCTGTATGCGTTGGAGGCGATTTTTATAATTGCTATCTAAAGAGGGAAAATAAACATTTAGGCAGTATCGAACTACAGATAGAACTAAAGTTTCAGAGAGTTTTTTACGAAGTTTGTGATAATTTAGGTAAAGAAGCCTCAAACGAAAATAACATTTTTTTATTATCAAGTGAACATGATTTTTGAATCGTAAATCATTGTCAAATGTAACACTTAAAATTTTAATACTATCAACGTGTTTAATATAAACATCACCCATTTTTATATTGACAGTGGATTTTAGTAAAGTTAGGTCGTATTTAGAACTGAAACATAGTATAGAGCATTTATCGGGGTTGAGTTTTAAATTGTGTTTTTCTGAATAACGAGCAATTGAATCAAAATCATGATTTAAATAGTCATAGGCAGCATTGACAGTGTGAATATTAAATTTAAATTCGAGCTGAGTATCGTCAGCAAAGGAATGAATAGTACAATATTTGATGCTATTGGAAATATCGAATGTATATAATAAGTATAAAAGAGGCCCCAAGAGCGAGCCTTGGGGAACCCCAGAAGAGACTAGTCCTGAATGAGATACATGGTTACTAAAAATTACTTTCTGAAAACGATCCTTTAAATAACAAGCAAAAAACTTTACTGACAAATAATCAAATCCAAGTTTGGAGTGGTTGATCGTGTCAAAAGCTTTAGAAAAATCAAGTAAAACTAGAGCAGTATACCTATTTCTAATAATGTTGTCTGAAATATGTGTTAAGGATGTATTGGTACTATAAGAGTTTAGAAAGCCAGACTGCGTAGGAGAAAGAATTTGATTGTTATTAACATATTCTTTAATTTGGGTATAAATAACTTTTTCTAAAATCTTTGATATTGTAGGTATAAGACTTATCGATCGGAGGTCACTGTATTTTTTAGGGTTAGTCAATTTAGGTAAGGGAGTTACATTGAGTCGGGAAGAAACAAGACTCAAGACAACAATTAACAATATGAGTGATATATTTAATAATAAACGGACAACATAACGTGATCATTTTAGCGTTAATACCATCAACACCGGTTGCATTAGATTGAAGTTTTGAAATTGTATTTAATATATCATCACAAGTTGGAAGGTGAAAAGTAAAAGAGATTCCTTCTTTATATCTATTTTCTAAGTAGTAAGTCAGGGTTTCATCGCTTGGCTCAGAAGAATTAAAGACAGAAAGGAAATAGTCATTTATTTTATTAACATCACTAAGATTAGACGGAATATCTGTATTATGTTTGTTTTTTATGTTAAGATGATTCGTTATTATTTTTATTAATTTGTGTAAGATAGGCTCTTTTTTTAAGAACCAATGTTAGGTCTTTTAGGCTACAAATTCACTTATTGCGTGATAGTTTGCCCAAAAATACCAAGAACTCCTTTATTTAAGTGGCATATTACGTTATTTTTAATTTTTTTAACATATTTCTTGTTATTGCCTAGAAATTATTTTTTTGCTAAAAACTCATTTTTTCGTGTTTTTTTTTAATTTATTCGTCTAAAAACATGCGTAATGCGTATAAGAATAGTTAATTTATAGTTATTTATTTATTCGACGAGATTCAGCATAAATCGGGCGTTTTATTTAAATAACGAGGTGGAATACACTAAGATGTGTTGAATACAGTATTTTATTCTTCGAATTAGACTCAAAAAAAACATTCTGACAGGAGAAAAACCGTAAATTTTGAGTGTCAAAGGATATTTTTTTTAAACATTGAAACCTGTTTATGAACCAAAAACCAAAAGCTTACTTATTTCCAAAATGACCAAAAATCATACATTTTAATGGAAAATTTCATAATTTTTCACTTGTTTAAACACTGTGATATAATAATAGTGAACCAATATAAGTTCGTTAAATCTAAAAACTCTTTATTTTGCCCAAACAGACAAAAAGCCATATATTTAATCCGAAAGGAAAGTTGTTACTTGTTTTTGACTTTATTTAAAAATGTTTATGATCGAAGAACTTCCTTCTGGAAGTACAAAATCTCAAAGTATTATTGCTTAAAAGATGACCGAAAAATCAAATCTTTAAGCTTAAAATTATTGCACTTTTTTAACGTTGAAATATGTTTATAAATGAAAATTAGTTTTTGATGTTAAAACCTCAGTTATTTTACCATATTTTTCGAAAACGGACCCAAAAAAATATGATTTATGGTAAAAATTGCAATGTTTTCAAAAAAAAACTTAACTTTTTTGTTAAATAGGCAATTATTTCGTAAGATTTTTTAGGAAGTAACCGAAAACTCATTATTTTAGCCAAAAATTTCATTCATTTTGACATTTGTAAAATAAAAAATTATTTAGGCTTAAAACTCATTTATTTCGAAAAAACATTCCCAAACAAGACGAAAACTACGATGCTTTTAACTATTTAACGTGTTAATGAGTGAAAACTTTTGCTACTGATTTGGAAAACGCAGCTTAAAATGGTCAAAAATCATCTATTTAAGTCAAAATTAACAAACTTATTAAGATAACTTTAAATTTGGTTCATTTTTAAACAAAACTTTTTTCTTTCTTTTTCCCAAACATGCAAAGAAATAATGTACTTAAGGCAAAAATTACGTTGTTTTTGAATTTTTGGCATGTTTATTAATGAAAAAATTAATTTCTTCTCTTAGAAATTAATTTTTGGATAAAAACTCACTCAGTTCTAGAACTTTCATTTATTGAGTAATCAAAAAATCGGAGTTAAGGCAAAAATTACTCTATTTTTGACTTTTCTCAAAGACCCAATATATTTATGAATCAAAAATTAAGTTCTTAATTTATTAGACTAAAAAGTTACTCACTCAGACCCTATACTTAAATCAAAAATTACATTTAATAAAACCATATTGAAGATTTAAGAAACCAGCTTTTTTAGCTAAAAGCCCACTTCTTTTGCAAAATGATGCTTAAAGTATCCAAAAATCATATATTTAAGTCAAAAATAATGTATTTTTGAATTTTTTTTAAAACATTGAGATACGTTTACAAACCCTAAATTGTTTTTTAAGCCAAAAACTTGATGTTTTTACTAAACGTGGCAAGAAATGTATTTAAGGTTAAAATTACGGTGGTTTTCACTTTTTTACATACTTATGACCCGAAAATAGTTTTTTGCCTAAAATCTTGCTCAATTTTAGAAATTTGGTTTATAGGGTGATCAAATAGTCAAATATTTAAGTCAAAAATTATTCTATTGACTTTTTCCAATTTTCAGGAATCACGAATTAGGTTATTAAAAGCTTTTATTCAACTCACAATGTTGTCTGTCTGTCGGTTATTTTTTCGGAGCTCAAATTAAAAGGGTTCCCATTGTCCCACTGAATTGAAATTTTGCATACTTACTTAATCTGCGTGACAATGCAATCCTATGTTGTTAAATACTCCCTAAAGGGGCTAAATGGGGTTTTGAAGTTTGAGGTTATGTCTACAAAGGGGTTCTCGATTTGTAAATCTGAGAGGGTTCCTGTAGTCGCAATGAAATGAAATTGAACATGCTTACGTAATCTGCGTGACAATGCAATTCTTTATCCCCTAAAAGTGTTAAATGGGATTTTAAAATTTTAGGTTATGTTTACAAAGGGGTTCTCGATTTGTACATACAGGGTGTTTCAAGTTTTAGGTCCAGTCAAAAAATAAATACTTCTAGTTGTCCAAAAGAAAAAAAATATATCTCAAACGATAGAGTTTCTAACACGCTTCAATTTGATGCTTTAATGTTATACGAAATTTTCATGGTATGAGCGTGAATTGTGAAAAACTAGATAAAAAATTTTTTGTTTCCAAATTATTGCAATCGTTTTCTCATAATAAAATTCCTCCTATTTTTTTAAGTGAGACTTCCGAAACTGAAACAGTAAAAAAATTTCAATTTGCAAAAGATCAAATAAATGTTTTATCTTAGTCACCTTTGAGAAAAAACAGAGCTCGTGTCTTTGCTTGATTCACACAAAATTGAAACGTCATTAACTGTCAGACTAAAATTTTACTTGTCAATTAAAAAATGCCCTTTTTTTTGCAAATTGAAATTTTAATTGCTCTATACGCCTTGGGTTTTTTACTGTTTCAGTTTCGGAAGTCTTACTATAAAAATAGGAGGAATTTTATTATAAAAAAATTATTGGAATAACTTGAAAAAAAAATTTTTTTAATGTAGTTTTTTTGCATTTTACGCTTATATCATGAAAATTTGGGATATCAGCAAAGCATCAAATTGAAGCGTGTTAGAAACTCTATCGTTTGCGATATATATTTTTTATTTTGGAATACTAGAAGTATTTATTTTTTGACTGGACCTAAAACTTGAAACACCCTGTACATTTGGTTATTTGGACGTCACGGTAGATCCACAGTGTATTAACAATAAATCTATGCAATAAATAAAGACTAAAAACAAAAAATAAAAATACATAAAAAAATGTTATTAAAAAAAGCTTTTATTTAAAAGATGCACTATAAACTAAAAAATAATGTATTTCAATCACAGGAGAACATTTTATCTTACAGGTTAAAATTCTAAAATTTATAAAAGCTTTAGGAGTTGTAAAACTACGGCATTACAGAATTACTTTGTTCAGTTGACAACTCCCAAAATTTTATAAATTTTAGAACTTTAACCTGTAGGGAAAAAATATTCTCCTGTGATTGAAATATATTATTTTTTACTTTTTAGTGCATCTTTTAAATAGAAGCCATATTTTTATTTATGATAAAAACCCACTCATTTCTCAAAATTGTTCGCCAAATAAACCAAAAATTAAATTTTGCTTGGATTTTTTTTTTCGGAAACTATTTAAACCGCCGTTCTAATCCCCGCTATAAACCTCAAAAGACATTCCGTTAATTTAAATAAACATCTCAGAGCAATATTATTACAAATGCGAATAATAAAGCCTGTCTCAAGATGTTATTGTTCCGGTCTTAGAGCTGTCAGCTGCAGACTTCCTCCTCCTCTTCCATCGCCCTCTATACGCGATTTCTTAAGCGGATCCTTGGCGAATATAAATTGAGAATTCATTCTCCTGCTTTGGACTTTTTTCTTCTCGCAATCGGAAAACAAAGAACACCGAATCTAACCGTGCTTTGAACCAAGCAAAGACGTATTTACATAGCCGTTTAAAAACAAAAAGAGGAAATTGCCACTTAGATGTCTTTAGTTTGTGCCGCCATCTGTGTTTCTCTATCGGATCTCAATCTGCAAAGAAACGGCCTGTACGATTCAAACAAACACAAAAAAACTGGTAATGGACGAATTAATTTTTCGGCCTTTAATAAAGCAGACAAATGCGCTTTGTCACCGGACTCGTCTTCAATCGAATTTTTGTTTCGTGTTTGTCCAGGTCCAATTTGCATTTTGTGCGCTGGCAAGTGTCGAATAACGTGCAATTTTCAACACAAAAACACATCACAATAATAAATTAGATAGGAGGAGTCGTAATCACAGGGCGAGTTCGACGTTCCTTCAAAGCCCTAATCTATCTAATCTCTAATGTCTCTCTCCTGCTGCTGATCCGATATCGCAAGCCCACCCCCGAGTTTTGCAATTACCAAAATCTATAACGGCAAAAGTGGGAAATAACTGATTTATAAAGGAGGAAGAGACGATCCGGACCCCTGGGAAGCCACTGATAAGCCATAATTATGGAGCTGTCTTTGTAAATAACAGTTCTTTCCAAATTTATGAAGCGGCTTAGCATGCGAGAATTTTAGATAAAAAAAATCCAATTTTGTTGTGTTTTTTCAAGTTAATTTTGCACATAATTAGTTTATACATTTCTATCACAATGATAGGTTGAATGAATTACTTTTTCTTCCTATTAATCACTTTGAAACACAGAAAAATAATGCAAAACTTAGTATAACAAAAAGTACTCATTCCCTGTTTAACCCTCTTGTGGATGTAATTTTCAAAAATCCTGAAACACATTTTCTTTATTTTTAACCGGAAGTCCAAATGACAATTTTCTTGGATAGGATGACTTCAAAAATGCAGGAGTTTTGCGTTGAACTCTTTTGGGGGTGGAATTTCTAAAAATCCTGAAATATACGCCTCTTCCTTTTTAACCGAATGTCTAAGATATCAATTGATAACTTCAACAATAAAGAATTTTTTATATGTTTAACTTCAACAATGAAGGATTTTTTGTTTACCCCCTTGGAGTGGAGTTTTCAACAAACCTGAAACATTTTATATTTAGACGAATGCCCAAATAACAATTCTCTTGGTTATAACTTCGAAAATGAAATATTTTTATATTCAACCCTCTTGGGGGTGGAACTTTCAAAATCCAGAAACACGTCTTTTTTTTCATTTTTAACCGAAAGATCAAATACCATTTTTCATTAATATAGCTTCAAAAATGACGATTTTTTATGTTTAACCCTCTTTGGGGGTGGAATTTCTAAAAATAATAAAATACCTGTTTCTTTATTTTTCACCGAATGCCCAAATACCAATTTTTATAAGTATAAGTTCAAAAATTACGGATTTTTATATTTAACCCCTTTAGGGGTGGAAATTCCAAATGTTCTTAAACACACGTTTTTCATCTTTAACCGAAAGCTCAAGTACCATTTGCATGGATACAAATTAAAAATTACGGATTTTTATACAAATTCTAACCCGTGTTCAACCCCCTTGGGGTTGGTATTTCCAACTAAAACACGTGTTTCTTCACTTTTCACTGAAAGCCCAAATACCAGCTTCAATTAATGTAAATTCAAAAGTTACGAATATTTATACAAATTTTATTACGCCATTTACCCTCTTAGGGGTTGATTTTTCGAAAATCCGGAAACACGTGTTTCTTCATTTTTAACCAAAAACCCAAATACTAATTTTCAAGAATGTAAGTTCAATGTAACTTTAAAAATGACAGATTTTCTAAACTCCAATTCTAAATTCAACTCTCCATTTAACCCCTTTAGGGGTTGATTTTCCAAAAATCCTGAAACATGTCTTTCTTTATTTTTAATCGAAAGCCCAAATACTAATTTCCGAAGATATAACTTAAAAAATGACGGATTTTTATTCAAATTTTAGCACCCTATTTAACCCTCTTAGGGGGTGATTTTCCAAAAATCCTTTCTTAGTACACCCCTACTTTACAAAAGCTATCTACTGTAAAAATTTCAAGTTTCTATCCTTAGCCGTCTAGGCTGTGCGTTGATTGGTCAGTCAGGCCAAGCAATTTTATATATATAGATTAATTTTTTATCAAACTTAATTTTTCAAACCTTGTTCAAATATTGTTCTAGTATTTTTTAATAAAACTTTCTTATGAAGTTCAACACTTTCCTAACTCGCTTGAACGTTTATAATAACGGTTTTTGATAGAATTTATAGTATTTACTAGAGAAACGCACTAAACAACCAATTCGTTTTAAATGTTGAGTATTGTTAAAAATAAAGAAAAAGAAAGTTTTAAAAATAAAGTTATTTAAGAATTTCTGTTTCCACAGAGATACCTCAAATAGATGAAACTATCTTTTTTCTCCTCTCTTCTTTTTTCTCTACATTCTTTTATCCTCTATCTATTGTAACATGTGTTCAATAATTGTTCTGGTCGAAAACACTTGCAAGTTCTGAATTAGAGAAAGACACAGAAACTCGAAAAGTATGCAAGAGGTTAAAAATCGGAGCACTGACAGCTGTCATGTGTCATTGTTTTATAATGTTAACCGAGACATACGTTTTTTGTGACAATTGCCACACATCAGCGATCTGACCAGAACAATTATTGAACACTTGTTATCTATTCCCATTATTTCCTGTCTTATTTCTCTTTCTTTCTTCGTATTTTATTGCAATTTTCTCAACTCTTCATTGTGCTCTATTTTTTTCTATTATTTTTATCTTATCCTTTTTACCGTTTTCTTCGTTTTTTCTGTCATTTGTCTCATAATAAAAGATTTTTTTTTCTTTTTCTTTTACATTGGGTGATATTCATAAAAAGTAGTATATGCTTATACTTATATTTTTTTAAGTAGATGCTTACATCCATAAATCTTTCCTTTAATCTTTAATTTTTCCCTACCTGTCTCTTCGCTACTTTCTCTGCTCAACCTCCTTTTCTATTTCTTTCTGTTACTATTTTTATTAGCTTGTCACTGCCCTCCGTTTTCTGTTCTTTTATCATAATTTCACTTCTTTATTTCCTGTATTATTCCTTATTCTTGTCCTCGTGCGTACGTTATTGTTTTCTGCTCTCTATTTTTTCTTTCTTTATCATATTCTATTCTCTATTCCTTCTCACATCTTCTTTTTTCTTCTTTTTAGACTATTTATTTTTACACAATTGTTTGTTCTAACTGGCTATCCTCTTGTCCTTTTCTTTCCCTTATCTTTTCTCTGTTCACTGTTTCCTTCTTTTTATTTTCACTTCTCTAGTCTCTGTTCACGATTTTTCCTATTCTTTCCTAATTTCCCTACTCTACGTTCTGTGCTTTTTCATAACTGTTTTTAGCTTTCTTGTCTTTGCTTCTCTTTTTTATCGCTCTTCTGTGTTCTTTCTTTCCTATTTTTATACCTTGTTTTTCTCTCTCTTCTCTTCCATTTTCTCTTATTAGATTTTTTATCTGCTTCTTCTTAACAATTTTTTAACCTTAACACTCTGTACTGTTAAAATCTGATTTTTGGTTCAAATAAAAATCATTAAACACTTTCGGCTTAAATATTTGATTTTTCGGTCACTAAACTAACTAGTTTCAAAAAGAAAATGTTATGTTTTTCAGTAATAAACATGCAAAAAAAAAGTTTAAAGATAATTGATTGTTCGAAATCTCGAAATGAATCAATTTTCAGCAAAAAAGCTTCTGAGAGAAAATGTTAAGTTTTTCGGTCATAAACGTTCAAAAAAATTGCAATTTTAGGCTTAATGCTTGAGTTTTTTGCATAAAAAATGTTATTAGCTTAGATATTTGTGTCTTAAAAAATTATGAACCCCTGTGTCTGTTGTGTCCCTTGACGGCAGTTGAACTTTATACAAGTGTGGTAATCTGTCCGGAACGCATTTCCCGGGTCACAATCTATAAATTTTGAAGTATTTGAATTAGTCACTCCACCGTCCTAAATCACATTGTTAATGAAGCAAACAAGCCATAAGGAAAGATTATATTTACATAAAAGATGTTGAACGTGTTAGCGACCGCACATTTAATGTCAAGACTGAAACAAGGATCTGGATAATTATCGCACAAAGTCGGTGATAATTATGATAAGAGGGCTTGTCTTGGCCCAGAATAAGCCGCATTGCTTCTGGCCAGCTCGTTAGAGAACACTTGACGAAACATTCAAGTTTTGAAACGTGACAAAAGATCCAGTTATCCGTTAGAAACAAACAAACACCATCACGTCAATTTTTCATTAAAAAAACTCCATCCATTCTGTCAAAATCTCCAGTAAATTTGGGACTATGAGCGAAATTCATGTGGAAAAGAGCGATTCTGACATCAGTGCAGATTCATGGTCACTTCTCGACGAAACTTTGGACTCTGAAGAGCAAAACTCATCCGACGAAATCGACGAAATCGAAGAAAAAACTCCAAAGGGAAAAAATGACGGTTTCTTGACTTTTGACGAATATTTGCAAGAACGTCTCCTCGAATACGACTACCAACACCAGGAGAAACCGCAAAAATTGCGCCAATTGTACAAAGACAAGTTCAGATGCTTCCAAAAATGCAAAGCCAAAACTCTGGGTATTTCTATTCTTTTGACGATTGTTGTACTACTCTCAGCTTTCGCCACTTTATGTTCCACCCTTTCGCAGCCTCCCGGAAACAAAGTGGAAGTGGAAGAAGTGGCTTTTAACCCAGTCAAAAGCAACAACTCGACCATTCAAATTCTTGAACGTTTTAACGAAACTTTGAAGGATTTTGGCGAAACCAAGAAAGTGGAACTTCCGCCACCTCCGCTCACACCAAAAGGCAACGAAACGCTTCCACAAGTCAAAAAAACAATCTTTGGGCCTAAATATCAATTCCCCAAGTCAAACTATCCGAAATGTGACAGGAAAATTCGGCCCAAAATCACCAAAACGAAATGGACCATCTTGAAGGATATCCTTCTAGATTCAAACTTCCACGCTTTGGTTTCGCTAATCATGACCAACATTTACCTCTTTGCTTTGTTTTCGGATTTTGCCAAAAAACCCAGTCTCAAATCACATTGTCAACTGGACGAAACGTTACTTGAAGATTTGGTTAAAAGTAACAACGTTGAAGAAATCAGGAGATACCTCTTTAGGGAACTACCCTTCTGGAATGCTGAGTTCCTACCCAAAACTATGAAGAAGAAGAAATGTCAAAGAACCGTTTCGGTGGAAACACACGACAAGAAACCTGAAGATTACATTTACAGGTCTTGTCCTTTTCTCTCTAAAGAGACAATAGATCCAGTTGTTGTTCCGTGTATTGAAACTGGGATTAGTGAGTGCCAACGAAGATTTGAAGAACTGGACCAACACCAGAAAAAATATAGTCGTTTGAAGCACAGTCAGAAGAACAGGATCAGGCTGTTGAAGCAGAAGTTCCGGAATGAGGTTTCGCTTATTAAAGACACGGAAGAGGAGACGGAAGCAAGGGCTGAGAAGATCAACAGGACGAGTCAAATGTTTATCAAGAAATTGAAGAGTAACAGGGAGAAATATTTGCTCGAGTTGAAGAAAGTGCGGGAGTTGAGACAGAAAGTTTCACAGAGTAGGAAGGATGTGGCAATTGGGACGTTTGCGTTGGCTTTGCCGCCCATTTATGACTATGGGGAGAAGTTTCGCATGATTAAGGAGAAGTTTGAGAGGGAGAATGATGAAATTCCGAAACAGTTTCGATTTCATTGAGTTTGACAATCATTTGGCATTTTTATCAATAAAGACATGACATTTCACATGTGTTGGTTATTCGAACCTACTCCAAATTCTTTCTACGTTGCGTCCAGATTTTTACTATTCTCTAGATTTTTCTTAAGATTCGTGTCTGACTAGTTTCTAAAACGGTCAGTAGATTTAAAGTTTGGCTTCTTCTTTAGATTACTTTATAAATTCTTCTCTATACAGGCTGATTATTTTAGGGCCTAGATTAGAAACTTTTTAACTTCTAATATAGCTAGAGTTTTAAAATTTTGTGTACGATCTAAATCGACCATTCTGAATTCAATTAAATTATTTCCAAAATTGCTGAACTTTCGGAACTACGAGAAATGGGCGCCAACTTTGAAATTTGAAATAGTAAGCCCACATTTTTATTGCATTTTTGAATTCACCTTCTCAAACTGACTGAAATGTATCTTAGTTGTTGGTACTTATCTGTCATAGTTTTTGACATTTGTCAATTTTTTTGTTAAAATTTTCACTTGCAGGAGTTTATTTAAAATGTGACAGCCCTTCAACCCTTTGCGACAAGTGAATAATTTTTTTTGTATTCGATAACGGAAGGTTTGAAGAGCCTTCTAGAATTTTCACAATTGTCAAAATTCAAGAGTAGTCTGATTTTTTTCAAAATGGTTATCAAAAAACGGCTATGACTCAGTTTTTTCAAATGGAACGACACTATTTTCTTAACGGCAATTAAAAGAACATCGACATTTATGGTGACTTTTATGTACATGTCCTATACCTATCTCGTACAGTTTTTGAAAAAAATCACAAAAAAACGAATTTTACTTTGTAATTTTCATCGTTAATCAAGTAGGTCTTGTAAAATAGTCAACAGTTGTCAAACTTCAACATTTTATTTAGTTTTTAGATGGTTCATAATCGAATAAGCAGTAAAACAATAATATTTAATTATGGTTTATTACAACTTAGTGAATTATGTAAAGTAACTCAGTCAGTATGCCATCGAATTTTGAACTTCTTGAATGAAAATGGTAGACAAATCAAACATTTCTTCTAATTAATAGCACAACTTTATCGCATTTTTTGAAAGTTTACTCGATTAAAAATGAAAATAATGATCTAAAATTCAGTTTTTTGCGATTATTTCAAAAACTGTAAGAGATAGATATAGAAGATGTTGATAAAAGTCTCCATAAAAATCGATGTTGTTTTGATTGCCATTAAAAAACAAAGTCATTCCATTTGAAAAAACTGAATTATAATCATTTCTTGATCATCATTTTCAAAAAATCATAGTAGCCTTGCAATTTGACAGTTCAAAATTCTGAAGATTTTAGAAGATCCTTCAAACCTTTGGTTATCAAATGCAAAAGGAATTATTCACTTACTGTAAAGGGTTCAAGAGTTGTGATATTTTAAATAAACCCCGGTAAATGAAAATTTGCACAAAAAAATTGACATACGTCAAAAACTATGACAGATAAGTATTAACAACTAGGGTATATTTTAGTCAGTTTCAAAAGACAAATTCAAAAATGTAATAAAAATAGGTGGTTACTATTTAAAATTTCAAAGTTGGCGCCAATTTCTCCTCGTTCCGGAAGTTCAGCCATTTTGAAAATAATTTAGGTGAACTCAGAATAGTAGATTTGAATCGTATACTAAATTTTAAAGTTCTATCTATACTAGAAGTTAAAAAGTTTCTAATGTAGACCCTAAAAGAATCACCCTGTATTCTTCTTTGCTGTTAGTTTTTTGACTTCTACATTCTTTTACATTCACCAATTTTATTAGATTATTCTTAAGCATTATTTTTGTACTTTTCTCTAAAGTTTTCTCTAAATGAGATTCTACTTTGCATCATTTGAAAATTCCCTTGTCCTTGCGTTTGGAATTCTCTCACATTGTTTTTTTGGAATTATTTCTGATTTTTCTTATAATTCTTGTCTAATTCTTTCAGAAAACCGTTTCAAGAAATCGTTGCTTTTTTCTGAATCATTTTATAAATCCATGTCTAGTATTTTCCACTACCCAAATTCTTTTATAGCCATTTTTTTATTTTTCTAGACTGCGAATTCTCTTTTTGATGATTTTGCTCTGCGTTTTTTACAAGAAGGTTGTGATATCAAAAAATGTTGCTTTTTTAATTCCGCATCTAATGATCTAAAAATAAACAGGGTTGGAGCCATCTTCGACTTTTATTCATTAAATTTGTCAATAAAATTGCTGACAAAACAAGTTTTTGGCAAATAACTCCGAACGTGTTAGAATTTACGTTAGGGTTGTAATAAGAAAAAATGTTCATTTTTTAATTTTGCATCGAATGGTATAAAAATAAATAGGGGTTGCCGTTTAAAATAATCAAAATAAAAGGCTCCAAAATTTTAAAAGTTTGGAAACAAATTGTAAACACCCTGTAGTAATTCAAATCAAACAAATTCACTTAATAAGTCTGCTAAACCTTGTTCAACACGCACCTAGTATTAGTGTCGTCACAAAGACACTGTTTCTATTTTTTATTAATTTTTAAAACTGAAGATGTGAAACCGATTTTTTTTGGTTTTTATTTTTTTTTAACAATAATCCCTGAACCGATTTGAAAATAACTTTAGGAACGTGTAAGAAGCTAAAAAGGTATCATAATGAGCACAAACAAATATTAGCATGGCGTTCAAAAAATTTATTATTATGACGTCATACCTTTTTTGAGACACTCTGTATAATCAAAAATATTTTCCTAAAACACATTTTACTCTAGGACACATCCTAGAGTATACATAACATCTAGAAAATATCAAATCTCCAACTTTAATGATAACTGAGCTACAGAAGACGGGAGCTGGGCTGGACCACCCTGTATATTCCTCTTTGCTATTACTTTCTAGACTTCTAACATTTTTTTCACATTCACCAACTAGAATTTTATTAGATTATTCTTAAGCATTATTTTTGTACTTTTCTTTAAAGTTTTCTCTAGATTAGATTCTACTTTGCATCGTTTGAAAATTCCCTTGTCCTTGCGTTTAGAATTCTCTCACATTATTTTTTTGGTATTATTTCTGTATTCTCCTCTACATCTTTCTTAAAATTCTTGTCTAATTCTTTTATAAAAGCGTTTCTAAAAATCAGGGCTTTTTTCTAAATCATTTTATAAATCCATGTCTAGACTCTTTTACAAAAATATTTCACTAGATGTTTTATTACAAGTATTTTCTACTACTCAAAATCTTTTATAGCCATTTTTTTTATTTTTCTATTCTGCGAATTCTCTTTTTGATGATTCTGCTCTCCGTTTTTTACTTACTACTCTTCTTTACTTTTATTTAGAAGAAATTCTTTTCTAAATTCTTCTTTACAATTATTTTTTAGACAATTCCGAAACAGTTTCGATTTCATTGAGTTTGGCAATCATTTGACTTTTTTATCAATAAAGACATGACACTTTGCTTGTGATCATTGTTGTAACGTTCCCTAAATTCTCTCTTCGGTTAGTTTTTTCTTCTCTTCTCTAATTTTGTTTAGAATTCTTCCAGACTATCCTTTAACATTGTTTTTTTTACTCGATTCTTCAGACTCTTTCCTAAAACCATCTTTAGATTTAACGTTTGAACTCTTCTTTAAATAATTTTAAAAATTCTTTTCTAGGTTATTTTTTGCTATTACTTTCTAGATTAGTACATTTTTTTAATATTCTCCATCAGAATTTTTCAAGATTATTCTTAGCACATTTTTCTTAAAACTCTTTTCTAAATTCTTTTCTAGATTTTACTTCAGAAATATTTTACCAAATTCTTTTATAGATTTGAAAATTCCTTTGTCGTTTCGTTTAGAACTCTTTGACATTATTGTTTTGGCATTCTTTCTGTATCCCCCTCTAGATTTTTCTTACAATTTTTCTCTAATTCTTTTATAGAGCCGTTTCTATATCAATTTATGAATCCATATCCAAATTCTTTTACATGTGAATATTTATTTAGAATTCTACTAGATTATTCTTTATTCTTTTCTAAATTGTTCTTAAGTTTCTTTTCAAGTTCTTCTCTAAAGCTGTCTCACGATCTAAAATCTGGACTCTTCTCTAGATTCTTCTTTAAAATTATTTTTTAGATTGTACTCAGAATTATTTGGTAAACGTTATATTTCTACATTACATTGTCTAAATTTCTCTTTTTTAAAGTATTACCATATTTTTGTTTAGAATTCTTCTAGATTATTCTTTAACATCGTTTTTGTAAATTTTTTTCTAAATTTTGTTTAAGATTTTTTTCTAAACTTTTCTCTACATTCTCCAAATTCTCTTTGCTTTGTTTGAAAATTCCTTTGTTGTTTCGTTTAGAATTCATTCACATTATTTCTGTAATTTAATCTAGAATTTTCTTAAAATTTTTAGAAATTGGGGCTCTGTTTTAGAATATTTTGTGAATCCATCATCAGATTTTTTTATAAATATTTCTCCAGATGCTTCTTTACAAATATTTTCTACTACTCAAAATTATTTTAAAACCCTTTTTCTGTATTTTTTCTAGTCTGCAAAAATTCTAAACAAAATTGAAGAAGAATTGTGGGGAAACGCAGAGCAAAGTCAAAAAGGTATGATTTTGCTCTGCGTTTTTCCACAATTCTTCTTCAATTTTGTTTAGAATTTTGCTAAATTATTCTTTATTCTTCCCTTAAACTGTCTCTTGATCTGAAACCTGAACTCTTCTTTATACAGTGCTTTCATTTCAAAAGGAGCCAAAACCATATTTCAAAAGGGAAGTTCAAAACCAACATTTGTTACATTTTAGGTTTCATCCCTTAATCGCTAGCTACCCCTACTTTAAAATTTTAAATGGCACCCCCTACTTTTTCAAACATTTTCGGAAAGGGAAAAAATTTGCGGATCGAACTGTCAAGGGAAAAATTTTTTTTGTAGATTTGTTTCTTAGTTAAGGGTGGTTTTATTTTTGAAATTTTTAATCCTAGTAGCCTTTGATTGGAGGCCAATTTAATTTAAATTAAAAATTTGTCGATTAGAGATGCAATGAGAGAGTTTAAATCCAACATTAGTTACATTTTAGGTTTCATCCCTTAGTCGCTAGCCACCCCTAATTTAAAATTTTAAATGGCACCTCCTACTTTTTGGAACATTTTCGGAAAGGAAACAAATTAGCGTACCTAACTATTAAAAAAATATTTTTCTATTCGTTTTTTAGTTAGGGGTGGTTTTATATTTGAAATTTTTAGTTATAGTGGCTTTTGATTTGAAGCCAATTTTATTTAAATAAAAAGTAGGTTTGTTGTTTTGGATTGCACTGGGAGAGCTCTAAACCAATATAAAATACGTTTTAAGTTCCATCCCTTAGTCGCTAACCACTATTACTTTAAAATTTGTAATAGCACCCCCAACATTTTGAAACATTTTATGTTGGTTTTGAACTCAAAAACGAATCGAAAAAAAATTTCTGCTTTTACAGTTAGTTAAGCTTTTTATCCCCTTTCCAAAAATGTTTAAAAAGTTGGGAGTGCTATTTCAAATTCTAAAGTAAGGATGATTTGAAATTTGGGGATGAAATGTAAAATGTACTTTATCTTGAATTTGAACTATTTCATTGTACCTCTTATTGACAAATTTCTTATTTAAATTAAATTGGCTTCAAATCAAAGGCTACTAGGACTATAAATTTCAAAAATAAAACCGCCCCTAACTAAAAAACCAGTCAATAAATTTTTTTTGACAGTTAGAAACACTCATTTGTTCCCTTTCCGAAAATGTTTCAAAAAATAAGGGGTGCTATTTAAAATTTTAAAGTAGGGGTGGCTAGCGACTAGGGGATGAAACCTAAAATGTAAGTAATGTTAGTATTAACTCTCTCATTGTATCTTTAATCGACAAATTTTTTATTTAAATTAAATTGCCCTCCAATCAAAGGCTACTAAGATTAAAAATTTCAAAAATAAAACCACCCTTAACTAAGAAACGAATAGACAAAAAAATTTTTTCCTTGACAGTTAGATACGCAAATTTTTTCTCTTTCCGAAAATGTTTGAAAAAGTAGGGGGTGCCATTTAAAATTTTAAAGTAGGGGTGGCTAGCGATTAAGGGATGAAACCTAAAATGTAACAAATGTTGGTTTTGAACTTCCGCCTCGCGATCCTAATTGACCTGTTTTTGCTTAAAAAGACAGGAGACTGGCTCCTGTAGATTATTTTATATATTCCATTACTACATTCTCCAAATTCTGTTCAAAATTCTATTCTGCTCTTTTTTAAAAATTTTATTTCTTTATTTTTATTGGCCCTTTTTATAGAGAGTTAAGACGAAATGATCTTTAGCTTTCATCTGGTCTTTTTCTCCCTTCCTTCTCAATATTCTTTTATGTATTTAATTTTCTTTTGTTTTTCTGTTTTATTTATTTTTTATTTACTTTTTTTCTTGTATATTTTCTATTTTTTATTCTTCCTCTTGTGACACTTACTTGATTTCCATTCTCCTATCAACTTATTATTACCTGTTCCTTTTCATCTGTCTTCTGTCTTCTGCTTATTAAAGACAATTGTTTATTTTCACTATAAATCACGTATTTTAAAAGTGGCTAATTTCCCAATCTTATTATTGTGGAACTAAATTTGATGTCAAAATCAGCTGTCTATTTTTGGATCCTTGTCAATTTTTCGCCCCATAACAATACACCTGGGAGCGGCTCCTCCGATCGCGTGCCTCTTTCACTTTCTATAAATAAATAACTGTCAGATAGAGCAAGCGATAGCAAAAGACGAAAAAATCTTCCAATTAGCGACATTAGAACAAGGGCCAGAAAGGCGAGTCGTTTTGCATGATAAGAGTCAGAAGGATGTGACAAGTTTTATTATGCCACCATTTTTCACTTACGACCCTTATCATGACTTACACATGTCTCTATCAGACGTGATATTTGCACGAAAATGGCTCCGGAATTGCAGAGTTTCGAGTGCTGATCTCACGACCCTAATCGACGATTTAATTTACTTAATTGGTGGTTCGGGTGCGTGTCGAAGACCTTAGATATGAATGACAGATTGGGAAGGAAAAAGGCGAGCTATCTGTTTGGAGATAATTGCAAAATTAATCAGGAAGCGATTCAAGGTTAGAAAAAGGTCTATTTCCTGAGTTTTGTATTCAGAATCTAAAAATATCTAAACAGAACTATGGAAGAATTTTTAAACAAAGCAGCGTAGAATCTAAAAGAGAATTTAAAGTGTTAACTCAAACTTAAATAATTTTGAGTAAAGTCTAGAAAGTAATTGCAAAAAGGTGTATTGTTATCGTGTGAAAAATTGACAAGACGCCAGAAATAGACATCTGATTTTAGTCTCTCAGGTTGGAACAGAAAATTAGAACGTGAAAATCAATTACTTACGTAAAGTGGAAGAATAAAAAGATATATAAAAAAATGTTTTTTAAAAAAAATCTTTTATTTAAAAGATGCACTAAAAAATGTATTTCAATCACAGGAGAATATTGTTTCTTACAGGTTAAAATTCTAAAATTTATAAAAGCTTTGGGAATTGGTAACTGAACAAAGTAATTAAAATATTCTCCTGTGATTGAAATACAGTATTTTTTACTTTTTTGTGCATCTTTTAAATAAAAGCTTTTTTTAAAAACATTTTTTTATATATTTTTATTTTTCGCTTTTTAGTCTTTATTTAGATTTATTGTTATTACACTATGCATCTACCGTGACGTCCAAATGACCAACATACTGTTTATGTCGGTATAAGTTACGGTATGTACAAATCGAGAACTCCTTTGTAAACATAACCTAAAAGTTTAAAACCCCATTTAACACTTTTAGGGGGTAATTAACTATATTGAATTGCATTGTCACGCAGATTACGTAAGCATGTTAAATTTCATTTCATTGCGACTACAGGAACCCTCTCAAAATTACAAATCGAGAACCCCTTTGTAAACATAACCTAAAACTTCAAAACCCCATTTAACTCCTTTAGGGGGTATTTAACTACATAGGATTGCATTGTCACACAAATTAAGCAAGTATGCAAAATTTCAATTCAGTGGGACAACGGGAACCCTTTCAAATTTGGCTCCGAAAAAATAACCGACAGACAGACAACATTGTGAGTTAAATTAAAGCTTTTAAAAAACGGGAAATGTAGAAGGAAAAGAGAAGAAGATCCGTGAATAAAAAACAAACACTAAAGAAAAAATCTAAGATGAGAAAAAAAAGACAAAAGAAAGAACACAAAAAAAATCTAAAAGTTATTTCATCTTACCGCTTGAAAGAAGAACAGATAAAAAAAGGCTAATGAAAAAAAATTGAACAAAATAAATAGAGAAACGAGTTGAAAAATAAAGTGGAAACTATAGAACGATAAGAGAGAATGATACAGGGAACAGAGAATAAAAAGTAGACAAAAAACAACAAACTACAGAAGTTAAAAAGAGACAAAAGAAAGATCATAAAAAAGAAAGCTAAAAGTCATCATGAGAAGTACAGCGAAAAAGTAAAAAGTAAAAAAGAATATTGAGAAAAATAGAGCAAAAAGAAAGTAGGAAATAAACAATAGTAAAAACTTATAACCATAGAATAAAGAAGAAGCACCAGAAATAGAAAACAGAAAAAAAGAAAGAAATAAAAAAAATAAAGAAGGACAGAAGATAGCGAATAGTGAAGAACATAGAAGGGAAGATAAGGTTATTTTACAAAATAGTTTCTTCTGTTTGTGTCATTTTCTGTGGAAACAGATATTTCTTCAAAAATGGATTTAAATAACATGACATTTTTAACATTTAAAAAGAATTTGTTCGTTAATATATTTTTCCTTTTGAACACTTAATTCAAAAAAAAGGGCAAACTTCATACAGAAGAAGAAAAATACTTTTTCTTCTATTTAGGTTATCTCATGTAGGAACAATAATTTATTTTATTTTTTTACCATGATATGATAGGTAATAGATGGACCTGACCTGACCTGACCTGACCTAACCATGATATGATAGGTAATAGATAACTGGTAAATTCCAGTATCTTTAAATTCAGAAATTTCTTCTACGAGAGATTAAAAAGAATTTTATTTCAACAACATATGAAATGATTTGTAAAAAACTAACTTCTATAAAAAAAAATGATAACAAACGACAGTATAAAAGCAAGTTTCTTATAAAGGCATCACCCTCAAAAAAATTGTTGTGTGATTTATCAAAAAATTTTGGAGAAAAATATATCTACTATTGAAAAGTTTTTTTTAATTATAGATAATCTTTAGAAAGCAGATTAGAAAGATAAAAAAGACAGAAGAAAAGGAACAAATAACAGAACAAAACGTGAAAAACAATTACCTAAAGTGGAAAAAAAAAAAATAAACATAGAAGGAAAAGAGAGAAAGATATAGACAAAAAAAGGCAAACATAAAGCAGAAAAAAAAGTACAACACAGAAAATAAAAAAGTAGGCCAGAGAACAGAGTAGTTAGATCAAAAAAGAAAAGAAAGAATAATTGGTAATTCACAAAATAATAATAATAATAATAATAATTACTATTATTATTTATTCGTTCATCTTATCTAAATACACAGAGCTTAAACACGTCAAGTATGGATGGTAATTAGGATATATAATATGATTAAAAATAATAAATATAAATATAAACATACAGCAAAAAGGAATAGAAATTAATAAACAATTGTTTTATATGTCTGTGATTAATTCGTTTTTTCATAACCTTACTTTTTGACAGTTAAAGAAATAACAGATTTTCATAGAAAGGTTATGAATTCTGGTGAGCTGTTGAGTAGGCAACCAACAATACAATGATAAAAATTGTTCAACGACATCCGTAAAAATGTCAGGACATGATATTATTACGATTATCCATGTTATCATTATTTCATGTATTTTATCCCTTGCATATTTTTTTTTTCCAGGAGAATAATATGATAGGTAATAGATTGACCTGACCTGACCTGACCTGACCATGATATGATAGGTAATAGATAACTGGTAAATTCCAGTATCTTTAAATTCAGAAAGTTCTTCTACTAGAGATTATAAAGAATTTTATTTCAACAACATATGAAATGATTTGTAAAAAACTAACTTTTATAAAAAAAAATGATAAAAGTTAAGCAGAGAGAAAGAGAAGCTTATTCATGATTACAAAAAGTTTTGTATCTCAATTTATTAAAAAATATATATTTTTGTAAAAAGTTTATGTTTTTCACCAAAAGACAGTATAAAAGCTAGTTTCTTATAAAGGCATCACCCTCAAAAAAATTGTTGTGTGATGTATCAAAAAATTTCAAAAAAAAATATATCTACAATTGGAAAGTTTTTTTTAATTATAGATAATCTTTAGAAAGCAGATTCCTAACGGAAAAGATAAAAAAGACAGAAGAAAAAGAACAAATAACAGAACCAAACGTGAAAAACAATTACCTAAAGTGGAAGAATAAAAAATAAACATAGAAGGAAAAGAGCGAAAGATATAGACAAAAAAGGCAAAAAAAGTACAGAAACTAAATAAAAGACAAAAGGAAAACAGAAAAAGCAAAGATAGCTAAAAATAATATCATTCTCCTCTCATGATCTAAAAAGGAGGATAGCAAAAATAAAGTATAAAAAATAAAACTGCATAGAGAGCAGAGTTGAGAAATACTCCAAAATATAAATAAGAAATAAATAAAGAACAAAACACCAGAAATGCAAAACAAAAAAGAGACAACACAGAAAATAAAAAAGTAGGCCAGAGAACAGAGTAGTTAGATCAAAAAAGAAAAGAAAGAATAATTGGTAATTCACAAAATAATAATAATAATAATAATTTTTATTATTATTATTATTGTTATTATTGTTATTATTATTATTATTATTTATTCGTTCATCTTATCTGAATACACAGAGCTTAAACACGTCAAGTATGGATGGTAATTAGGATATATAATATGATTAAAAATAATAAATATAAATATAAACATATAGCAAAAAGGAGTAGAAATTAATAAACAATTGTTTTATATGTCTGTGATTAATTCGTTTTTTTATAACCTTACTTTTTGACAGTTAAAGAAATAACAGATTTTCATAGAAATATTTAATTATTATTTACACACATAAGCCATCGCCTTTGAACACTTTTTATCAACGTCAGGTTATGAATTCTGGTGAGCTGTTGAGAAGGCAACCAACAATACAATTATAAAAATTGTTCAACGACATCCGTAAAAATGTCAGGGCATGATATTATTATTATTATTATCAATGTTATCATTATTTTATGTATTTTATCCCTTGCTTATGTTTTTTTTCCAGAAGAATAATATGATAGGTAATAGATTGACCTGACCTGACCTGACCTGACCATGATATGATAGGTAATAGATAACTGGTAAATTCCAGTATCTTTAAATTCAGAAATTTCTTCTACTAGAGATTAAAAAGAATTTTATTTCAACAATATATGAAATGATTTGTAAAAAACTAACTTTTATAAAAAAAAATGATAAAAGTTAAGCAGAGAGAAAGAGAAGCTTATTCATGATTACAAAAAGTTTTGTATCTCAATTTATTAAAAAATATATATTTTTGTAAAAAGTTTATGTTTTTCACCAAAAGACAGTATAAAAGCTAGTTTCTTATAAAGGCATCACCCTCAAAAAAATTGTTGTGTGATGTATCAAAAAATTTCTGAAAAAAATATATCTACAATTGAAAAGTTTTTTTTAATTATAGATAATCTTTAGAAAGCAGAATAGAAAGATAAAAAAGACAGAAGAAAAGGAACAAATAACAGAACAAAACGTGAAAAACAATTACCTAAAGTGGAAGAATAAAAAATAAACATAGAAGGAAAAGAGCGAAAGATATAGACAAAAAAGGCAAAAAAAGTACAGAAACTAAATAAAAGACAAAAGGAAAACAGAAAAAGCAAAGATAGCCAAAAATAATATCATTCTCCTCTCATGATCTGAAAAGGAGGATAGCAAAAATAAAGTATAAAAAATAAAACTGCATAGAGAGGAGAGTTGAGAAATACTCCAAAATATAAATAAGAAATAAATAAAGAACAAAACACCAGAAATGCAAAACAAAAAAGAGACAACACAGAAAATAAAAAAGTAGGTCAGAGAACAGAGTAGTTAGATCAAAAAAGAAAAGAAAAAATAATTGGTAATTCACAAAATAATAATAATAATAATAATAATAATAATAAATAATAAATAATTATTATTATTATTTATTCGTTCATCTTATCTGAATATACAGAGCTTAAACACGTTAAGTATGGATGGTAATTAGGATATATAATATGATTAAAAATAATAAATATAAATATAAACATATAGCAAAAAGGAATAGAAATTAATAAACAATTGTTTTATATGTCTGTGATTAATTCATTTTTTCATAACCTTACTTTTTGACAGTTAAAGAAATAACAGATTTTCATAGAAAGGTTATGAATTCTGGTGAGGTGTTGAGTAGGCAACCAACAATACAATGATAAAAATTGTTCAACGACATCCGTAAAAATGTCAACGCATGATATTATTACGATTATCCATGTTATCATTATTTTATGTATTTTATCCCTTCCTTATGTTGTTTTTCCAGGAGAATAATATGATAGGTAATAGATTGACCTGACCTGAGCTGACCTGACCATGATATGGTAGGCAATAGATAACTGGTAAATTCCAGTATCTTTAAATTCAGAAAGTTCTTCTACTAGAGATTATAAAGAATTTTATTTCAACAACATATGAAATGATTTGTAAAAAACTAACTTTTATAAAAAAAAATGATAAAAGTTAAGCAGAGAGAAAGAGAAGCTTATTCATGATTACAAAAAGTTTTGTATCTCAATTTATTAAAAAATATATATTTTTGTAAAAAGTTTTTGTTTTTCAACAAAAGACAGTATAAAAGCTAGTTTCTTATAAAGGCATCACCCTCAAAAAAATTGTTGTGTGATGTATCAAAAAATTTCTAAAAAAAATATATCTACAATTGAAAAGTTTTTTTTAATTATAGATAATCTTTAGAAAGCAGATTCCTAACGGAAAAGATAAAAAAGACAGAAGAAAAAGAACAAATAACAGAATGAAACGTGAAAAACAATTACCTAAAGTGGAAGAATAAAAAATAAACATAGAAGGAAAAGAGAGAAAAATATAGACAAAAAAAGGCAAACATAAAGCAGAAAAAAAAGTACAGAAACTAAATAAAAGACAAAAGAGAAACAGAAAAAACAAAGATATCTAAAAATAATATCATTCTCATCTCATGATCTAAAAAGGAGGATAGCAAAAATAAAGTATAAAAAATAAAATTGCATAGAGAGGAGAGTTGAGAAATACTACAAAATATAAATAAGAAATAAATAAAGAACAAAACACCAGAAATGCAAAACAAAAAAGAGACAACACAGAAAATAAAAAAGTAGGCCAGAGAACAGAGTAGTTAGATCAAAAAAGAAAAGAAAGAATAATTGGTAATTCACAAAATAATAATAATAATAATAATAATAATTATTATTATTATTATTATTATTATTATTTATTCGTTCATCTTATCTAAATACACAGAGCTTAAACACGTCAAGTATGGATGGTAATTAGGATATATAATATGATTAAAAATAATAAATATAAATATAAACATACAGCAAAAAGGAATAGAAATTAATAAACAATTGTTTTATATGTCTGTGATTAATTCGTTTTTTCATAACCTTACTTTTTGACAGTTAAAGAAATAACAGATTTTCATAGAAAGGTTATGAATTCTGGTGAGCTGTTGAGTAGGCAACCAACAATACAATGATAAAAATTGTTCAACGACATCCGTAAAAATGTCAGGACATGATATTATTACGATTATCCATGTTATCATTATTTCATGTATTTTATCCCTTGCTTATGTTTTTTTTCCAGGAGAATAATATGATAGGTAATAGATTGACCTGACCTGACCTGACCTGACCATGATATGATAGGTAATAGATAACTGGTAAATTCCAGTATCTTTAAATTCAGAAATTTCTTCTACTAGAGATTAAAAAGAATTTTATTTCAACAATATATGAAATGATTTGTAAAAAACTAACTTTTATAAAAAAAAAATGATAAAAGTTAAGCAGAGAGAAAGAGAAGCTTATTCATGATTACAAAAAGTTTTGTATCTCAATTTATTAAAAAATATATATTTTTGTAAAAAGTTTATGTTTTTCACCAAAAGACAGTATAAAAGCTAGTTTCTTATAAAGGCATCACCCTCAAAAAAATTGTTGTGTGATGTATCAAAAAATTTCTAAAAAAAATATATCTACAATTGAAAAGTTTTTTTTAATTATAGATAATCTTTAGAAAGCAGATTCCTAACGGAAATGATAAAAAAGACAGAAGAAAAAGAACAAATAACAGAACCAAACGTGAAAAACAATTACCTAAAGTGGAAGAATAAAAAATAAACATAGAAGGAAAAGAGAGAAAGATATAGACAAAAAAAGGCAAACATAAAGCAGAAAAAAAAGTACAGAAACTAAATAAAAGACAAAAGAGAAACAGAAATAACAAAGATATCTAAAAATAATATCATTCTCATCTCATGATCTAAAAAGGAGGATAGCAAAAATAAAGTATAAAAAATAAAATTGCATAGAGAGGAGAGTTGAGAAATACTACAAAATATAAATAAGAAATAAATAAAGAACAAAACACCAGAAATGCAAAACAAAAAAGAGACAACACAGAAAATAAAAAAGTAGGCCAGAGAACAGAGTAGTTAGATCAAAAAAGAAAAGAAAGAATAATTGGTAATTCACAAAATAATAATAATAATAATAATTTTTATTATTATTATTATTGTTATTATTGTTATTATTATTATTATTATTTATTCGTTCATCTTATCTGAATACACAGAGCTTAAACACGTCAAGTATGGATGGTAATTAGGATATATAATATGATTAAAAATAATAAATATAAATATAAACATATAGCAAAAAGGAGTAGAAATTAATAAACAATTGTTTTATATGTCTGTGATTAATTCGTTTTTTTATAACCTTACTTTTTGACAGTTAAAGAAATAACAGATTTTCATAGAAATATTTAATTATTATTTACACACATAAGCCATCGCCTTTGAACACTTTTTATCAACGTCAGGTTATGAATTCTGGTGAGCTGTTGAGAAGGCAACCAACAATACAATTATAAAAATTGTTCAACGACATCCGTAAAAATGTCAGGGCATGATATTATTATTATTATTATCAATGTTATCATTATTTTATGTATTTTATCCCTTGCTTATGTTTTTTTTTCCAGAAGAATAATATGATAGGTAATAGATTGACCTGACCTGACCTGACCTGACCATGATATGATAGGTAATAGATAACTGGTAAATTCCAGTATCTTTAAATTCAGAAATTTCTTCTACTAGAGATTAAAAAGAATTTTATTTCAACAATATATGAAATGATTTGTAAAAAACTAACTTTTATAAAAAAAAATGATAAAAGTTAAGCAGAGAGAAAGAGAAGCTTATTCATGATCTTATCTGAATACACAGAGCTTAAACACGTCAAGTATGGATGGTAATTAGAATATATAATATGATTAAAAATAATAAATATAAATATAAACATATAGCAAAAAGGAATAGAAATTAATAAACAATTGTTTTATATGTCTGTGATTAATTCGTTCTTTCATAACCTTACTTTTTGACAGTTAAAGAAATAACAGATTTATTTACACACATAAGGCATCAACATCAGGTTATGAATTCTGGTGAGCTGTTGAGTAGGCAACCAACAATACAATGATAAAAATTGTTCAACGACATCCGTAAAAATGTCAAGGCATGATATTATTACGATTATCCATGTTATCATTATTTTATGTATTTTATCCCTTCCTTATGTTTTTTTTCCAGGATAATAAAACCGAGACGGCCCTCGACGGCGAAGAGGAAAACGGCGAAGTCGATTTCCTGGAGAACGGTCGTGACGGCCTCACAGGAACCCCCGACTCGGCCAATTCACGCAATGACAAAGAACTGGAAGAATTAATGGATGTCGAATCCACGGCCAAGACTTGCATAATGCATGCGTTGAGCATTGTTAGCGCCCCCACGTCACAGCCCGGCTCCTCGCCGCCCCCGCTCGCCGCCATTGCGCCCCACACGGACGCCCCCTGGAAGCCCCAGGGGCACACAAGGCTCTCCCCCAAAATACAGCACGAACCCTATTAGTGGCATTTTTCTCTTCCGGGGGCAACAAACAGTGACAAGTATCGGAGATAACTGACGTTTTTTTTTCATTTTTCATCTAGGTACTGGATTTTTTCAGTTGGAAAATTTTTCATTTATTCTTTATTATTGATATTCCTAGTGTGAACCCGTCTTTTAGGCCAGTCAAACATGCATTTAAATCAAAATGTTGGGGAAAAACTTGCATACAAAATTGGCTCGACTTCGAGAGGGAGTTGAAAAAACAAAAAAACTATAATTTGTAAAATTTGAAATACGAGCTTGAAAAAAATAGATCGAAAAAAGTCATTTTTGTGTAAAATTTATTTGACCCAACAGTTTGATTTAAGGCTTATTTGACTGGACGATTTGTCAGATTCTCAGGAGATTAGCGTGCAATCATGTCTTGAAATTTGAAGCTAGCTAGTCTAGACCTTTGTAAATATTTATGTAAAGGAAAACAATTTGACATATCATAAAATTATTGTACTTTAAGAAATGATTGTTAATCAGTGAAACTCCCAAATGGGTTTCGGAGTTTCACTGAGTTTTTTTAAGTGTAATAATAACGAAATTAGGGTTTTAGGTACCATACTAGTGAATGCTGTGTTGAATTAATTATATTTATAAAAATGAGATACTATAATGATAATTAATTAGACAATTTTGCGATCTACGACCAAAATAACAAAAAAATAAACACTGAAAAAATAAATTTGTTGCCTAAAATTTATAAATGATTGAACAAATCTATATTATTAAAAACAACACGAACAAAAGTGTGACTTGTTGTTTTTGCTTCGATTGAATTTTTCTATAACTGTCTGAGCTAATTCTTGGATTTATTTTCGAGTTGTGTTAGTTGTTATAGGTAGGACTAAAGTGTGAATGACCAATGTTCTATGAAACTACAATCATGTTAAGGACAAAACAGTATGAACTTTGCCTTGTGAAATTATTATTCTTAGAGCTTTTGTTTCAGAGTATTGCTGACGACCATGTTATTTATCTCTATGTATGTAAAGTTCTTGTCATAATGCTAGTTATTGAAAATATATGTCCTCCATTGTACACACGATTTTTATTTCACTCTCCTTGATTTACCTTTTTGAAAAACCACTACAATTTTAAGCAAAAAAATTCAAAAATTATACGTTGTAAAAAATTAGCACTATAGCACGTAGAATTCAATGGAACAAACAGTTTTGCTCTACGACTTTTAGTTTTTAAAATATGAATTTTTTACTAATCAGCCCGGCGCATCTACCATTTTTCAAATTGAAATAATTTTTTAAGTAATTACTCGAGTAATCTAGTGGTAGTAAATAGACAATATATTACGTAAATTTGGCCGCAGAATTCAATAGAACAAACAGTTTGCTCTATGACTCTTAGTTTTTTAAATATGAATTTTTTAATAATTAGCCCGGGGCATCCACCATTTTTCAAATTGAAATAATTTTTTAAATAATTACTGGAGTAACCTTGTGGTAGTAAATGGCCAATATATTACGTAAAATTGGCAGCAGAATTCAATGGAACAAACAATTTTGCTCTACGACTTTTAGTTTTTAAAATATAAATTTTTTAATAATTGGCCCGGGGCATCCACCATTTTTCAAATTGAAATAATTTTTTAAATAATTATTCGAGTAACCTTGTAGTAGTAAATGGCCAATATATTACGTAAAATTGGCCGCAGAATTCAATGGAACAAACAGTTTTGCTCTACGACATTAAGTTTTTAAAATATTAATTTTTAATAATTAGCTCGGCGCATCCACCATTGTTCAAATTGAAATAATTTTTTTAATAATTACTCGAGTGACCTAGTGGTAGTTAATAGCCAATATATTACGAAAAATTGGCCGCACAATTCAATGGAACAAACAGTTTTGCTCTATGACTTCTAGTTTTTAAAATATAATTTTTTTAATAATTAGCCCGGCGCATCCACCATTGTTCAAATTGAAATAATTTTTTAAATAATTACTCGAGTAACCCTGTGGTAGTAAATGGCCAATATATTACGTAAAATTGGCCGCACAATTCAATAGAACACACAGTTTAGCTCTACGACTTTTAGTTTTTAAAATATAAATTTTTTAATAATTAGCCAGGCGCATCCACCATTTTTCAAATTGAAATAATTTTTTAAATAATTACTCGAGTAACCCTGTGGTAGTAAATGGCCAATATATTACGTAAAATTGGCAGCAGAATTCAATGGAACAAACAGTTTTGCTCTATGACTTTTAGTTTTTAAAATATAAATTTTTTATAATTAGCCCGGCGCATCCACCATTTTTCAAATTAAAATAATTTTTTTTTAATAATTACTCGAGTAACCTAGTGTTAGTAAATAGCCAATATATTACATAAAATTGGCCGCAGAATTCAATAGAACACACAGTTTAGCTCTACGACTTTTAGTTTTTAAAATATAAATTTTTAATAATTAGCCAGGCGCATCCACCATTTTTCAAATTGAAATAATTTTTTAAATAATTACTCGAGTAACCCTGTGGTAGTAAATGGCCAATATATTACGTAAAATTGGCCGCACAATTCAATAGAACACACAGTTTAGCTCTACGACTTTTAGTTTTTAAAATATAAATTTTTTAATAATTAGCCAGGCGCATCCACCATTTTTCAAATTGAAATAATTTTTTAAATAATTACTCGAGTAACCCTGTGGTAGTAAATGGCCAATATATTACGTAAAATTGGCAGCAGAATTCAATGGAACAAACAGTTTTGCTCTATGACTTTTAGTTTTTAAAATATAATTTTTTTTATAATTAGCCCGGCGCATCCACCATTTTTCAAATTAAAATAATTTTTTTTTAATAATTACTCGAGTAACCTAGTGGTAGTAAATAGCCAATATATTACATAAAATTGGCCGCAGAATTCAATAGAACACACAGTTTAGCTCTACGACTTTTAGTTTTTAAAATATAAATTTTTTAATAATTAGCCAGGCGCATCCACCATTTTTCAAATTGAAATAATTTTTTAAATAATTACTCGTCTAACCTAGTGGTAGTAAATAGCCAATATATTACGAAAAATTGGCCGCAGAATTCAATGGAACAAATAGTTTTGTTCTATAACTTTTAGTTTTTAAAATATAAATTTTTTAATAATTAGCCCGGCGCATCCACCATTTTTCAAATTGACATAATTTTTTTTATATAATTACTCGAGTAATCTAGTGGTAGTAAATGGCCAATATATTACGTAAAATTGACCACACAATTCAATGGAACAAACAGTTTTGCTCTATGACTTTTAGTTTTTAAAATATAAATTTTTTAATAATTAGCCCGGCGCATCCACCATTTTTCAAATTAAAATAATTTTTAAAATAATTACTCGAGTAACCTAGCGGTAGTAAATAGCCAATATATTACGTAAAATTGACCACACAATTCAATGGAACAAACAGTTTTGCTCTATGATTTTTAGTTTTTAAAATATAAATTTTTTAATAATTAGCCCGGCGCATCCACCATTTTTCAAATTAAAATAATTTTTAAAATAATTACTCGAGTAACCTAGCGGTAGTAAATAGCCAATATATTACGTAAAATTGACCACACAATTCAATGGAACAAACAGTTTTGCTCTATGACTTTTAGTTTTTAAAATATAAATTTTTTAATAATTAGCCCGGCGCATCCACCATTTTTCAAATTGAAATAATTTTTTAAATAATTAATCGAGTAACCTAGTGGTAGTAAATAGCCAATATATTACGTAAAATTGGCCGCAGAATTCAATGGAACAAACAGTTTTGCTCTATGACTTTTAGTTTTTAAAATATAATTTTTTTAATAATTAACCCGGCGCATCCACCATTTGTCAAATTGAAATAATTTTTTTAAATAATTACTCGAGTAACCTTGTTGTAGTAAATAGCCAATATATTACGTAAAATTGGCCGCAGAATTCAATGGAATAAACAATTTTGCTCTACGACTTTTAGTTTTTAAAATATGAATTTTTTAATAGTTAGCCCGGCGCATTCACCATTTTTCAAAATAATATAATTTTTTTAATAATTACTCGAGTAACCTTGTGGTAGTAAATAGCCAGTGTATTACGCAAAATTGGCCGTAGAATTCAATGGAACAAACAGTTTTGCTCTATGACTTTTAGTTTTTAAAATATAAATGTTTTAATAATTGGCCCGGCGCATCCACCATTTTTCAAATTGAAATATTTTTTTAAATAATTACTCGAGTAACCTAGTGGTGGTTAATAGCCAATATATTACGAAAAATTGGCCGCACAATTCAATGGAACAAACAGTTTTGCTCTATGACTTTTAGTTTTTAAAATATAAAATTTTAATAATTGGCCCGGCGCATCCACCATTTTTCAAATTAAATAATTTTTTAAATAATTACTGGAGTACCCTAGTGGCAGTAAATAGCCAATACATTACGTAAAATTGGCTACAGAATTCAATGGAACAAACAGTTTTGTTCTACGACTTTTAGTTTTTCAGTTACGAATTTGTTTAGTGTAAAACTTTAAATGCGTCTGTACATGGAACCGGTGCCCGGAGCGGCTCCGGGCTTAGACGAGAAAATAGATAATTTTAAGCGCAATCTGATGCTTTTTTCATTGTTGACCTAGGTCTTGTTGTTTCCGAGAAAATCTCAAAAAAATTGTTTGCAATTTTCACTTTTTTTTAATTTAACTGTTTGTTTAACTATTAGTTAAACCCTTCTCTGTTTGTTTGATCTTTTTCTCAAGATAGAATAGAACTTTAAAATTAGAAAAAACGTTTCTTCCAAATTAAGAACCATAAACTTCTCATGTCTTAGTAAACTTTACCACATCTGTATATTACGTTTATGATTTATCCATCGGTAGCACACCAAGGGAGCCCGCAAGTGACATGCACATCTCCCTTAGAAAAGTTTATTGTGAGTCACTTGGGACTATTTTACCTGAAATATGTACACTAGAAAATATATTGCCCAAACTATTGATTATAGGATTAAAAGTGTTTCAAGAAAATGAAAAATTGAAATTGAGTCAAGGTTATTGCTTCTTCGCTCTCCAGAGAAACGATATTGAAAGAGTTTAAAAATATGACAACACAAAAAAATTGCGTGAACTTTTCACTGCCTCTAGCTTCAAATTAATTACAAGGTGCTTTGATGTCAAAAGAAATGCGAAACCATTTCGATAATAAAAAGGAAGAACAAAGCATAAGGACCGCCTCCAGCTACATCTAGTGCTGTGATTAAAATTACTTCGAATTTCAATTATTCCAGCTTTGAGCGTGATAATTGCATTAATTACGAAACAATGTGTCACACGTTTGAAAAATCTTATGCAAATTGGGATAAAAATTCACGACACGATTTCTCCAACAGAAATTAAGTTTACCCACTTTTATTTACAAAAAAAAGTTGAAACGAATTTGTCGCATGTGTGCCAAGGTTTTTAAAATTAAAACACTTTCAAACATTGATACGGTGTTTTATTATTGAATAGTTATTGTAAGTGCTAAGAACATGTTACGTCTACTTGTGTTATTAACTTTTTTTAACATTTTTTTGGCTCCCGTTTGTTTGGCTGAGGACAAACAAGAATTGTTAACTGAAACTGTCCGAAATTTAATCAACGATGTGATTATTTTGACCTCAAACTTCGACACTTGTCTCCTACTTCGGGAAGCTTTCAAGATTGGAAATATAATGTTGTACAACCAAAATATTGATTTGAATAAAGTGTGGCCTTTGGTGAAGCGATATTTCAGATGCAAATAAGTACAACATAATGTCTGCAACAGTTCTCTGACTTTGATTAAGTAATTAGCAATAAATGTATCGAAAATGAATTTTTGTTTTATTTAAATCAGATATTTCTGAGGCAATAAATAATAAAACCAGCTGAATAGTTAGTTAATAAGCGGCAATTAATATTCCATAATAAATGTTTCGCCTTTATGCCTCATTGTTTCTTAAGACGCGGCTGTTCCTTTGAAAGCTTCAAGTCTGTTGCTTTTATAATTCTGCACATTTGGGGCCAAACAATAGAACTGGAAGCACAAAATGGGCCTAAAAGCTGGATTTAATCACCGTATTTTTCACGTTTTTTTTTCAGTTGTATTTCAGATAACATGAAAGATAATAGTATTGAAAAATGTAAATTGAGTTTCAAAAAAATTATATTTAGACCATTATATTTAGAAATGTCATAGCTTCTACAATAAAGTTTTTTCAGAAAAATGCTGGCTAATTCCCACAATACCTTAAATTATTTCCATTACATATATTTTTTTTTTAAATTAATAACTGCCAAGCTAAAATAATATTACAAAGATGTTTTTAACAAAATTAAGAAAAAAATCAAGGCTACTTTTGTTCAAGGAATTTTAGTCGTAATGAGTTCTTTCACATAATTATATTTTTTTCATAGAAAAATATTCAATAGGTAAATCACAGTTTTCTGACAAAACTATCCGGAATTTGTGTTCATTTCGCCTTAAATATTTTTTAATTTAATTTAAACCAAACTAACATAATGATTATCAAAGCATATCTCTGATTTTTTTATTTTAAGTTTTAAATCCAAAAAATTCTAAATTTTATGTATATTTGAAATACAATTAAAATTTTCTAAAATTTCATAGTTTTGAAACACAGTTTAAAAAATATATAAAAAATGTTTTTTAAAAAAGCTTTTATTTAAAAGATGCATTAAAAAGTAAAAAATAAACGTTTATGCGATCTGAGGTTTATTGACAAATACACATAAAAAAGATCCGAATAAGTAATGCGCCTTCAAAATAACAGAAAATACAATAAATCTTTCATTGTTGCAATTTTTTAATACATCTTTAAAAAACATTTAATTTAAAAAAAAAATTACATCTTTAGTAACGTTACACTTGTATATTGCGACGGTAAATTGAATAAATCTGCTAGAAATTTATTAGTTGCTATTTTTTTTAATTTTAAAACAAAATGGAAGATCTTTCGCTTTCTTCCAACATGTCTTCCTGCTCCCTTGTACCGCCATTTAAAACTATAAGGCTGTGATGTAGAATAATATGTTAGTTTTCAGCTTAATTTTCCCTAAAATGTATTTTACAGCTATTTGGCTGAAATCTGGCCGGCAGACCATGAATGGCACCTGCAGTTATCTCTTTCTAACTTTCTAATGTCTTATACTTTCTCTTTCTGTCTGTGAAGGGTTTGGTTGAAAATTTCTCTAAAATAGCGGGAAAGATCTGTGACAATGAGATGAGGCAGATGGCGCAAAAATTTAGGTATCGAAAGTACCGCATTGTACCGTTGTGTTAGAAAGAGATAACAATAAAACCACCCCAATGTGGCTGAATGACATGAAAAGTTACCAGATTTTAGTGACTTTCTTACTATCTCGATTTTGTTCTAATCCGCATTTATTTTTTTTGTCCTTTGCTTTCCAATGAACCACGAAACGATACAAATCAAATTTTCCACTTTCTTACTGCCCAAAATAGCCGTGGTTTCCACATTTAGTAACTTTAAGCTTTAAGGGCGCGTGTTGAAGTATGACTGAAATTATGTAAAAGTCGAAATAAAAGTAAAGTCTTCTTACTTCACCCAATAAAGAATTATCAGAGAAGCATCAATGTTGAAATTTTTTTGTATATCGTCAAAGAACCCTTCTTTGATATGAAACATTTTTAAAGACAGTGAATTATATTTTGATATTTGATCAAAAAAATTAGTACTAAAGTGTGCTTATTAATCTTATTATGCTGAAGCCTACTTTGAGCTTCAACAAATTCCACAGCATCGGTTAGGTCGTTTTGTTAGGTAGCTACTATAAAATATAGCAGTTAAATAGGAGCATATTAGAGTGCATAATTTATCAATCGCTAAAATGTTTCCACAGATCCGGTATATCACAGCATATTGGCTTTTATTGCTTACTAACAGCTAACATAACGAAAATAAGGTTGTAATAAGACTCTAAGCAATATTTTGGTCAACAGACTTTTTAGCTAAAATTAAGTATAAACAGCCATTTTGTTTACTAATTCCAAAATTTGGCTAAAATGCTGCAACACTGATAATGCAGCGTATTGGCTTTCATGACTTATTAACAGCCAAAAAATTTTCACATCTACAGAACTGTAATATGATTGCAATAAGGTTTAGGAAAGCTAAGCAAATGTCTCAAAATCAGCTATTTGGCTGTAGCTGTATATTGGCATTTTTTTGTTGGAATCGATATTTTCTGGCTTTACTAAATGGATCATTAGGCTTTTGTTGTTAACTGGCTTTTAACATATTCTTTTGATGACACTATCCAACTTAAAAATGGAAGATAATGCTGTGGCTGTATTTTAGCTTAGACATGAGTTGAAATTGTATGATTTAGAGGTGACTGAAAAGCAATAAGGTAATTCGCAGCAAAGAAAGACATTTGATTCGGTTTTGATGACGTTTGCCAAATGGTTGAAGTTGTGCTACTTGGGTATTCTATGCAAAAATGAAAAACTCCTGACTAAATATCTGCTGTAAATTTGCAAATTGACATCGTCATAATACAGAGCGCTAAAAGTTTATCATCGATGACAGCCCCAAGCCCGGATTAAAAGCGTCACAATTGGGGTAAATTTATCTCATTCCGTGCCATTTATCGCTTTATTTAAAGATGTAAAAGTCGCAAAACTCGCAATGTTAAATGAATGAATCTGAGAACAAACAATTAATAACTGCACACTTAGAGTGAGTCCAGAGATGAAATACCGTCGGACGTATATGGTAATGACGGGCCAATCTGAATGATTGATGCATGTTGTTCCATGATAAAGCCACCGTGTTTTGTAATAGCAAGTTAACAAAGATTTATTAATCCGTACCACCACCTCCTATTAACACGAATTTGCTGTTTATTCCGTATACACGCAGTTTTTGTTTATTTACTGATTAAATTTCAGAAGCGAGATGTTTACACAACACTCGCAATTGTGATAAATTAACCGAGCTTTTTCAACTAGGTTTCGGAATCGAAATTTTCATATAGGACGTTTGCAAATTTGTAGCACTTAATCCATAATAATCCAGCATTCGAAAGCTTACACTGAGAGGAACGGTTTTTGTTACTTGTTCGTGTTAAACGGCGGGAATTTCGACTTAACACTAAGCGTCTTACGCCTCATTTTTCTCAGATAATCTTCTTAATAAAGTATACACACTTTATAGTGTTTGGCGACGGGTTTTCACCGTTCGTTCCTTGGACATTTTGTACAAATAAATAAGCCGCACTGAATGGAAAAATAAGTACGACAAATAAAATAATAAAAATAATATAAAAAAAATGTTTTTTAAAAAAAGCTTTTATTTAAAAGATGCACTAAAATGTAAAAAATAACGTATTTCAATCACACGAGAATATTTTTTCATATAGGTTAAAATTCTAAAATTTACAGGCTGTTTTGTCTAAACCCCACATTAGAAGTATTGGGAGTTCTAATAATCATAGTCATCTGAAAATTTGTGTACAACCATAATCTTTTAGGTCCTGCTCAATGAAAATATTCTCAAGATAGTTCAACTTCCTTATTTTAAATGGAATGCTATATTTTTTAATGCGTTTTTGAATTACTAGAGTTATTTAAAGTAGTTTTTATAAGCTGTTCCTATACCTAAATTTAGCCGTTTACGAAATATTTATGGTTTTTAAATATTTTTTGGATTTGCACCTTCCAGATCAAAAATCGATAACTCTGCGATTTTTAAAAATTTGGAAATATTTTTGAGCTCATTTGAAAGAGGAAGCCTAGATCTTTCCTTTGGTGTTTTCAAATTTCTAAAAAAGAATAACAAACTCCAAATTTTTAAAATTAAGTTTGCAAAACTTTAAGCACCCATAACTCATTTTTTTCAAATGAAATGACAAAAGTTTTATTTCACTATATGGTAGAGAATTTAATTCTGCTTCGATCTGTGTTAACATTCCCTATACTTATGTTTAATAGTTTTCAAGTTACAATAGCTTTTTGTAGGGATTGAGAAATTCATTAGCCATAGGCCTTTTCTCATAAGTTGCCATGAAAACGAATGAAAAAAGGTGAGAAATTAAAGTTTTTCAAACCAACACCCAATGAATTTATTTTGTTTTCACAATCTGATAATACAATTTTGAACAGAGTTTGTCGTTTAAGTTTAATCAGAAATGTTTTTATGACAAACTTTGCAAAAATAGCTGTGGTTAGTAAGAAATTTCCTACAATAACAAAAAAACCAGCATAACTTGAAAATTATCACAGATAGGTATAGGGAATGCTAATACAGATAGATGCAGAAAAAAATTCTCCTCCATCTAGTAGAATAAAAATTGGGACATCCCATTTAAAAAAATTAAATTTTGGGTACTTGAACTTGTCCAAACTTAACCTTAAAATTTTTGGGTTTATTAACTTCAATTCCAATTTTGATTACACTGAACAACAGATATAGGCTTTCTCTTTCAATACTCCAAACATGATTTCGAAATCTCCAAAACTAAGCGAGTCACCGATTTTTTAAGGGACAGGTGCAAATTCAAAAATTTTCAAAAATCCTAAATATCTCGAAAACGGTTAAACTTGGGTATATGGAAAGCTGATAAAAACTCCCTTAAAATAACTCAACTAATCCAAAAACGCAGTGAAAAACATAGCTTTCCATTTAAAATAAGAAAGTTAATAGCGACTTCCGGTATAACCGGAAGTGCTGCCATCTTGAAAATATTTTCGTTGAGCATAACTCAACGGACTATGCCTGAGTATTAACTCTCAGATAAATATCTTCATTAGAACTTTCAATACTTCTAATGTGGGGTTTAGACGGAACACCCAGTATAAAAGCTTTGGGAGTTGTCAACTGAACAAAGTAATTCTGTAATGCCGTAGTTTTATAACTCCCTAAGCTTCTATCAATTTTAAAATTTTAACATGGAGGAAAAAATATTCTCGTGTGATTGAAATACATTATTTTTTACTTTTTAGTGCATCTTTGAAATAAAAGCTTTTTTAAAAAAACATTTTTTTATATATTTTTATTTTTTGCTTTTTAGTCTTTATTTATTGCATATTGTTATTACACTGTACATCTACCGTGACGTCCAAATGACCAACATACCGTCTATGTCGGTATAAGTTACGGTATGTACAAAACGAGAACCCATTTGTATACATAACCTAAAATTTGAAAACCCCATTTAACATCTTTAGGGGGTATTTAACTACATGGGATTGCATTGTCACGCAGATTATGTAAGTATGCCAAATTTCACTTCAGTGAGACAACAGGAACCCTTTCAAATTTGGCTCCGAAAAAATAGCAGACAGAAAGATAACATTGTGAGCTAAATAAAAGCTTTTAAAAACTAGCAAAAATTAACTGTATTGGGATTATTTTTAGCTTAATTCGTTCTTCACTATACCGTCACCTTTCGTAACAATTCATTGCATAATTTTCGAATTATGTGAGTTTGAGTTAACCCTCGTGTCGTTACCCTCCGAATATCATTTGCTCATTCGAGCCATTTTCCAGGTGGCATTGCGTCGTCAAATTTTACGACCTCGTTTCTACCACTATTTAGATACACGCCACACTTCCTGAAGTCGGTTGTGATACAACTCCTTGAAGATAAAAAATTTAAAAAAATTATTTTTAGAAAAAAGCTTTTATCTAAAAGATGCTCTAAAAAGTAAAAAATGATGTTTTTCTATCAGATGAGAATATTGTTGCTTACAAATTAAGATTTGAAAATTTATAAAAGCTTTGGGAACAGTGTTCAGTTTAAATAAGTAATTCTGTAATGCCATATTGTTATGATTTCCCTAATAGCACAATTTTACTGAGTTATCTTTCGGTTATATAACGTTATATAACCGCAATACACAAATCTAACCATGGGTTATGTTAGAATCAGCTTATATAACGGTCATCTAACCATGGTTATATTACGGTTAGATAACCGTTATGTTTCTTAAGCAATATGGCCCATGCTAGATTCAGTGTATACATCAGTTATCTAACCATGGTTATGTCTGGCGTATACAACAAAGGTTATGTGACGGTTATATAACTGTTATGTATGTGACACAACAAAGCGTAGGCTAGATTCAGTTTACATATTGGTGATCTAAGCATGGTTATGTTACAGTTATATTTAATATGTCGCAGTTATATTTTGTTATATGTATAACAAAACAAAATAAGTAATCTAAGAAGTTTTTGGTAATATGGTTGAAAATTCTTTAGTTTGTTGGTGATAACGTGCATTCAACAGTGATCATTGTCTTTTCTTTATTCATTACTTCTATAACCACATGAATCGTGTCATCCATATTTTATTGTTTAACATGGAAGTAGAGTACAAATTTAATTTATACTTAATTGAAAACTGAAAAAGCTAATGAATTTGTCAAAGCTATTTTCCATTTAACCCCCTTAGGGAGTATTTAACTACATAGGATTGGATTGTCACGCAGATTAAGTAAGTATGCAAAATTTCAATTCAGTGGGACAACGGGAACCCTTTCAAATTTGGCTCCGAAAAAATAACCGACAGACAGATAACATTGTGAGTTAAATAAAAGCTTTTAAAAATCGAGTGAAACATCAAAGTCCCATCATTTTATTTTTGTGATTTTGAGCTGTGTTTTGACGACATCTTATGAAATAAATGAGTTTTGGGGTCAAAAACGAACTAAACTGATTGAAATAAGATACAATTAAAATCAATTTCGAACAAATTTGGTCATTTTTTAACCAATTTTAGCGAAATAAATCCAAAATTACAGTTTATTTCAGCCTAATCTTATTGATTCTTCCGTTTTGTTTGAATAAAATTTTGGGAAATATTTCCATTTCCTAGTCAAAAAAGGCAAAAATTGTGATTTGTCGGTTTGTTAAAATTTTAACTCAAAAACAGAACATGATTTTCATACAAAAATTGTGGTTTTTCAGCTTATTTTGACGAAATTTTACTCTTTTGTGATTTTTAGGTGTGTTTAGACAAGATCTTGCAAAATAATAAGACAGAATCGAGCTAAAAAAATCTAGTTCGATGATTTTTCATTCAATTTTAGGTAAATTTTGCGAAAAAAAAAACGAAGAAATCTTGCTGAATAATTGCGTTTTTGTCTAAAAAACATCATCAAAAAAAGACGAAAAAGAAATCTTGGAAAAAAACTGATGTATGTTCTGGTTCTAAAACGTTCCCAAATGTTAAATAAGACAAAAATAACATTACTTTTGAACACAATTTATTTGCGTAAAAAGTTAGCGAAAGTTTTCTAAAAACACTCAAAAAATCTCAAAAATTTTTTCGAACAAACTAGAGTTCTTCGACTTATTTTTAAAAAATTCGCTCAAAAACGAGCTAAATTGAATGAAACAAAACAAATAATATTTTTAACATGATGCCTATAATTAGCGAAATTAATCAAAAAAGTTTTGTTTTGACCTCAAAAAACTCCCGAAAAACAAAAATGAATACATTTTCTGTCCATTTTGGTGATTTTACGGCTTACTCTCAACGAAATTCTGCAAAAATAATTAGGTTTCTAGCTGGACAATGTGCTAAAACTTAAGACTTAACTTGGTGCCTTTTCGGTCCTCTCTAGCAAAAAAACTATGGTTAACTTAACCATTTACATTTTGGCAAAATGTGTAGATATTAATAAGTAAAAAAAAATTATAATAAATCTGTCGTCAGAAGCAAGGTATTTTTTGCAGTGTTTCAACAGAATCTTTGGAATTTAGTAAATTATTTAGCTCACAATGTTATCTGTCTGTCGGTTATTTTTTCGGAGCCAAATTTGAAAGGGTTCCCGTTGTCCCACTGAATTGAAATTTTGCATACTTACTTAATCTGCGTGACAATGCAATCCGATGTAGTTAAACACCCCCTAAAGGGGTTAAATGGGGTTTTGAAGTTTTAGGTTATGTTTACAAAGGGGTTCTCGATTTGTAAATTTGAGAGGGTTCCTGTAGTCGCAATGAAATGAAATTTAACATGCTTACATAATCTGCGTGACAATGCAGTTCTATATAGTTAATTACCCCCTAAAGGTGTTAAATGGGGTTTTAGAATTTTAGGTTATGTTTACAAAGGGGTTCTTGATTTGTACATACCGTAACTTATACCGACATAAAGAGTATGTTGGTCATTTGGACGTCACGTTAGATGCACAGTGTAATAACAACAAATCTAAATAAAGACTAAAAAGCAAAAAATAAAAATATATAAAAAAATGTTTTTAAAAAAAATCTTATATTTAAAAGATGCACTAAAAAGTAAAAAATAATGTATTTCAATCAGAAAAAAATATTCTACTGTGATTGAAATACATTATTTTTTAATTTTTAGTGCATCTTTTAAATAAAGGCTTTTTTTAAAAAACATTTTTTTATATATTTTTATTGGTCAAAAAACGCCAATTCCGACTTAATTTTGCAATTTTCTACATTTTTGCAAAATAGTTCTTACATTTAAAAAACGCATATTTTCCTCACAAAAACCTTTGTGCCTATTTTCGAGAAATCTTAGACAAAATTAAACGATCATAAACTAATTTACACAATCAATTAGACGTTTTGTAACCTTTTGTACTCTCCCTTATACTGTATGTCTCAAATCGTAGGCAAGAAAATTACTTTTCGTATAGCAAAAACTGTGATAGAAACATTTTAATTCACATTTTTCTTTAATAAATAACCATGAAAGTAATAATAATTATTAAACTAAAATTCTGATTTTGTAATCTTCCCTTGAGGGTATTTGGAGTTATCGTCCACCAGATGTTTGTTCTCACCTATGTCCAGTCAAATTCGATCGTCCGAAACCCTTTCTGTCGGCTTATCGATTGCAATTATTGCCGATATTATTAACAAGTGTCCTCGGGCTGTGCCCCAACATTCACAGAGTAAATTAATGAGTTGAAGACAAGTCACAAGCTCCTTTGTTCGAAGCAAACTCGAGCGAGCTTCTTTGCCATTGGATCCATATTCAATTAGTTCCTTTGTTCGAATATACCTACTCTATATCGAGTTATGGAGCTAGGCTCGCTTCTGGGATTTGATTAACGTTATAATTGTTTTTCTAATAGCTCGAGTGTTTCCCCCGATTTCACTCACTAACTGTTTATTTAGTGTTGCTTCTAATGAGTTTACCGGCAACGTGATGCTGCTTCAAACGGGACCCCTATCTCAATATTAATAAACCTAATATGCTAGAAATAGTTATTTAACAAATTTCGATATTGCTTGAAGCACGAACGAACGATAGCGAGTGAGTGCCTTTAATAGATGAATTTTTTGTTAACAGCAAAAAAATTCTGGTGAGAAAATTTTAAAGTAATACCAAATCATCTTTTTCAACTTTGATTGTTGAAATTATTGTTAATAAAGGCATTGGCAACTTATTTTACCTATTGTATATTTTAACGAAAATTGAAAATGTGGTTTATTTTATGTCGGTAGGTCCTTTTCAAAATTTTCTGCGATGAAAAATAAGCGAGATAATCACTTCGAAATGAAGAAATTCTGACGTCACAACTGCCTCTCATCACAGAACCCTCTCAATCACTAAAAACTTGACAATTATTTGAACATTTTCCACACATCTTCCATAAAATAAAAAATTAACTACTTTCTCGATTTTTTTCTGTTGTAAATTTTGTCTTGAACTTCGCGAAAACATCTGAGAAATTTTGTCAAGTTTATCAGTGTCACTTAAAAGTCAAAAACTATTATGGTTATGACGTCATAATTAACTTTAAATCGAAATAACTTGAGTTAGAGAGCAGATACAGAGAAATGGTTTTCACTCGTGTAATAAGCATTTTCAGTACTACCATTTTAGGCAAAATTGTTTTTTAAGTTGCCTATCTATCTAAATATTAATAAACCTAATATGCTAGAAATAGTTGTTTAACAAACTAATAAATTAATAATCGATATTGCTTGAAGCACGAACGAACGATAGCGAGTGAGTGCCTTTAATAGTTGAGTTTTCACAGCCTTTAAGGTATTTGCTGTGAATTTGGGAGCATTTTTTTTTAGTAAAACTCGATAAATTAGAAGAAAATTCCAAGACTAAACCAAATATGTGATTGTTTAATAATAAGAAGAAATTCACTAATTAAAGGAAACTGATCTAAAAAAAATGAAATTAACTCGTTTTTAATTTATTGTTAGGCGGTTCAGAAATTTCTATTTATTACACATTTTTAAACGTGACGTGGTAGCTTTTTAATGTAACGTAATGTAACCATTTTATACCCTTTTGGCCGAAAGTATATTTTAAAAGGTTAAAAATCTTCTATTTTCTTTTCTCTGTTACTAGTTTCTTTTCTTTTTTGTTGTTTATTAATTTTATAATTAATTATGAAACTAATTTTAATTGACAATTGGTTAAATTTTAGATTTAAATACAAAATATTACGGTTACACGAAAATAAAGGTTTACTTGCATTTAAGTCAGTGGAATAGGTTATAAAACAAAAAACAAATTCTCTGTTTCCTCTTTTTTCAATATTTCCTTATCAGTTTTTTTGGTTTCTGTCGAATATTCTCTAGACAGAATAAATAGAGAAACAATGAAGCAGAAGAATAAAAGAGTAGAGAATAAAAAATAAAGAAAAAAATAGAGAAAAAGATAAACAACACTAATAAATTACAAAGGATATAGGAAATAAGAAAGAATAGATAATAGAGGATCATAAAAAATAAATAATAGAGAAATAGTAAACATTACAAAACAAATAACAGCCAAAAGAGAAAGGAAACTCCCCAGAGAGAAGAAAAAATAAAAAATATAAAAGAAAACATTTGGAAAAAATATATAAAACGCAAAAGAGAGAGAGAGAGAGTAATTAACAGAAAAGTATAAAAAACAAAAAAGTTAAAAAATCAATAAAATAAAAATAATAAAGAAGAATGTAAAGGAAGACAACCGAAAACATATAAAACTACAAAAAAGGCAAGACAAAAATTATTTAAAGAAATAGTAAAAAAAGCAACAAAACATAATAAAACAAAGATCAGGAAAGACAAAAATAGAAGAAAAAACCAAAACCAAATAAATTTCTCGAAGGCGATATTACGTTTAGTTGCTTCAAGCTTTTAAACAAGTATTTGAACTAAATTCTCAAATGTTTTTGTAATTTTTCGCTTCTGAAACTGTCTGAAAAATTATCAAATTAAATAGTTAATTGGATATTTTGTGCACATTTAGGGAGTTTCAATACGCTGTACAGGCAAAACATAATTATAAAAAAATTTCGCTAAACTTTCTGAACAACACGAATTTAGAGAAAAAACTATGCTATTTGAGGATGTTTTTATTTTACAAAATCTTTTCAAAAGTCATTTAAAAAAGTTTATAATTGAATAGATAGGTAATTGGTAACATTTAATAAAATAAATAAACTGAATAAATTATCATAAAACAAAAATAAGACGAACAGAAAATACAATATCTCTCTTTTCTTTTCTTTATTGTTTGTTTGCTTTTTTCAATATTTTCTTAAATAAAATATTTAACTTCATTTTTCTGTTTCGATCGTAAAGTATAGTCTAGACAGAAACGGAAAGATAATACAAGAGTAATGAAACATAGAAAAGACAAAACAGAAAAAGAACAAATAAAAGAAAAACAGGATAGAATAGAATAGAATAGAATAGATAAAAATAGAAGAATAAACAGTAGAAAATAGAAAATAAAAAATAGAAAATAGAAGAGCATAGAGTATATTTGTTTCAACTGTTCATATTTCAATTTTTTATTTAAATAAAAGCGAGACCAATTGCTTATTCTTTCCTGACTTATTAATGTTAATTTTAAACGAGAAGTTTTTGAATTTTTTTTAATATCTACTAGATAAAAAAATGTAATCATTTTATACTCTTTGGTCGAAAGTATTTTTTCAAATGTTTAAAAAATCTCTTCTATTTTCTTTTATCTATTACTTGTTTCTTTTTTCCTCTTTTTTGTTGTTTATTTAGTTTATAAATAATTATGAAACCAATTTGAATAGATAACTGGTCAAATTTTAGATTTAAATACAAAATATTTCACGAAAATAGAGGTTTACTTGCATCTAAGTCAGTGGAATAGATTATAAAACAAAATCTCTATTTCCTCACCCGTTTTCCTGGTTTTTGTCGAGTGTTCTCTAGACAGAATAAGCAGAAAAACAATGAAACAGAAGAATAAGAGAGTAGAGAATGAAAAATAAAGAACAAAATAGAAAAAAGTTAAACAAGACAAGTAAATTACAAGCGATATAGGAAAAAAAGAATAGATAAAAGGGGATTAGAAAAAATAAATAATAAAGAAATAGTAGACATTTCAAAACAAATTACAGCCAAAAGAGAAAGGAAACTCCCCAGAGAGAAGAAAAAATAAAAAATATAAAAGAAAACATTTGGAAAAAATATATAAAACGCAAAAGAGAGAGAGAGAGAGTAATTAACAGAAAAGTATAAAAAACAAAAAAGTTAAAAAATCAATAAAATAAAAATAATAAAGAAGAATGTAAAGGAAGACAACCGAAAACATATAAAACTACAAAAAAGGCAAGACAAAAATTATTTAAAGAAATAGTAAAAAAAGCAACAAAACATAATAAAACAAAGATCAGGAAAGACAAAAATACAACAAAAAACCAAAACCAAATAAATTGCTAGAAGACGATATTACGTTTAGTTGCTTCAAGCTTTTAAACAAGTATTTGAACTAAATTCTCAAATGTTTTTGTAATTTTTCGCTTCTGAAACTGTCTAAAAAATTATCAAATTAAATAGTTAATTGCATATTTTGTACACATTAGGGAGTTTCAATACGCTGTACAGGCAAAACATAATTAAAAAAAATTCGATAGACTTTCTGAACAACATGAATTTAGAAAAAAAACTATGCTATTTGAGGTTGTTTTTATTTTAGAAAAGATCTTTTCAAAAGTCATTTAAAATAATTTATAATTGAATAGATAGGTAATTGGTAACATTTAATAAAATAAATAAACTGAATAAATTATCATAAAACAAAAATAAAACGAACAGAAAATACAATATCTCTCTTTTCTTTTCTTTATTGTTTGTTTGCTTTTTCAATTTCTTCTTAAATAAAATATTTAACTTCATTATTCTGTTTCGATCGTAAAGTATAGTCTAGACAGAAACGGAAAGATAATACAAGAGTAATGAAACATAGAAAAGGCAAAACAGAAAAAACAGAATAGAATAGACTCGATAAAAATAGAAGAATAAACAGTAAAGAATAGAAAATAAAAAATAGAAGAGCATAGAGTATAATTGTTTTAACTGTTAATATTTTTTATTTTATAATTAAATAATATATATTTTATTTTATAATTATATGTTTATTTTATAATTAATAATATATATTAAATATAATTTTTTATTTAACTAAAAGCGAGACCAATTGCTTATTCTTTCTGACTAATTAATGTTAATTAAAAACGAGAAGTTTTTGAATTTTTCTAGATATCTACTAGATAAAAAAGACCTAAAAATGTATCCATTTCGTTAATTTAAAAATATTTATTATTCGGTTCGTAAAACAAAGAAAAAATGTTAAATAGATACTTAACCAGTCTACAACATCGAAATACAACTAAAACTGCGATAACCCTTATCACTTGTTAGTGCCATAAAAAGGTCAAATATGTCAGTGAAAGTAACATTTATAAATGTATTGCATTTCAGTCGGCAAAAATGTCTAGTGTAACACTAAACCTCTTCCTTTTAGTTACTTTATTACTTTCGTCTCTTTGTTACGTTTCATCACAAGAACAAGAACAAGAAGAAAAAGGAGAAGACAAACAACAAGCGTTGAAAAATACCATAAATGAAGCAGTTAATAACATGAATGGATTGTTTTCGAAGCAAGATCTCTGCCAAATGTTGGATAAAATGCAAGACCAAGGTTATGTGGAGTCTGCGAAAAAATACTTGAGTTATATGAATATTAATTCCGAGGAGGTTTATCCACTTTTCCGCCAGTACTTGAATTGTGATTCCGATTATTGATAAATAAATTGCTAAATATATTGTGTGTCTATTTCGTAATGTAGTTGATGTCAATCAAACTGATTAATTTCTGCAATGTACCCAAACTAAACAATGGATTTCTAGTTTAGATTAAATTGGTTTCGCTGTTATTAACTTCAGGTAACTCTGATTAAATGAATTAAGCCGAGTTTTACACCGTTAGAAGGGAAACAGAATCAAATGTGTAATTTCTTTTTTTTTATTTAAATTAAACCACCCATTTATTTAGCCACCAGTTAATTTGTTAAAAACCTAACTCTCCATTCATTTTCGAACACCCCATGTAATTATCGATGTAATTCCACATCTGATCTTCGCTCATTCCATATTGTTTCACTTGTTTCATCAACTGTATCTCGTTAAAATTCGACCAGTTATTTTTCAAAAGTTCACACATCTCCATTTTTACAAGCATTTGAAACATGGGATTTTTCATTAATCTTCGAATTTCTTTGCCTACACCACCATGTTTCCGTGATAATGATGGAGTGATGATCGAAATGGACAATAAACAAAGCAGAAAAAATTTCAAACACATTTTCTAAAATTAAAAAATAGAAAAAAACACAGACAATAACTAGTTACCAACTGACTTCAAAATGAGAATTCACACACGTTTTTGAGGCATTGTTGTTTATTTGGTTTATAATTAATTATGAAAACACATTTGAATAGATAACTGGTAGATTTAAATACAAAATATTACAAATTCACGAAAATAAAGGTTTACTTGCATTTAAGTAAATGGAACAGATTATAATTAAATAGAAAACTAAATCTCCCTTTGTTTACCTTTTTCTTTCAATGAAACAGAAGAATGAGAAAAAACACAATAAAAAAGGCTAAAGATTTAAAGATAATATGAGAAGAGAATAGAGGATACAAAAAATAAAGGACATTCCATATAGAAAAGAAAAGAAAAAATATGAAACACACAAAAGAATAATAAACAGAAAAGTATTAAAAAAATTGAAAAACAATAGAAGAAATAAATAAATAAATAATCAGGGAGACGAATGTATAAGACAGCAACAAAAAATAAAAAATCACAAAAAAAGAAAAACAAAAAACTATTTAAAGAAATAAAAAAACAGAACCAACTAAAAAGCAAGAAAAAAAAAAGAAAACCAAATAAATTACTCGGACATGGAGTTATGATTACCTAGTTGCTTCAAGCTTTTAAACAAGTAGTTGAACTAAATTCTCAATTTTGTGCATATTTCGAGAGTTTCAATATGTTTTACAAACAGAAACAATTATTTGCAAAATTCCCTTACAAGACGCTAGAAATTCGCCAAATTCGTCAAAAATAACTAGTTTTTATTTGAACAACTTTATTTGATTTAGAAAAATTTCGCGGAAATTATGCTATTTTGGGTTGTTTCAGTTTATTTAGTTCATTTTAAATCAGAAACGCATTTATTTTGCAAGATCTTATCAAAATAACTCATTTAAAAAAGTTTATAATTAAGTGTAAAAAAAATTGAATAGATAACTGGTAAAATTTTATATGTATTAAATATAAAATATTCCGATTTAACGAAAATGAAGGTTTACTAGCATTTCAGTAAATTGAATAAATTATCATAAAAGAAAAAAATAAGAAGAACGGAAAATACAATATCTTTGTTTTCTTTTTATTTCTTTATTGTTTGATTTTTTTTTATTACAACTTTTTACCTCACTCTTTTGTTTCTGTGCAATATTTTCTAGACAGAAATAAAGAAATAATAAAAGAGAAGGAAATGAAGAATAAAAAAAATGGCAAAATAATAACTAAAGAATGAAGAAGAAACCAAAATATAACAATCTTAATAAGAAACAGAATAAAAGAAAAAAGAGGGAGTTAAATACATTGAATAGAAAAAAGAAAGCAGACAACAAAAAGCACAAAACATTGAATGCAAAAGATATAAGAAAGAAATAAAATCAGACAAATGGAAAAAACACAACAAAAAAATTTGAACGAAGGAACAAAGAAGAGAGCATCAACAAACATATAAATCAGACACGAGAGAAAACAGACGATAGGTAAATTAATAGAGGAGCAATGAAAGTTAAAAATAAATAGCAGCAAAAAAAAAAGAAATTCTATATAGGAAAAAAAAAGAAAAAATATAAAACACACAAAAGAATTATAAATAGAAAGGTATAAAAAAATTGAAAAACAATAGAAGAGATAAATAAATAAATAACCAGGGAGACGAATGTATAAGACAGCAACAAAAAATAAAAAATCACAAAAAAAGAAAAACAAAAAACTATTTAAACAAATAAAAGAAACAGAACCAACTAAAAAGCAAGAAAAAAAAACGAAACCAAATAAATTACTCGGACATGGAGTTATGTTTACCTAGTTGCTTCAAGCTTTTAAACAAGTAGTTGAACTAAATTCTCAATTTTTTATAACTTGTCGCTTAAACTGATTGAAAAATTATTGTCAAATTAAATTCTTAATAGCATATTTTGTGCATATTTGGAGAGTTGCAATATGTTTTACAAACAGAAACAATTATTTGCAAAATAATTATGCTATTTTGGGTTGTTTCACTTTATTTAGTTCATTTTGAATCATAAACGCATTTATTTTCCAAGACCTTATCAAAACTCATTTAAAAAATTTTATTAGTTGTAAAAAAATTGAATAGATAACGTGAAATTTTATATGTATTAAATATAAAATATTTCGATTTAACGAAAATGAAGGTTTACTTGCATTTCAGTAAACTGAATAAATTATCATAAAGGAAAAAAATAAGAACAGAAAATACAATATCTTTGTTTTCTTTTTATTTCTTTATTGTTTGATTTTTTTTTGGATTACAACTTTTTACCTCACTCTTTTGTTTCTGTGCAATATTATCTAGACAAAAATAAAGAAATAATAAAAGAGAAAGAAATGAAGAATAAAAAAGAAACAAAAATGGCAAAATAATAACTAAAGAATGAAGAAGAAACCAAAATATAACAATCTCAATAAGAAACAGAATTAAAGAAAAAGAGGGAGTTAAATACATTGAATAGAAAAAAGAAAGCAGACAACAAAAAGCACAAAACATTGAATGCAAAAGATATAAGAAAGAAATAAAATCAGACAAATGGAAAAAACACATAACAAAAAAATTTGAACGAAGAAACTAAGAAGAGAGCATCAACAAACATATAAATTAGACACGAGAGAAAACAGACGATAGGTAAATTAATAGAGGAGCAATGAAAGTTAAAAGATAAATAACAGCAAAAAAAGAAAGAACATTCCATATAGAAAAGAAAACAAAAATATAAAACACACAAAAAAATAATAAACAGAAAGGTATAAAAAATTGAAAAACAATAAGAGAAATAAATAAATAAATAATCAGGGAGACGAATGTATAAGACAGCAACAAAAAATAAAAAATCACAAAAAAAGAAAAACAAAAAACTATTTAAAGAAATAAAAAAACAGAACCAACTAAAAAGCAAGAAAAAAAAAGAAAACCAAATAAATTACTCGGACATGGAGTTATGATTACCTAGTTGCTTCAAGCTTTTAAACAAGTAGTTGAACTAAATTCTCAATTTTGTGCATATTTCGAGAGTTTCAATATGTTTTACAAACAGAAACAATTATTTGCAAAATTCCCTTACAAGACGCTAGAAATTCGCCAAATTCGTCAAAAATAACTAGTTTTTATTTGAACAACTTTATTTGATTTAGAAAAATTTCGCGGAAATTATGCTATTTTGGGTTGTTTCAGTTTATTTAGTTCATTTTAAATCAGAAACGCATTTATTTTGCAAGATCTTATCAAAATAACTCATTTAAAAAAGTTTATAATTAAGTGTAAAAAAAATTGAATAGATAACTGGTAAAATTTTATATGTATTAAATATAAAATATTCCGATTTAACGAAAATGAAGGTTTACTAGCATTTCAGTAAATTGAATAAATTATCATAAAAGAAAAAAATAAGAAGAACGGAAAATACAATATCTTTGTTTTCTTTTTATTTCTTTATTGTTTGATTTTTTTTTATTACAACTTTTTACCTCACTCTTTTGTTTCTGTGCAATATTTTCTAGACAGAAATAAAGAAATAATAAAAGAGAAGGAAATGAAGAATAAAAAAAATGGCAAAATAATAACTAAAGAATGAAGAAGAAACCAAAATATAACAATCTTAATAAGAAACAGAATAAAAGAAAAAAGAGGGAGTTAAATACATTGAATAGAAAAAAGAAAGCAGACAACAAAAAGCACAAAACATTGAATGCAAAAGATATAAGAAAGAAATAAAATCAGACAAATGGAAAAAACACAACAAAAAAATTTGAACGAAGGAACAAAGAAGAGAGCATCAACAAACATATAAATCAGACACGAGAGAAAACAGACGATAGGTAAATTAATAGAGGAGCAATGAAAGTTAAAAATAAATAGCAGCAAAAAAAAAAAGAAATTCTATATAGGAAAAAAAAAGAAAAAATATAAAACACACAAAAGAATTATAAATAGAAAGGTATAAAAAAATTGAAAAACAATAGAAGAGATAAATAAATAAATAAATAATCAGGGAGACGAATGTACAAGACAGCAACAAAAAAATATAGAATCACAAAAAAAGAAAGACAAAAAACTATTTAAAGAAATAAAAAAAACAGAACCAACTTAAAAGCAAGAAAAAAAAAACAAAACCAAATAAATTACTTGTACATGGAGTTGTGTTTACCTAGTTGCTTCAAGCTTTTAAACAAGTAGTTGAACTATATTCTCAATTTTTTATAACTTGTCCCTTAAACTGATTGAAAAATTTTTGTCAAATTAAATTCCTAATAACATATTTTGTGCATATTTCGAGAGTTTCAATATATTTTACTAACAGAAAGAATTATTTGCAAAATTCCTTAAAAGACGCTAGAAATTCGCCAAATTCGTAATAAATAACTAGTTTTTATTTGAACAACTTTAAGATGAAGTTATTTGATTTAGAAAAATTTCGTGGAAATTATCCTATTTTGGGTTGTTTCACTTTATTTAGTTCATTTTGAATCAGAAACGCATTTATTTTCCAAGATCTTATCAAAACTTATTTAAAAAAATTTATAATTAGTTGTAAAAAAATTGAATAGATAACTGGTAAAATTTTATATGTATTAAATACAAAATATTGCGATTTAACGAAAATGAATAAAATATCATAAAAGAAAAAAATAGGAAGAACCGAAAATACAATATCTTTGTTTTCTTTTTATTTCTTTATTGTTTGATTTTTTTTTCAATTTTATCTTAGGTACAAAGTTTTACCTCACCTTTTTGTTTCTGTGCAATATTATCTAGACAGAAATAAAGAAATAATAAAAGAGAAGGAAATGAAGAATAAAAAAAAGGAAAAAAACGGCAAAATAATAACTAGAAGAAGAATTCCAAATATAAAAATCTCAATAAGAAACACGATAAAAGAAAAAAGAGGGAGGAAAATACATTGAATAGAAAAAATAAAGCAGACAACACAAAGCACAAAACATTGAATGCAGAAGATAGAAGAAAGAAATAAAAACAGACAGACGGAGAAAACACATAACAAAAAAATTTGAACGAAAGAACAAAGAAGAGAGCATCAACAAACGTATAAATTATATATATAAATTGTATATAAATATATATAAATTAGACACGAGAGAAAACAGACTATAGGTAAATTAATAGAGGAGCAATGAAGGTTAAAAGACAAATAACAGCAAAAAAAGAAAGAACATTCCATACAGAAAAAAAAAAAAGAAAAAATATAAAACACAAAAGAATAATAAACAGAAAGGTAATAAAAAAATTGAAAAACAATAGAAGAAATAAATAAATAAATAATCAGGGAGACGAATGTATAAGACAGCAACAAAAAATAAAAAATCACAAAAAAAGAAAAACAAAAAACTATTTAAAAAAATAAAAAAACAGAACCAACTAAAAAGCAAGAAAAAAAAAACAAAACCAAATAAATTACTCGGACATGGAGCTATGTTTACCTAGTTGCTTCAAGCTTTTAAACAAGTAGTTGAACTAAATTCTCAATTTTTTATAACTTGTCGCTTAAACTGATTGAAAAATTTTTGTCAAATTAAATTCTTAATAGCATATTTTGTGCATATTTCGCGAGTTTCAATATGTATTACAAACTGAAACAATTATTTGCAAAATTCCCTTACAAGACGCTAGAAATTCGCCAAATTCGTCAAAAATAACTAGTTTTTATTTGAACAACTTTATTTGATTTAGAAAAATTTCGCGGAAATTATGCTATTTTGGGTTGTTTCACTTTATTTAGTTCATTTTAAATCAGAAACGCATTTATTTTGCAAGATCTTATCAAAATAACTCATTTAAAAAAGTTTATAATTAATTGTAAAAAAAATTGAATAGATAACTGGTAACATTTTATATGTATTATAATACAAAATCTTGCCATTTAGCGAAAATGAAGGTTTACTTGCATTTCAGTAAACTGAATAAATTATCATAAAAGAAAAAATAAGAAGAACAGAAAATACAATATCTTTGTTTTCTTTTTATTTCTTTATTGTTTGATTTTTTTTTTTTCAATTTTACCTTAGGTACAACGTTTTACTCCACTCTTTTATTTCTGTGCAATATTTTCTAGGCAGAAATAAAGAAATAATAAAAGAGAAAGAAATAAAGATTAAAAAAAGGAAAAAAAACGTCAAAATAAGAAGAAGAAACCAAAATATAAAAATCTCAATAAGAAACTCAATTGAAAAATTATTGTCAAATTAAAGTCTTAATAGCATATTTTGTGCATATTTGGAGAATTTCAATATGTTTTACAAACAGAAACAATTATTTGCAAAATTCCCTTACAAGCCGCTAGAAAATCGCCAAATTCGTCATAAATAACTAGTTTTTATTTGAACAACTTTACTTGATTTAGAAAAATTTTGCGGAAATTATGCTATTTTGGGTTGTTTCACCTTATTTAGTTCATTTTGAATCAGAAACGCATTTATTTTCCAAGATCTTATCAAAACTCATTTAAATAATTTTATAATTAGTTGTAAAATTGAATAGATAACTGGTAAAATTTTATATGTATTAAATACAAAATATTGCGATTTAACAAAAATGAAGGTTTACTTGCATTTCAGTAAACTGAATAAATTATCATAAAAAAAAATAGGAAGAACCGAAAATACATTATCTTTGTTTTCTTTTTTTTTTCTTTATTGTTTGATTTCTTTTGGATTACAACTTTTTATCTCACTCTTTTGTTTCTGTGCAATATTTTCTATACAGAAATAAAAAAATAATAAAAGAGAAGGAAATGAAGAATAAAAAAAGGAACAAAAATGGCAAAATAATAACTAAAGAATGAAGAAGAAACCAAAATATAACAATCTCAATAAGAAACAGAATAAAAGAAAAAGAGGGAGTTAAATACATTGAATAGAAAAAAGAAAGCAAACAACAAAAAGCACAAAACATTGAATGCAAAAGATATAAGAAAGAAATAAAATCAGACAAATGGAAAAAACACATAACAAAAAAATTTGAACGAAGAAACTAAGAAGAGAGCATCAACAAACATATAAATTAGACTCGAGAGAAAACAGACGATAGGTAAATTAATAGAGGAGCAATGAAAGTTAAAAGATAAATAACAGCAAAAAAAGAAAGAACATTCCATATAGAAAAGAAAACAAAAATATAAAACACACAAAAAAATAATAAACAGAAAGGTATAAAAAAATTGAAAAACAATAAGAGAAATAAATAAATAAATAATCAGGGAGACGAATGTATAAGACAGCAACAAAAAATAAAAAATCACAAAAAAAGAAAGACAAAAAACTATTTAAAGAAATAAAAAAAACAGAACCAACTAAAAAGCAAGAAAAAAAAAAGAAAACCAAATAAATTACTCGGACATGGTGTTATGTTTACCTAGTTGCTTCAAGCTTTTAAACAAGTAGTTGAACTAAATTCTCAATTTTGTGCATATTTCGAGAGTTTCAATATGTTTTACAAACAGAAACAATTATTTGCAAAATTCCCTTACAAGACGCTAGAAATTCGCCAAATTCGTCAAAAATAACTAGTTTTTATTTGAACAACTTTATTTGATTTAGAAAAATTTCGCGGAAATTATGCTATTTTGGGTTGTTTCACTTTATTTAGTTCATTTTAAATCAGAAACGCATTTATTTTGCAAGATCTTATCAAAATAACTCATTTAAAAAAGTCTATAATTAATTGTAAAAAAAATTGAATAGATAACTGATAACATTTTATATGTATTATAATACAAAATCTTGCCATTTAGCGAAAATGAAGGTTTACTTGCATTTCAGTAAACTGAATAAATTATCATAAAAGAAAAAATAAGAAGAACAGAAAATACAATATCTTTGTTTTCTTTTTATTTCTTTATTGTTTGATTTTTTTTTTCAATTTTATCTTAGGTACAACGTTTTACTCCACTCTTTTATTTCTGTGCAATATTTTCTAGGCAGAAATAAAGAAATAATAAAAGAGAAAGAAATAAAGATTAAAAAAAGGAAAAAAAAACGTCAAAATAAGAAGAAGAAACCAAAATATAAAAATCTCAATAAGAAACTCAATAACTCAATTGAAAAATTATTGTCAAATTAAATTCTTAATAGCATATTTTGTGCATATTTGGAGAATTTCAATATGTTTTACAAACAGAAACAATTATTTGCAAAATTCCCTTACAAGATGCTAGAAATTCGCCAAATTCGTCAAAAACAACTAGTTTTTATTTGAACAACTTTACTTGATTTAGAAAAATTTCGCGGAAATTATGCTATCTTGGGTTGTTTCACCTTATTTAGTTCACTTTGAATCAGAAACGTATTTATTTTCCAAGATCTTATCAAAACTCATTTAAATAATTTTATAATTAGTTGTAAAATTGAATAGATAACTGGTAAAATTTTATATGTATTAAATACAAAATATTGCGATTTAACAAAAATGAAGGTTTACTTGCATTTCAGTAAACTGAATAAATTATCATAAAAAAAAATAGGAAGAACCGAAAATACATTATCTTTGTTTTCTTTTTTTTTTTTTCTTTATTGTTTGATTTCATTTGGATTACAACTTTTTATCTCACTCTTTTGTTTCTGTGCAATATTTTCTATACAGAAATAAAAAAATTATAAAAGAGAAGGAAATGAAAAATAAAAAAGGAACAAAAATGGCAAAATAATAACTAAAGAATGAAGAAGAAACAAAAATATTACAATCTCAATAAGAAACAGGACAAAGGAAAAAAGAAAGCAGACAACAAAAAGCACAAAACATTTAATGCAGAGAATAGAAGAAAGAAATAAAAACAGACAAACGGAAAAAAAACATAACAAAAAAATTTGAACTAAGGAACAATAACAACATATAAATTAGACACGAGAGAAAACAAACGATAGGTAAATTAATAGAGGAGCAATGAAGGTTAAAAGATGAATAACAGTAAAACAGATTAGATTGATTACAACTTTTTAATGTGTTTTTGTATTTAGCTTTTAAATCCACCCCTTTTCATTAATTTCATCTCTGGATAGCTTGTTGAAATTTTGAGCGCTTCTTGTGCTCAACCCCTCACAAAAACTCGATGAATAAACATAAAAGCATGTTAACTGATTTTGGCCGAGTGGCATTTTTCGTTTGAGTGAGTATTCGTGTATCTGTTTGAATATTCATCGTTTTTTTAATTTCTAACAATTAATCATTTTTGTCAAGACTTTTGTTGTAATTGCGTTCGGGAGCAATTTAATATTGAACCAATGGCTTGTTAAAAGTGTCACAAGTTATTAAAAGTTAAAATAGAGTGAGTGGACTAATTTTGACGATGGACGTAGAGCAGACATCCAGTCTCATCAATCATATGCTGAAGGATACCTCACACACTCCGTACTAATCAAGTCCGCTTCCATCCTTTTTGCACGGGGTAAAAGATTAAAAGTGGATATACAGTATACATACAGACACATTCGAATTGGAAAAACGAACGCTTGAAACGAGTTTACGACTAATAATAATAATAGAAATAGTGGCAGAAGTGCATTACTTAAATTACTCGTAAATAAGGACCGGTTGGATTGTTATTATTGCTTTTATTAGTGCTATTTCCGCTGAGAATAATTATGGAAAAGCATTAAACTTTTATTGAAAACTGTTTGTAATTATTTCATGTAGACGTGACTAGGGAATAAGCTTGTTTGTAAAAGGCAGTGTTGCCAAGTCTAGCGAAATTCTTAGATGATATGTAGGTGAACATTTTCTAAAAAATAAATATTTCGTTAAAAATAAGTACATAAGGTTAAGACTTAACCAATTAGATCAACTACAGTATATTTCAAATCAATCAAATCAATTTTTTTTTTTTAAATTAGACTAAAATTCGTCCAATTTTTACTTATTTCACTTTTTTCAGTCTGTTTTTGAACCAGCAACTCATTTATTTTTGCAACATTTTTTCTAAACATGCTTGGAAGTAAAAAGACAATTAATTGTATTATGGTTGTTGTCAAAAATAATTCGAAAAAAAACCTTTAGTCAAAAAAGATGTTCGTTAATTTAACCTACTTCAAAAACTGAGCTCATGTCCAAAAAAGTGACTTCATTCTATGATTCTTTGGCCAATTTGGAGGAAATAAATGAGTTTGTACTAAAAAAAGGTTTTAAAGAACTTCCAAAAGCTTATAACAACAATTTTGTCAAAATGTTTTCTTTTTGTCAAACAATTAGAATTTTTTATTTTTGGCATTTTTTATTTATTATTATTATGAAGACTTTTGTAGCTTTTTTCGTAATAAAAATTTTTCAACTTGGGTCAATTTCTCCCCTTGATAAGGGTTTTCATTTGTTCGGAACTCACAAAATTACCTTTATTATAATCCAAGATGCAGATATTTATATACGTAATTTTTGGCTTTAAAAAAAATTCATTGTGTTTCAAATCTTTTTTTTTTTTTCGATAAAACTGAAAAATCACCGAATTAGACTAAAATTCGTCTAATTTTTGATTTTTTCACTTCTTTCAGTCCGTTTTTGAATCAGAAACTCATTTCTTTTTGCAACATCTTTTCTAAACACGCTTGGAAGTAAAAAGACAATTAATTGTATTATGGTTGTTGTCAAAAATAATTCGAAAAAAAACCTTTAGTCAAAAAAGATGTTCGTTAATTTAACCTACTTCAAAAACTGAGCTCTTGTCCAAAAAAGTGACTTCATTCTATGATTCTTTGGCCAATTTGGAGGAAATAAATGAGTTTGTACCAAAAAAAGGTTTTAAAGAACTTCCAAAAGCTTATAACAACAAGTTTTTTGGATTATTTTGTCAAAATGTTTTTTTGAGTTATTTTCTTTTTCTCAAACAATTGGAATTTTTTATTTATTATTATTATGAAGACTTTTGTACCTTTTTTCGTAATTAAAATTTTTCAACTTGGGTCAATTTCTACCCCTTGATAAGGGTTCTCATTTGTTCGGAACTCACAAAATTACCTTTATTATAATCCAAGATGCAGATATTTATATACGTAATTTTTGGCTTTAAAAAAAATTCATTGTGTTTCAAATCTTTTTTTTTTTCGATAAAACTGAAAAATCACCAAATTAGACTAAAATTCGTCTAATTTTTGCTTTTTTCACTCCTTTCAGTCCGTTTTTGAATCAGAAACTCATTTATTTTTGCAACATCTTTTCTAAACACGCTTGGAAATAAAAAGACAATTAATTGTATTATGGTTGTTGTAAAAAATAATTCGAAAAAAACCTTTAGTCAAAAAAGAGGTTCGTTAATTTTACCCACTTCTGGCTGTTGAACCAGTTCTGGAACGAAGTGTTCATATTTCTTGTAAAATTACGCTAAAACAAACGGAAAAATTACCATGAAAATTCTGTGAAACTGACAGAATTTGTTCTAACATTTTTTTATTTTTGATAAAAATAAGCCAAGCCTTTCCAAATTGATTAAATTAGAATTTTGTGACCAAAACCGATAACTTTTTGGTTTCTTTCGTAAAAATTAATTCAAGGACAAAGTAAAAACTAAATTTTGGCCATTTTAAAGCTAAAAAAACGTCTGAAATCATCCAAAACTAACAGAATTTACATTATTACACGTCTAACAATAAACTTGTTTAATTTAATGATGCTTTTTGAGCAAAATCCTTCGATTTGAGTCAATTTCTAGCTTTAAAACTAACTAAGTTTCATTAAAATAATCTTTTTATGACCAAAAACGACGACTTTCTTTATAGCTACTTTCGGCAAAAAGTTTCGATTAAAGTTTTTTTTTTCAAAACACCCTAAATCGTTTATTATGACCCCAACAAAAAAACCTTTTTTATTTTTTGCTGAAATAGGATTTCTTTTATTTTTTGATTTTATTTTTAAACGAAAGTTTGAAATATTAATTCAAAAACTGAGCTCTTGTCCAAAAAAGTGACTACATTCTATGATTCTTTGGCCAATTTGGAGGAAATAAATGAGTCAGTACTAAAAAAACTAAAAAATGGTTTTAAAGAACTTCCAAAAGCTTAAAACAACAATTTTTTGGGATTATTTTGTTAAAATTTCTTTTTTTGAGTTATTTTCTTTTTCTCAAACGCCTGGAATTTTTTATTTTTGGCATTTTTTATTTGTAATTATTATGAAGACTTTTTCGTAATCAAAATTTTTCAACTTGAGTCAATTTCAACCCTTTAATAAGGATTTTCATTTGTTCAGAACTCACAAAATTACTTTATTATAATGCAAAATGCAGATTTTTGCAGATTTTCTCTTACATTTTATTTTTACACCCCTAATACCATACATCATCCGAATTCTCCACTTTTTAAATATTTTAAATTATACAGGGTGTCCGTTTTTCGAGCTCCACCATGGGGATCTCAGTTATTATAAGAGATACGAGGTCGGTTAAATTAGGACAAAGTTGCGCATTTTTATGCTGAACAATTACCTGAAAGAAAATTTGATGTGTCATTTTTTTGAATCATTGAAAAAAATGAAAAAATTGCAATTTTCGTTTTTATTTTTTTTTAGCAAAAACTAAGAGAACTAGACGTTTTTAAGTAAAACATTGTTCAGGCCTTTTTTTACAAGAAATCTTAATCTGTCATCGCCTTTTCCAAGGCATTCTTCATGTCAGAGTTACAACATTCAACTTTGGTTTTTCTTATGGACGCCATATTTAATACTTGTATTTTTGAAAAGTGTTTTTATTTCTGATTACAACGATGTATCACATAATATGATTAAATCTTACATGCTGATTAAAATTAAGAAAAAATCATTTTTGCAAAGGGTGCTTTGGAAAAAAACGCCAAAAATTTTGTTTAACAAACTAACTTTTGACAGTTCTATTAAATATGCGAGCAGAATTTTTATAACTTTGTCTTGTTTTGTTATGCAAAAAATAAACTTCTAGCTTATCATGTCGTTTAGTTTTTAAATAAGTAAGCTTGGCGGAAATGTGAACCTTCCAGATCCAAATTCAATTAAACTTCCAAAATCTAGTTTGTTTAAAAACAAAATTGTTGGCGTTTTTTCCAAAGCACTCTTCGAGAAAATGCTTTTTTTGCCATTTTTATCAGTATGTAAAATTCGATCATAGCATGTGATACATCGTTGTAATCAGAAATAAAAACACTTTTCAAAAATACAAAAATCGAATATGGCGTCCATAAGAAAAACCAAAGTTGAGTGTTGTAACTCTGCCATCAAGAACGCCTTGGAAAATACGATGACAGATTTAGATTCCTTTTAAAAAAGTGAAAAAATAAAAACGAAAATTACAAATTTCCGTTTTTTTACGATTATTCAAAAACTAAAAATGACCCATCAAGTTTTCTTTCAAATAATTGTTCAGCATAAAAATGGTGGAGCTCGAAAAACGGACACCCTGTATAATAGTACTACAACAGATCTAGATATTTTCTTCAATAATTTCCAATCTAAAACTAAAAGGTCAAACTTCTAGAACATTTTTCGTCGTAATTTATAATTTTTGTTATAATTTGTTTGTCTCAATTCTGTCAATTTTGTTCTTTTTTGGTATTTCTTTTTATATATTGTATTGTTATATTTGTGAGGACTACTCGTCCATTTATTATATTGTCCACTATAGACTAAGAAGTCTGTTAAAAATAAATTAAATTATTATTATTATTATTGTTTATGTAATTTTTGACTTTAAATAAAATTCATTGAGCAAACAATTCGGCTTATTTAAAAGCCATATAAAAAAGATATTGATTTATGACCAAAAATATTTGGAAAAATTTTGTGAGTATTGTTCAATTAGTATGATTTGCAAAACTTGTTTCTGCGCTCACTCGTTTTGGCAAACAATATGCTCGTTAAACAAAATCGGTCTTTATTGCAGAAATTGAAATGATTTGAAAGCAAGTTTTGTCTTTCCCCACTTGAGTCCTATTTTGTCAACATTATTTCTTAATTTGTGCTGGATTGGCAAACACTCAGGTAAATATTTCGAAGTGGCATTTGCTACAAAATCTATCCAAAATCTCTGATTGTTTTGAAGTGCCACATTGTCGTTCGTAATGTTGTCTGCTGCTGTTAAAACTCCTCGAGTGAAGAGGATGAACCAATTTCGTCGTGCTGTGAGTACTTGATGTCGCATACACGACGATTTGCCGTGAATTCTCCTTTCAATCGCTCGACAATGGCTGTTAATTAGATTCGAGCAATTCATCTCTTGGCTGATGGCATGAGGTTTTGTTTTGCGTTTGACCGAAATTCGGTGCTAAAGGTGGCGAAAGTCGATGAGGACGACACTTATTTGCTCAAATCGGAATATTACCGAAAATTTTTGGGCCTAAAATGATTTATAACAGGGCTGAGAAAATCGTACCAAAAAATTTAAAAAAAAGAAACCGCAAATCACACTGTTTTTGTTTTTGTTTTTGTTATATTCATATATTCCTCATTATAAATTACAATATAATTATATTGTACCCTATAATTGTAATTACCTTATTTTTTATTATTTTTTATGTTTAGATAGTTATTTTTTGTATTGGATAATAAATGTTTATTTTCAATGCCTGGATCATTTTGCATCGGCAAGGGTCGAAACAGTTCCACTGTTTCGAATAGTATAGCCGTAAGTAGAGAAAATACCTAAAATAAAAAATTTATAAAAAGTAAAAAATAGTTCATAATTCAAAAACTATAAGAAATACTCCGATTTTTTTGACATCAATCGATTGCCCGGATCATTTTGCATCGGCAAAAATCCAAACAGTTCCACTGTTTCGAATAGTATAGCCGTAAGTGGAGAAAATAAATAAAATTAAAAATTTATAAAAAGTAAAAAATAGTTCATAATTCAAAAACTATTAGGAATACTGAGATTTTTTTGACTTCAGTCGATTGCCTGGATCATTTTGCATCGGCAAGGGTCGAAATAGGATAGCCGTAAGTGGAGAAAATAAATAAAATCAAAAATTTATAAAAAGTAAAAAATAGTTCATAATTCAAAAACTATTGGGAATACTGAGATTTTTTTGAAAGTTAAAAAATTTAAAAGTTCTCCAGATTTTTTTAGTGCTGCGAATCTGCTTATCTGTGTGTACTTTCTGAATAAAAACTAAAGAACTAATTAAAAAAAGAACAATGTCTACTGCTAGACCTTAGACCAGACCGTTAGACAGGGATAGCTTAGTGCTCAATTTTCATGGGATAGACAGAGAAAGAAAGAATACTTTTCAATTTGTTTTTAAAAATAAACTCATCGTATTTTACATTACGTTAATGAAGTGTTTTATAATTTTTCGAAACTACTCCATCAGGACCTCGAGCGCCAATCTCCCGAAGAATAATTTAATACAAAGATGAAATTTGATGTAATTCCTTTTAAAAATTAATAACATTTTCGAACCATTCGGCACTTTTCGGCTTATTTTTGACGAAAACTTTGGAAATAATTCTCTTTCTGGCTGGACAACGTGCTAAAAAGCTGGAAATATGTCACTTTTTACCTAATTTGCTGATTTTTCAAACAAAATCACTCGAAAAAAGTGAGTTTTTACTTCAAATCCGTGTTTAAAATGCTCAGTTAAAAAGTAATTTTTGAGGAAGTTTCTACAAAGGTAGTTTGATTTACTTCAATCTTATATTCTACATTAATTGTTCGTGCTGTTCATAAAGGTAGGTATTTTCTTCGGTATTTCCATCAGTTATCACTATCAGAGCTGAGACACTGTTTTCTAAATTAATTACTTTAACAAATAGACTGACACCCCAATAATTCAGTACCACGATTTTTCGATTCATTGATACCACAGCTGATACCATAACACTGTCGATACCACGATATTCTCGATACTACGATACCTCGATACCACGATACCATCGGTACCTCGATACCACGATACCTTCGATACATCGATACCTTCGATACCTCTGATACCTTCGATACCTCGATACCACGATACCTTCGATACCTCGATACCACGATACCATCGATACCTTCGATACCTCGATACCACGATACCTCGATACCACGATACCATCGATACCTCGATACCACGATACCTTCGATACATCGATACCTTCGATACCTCTAATACCTTCGATACCTCGATACCACGATACCTTCGATACCTCGATACCACGATACCATCGATACCTCGATACCACGATACCTTCGATACATCGATACCAGGATACCATCGATACTTCGATACCACGATACCTTCGATACATCGATACCTTCGATACCTCCGATACCTTCGATACCTCGATACCTTCGATACCTCGATACCAACGATACTTTGGTTAGTATCGATACCTCTAAAGTATCGATACCCGATACCTAAATGGAGGTATCGCCCAGCCCTAGTTGGGACCATTATCTCAAGCAGGTACAGTCACCCAAAATGAAAATGACGCGTCCATAAACGAACCCCTGCTATAAATCATTAGAGATCGTAAACTAGTTTTGAGTCGAGTTCCACATTTCATTTATCGGCTTTTGAAATGTTTAAGGATTTCTTGATGGAAATTGTTGGTTATCCCAAATGTGAAATAATACAATTTTTAAGTTTTGAGAGAAGGTCACAAAAATAAAATTGTTAGTTGGTTTTCAAATTTAATTTATTATTTGGTTGATGCAAAACGAGTTTTAGTGTGCAATTAAAATCTGCAGAATAAAAAACACGGCTAAACATGGATTCTTATTTCATTTTGTTTAAATTATCATTAAATTAAATTTCGCGGATTGTGATGCAATCACGAAACGATCACTTTGATATCCATTGTCCAAAAATTATTTCATTTCAAAATAATTATTATACTTAAAATCTGATTGTCACAAACTGTAACTAAAAATTTGATCGTCTTTATAGTTTATTTCTTAAGAATATAAAACGTATTGCAATAATAGTTGTGCATAAAACAAGATAAAATAAAAATATCGAAATCCAATTGTAATTTACATTTCAAGCAAAGATTTAATGGTTTTAATTATTAATTGAACAATCGTTTTTGTGAACATTTTGGTTTACTAGTGCCGGTTTATAGAAAGTTCCATTTTAATTCGTTGTTAAAAGCTAACAACACGAATAGACCAATCAAACTGATTAATTAATCAATGCCATGAATGAATGAATTGCCGTAACGATCATTGATAATTTTTATTCTGGATATTCAAATTTTTTTAAATGTCTTTGTTTGATATTTGAAATACAATTGGATTACAATTTTTGTTTTAATAGTAAATACTTAATTAAGACAAGATTGAGTACGAAAATAAGTTGTAATCTTAAAATTCCAAAAATTGAAACCGGTCTCAAAAATAAAATCAAATTTTATCGTGTTGTATAATAAATAATTAAACTACTTATAATAAGTATTTAATTTTATTCATGAATTGGAAATAGTATTATAACATTGTTTTTTTTTGCATTAACTAAAATATAATAAATTAAATTAAAAAAAATACATTTTTTTGATCTCTCAAAGTGACGAAATGTGGTGACGAAGATGACATTTTTTTTATTTCTCATATGTCTTCTAAGAAAATTAATAAATGTTTATGTTATGAAGAATTTGACAATTTTTTCCTTGAAATTTTGGCCTTTAGTTATCCCCTGCGGTAAGAGTTTGTTTGTCATTTCCTGTGAACCTTATTTGCAGTAATGGTCAGAATTTCATTCGGGTATTTCCATGAATGAATTGCCGTAACGTCATTGATAACTTTTATTCTGATTATTCTAATTTTTTGAAACGTCTTTGTTTAAAATTTGAAATACAATTGCATTAAGACATTTTAATTTTAATAGTAAATACTTAATTAAGACACGATTGACTACGAAAATCTTAAGATAAAGAAGTTATAATTAACAAAAATTAGTGGTAATTCAATTTTAAAGAGGGAAACATTTTTAGTGATCTTTTTGTGGGTTCTTCTAAAATTTAAACAAATGCAGAAAACAGTAAAAATTTAACTACTTATAATATTTAATTTTATTCATTATTTCAAAATGGTATTATAAATAAAATCAAATAAGACTTGGAGTGTTTATATAATAATAAACTTAGTTTAACTTATTTTGCATCAATTAAATAGTAAATTAAATTTGCAAAAAACAAATTGATTTTCTTTGACCTCTCAAAGTGTCGAAACGTGGCGACGAACATGAAACTTTTTTTTACTTCTCATTTGTCTTCCAAGAAAATTAATAAATGTTTATCAATTCGGAGAAGAATTTGAAAATTCTTTCGTTGCAGTTTTGGGCTTAAGTTATCCCCTGTGGTGTTACGGGTTTGTTAATTATTTTCCCGTTAATCTTATTTGCGGTAATAGTCGGAATTTTAATCCGGATATTCCCATGAATGAATTGCCGAAACATTTATTGCTAACTTTTATTCTGGCGATTCTAATTTTTCAAAACATTAAGGGCAGGCTTATAAAAAACTCCATTAAAATTTAACACGTTGTTAACAACGAACTAAAATTTAATGGAGCTTTCTATAAACCGGCACTAATAAACTAAAATGTTCACAAAAACGATTGTGCAATTAATAATTAAAACCATTAAGAGTGTAGACGTCTTTGCTTGAAGTTTAGAATAACAATTGGATTTCGACATTTTTATTTTATCTTGTTTATGCACAACTATTATTGCAATAAGTTTTATATTCTTAAGAAATAAACTATAAAGACGATCAAATTTTTAGTTACAGTTTGTGACAATCAGATTTTAAGTATAATAGTTATTTTGAAATGAAATAATTTTTGGACAATGGATATCAAAGTGATCGTTTCGCGATCGCATCACAATCCGCGAAATTTAATTTAATAATAATTTAAACAAAATGAAATAAGAATCCATGTTTTGTCGTGTTTTTTATTCTGCAGATTTTAATTGCACACTAAAACTTATTTTGCATCAACCTAATAATAAATTAAATTTGCAAACCAACTAACAATTTTATTTTTGTGACCTTCTCTCAAAGCGTCGAAACATCGCGTTGCGAAGAACTTAAAAATTGTATTATTTCACATTTGGGATAACCAACAATTTCCATCAAGAAATCGAAATATTCAAAATATTACTCATCGTTCTTTCACGAGGAATCGGTCGATTCAGAGAGTATTTACGAAATATTGAGAGTTTATGCAAATTTTTGCTAATTATAATTATTAATTTTTAAATCGTTATTATTAAATTTTTAATCAAATAGAAAAAGAAGATAACTGTTGGCAAAATTTGTTATAATATTCCTAAGAATATTGTAATTGTTTTTTCTTTGTGAATGATAAACTAATGCAAACTGAGGGAAAAAATGTATTCTAACTAAATACTACCTGTGGAAATGTTTTTATTTGACTCTTCAGCTTGATAAATTATGATAATCAGCGTTTCCATACAAGTTAAAGTATTATTATTATTATCGATAAAGTAATAATTATTATTATTTATCGATAGACTTGGTACAAAACAGAGTGTGAATAAATTAAAAATTATTTGATAAAACTTTTTGTAAACGTTGTATCTGCAGGGTTCCAAGCAAATTATAATGACCAATGACAACTCGTTTGAGAAATGTTTTGGAAAATAATGTTCTTCTTTGTCGAACTCTCCTGTAGTATTTGATGAGTAATTTTTTGTTGTTTCAATAAGACACTTTTTCGATTTTTTAAATTTGTCATAGTACTACCCATGTTTCAAAAATTTGTAAGTTTGGTTGAACATCGTTAATTAAAAAAATATTCCTAAGAAGTTCCTTATCATTTTAACTAATTTTTTACATTTGTCACCTTATTGAGTTATTTTTTTAGAATGCTAAAAAATTGACGTTTTACTAACTGAAACGAGTATAAAAACATTTTCTAATCAAATTTCACAAAAATCCAAAAAATCAATAGTTACAGCAAAAAATTAGTGGTATAATCTGTTAAGTAAAAAATTACTACTAGGGGTCGGTCAATTTATAGAAAGTGAAATTAAAATTTAATTTTAACACGTATGGATTTTAAATCCGACCCAGGCGGAATCAAAATTGTAATAATGAATTTGAAAAGGATTTTATAAATCAATGTAAATCCTTTTCTAAAGATCAAGCAGTGAGTACCGAAATCATCTTATTTACTCCAACTTTGCCACAACAATGAGGACAAATAAAATTTACAATACAATACAATATTTTGCCTTAGGCCACAATTCAGACAGCTCAAATTTGAAGCGCCAACTGGTGGCCGGTGCCAGAACTAACAAAAAATTGTTTGAGATAATCTCGAAAACGAACAAACATTTTTAAAAACGGCAAACGCCAAATCGTTTCAATCGACTATGTCTAGTGAGATTACCAACTTTCTACAACAAATTTCGTTTCTTTCACAGAGATATCAAACGTATTTTTTTAATTAAAAGTCAATTTTTTTCGGAAGTGGGTAATGTCACTAGATATTTTTGTGTGTTTTCAAATGGTCCCAGTCCGATTTATCTACGTATTATGGTTCTTAAGATTATCTCGATGAAGTGTTGAAAACATGGATATTTTGTGATTTTTTATGTCAATTGTTATTGAAATTTGGTAAATACTTAGTGAAAGATGTTGTTAGTAACATATACAAAAATTAAAGTCGTATCTCTTATAATTTAGTAGATATCAAATCAGTACTTTTTCGCAGAGGGCCACCTGAAGACGTCGTTAAGTGGACGGGAGAGTCTCTCGAAAGCCCAGCGATTTATCAATGGGTGGTGGAAGCGAATATGTGCAGCACACTGTAATCCTTTCGCGTAAGGAAGATCCATAGGGAACCCACACACGCGTTCCACTAAGAGGATTCCCGGATCCCGAGGGAGAGCACGACTAGATTTATGTCGAACGCGTGAAACAGCTAGACACTGCTTTCCACGGAGATTTTGATGCTTGACAGACATGAGCACTTAAAAATAAAAACGAAAAAGAAAAATCTAATAATTTGGAGATAGACAAAAAGTCCTACTCTATATTCACAAAATTCTAATAATAATTGCAAAGTGTGTAAAGTTTTTACTGTATTACGTTGCTGTTGCATTTCAACAAAATTCTTAAAGGTTGTTATCGAATTCATATCAGAACCACTTGCATACATTTATAAAATTTTATTGTGAACTTTTAAACCGTGACCCAATGCTTGTTCTCAACTCATTCCCTGTTTAACCCTCTTAATCCTGAAACTCATTTTCTTTATTTTTAACCGGAAGTCCAAATGACAATTTTCTTGGATATGACTTGAAAAATGCAGGAGTTTTGCGTTCAACTCTTTTGGGGGTGGAATTTCTAAAAATCCTGAAATATACGCCTACTCCTTTTTAACCGAATGTCTAAGATATCAATTGATAACTTCAACAATAAAGAATTTTTTATATGTATAACTTCAATAATGAAGGATTTTTTGTTAAACCCCCTTGGAGTGGAGTTTTCAACAAACCTGAAACACGCGTTTTTTATATTTAGACGAATGCCCAAATACCAATTCTCTTGGTTATAACTTCGAAAATGACATATTTTTATATTCAACCCTCTTGGGGGTGGAACTTTCAAAATCCAGAAACACGTCTTTTTTCATTTTTAACCGAAAGATCAAATACCATTTTTCATTAATATAGCTTCAAAAATGACGATTTTTTATGTTTAACTCTCTTTGGGGGTGGAATTTCTAAAAATAATAAAATACCTGTTTCTTTATTTTTCACCGAATGCCCAAATACCAATTTTTATAAATATAAGTTCAAAAATTACGGATTTTTATATTTAACCCCCTTAGGGGTGGAAATTCCAAATGTTCTTAAACACACGTTTTTCATCTTTAACCGAAAGCTCAAGTACCATTTGCATGGATACAAATTAAAAATTACGGATTTTTATACAAATTCTAACCCGTGTTCAACCCCCTTGGGGTTGGTATTTCCAACTAAAACACGTGTTTCTTCACTTTTTACTGAAAGCCCAAATACCAGCTTTAATTAATGTAAATTCAAAAGTTACGAATATTTTTACAAATTTTATTACGCCATTTAACCCTCTTAGGGGTTGATTTTTCGAAAATCCGGAAACACGTGTTTCTTCATTTTTAACCAAAAGCCCATATACTAATTTTCAAGGATGTAAGTTCAATGTAACTTTAAAAATGACAGATTTTCTAAACTCTAATTCTAAATTCAACTCTCCATTTAACCCCTGTAGGGGTTGATTTTCCAAAAATCCTAAAACACGTCTTTCTTTATTTTTAACCGAAAGCCCAAAATACTAATTTTCAAAGATATAACTTAAAAAATGACGAATTTTTATTCAAATTTTAACACCCTATTTAACCCTCTTTTTTTTCCAAAAATCCTTTCTTAGTACACCCCTACGTTACAAAAGCTATCTACTGTAAAAATTTCAAGTTTCTATCCTTAGCCGTCTAGGCTGTGCGTTGATTGGTCAGTCATGCCAAGCAATTTTATATACAGGGCTTTCATTTCAGAAGGAGCCAGTCTCAATAACTTTTGACATTGAGCAAATCTGTTTTCAAGCAAAAAGAGGTCGATTAGGATCGCGAGGGGGAAGTTCAAAACCAACATTTGTTACATTTTAGGTTTCATCCCTTAATCGCTAGCTACCCCTACTTTAAAATTTTAAATGGCACCCCCTAATTTTTCAAACATTTTCGGAAAGAGAAAAAATTTGCGGATCGAACTGTCAAGGAAAAAAAATTTTTTGTCTATTCGTTTCATAGTTAAGGGTGGTTCTATTTTTGAGATTTTTAATCCTAGTAGCCTTTGATTAGAGGCCAATTTAATTTAAATAAAAAATTTGTCGATTAGAGGTGCAATGAGAGAGCTTAAATCCAACATTAGTTACATTTTAGGTTTCATCCCTTAGTCGCTAGCCACCCCTAATTTAAAATTTTAAATTGCACCTCCTACTTTTTGGAACATTTTCGGAAAGGAAACAAATTAGCGTATCTAACTATCAAAAAAATAATTTTCTATCCGTTTTTTAGTTAGGGGTGGTTTTATATTTAAATTTTTTAGTTATAGTGGCTTTTGATTTGAAGCCAATTTTATTTAAATAAAAAGTAAGTTTGTTGTTTTGGATTGCACTGGGAGAGCTCTAAACCAACATAAAATACGTTTTAAGTTCCATCCCTTAGTCACTAACCACCATTACTTTAAAATTTGTAATAGCACCCTCAACATTTTGAAACATTTTATGTGGGTTTTGAACTCAAAAACGAATCGAAAAAAAAATTCTGCTTTTACAGTTAGATAAGCGTTTTATCCCTTTTCCAAAAATATTTAAAAAGTTGGGGGTGCTATTTTAAATTCTAAAGTAAGGATGATTTGAAATTTGGGGTACTCTTTTAGATTTAATATTTTGTAATAATAAGCTTTTAGTGAGTAAATGTGAACCACTTCTTTGTATTGATAAACATCATCCACCTTTATGTGTTAACATCTGTGATGTTCTTGTACCTGATTTACAACCAGAAACTGATACTTTTTATTTAGATTTTAAGAACGCACCATATGATGTTATTAGAAATTATTTATCGTCTATCGATTGGTCTGTTTTAGCTAATTCTGTTGATATCAATGACTCTGTAGAATACTTTTACTCTCACATTTATTATGTCCTAGATAATTTTGTTACGATTAAATGCAAAAAATCATCTAAAAATTTTCCTAATTGGATAAACAAATCAACAAGATCTTTAATTGTCAAAAAGAAAATCGCTCACAAAAAATATAAAGGTAGTACCTAATCTATTAAATGATTATGAACAATTTTGTGTGTATTAATGCCACATTGAATTGTAAAAAACAATTTCTTGATCAAGTAGAACAAAATATTATAACTAATAGTAGAGCATTTTGGTCATATGTCAAATCAAAAAATACTATACAGGGTTATCCAAAAAAAATGTCGCATAATGAAAACTCGTGATTCACTTAGTGGGATTGTAAACCTTTTTGCCTCTCATTTCGAATCTGTTTATCTTGATCAACCTAAATTATCCGATTTAAAATTTTCTAAAAACAGTCAAAATGTACTTTTAAATACCGTTGAACTTTCTGCTGAAGCTATTTTCTCAAAATTGATAAATCTTGAAGACAACTACAAAACCGGACCCGATGGTATATCTCAGCTGTTTTTAAAAAATTGTGCTTATGAATTGACAACTCCACTACAAATGCTATTCAACAAATCCCTTCGTCAGTCTCAATTTCCGGATATTTGGAAAATTTCTGATATCAGGCCTGTCTTTAAAAATGGTAGTCGTGAAAATATCTCCAACTATAGACCAATATCAAAAGTTTTTGACTCGATATATAATGGCTGACATTATATCATTTTCTGTAATGCATTCTATTATTGAAGAACAACATGGGTTTTTAAAGGGTCGCTCTACGATGACCAATCTTTTTTTGTTTACTGATTATATTACGTTAAATCTCGAAAATGGATTTCAAATTGATTGTATATACACCGACATGTCAAAAGCTTTTGATCGCATTTCTATTGAGTTGTTAATTTTAAAATTAGATAATCTAGGTTTTGGGGATCCAGTTCTCAGTTGGATTTATTCTTTTTTATCCAATCGTGTACAGTACGTAACTATAAATGGTGTTAAGTCACGCGAAATTCGGCCATCCACAGGTGTACCTCAGGGATCACATCTAGGACCAATTCTTTTTTCCCTCTATGTAAATGATGTCAAAACAGCTATTGAAAGTTCTAAAATCCTTCTTTTTGCCGACGATTTAAAGATATTTAAAGTTATTAATAATCAAAATGACTGTGATATGTTACAATGTGATTTAAATAGTCTTTGTATGTGGTGTAAACAAAATAATTTAGAATTGAACATAAATAAATGTAAAGTACTAAGATTTTCTAGAAAATTACATTACAATTCACCATCCTACTTTATATCAGGTAACCAACTTGAATGTGTCACACATCTTCGTGATTTAGGTGTTATTGTAGATAGCCAGTTAAGTTTTGATTTTCACATTAATTATATTTTGTCGAAAGCAAACAAAACATTAGGATTTATAAAAAGACAATGTTTTCACTTTTCAAGTTTACGTGTTGTAATGTTACTCTACAATAGTTATGTTCGTCCAATTTTAGAATATTGCACAATTATTTGACAACCTTGTTATAATGTATATATTAATCGTATTGAAAATGTTCAGAAAAAATTTGTTAAATTTGTATGTTACAAATTTAACATATTTTACGATAAAAATAATTTAAGCTATTTAGGACTATCCTTATTATCTTCCCGTAGAATATTTTATGACGCATCGTTTGTACATCGTATACTGTCTGGTAATCTATTTTATCACTATTTTAATACATATACCTGTTTGTAATATTAGAGAACCTAGAATGCTTGTGGTCCCATACCACCGTACGACTTATGGAAAAAATTCTGTAGTTTCTAGACTCTCCAAAACATGTAACGAACTTTCAAATAATGTTGATTTTATAGGTTTACCAATAAATAAATTTCTAAAAAACTTAAAAACTGTGATTGCAAATAGTGATTTGAACTTTTTTTAAAATTTAACACTACTTTTATATGTTTACCAATTGTATTGTATCTATTTATGTTTTAAATTTTATTTATATTAACTATTGTAATTGGCGTGGCCGTTAATAAACATTATTATTATTATTAGAAATGTAAAATGTACTTTATCTTGAATTTGAACTATTTCATTGTATCTCTTATTGACAAATTTCTTATTTAAATTAAATTGGCCTCCAATCAAAGGCTACTAGGATTAAAAATTTCAAAAATAAAACCACCCTTAACTAAGAAACGAATAGACAAAAAAATTTTTTTCTTTGACAGTTCGATCCGCAGAATTTTTTCTCTTTCCGAAAATGTTTGAAAAAGTAGGGGCTGCCATTTAAAATTTTAAAGTAGGGGTAGCTAGCGATTAAGAGATGAAACCTAAAATGTAACAAATGTTGGTTTTGAACTTCCCTCTCGCAATCCTAATCGACCTGTTTTTGCTTAAAAATAGATTTGCTCAATGTCAAAAGTTATTGAGAGTGGCTCTATTTGAAATGAAAGCACTGTATAACTAATGTCCACAATATAGTCTTTGTGAAATACCGGGTCAGGCAACCTTATCGCACACCCAAGAAAATCGCGACTTCTAATGAAATGAAAATCCTGAAATTTCTTACACCAGCCTGTACATTCATAAGGACCATTTTCGATTTTTATTAAATTTTTTTGTTAATAAATAAAGTCGTAGCAGTTTTGTGAGTTTTTGGACATTAACAATTAATTTAACTACAACGTTTTTAGAATAAGTGAATTCTTACCATCTAGCCCGTCAAACCCTGGTATCAGAATTATAAATTTTTACTTGGTTGATTAAATAATCGGTCTTTTTTATTTAAATGCAAACCCGAAGATGGTACAATTTGCCAACAAAGGGATCACTTACCAGTAGCCGACCTTTTTGAAGCCCCTTATTTACAGTCTTGCAATAAAATTGACAAAAACTGATGCCTGCATTCAAATATCCCAACGAAATCTTTTACAATCTTACCCCAATTACAGTTCACATTGTCGCCTAAATTTACGATGCCACAAGTAGTAACTCATAAATAAAAATAATTTTTAAAGTTAAAATGTAAAACTGCGTTTAATTCACAATCTGATGGGTACTTTTTTCCGCTAAATTCGTAAATAATTAGTTGAAGTGAATACGCGTGGTTTAGTATAAAACTCAGAATTTGACTTTTTGATAGAAAATTACTTTTTCTTAGTTATTACCTTTATCTGTAAGTGAAAAATTACCAAAAAATTAGGGGAGATACCTTTTGAACGTACAGTCAGGCGTGTAAAATGCAATTTTTTTTTATTTAATAATAATAATAATAATAATAATAAATGTCTTTATTAATTAATTAATTAATACAAACAATATTGGCATTCTGCTATGGCGAAGTCTAGCTGCTGCTACTCCACTTAACCATAGCAGAAGCAATTGAAATAAACTTAATATCTAAAATAAACAAACATTCTGTTGAAAGTAAAATAATAAAAATGAAAATACAAGGAAGAATTGAAGATATTATTTAATTAGAAAAAGAAACAAATAAAGAGAAGTAGGAAAGAATATAGAAAATTAATCATTATACTGATGGTAGTAAATGTACCTTAATAAGTTTCTTAAAATTGCTTACTGATTTTGATTTAATTGCAAAAGGAACAGAATTATATAATTTGATAGCATTAAAAGTAAAAGATCTTGTAAACAAACTAGTTCGGAAACGAGGCATAGACAGAACATGAGTATGACGTAAGTTTACGTTATGAAAATTATACCTGTATAATAGCTTATCACAAAGGTAGGAAGGAGAAGTGGTTTTAAGAAGAACGTGAACATTAACAATTAACTGATATTTAGATAACAAATCAAGATTCAACCATTGCAACTCATTTAGCTTAGTGGATATATGATCATATTTACGCAGTTTGTATTTTGTATGCGTTGGAGGCGATTTTTATAATTGCTATCTAAACAGGGAAAATAAACATTTAGGCAGTATCGAACTACAGACAGAACTAAAGTTTCAGAGAGTTTTTTACGAAGTTTGTAATTCATTATGTGATAATTTAGGTAAAGAAGCCTCAAACGAAAATAACATTTCTTTATTATCAAGTGAACATGATTTTTGAATCGTAAATCATTGTCAAATATAACACCTAAAATTTTAGTACTATCAACGTGTTTAATATAAACATCACCCATTTTTATATTGATAGTGGATTTTAGTAAAGTTAGATCGTATTTAGAACTGAAACATAGTATAGAGCATTTATCGGGGTTGAGTTTTAAATTGTGTTTTTCTGTATAACGAGCAATTGAATCAAAATCATGATTTAAATAGTCATTGGCAGCATTGACAGTGTGAATATTAAATTTAAATTCGAGCTGAGTATCGTCAGCAAAGGAATGAATAGTACAATATTTGATGCTATTGGAAATATCGAATGTATATAATAAGTATAAAAAAGGCCCCAGGACCGAGCCTTGGGGAACCCCAAAAGAGACTAGTCCTGAATGAGATAAAAATTACTTTCTGAAAACGATCCTTTAAATAACAAGCAAAAAACTTTACTGACAAATAATCAAATCCAAGTTTGGAGTGGTTGATCGTGTCAAAAGCTTTAGAAAAATCAAGTAAAACTAGAGCAGTATACCTATTTGAAATGATGTTGTCTAAAATATGCGTTAAGGATGTATTGGTACTATAAGAGTTTAGAAAGCCAGACTGCGTAGGAGAAAGAATTTGATTGTTATTAACATATTACTTAATTTGGGTATAAATAACTTTTTCTAAAATCTTTGATATTGTAGGTATAAAACTTATTGGTCGGAGGTCACTGTATTTTTTAGGGTTAGTCAATTTAGGTAAGGGAGTTACATTGAGTCGGGAAGAAACAAGACTCAAGACAACAATTAACAATATGAGTGATATATTTAATAATAAACGGACAACATAACTTGATCATTTTAGCATTAATACCATCAACACCGGTTGCATTAGATTGAAGTTTTGAAATTGTATTTAATATAACATCACAAGTTGGAAAGTGAAAAGTAAAAGAGATTCCTTCTTTATATATATTTTCTAAGTAGTAACTCAGGGTTTCATCGCTTGGCTCAGAAGAATTAAAGACAGAAAGGAAATAGTCATTTATTTTATTAACGTCACTAAGATTAGACGGAATATCTGTATTTTGTTTGTTTTTTATGTTAAGATGATTCAACGTCTTCCAAAGTAGTTTATCATTATTATTTTTATTAATTTGTGTAAGATAGGCTCTTTTTTTAAGAACCAATGTTAGATCTTTTAGGCTACAAATTCACTTATTGCGTGATAGTTTGCCCAAAAATACCAAGAACTCCTTTATTTAAGTGGCATATTACGTTATTTTTAATTTTTTTAACATATTTCTTGTTATTGCCTACAAACTATTTTTTTGTTAAAAACTCATTTTTTCGTGTTTTTTTTTTAATTTATTCGTCTAAAAACATGCGTAATGCGTATAAGAATAGTTAATTTATAGTTATTTATTTATTCGACGAGTTTCAGCATAAATCGGGCGTTTTATTTAAATAACGAGGTGGAATACACTAAGATGTGTTGAATACAGTATTTTATTCTTCGAATTAGACTCAAAAAAAAACATTCTGACAGGAGAAAAACCGTAAATTTTGAGTGTCAAAGGATATTTTTTTTAAACATTGAAACCTGTTTATGAACCAAAAACCAAAAGCTTACTTATTTCCAAAATGACCAAAAATCATACATTTTAATGGAAAATTTCGTAATTTTTCACTTGTTTAAACACTGTGATATAATAATAGTGAACCAATATAAGGTCGTTAAATCTAAAAACTCTTTATTTTGCCCAAACAGACAAAAAGCCATATATTTAATCCGAAAGGAAAGTTGTTTTTGACTTTATTTAAAAATGTTTATGATCGAAGAACTTCCTTCTGGAAGTACAAAATCTCAAAATATTATTGCTTAAAAGATGACCGCAAAATCAAATCTTTAAGCTTAAAATTATTGCACTTTTTTAACGTTGAAATATGTTTATACATGAAAATTAGTTTTTGATGTTAAAACCTCAGTTATTTTACCATATTTTTCGAAAACGAACCCAAAAAAATATGATTTGTGGTAATAATTGCAATGTTTTCAAAAAAAAACTTAACTTTTTTGTTAAATAGGCAATTATTTCGTAAGATTTTTTAGGAAGTAACCGAAAACTCATTATTTTAGCCAAAAATTTCATTCATTTTGACATTTGTAAAATAAAAAATTAGTTTTAGGACTTTTAGGTTTAGTAGTAGTAATTAAGGTAACATCATTACTTGTACAATCAAGGTCATTAGCACTAATAAGAATTTCTAATCAATTTTCTAGAATGAATTTTGAGGGCTCCAGGATTAACTTCCGTTTAATTTAATTAGAAATCTCGATTTTCTTAGGTGTGCGATAAAGTTGCCTGACCCGGTATGTTGATGGTTGGAGTTGGCACTTTGGTGTTAAATAAGGCAAAGTTTGTGTCCTTTGGGCCACCTTGCGCATAATTCAAGTGTTGTGCTTTGGAATCCTGTGCACATTTCACTTTTGATTACCCGTTTGAAAAATTGGTGGGTTGGTCTTCGTCATAAAACACAATTAGTGTAGCGGTGGTGCAAGGCTGTACGAGCTTGCCGGGAGTGGTGATGAATGCTCTGTCAGAGTAATATAACGGCAGCACGCGACAGCTTTTAAATATCCTCAGCTAAGTGAGGTGGTGGTCCTCTCTTTTATCGATTACACCACCACTACCACCACCACCAATTAATTGGTGCATCATACAACTGGATGGTTTTCATTTTCAAATATTTATTTACAAGGGGTTGAAGAAACCTACCTCTATTATCCTTTTCGCATTATGTAACCGACTAATTAATTTTAGGTGAGTGTTATTACACAGACTTAGCACAGATGCGAATTAAATAAATGGAATTTTGGAAGAAGATTTTGATGCCACTTGGAGTTTTACACAGCTCTAGGCCAGTTTGAGTAGTTTTTTTTTGGAGTTTTGAGTAAATTTTGGTCACTTTTGGTTCCGGTATCTGTTTTTTTCTCTTTTTGTATTATTTATCTTAATTGTTATTCTGTTCCTTTAGGTATTTTTCAACTCTTCTTTCTTTCGATTTTTTATAGTTTATTAGTGGAAACATTTAGTTAAAATAAACGACAAATATCTTTAAAAATCTTTCGACAGAGTTCAACTTTTCTTTAAAGAAAAATTAAATTGCTAAAGCGTACCAAAAACACTAAATTGGGTCGAAAATTACATTATTTTGTGTTTTCAAAACATTTTAGTACATTTTTTTTTTGATTTTTAAGTAAATTTTGGTCACTTTTGGTTTTCCCAATTCAAAAATAATTTCCCCAATTCCAAATCAATTCCATTACTTAGTTTTATTATTGCTTATCTCTGGCTATTGATTTTATCTGTTTTTTTCTCTTTTTTGTATTATTTATCCTATTTGTTATTCTGTTCCTTTAGGTATTTTTCAACTCTTCTTTTCTTCGATTTTTTATAGTTTATTAGTGGAAACATTTAATTAAAATAAACGACAAAAATCTTTAAAAATCTTTAGACAGAGTTCAACTTTTCTTTAAAGAAAAATTAAATTGCTAAAGCGTACCAAAAAATCACTAAATTGGGTCGAAAATTACATTATTTTGTGTTTTCAAAACATTTTAGTACATTTTTTTTTCGATTTTTAAGTAAATTTTGGTCACTTTTGGTTTTCCCAATTCAAAAATAATTTCCCCAATTCCAAATCAATTCCATTACTTAGTTTTATTATTGCTCATCTCTGGCTATTGATTTTATCTGTATTTTTCTCTTTTTTGTATTATTTATCCTATTTGTTATTCTGTTCCTTTAGGTATTTTTCAACTCTTCTTTTTTTCGATTTTTTATAGTTTATTAGTGGAAACATTTAGTTAAAATAAACGACAAATATCTTTAAAAATCTTTCGACAGAGTTCAACTTTTCCTTAAAGAAAAATTAAATTGCTAAAGCGTACCAAAAACACTAAATTGGGTCGAAAATTACATTATTTTGTGTTTTCAAAACATTTTAGTACATTTTTTTTTCGATTTTTAAGTAAATTTTGGTCACTTTTGGTTTTCCCAATTCAAAAATAATTTCCCCAATTCCAAATCAATTCCATTACTTAGTTTTATTATTGCTCATCTCTGGCTATTGATTTTATCTGTATTTTTCTCTTTTTTGTATTATTTATCCTATTTGTTATTCTGTTCCTTTAGGTATTTTTCAACTCTTCTTTTTTTCGATTTTTTATAGTTTATTAGTGGAAACATTTAATTAAAATAAACGACAAAAATCTTTAAAAATCTTTAGACAGAGTTCAACTTTTCTTTAAAGAAAAATTAAATTGCTAAAGCGTACCAAAAAATCACTAAATTGGGTCGAAAATTACATTATTTTGTGTTTTCAAAACATTTTAGTACATTTTTTTTTCGATTTTTAAGTAAATTTTGGTCACTTTTGGTTTTCCCAATTCAAAAATAATTTCCCCAATTCCAAATCAATTCCATTACTTAGTTTTATTATTGCTTATCTCTGGCTATTGATTTTATCTGTTTTTTTCTCTTTTTGTATTATTTATCTTAATTGTTATTCTGTTCCTTTAGGTATTTTTCAACTCTTCTTTTTTTCGATTTTTTATAGTTTATTAGTGGAAACATTTAGTTAAAATAAACGACAAATATCTTTAAAAATCTTTCGACAGAGTTCAACTTTTCCTTAAAGAAAAATTAAATTGCTAAAGCGTACCAAAAACACTAAATTGGGTCGAAAATTACATTATTTTGTGTTTTCAAAACATTTTAGTACATTTTTTTTTTCGATTTTTAAGTAAATTTTGGTCACTTTTGGTTTTCTCAATTCAAAAATAATTTCCCCAATTCAAAATCAATTCCATTACTTAGTTTTATTATTGCTCATCTCTGGCTATTGATTTTATCTGTATTTTTCTCTTTTTTGTATTATTTATCCTATTTGTTATTCTGTTCCTTTAGGTATTTTTCAACTCTTCTTTTTTTCGATTTTTTATAGTTTATTAGTGGAAGCATTTAGTTAAAATAAACGACAAATATGTTTAAAAATCTTTTGACAGAGTTCAACTTTTCCTTAAAGAAAAATTAAATTGCTAAAGCGTACCAAAAAATCACTAAATTGGGTCGAAAATTACATTATTTTGTGTTTTCAAAACATTTTAGTACATTTTTTTTTCGATTTTTAAGTAAATTTTGGTCACTTTTGGTTTTCCCAATTCAAAAATAATTTCCCCAATTCCAAATCAATTCCATTACTTAGTTTTATTATTGCTCATCTCTGGCTAATGATTTTATTTGTTTTTTCTTTTTTTTTATATTATTTATCCTGTTTGTTATTCTGTTCCTTTAGGTATTTTTCAACTCTTCTTTCTTTCGATTTTTTATAGTTTATTAGTGGAAACATTTAGTTAAAATAAACGACAAATATCTTTGAAAATTTTTAGACTGAGTTCAACTTTTCCTTAAAGAAAAATCAAATTGCTAAAGCGTACCAAAAAATCACTAAATTGGGTCGAAAATTACATTATTTTGTGTTTTCAAAACATTTTAGTACATTTTTTTTTTCGATTTTTAAGTAAATTTTGGTCACTTTTGGTTTTCCCAATTCAAAAATAATTTCCCCAATTAAAAATCAATTCCATTACTTAGTTTTATTATTGCTCATCTCTGGCTATAGATTTTATCTGTTTTTTTCTCTTTTTTGTATTATTTATCCTATTTGTTATTCTGTTCCTTTAGGTATTTTTCAACTCTTCTTTTTTTCGATTTTTTATAGTTTATTAGTGGAAACATTTAGTTCGACAAATATCTTTAAAAATCTTTCGACAGAGTTCAACTTTTCCTTAAAGAAAAATTAAATTGCCAAAGCGTACCAAAAAATCACTAAATTGGGTCGAAAATTACATTATTTTGTGTTTTCAAAACATTTTAGTACATTTTTTTTTTTTTCGATTTTTAAGTAAATTTTGGTCACTTTTGGTTTTCCCAATTCAAAAATAATTTCCCCAATTCAAAATCAATTTCATTACTTAGTTTTATATTGCTCATCTCTGGCTATAGATTTTATCTGTTTTTTTCTCTTTTTTGTATTATTTATCCTATTTGTTATTCTGTTCCTTTAGGTATTTTTCAACTCTTCTTTTTTTCGATTTTTTATAGTTTATTAGTGGAAACATTTAGTTAAAATAAACGACAAATATCTTTAAAAATTTTTAGACTGAGTTCAACTTTTCCTTAAAGAAAAATCAAATTGCTAAAGCGGACCAAAAAATCACTAAATTGGGTCGAAAATTGCATTATTTTGTGTTTTCAAAACATTTTAGTACTTTTTTTAGTGAGAAAGAGAATCGTTTACCGAAATTTTACAAAAATAGACAAATTTTTGCATTTTTGAGCAACTAAAACTCAACAGTTTTGTTGCCAAAGTTTGCTAAATCTAGCTAAAAAATTAATAAATTTTTAAGATGTGTTGAAATATTTCGCAAAAATTCGTCAAAAACTGGCTAAAGTGGGTTGGAAACCTTGCTGTTTATGTCCTTTTTAATGTTTTTGTTCGTTTTAGATGTAAAACTTATTTTTTTTTCAAAAATTTGTCAAAAATTACACAAAAAATCACCGCATTTGTGTTTTTCTCAATTTTTCGAGCGCTTAAACGTTCTGTTACTGTTTTTGTCTTTTACTTTTTTATTACTTAACTTAAATGAGAATTAATTAAATGAAATTTTAGAAGGAGATTTTGATGCCACTTGGAGTTTTACACAGCTCTAGGCCAATTTGAGTAGGTTTTTTTTTCGATTTTTGAGTAAATTTTGGTCACAACAGTGCTGTTTTTCTCCTTTTTAATTGTTTTTGTTTATTATAAAATTTAATTTTAATTAATTAACTTAATTAATTTAATTGCTAATCTCTGGCTTTTAATTTTATCTATCTTTTCTTTTTTTTAATATCATTTATTCTATTTGTTTTTTGTTCTTTTAAGTATTATCCAAATTTTTCTTTTTTCATTTTATTTTTCAAAATTTTGTTCGTTAATGCAAGTTTTGTTTTAGTGTTTTTATTATTTTTTTTACTGTGGGAAATATTTAGATAGCATAATGGCAAATATATATTTTCAAAAATTTTTCGCCAAAATTGAACATTTTCTTAACAAAAAATTCCAAAATTGGTCGAAAACATTTTAGTACTTTTTCTAGTGAGAAAGACCGAAATTTTACAAAAACCGACAAATTTTTGCATTTTTGAGCGTTTCAAACTCAGTCGTTTGTCGCCAAAATTTGCTAAATCTAAAAAAATCAATAAATTGGGTCGAAAATGAAACTGTTCAAATGTGAAAACTCAAAAGTTCGTCAAAAACTAGCCGAAATGGGTTAGAAACAGTGCAGTTTTTGTCAGGTGGTGGTCCTCTGTTTTATCGATTACACCACCACCACCAATTAATTGGCGTATCATACAACTGGGTTTTCATTTTCAAATAAATATTTACAAGGAGTTGAAGGAACCTACCTCTATTATCCTTTTTGCGCACACCTCACGAATTATGTAACCGAATAATTAATTTTAGGCGAGTGTTATTACACAAACTTAGCACAGATGCGAATTAAATAAATGGAATTTTGGAAGGAGATTTTGATGCCACTTGGAGTTTTACACAGCTCTAGACCAATTTGAGTAAATTTTGGTCACTTTTGGTTTTCCCAATTCAAAAATAATTTCCCCAATTAAAAATCAATTCCATTACTTAGTTTTATTATTGCTCATCTCTGGCTATTGATTTTATCTGTTTTTTTCTCTTTTTTGTATTATTTATCCTATTTGTTATTCTGTTCCTTTAGGTATTTTTCAACTCTTCTTTTTTCGATTTTTTATAGTTTATTAGTGGAAACATTTAGTTAAAATAAACGACAAAAATCTTTAAAAATCTTTCGACAAAGTTCAACTTTTCCTTAAAGAAAAATTAAATTGCTAAAGCGTACCAAAAAATCACTAAATTGGGTCGAAAATTACATTATTTTGTGTTTTCAAAACATTTTAGTACATTTTTTTTTTCGATTTTTAAGTAAGTTTTGGTTACTTTTGGTTTTCCCAATTCAAAAATAATTTCCCCAATTCCAAATCAATTCCATTACTTAGTTTTATTATTGCTCATCTCTGGCTATTGATTTTATCTGTTTTTTTTTCTTTTTCATATTATTTATCCTGTTTGTTATTCTGTTCCTTTAGGTATTTTTCAACTCTTCTTTCTTTCGATTTTTGATAGTTTATTAGTGGAAACATTTAGTTAAAATAAACGACAAATATCTTTAAAAATCTTTCGACAGAGTTCAACTTTTCCTTAAAGAAAAATTAAATTGCTAAAGCGTACCAAAAAATCACTAAATTGGGTCGAAAATTACATTATTTTGTGTTTTCAATACACTTTAGTACATTTTTTTTTTCGATTTTTAAGTAAATTTTGGCCACTTTTGGTTTTCCCAATTCAAAAATAATTTCCCCAATTCCAAATCAATTCCATTACTTAGTTTTATTATTGCTCATCTCTGACTATTGATTTTATTTGTTATTTCTCTTTTTTATATTATTTATCCTATTTGTTATTCTGTTCCTTTAGGTATTTTTCAACTCTTCTTTCTTTGGATTTTTTATAGTTTATTAGTGGAAACATTTAGTTAAAATAAACGACAAATATCTTTAAAAATTTTTAGACTGAGTTCAACTTTTCCTTAAAGAAAAATCAAATTGCTAAAGCGGACCAAAAAATCACTAAATTGGGTCGAAAATTACATTATTTTGTGTTTTCAAAACATTTTAGTACTTTTTTTAGTGAGAAAGAGAATCTTTTACCGAAATTTTACAAAAATAGACAAATTTTTGCATTTTTGAGCAATTAAAACTCAACAGTTTTGTTGCCAAAGTTTGCTAAATCTAGCTAAAAAATCAATAAATTTTTACGTTGTGTAGAAATATTTCGCAAAAATTCGTCAAGAACTAGCTAAAGTGGGTTGGAAACATTGCTGTTTATGACTTTTTTAATTGTTTTTGTTCATTTTAGATGTAAAACTTAATTTTTTTCCAAAAATTTTTCAAAAATTACACAAAAAATCACCGTATTTGTGTTTTTCTCAATTTTTCGAGCGCTTAAACGTTCTGTTACTTTTATATTACTTAAATGAAAATTAAATAAATGAAATTTTGGAAGGAGATTTTGATGCCACTTGGAGTTTTACACAGCTCTAGGCCAATTTTGAAATTTTGATAATTTTTGGTTTTTCAAATTCTAAAATAATTACCGAAAATCCAAATCCCTTCGATTGTTTTATTACTGCTCATTTCTGGGTAAGGTTTTTATCTATTTTTTATTTTTTTTTATTATTATTTATTCTATTCGTTAATCTCTTCTTTTAAGTATTGTCCTCTGTTTCTCAATTTTTCCAATTTATTCGTTTTTTACTGTTTTTTAAATTTTAAATTTCTTGCCACATACTCATATCAAGTATGATTTGCTAAATCACACCAAAAAATCACTAAATTGCGTCGCAACTTTCATTATTTTATGTTTTCAAAGCGGTTTTTTTACGATTTTGCCTTTTACATTATTATTAGGTACTTACCTTTTGTGATAGTGATAGTTTATTAACTTTTCTAACCGGACTGATGACTACTATGGAAGGTTGTTGATAAAAAATTAATTAAACATTGTAATTGCAAAATTCTGAATTTTGAAAATAAAGAAATAAACTCTATACTTTATTTTTTCTTTTTGGGTTTTATTTTGCTGTACCTACTGTTTTTTCTGTGTCATTGTTTACTTTCCTTCCAATAATTCCAAAAAAATTCTACCAATATTTCAGTAATTTGCATATTCAAAGTACAGTCACCATCAAAAAAAATGACAGCTCTACCAACCGAGCCGGATAGCAAAATTCCGACTAAAATTGCTTAGGCCATAAATTTCAATAAATAGGTTAGTTTACAAACTGTCCAGCTGGCTTATAAGCTCGAAAACATTGGTGGCTGCGGTTTCAGGGGTGTCATTCTTTTTGATCGTGACTGTAGTTCTAAGCTAGGTAATAACAAATTTATTTCAAATTAATTCTAGTAAATACAACATAATTTTAGTAATTACAGTAATTTACAATAAGTTCCAGTAAATTTATATATTCCAAAGATATTTCAATAAATCCAAATGCTTCCAGGTAATTCCAAAAATTTGTACAACTAGTTTTAAGCCAAAAGCCATAGTAACACAAATATTCGCAATGCTCTATGATTTTTAGAAAAAAATATACAAATCAATGTTTTTTGGGCTTATTTTCTCATAATTCCATTCGAGCTATTTTATTTTGGAGCTTAATGAGAACTCAATTCTGGCTTTTTGAATCTAACTTTACAAGATTTTTCAAAACTCGTATTGGAGCTTGAGATACTCTCATGTCGCGAAATTTTAAAAAACAGTTCATATTTACAATTTTAGCTTTTTTTTCTTAAGAGCGACAACAACAATTAACTATCCTATTCATCACTATTTTTTCTATAAGATATCAATTCTCTTGAAACATTTTTTTTATTAAGTTGTTATAAAAATGATAATTTGGTTTTTCTCGTTTTTGAACTACTTCGTGCGTACTTTAAGCAAATTTCCTAATTTTCGCATTTGCATGTCTGACCGTCCGTTCAGGAAATTATCCTGTCAGTTGGCATCTCTCCCCTTAAAACACGGAATTTCCCACTGATTTAATTTTAACTAGTTGGACTTTGCGTATTTGTCTTGCAAGAAAAAAGGACCGCAAATTCGGAATAAAGCATTGTGTGGTCAGTTTGGTTGCGGACAGTTGACCGCAACTTTGTCTGGCGCTTTGTCGTTCAATGCCTTAGGATATTTCATCGAATGTTGGAAATAGAGTTTTAAGGTGGCGAAAGTCGATGAGGACGACACTTATTCGCTCAAATCGGAATATTACCGAAAATGTTTGGGTCTAAAATGATTTATAACAAGGCTGAGAAATATTCAAAATATTACTCATCGTTCTTTCACGAGGAATCGGTCGATTCAGAGAGTATTTACGAAATATTGAGAGTTTATGCAAATTTTTGCTAATTATATTTATTCATTTTTAAATTGTTATTATTAAATTTTTAATCAAATAGAAAAAGAAGATAACTGTTGGCAAAATTTGTTATAATATTCCTAAGAATATTGTAATTTTTTTTTCTTTGTGAATGATAAACTAATGCAAACTGAGGGAAAAAATGTATTCTAACTAAATACTACCTGTGGAAATGTTTTTATTTGACTCTTCAGCTTGATAAATTATGATAATCAGCGTTTCCATACAAGTTAAAGTATTATTATTATTATCGATAAAGTAATAATTATTATTATTTATCGATAGACTTGGTACAAAACAGAGTGTGAATAAATTAAAAATTATTTGATAAAACTTTTTGTAAACGTTGTATCTGCAGGGTTCCAAGCAAATTATAATGACCAATGACAGCCTGTTTGAGAAATGTTTTGGAAAATAATGTTCTTCTTTGTCGAACTCTCGTGTAGTATTTGATGAGTAATTTTTTGTTGTTTCAATAAGACACTTTTTCGATTTTTTAAATTTGTCATAGTACTACCCATGTTTCAAAAATTTGTAAGTTTGGTTGAACATCGTTAATTAAAAAAATATTCCTAAGAAGTTCCTTATCATTTTAACTAATTTTTTATATTTGTCAACTTTATAAGAGTTATTCTTTTAGAATGCTAAAAAATTGACGTTTTACTAACTGAAACGAGTATAAAAACATTTTCTAATCAAATTTCACAAAAATCCAAAAAATCAATAGTTACAGCAAAAAATTAGTGGTATAATCTGTTAAGTAAAAAATTACTACTAGGGGTCGGTCAGTTTATAGAAAGTGTAATTAAAATTTAATTTTAACACGTATGGATTTTAAATCCGACCCAGGCGGAATCAAAATTGTAATAATGAATTTGAAAAGGATTTTATAAATCAATGTAAATCCTTTTCTAAAGATCAAGCAGTGAGTACCGAAATCATCTTATTTACTCCAACTTTGCCACAACAATGAGGACAAATAAAATTTACAATACAATACAATATTTTGCCTTAGGCCACAATTCAGACAGCTCAAATTTGAAGCACCAACTGGTGGCCGGTGCCAGAACTAACAAAAAATTGTTTGAGATAATTTCGAAAACGAACAAACATTTTTAAAAACGGCAAACGCCAAATCGTTTCAATCGACTATATCTAGTGAGATTACCAACTTTCTACAACAAATTTCGTTTCTTTCACAGAGATATCAAACGTATTTTTTTAATTAAAAGTCAATTTTTTTCGGAAGTGGGTCATGTCACTAGATATTTTTGTGTGTTTTCAAATGGTCCCAGTCCGATTTATCTACGTATTATGGTTCTTAAGATTATCTCGATGAAGTGTTGAAAACATGGATATTTTGTGATTTTTTATGTCAATTGTTATTGAAATTTGGTAAATACTTAGTGAAAGATGTTAACAGTAACATATAGAAAAATCAAAGTCGTATCTCTTATAGTTTAGTAGATATTGGTAGTTGAATTTGACCAAAATCAGCACTTTTTCGCAGAGCGCCACCTTAATGAACAAAATTTTCATTCATCAGTGTGTGTGGTGACACTCAATTAACTCGTCTATAATATAATTAGTTTGCTGCAAAATAATTTTTTCTTCTTCTCTTTTCTCACACACGATCTTGTCAATTCTTCGAGCAATCCATCAGTGTGACGTAAATTGGGCGAGCAATCGAAGACACAAACACACGCCAATATTTCAGAAAATATGACAGCTAATGATAATAAATTTTCAATGACCTTTCGGTCATTATAGTGCGGTCGGGGGCCAAATAAAGCTCTAGGGTGACATTTCGCCTCTAAATGTTAAAGCTGCCTCGATACGTGATCTGTAACTTTATGAACACGAGACTCGTCTCTATTTTTCATTCACTAATTTGGATTTATGGCGCCAGATTGGGACTCACCCTGTATACGAGACCAAATCCGAAGGGACACGAACCAATTTCAAGCAAGAATAAATATATACAGGCTGATTCTTTTAGGGCCTACATTAGAAACTTTTTAACTTCTAATATAGCTAGAACTTTAAAATTTTGTGTACGATCTAAATCGACCATTCTGAATTCAATTAAATTAATTTCAAAATGGCTGAACTTCCGGAACTACGAGAAATGGGCGCCAACTTTGAAATTTTAAATAGTAACCCCACATTTTTATTGCATTTTTGAATTCACCTTCTCAAACTGACTAAAATGTACTTTAGTTGTTGGTACTTATCTGTCATAGTTTTTGTCATTTGTCAATTTTTTTGTTAAAATTTTCACTTGCAGGAGTTTATTTAAAATGTGACAGCCCTTCAACCCTTTGCGATAAGTGAATAATTTTTTTTGTATTCGATAACGGAAGGTTTGAAGCGCCTTCTAGAATTTTCAAAATTGTCATTTGTCAAAATTCAAGGGTAGTGTGATTGTTTCAAAATGGTTATCAAAAAACGGCTATGACTCAGTTTTTTCAAATGGAACGACACTATTTTCTTAACGGCAATTGAAAGAACATCGACATTTATGGTGACTTTTATGTACATGTCCTATACCTATCTCGTACAGTTTTTGAAAAAAATCACAAAAAACGAATTTTACTTTGTAATTTTCATCGCTAAACAAGTAGGTCTTGTAAAATAGTCAACAGTTGTCAAACTTCAACATTTTATTTAGTTTTTAGATGGTTCATAATCGAATAAGCAGTAAAACAATAATATTTAATTATGGTTTATTATAACTTAGTGAATTATGTAAAGTAACTCAGTCAATATGCCATCGAATTTTGAACTTCTTGAATGAAAATGGTAGACAAATCAAACATTTCTTTTAATTAATAGCACAACTTTATCGCATTTTTCGAAAGTTTACTCGATTAAAAATGAAAATTATGAGCTAAAATTCAGTTTTTTGCAATTATTTCAAAAACTGTAAGAGATAGATATAGAAAATGTTGATAAAAGTCTCCATAAAAATCGATGTTCTTTTGATTGCCATTGAAAAAACAAGGTCATTCCATTTGAAAAAACTGAATTATAACCATTTCTTGATCACCATCTTCAAAAAATCATAGTAGCCTTGCAATTTGACAGTTCAAAATTCTGAAAATTTTAAAAGATCCTTCAAACCTTTGGTTTTCAAATGCAAAAAGAATTATTCACTTAATGTAAAGGGTTCAAGAGCTGTGATATTTTAACTAAACCCCGGTAAATGAAAATTTGCACAAAAAAATTGACATACGTCAAAAACTATGACAGATAAGTACTAACAACTAGGGTATATTTTAGTCAGTTTCAAAAGGCAAATTTAAAAATGTAATAAAAATAGGTGGTTACTATTTAAAATTTCAAAGTTGGCGCCAATTTCTCCTCGTTCCGGAAGTTCAGTCATTTTGAAAATAATTTAGTTGAACTCAGAATGGTCGATTTGGATCGTATACTAAATTTTAAAGTTCTATCTATACCAGAAGTTAAAAAATTTCTAATGTAGGCCCTAAAAGAATCACCCTGTATGAAAAATGTTTTTTTTAAGCTTTTATTTAAAAGATGCACTAAAAAGTAAAAAATAATGTATTTCAATCACACGAGAATATTTTTTCTTACAGGTTAAAATTCTAAAATTTATAAAAGCTTTGGGAGTTGTCAACTGAACAAAGTAATTCTGTAATGCCGTAGTTTTATAACTACCAATTTTAACCTATAAGAAAAAATATTCTCCAGTGATTGAAATACATTATTTTTTACTTTTTAGTGCATCTTTTAAATAAAAGAGTTTTTTTTAAACATTTTTTTATATATTTATATTTTTTGCTTTTTAGTCTTTATTTATTGCATAGATTTATTGTTATTACACTGTGCATCTACCGTGACGTCCAAATTAAAACCTCATCTAACATCTTTAGGGGGTAATTAACTACTTATATAGAACTGCATTGTCACGCAGATTACGTAAGCATGTTAAATTTCATTTCATTGCGACTACAGGAACCCTCTCAAATTTACAAATCGAGAACTCCTTTGTAAACATAACCTAAAACTTCAAAACCCCATTTAACCCTTTTAGGGGGTATTTAACTACATAGGATTGCATTGTCACGCTGATTAAGTAAGTATGCAAAATTTCAATTCAGTGGGACAACGGGAACCCTTTCAAATTTGGCTCCGAAAAAATAACCGACAGACAGATAACATTGTGTGTTAAATAAAAGCTTTTAAAAAGGTCTTTAATTGTTCGAAACCTGCAAATGTACTGTTACTATGATTTAAAAAAATTAAAAAGATTTTCGTTTTTTTTACAAAGAAAGGTCTGCTAGTCTTGAACTACTAAACTACTTGTTTATTTGCAAACTCCGGATTTCTAGCTCTTAATAACAATCTCATTACTTATATTCCAAATACCCTAAATAATCTCATTACATGCGGCTGAGTGTCATGAAAACAACAGTTTTCCGCCCTAAACCTACCCAACTCGTCAAGCTTTTAGATAAATTATTACTAATTAAGGAAATGTGGTTTGAAATGAAACATTCTCTAGCTTCACTGAATAGAAAATCAAACGTAGCTATTTTTAGTGAATTATTATGCAATCTCTGTACAACTTGTGGAATATTCACGATGAAGTCTCAGCGGTAAAACTCGGCAAAAAATGAGGCCATTAGGAGCATTGTTAAAAGTTTAAACCGCAGATTTGTGTACATTTCTGATTTGGATGAATTATTCCGAGGAGGTGTGCTAAAATATTGTCGAGTCTTTTGGGACCAAGTTATTTGGTTATATTATTCGAACTTAACAATCTAACTGAAATGAAATTTACAAAAAATGCACTAAAAATAGAAAAACTACTGAAAAAAAAAACAGAAAATAAAATAACAAAAAGCAAAAGGAATTCAGAATAAAACTACAGATTAAAAATTATGCTTTCATTTTATTAGTAGTAATTCAAATCAATCAAATTCACTTAGTAAGTCTGTTAAACCTTGTTCAACACGCACCTAGTATTAGTGTCGTCACAAAGACACTGTTTCTATTTTTTATTAATTTTTAAAACTGAAGATGTGAAACCGATTTTTTTTGGTTTTTATTTTTTTTAACAATAATCCGTGAACCGATTTGAAAAAAAACTTTAGGAACATGTAAGAAGCTAAAAAGGTATCATGATGAGCACAAAAAAATATTAGCATGCCGTTCAAAAAATTTATTATTATGACGTCATACCTTTTTTGAGACACTCTGTATAATCAAAAATATTTTCCTGAAATGTGTCCTAGAGTATAAATAACATCTAGAAAATATCAAAACTCCAACTTTAATAATAACTGAGCTACAGAAGACGGGACCACCCTGTATACAAGGTCGCTAAAAAGTATGGATACAGCTAAATATTTTCAGAACGGTTTAACAGAGCACGTTGAAATTTGGGGTACAGTTAAATGCGTTTAAATTCTATCATCTGAGATTTTTTTTTAATTTTCTACCGTTATTTGTTTTGAAACTACAAGGCTAACTTGATTTTTTTTAATGATACGAAGGGTTAAAATTAATAATTTTTAAAAGAGCATTTTTTTCTGAATTTAGTGATGTAACCTATTCCCACCTTTATTTTCATTAAAAGCCAAAAAAATTAAAATTCAAAAATTTCATTCTGAATTTCTGCAAAAGTAAAACTTATTATCTTTAAAAATAGTGTCATTAGCGATCTGTCACTTGTATATTAGCCAAAAATAAAACTTGTGTGCAATAAGTGGTTTAAAATGGTATATTTAAGTGAAACTGAAAGTACAGAAATTCTCATGATGGTTGGTTATGACGACAGAAAGCCAAAAAGTCAATTGAAATCATTTTGAGCAACATCTTTTGTAGCATTAAAACATGTATTTCGTGTTTTGCTTTTTTTTATTAAAATGTGTTCTTTTTCAGTTAAAAGTGTTATTTTAACAATTATTATTAACTTTTACTTATTTTTTGGTCAAAGTTCAAGCGGCAAAGAGCTAACGATAGATAAAGTCAACATTTCCAAGGTTAATTAAGGCTAATAATTTTTTTAAGCTTCGATTATAATAAGGTATGCATGTGTTACACCATAGAACTCTGAAAAAATGCTCTTTTTAAAAATATTAAATTTCACTCTTCTTGCCATTTAAAAAAAATCAAGTTAGCCTTGTATCCTCAGAACAAAAAAAGATAGGAATTTGATAAACATCTAAAACAATAAAATTTATATATTTTTAAGCTTATACCAAATTTCAATAAGTTTTGATAAATAGTTTTTAAAATATTTAACTGTATCCATACTTTTTAGCGACCCTGTATATTTCAAAAGGAGCCAGTCTCAATAACTTTTGACATTGAGCAAATCTACTTTTAAGCAAAAACAGGTCGATTAGGATCGCGAGGGGGAAGTTCAAAACCAACATTTGTTACATTTTAGGTTTCATCCCTTAATCGCTAGCTACCCCTACTTTGAAATTTTAAATGGCACCCCCTACTTTTTCAAACATTTTCGGAAAGAGAAAAAATTTGCGTATCTAACTGTCAAAGAAAAAAATTTTTTTGTTGATTCGTTTTTTAGTTAAGGGTGGATTTATTTTTGAAATTTTTAATCCTAGTAGCCTTTGATTTGAAGCCAATTTAATTTAAATAAAAAAATTGTCGATTATAGATGCGATGAGAGAGTTAATACTAAAATTACTTACATTTTAGGTTTCATCCCCTAGTCGCTAGCCACCCCTACTTTAAAATTTTAAATAGCACCCCTTATTTTTTGAAACATTTTCGGAAAGGGAACAAATGAGTGTTTCTAACTGTTAAAAAAAATTTTTATTGATTCGTTTTTTAGTTAGGGGCGGTTTTATTTTTGAAATTTATAGTCCTAGTAGCCTTTGATTTGAAGTCAATTTAATTTAAATAAGAAATTTGTCAATAAGAGGTACAATGAAATAGTTCAAATTCAAGATAAAGTACATTTTACATTTCATCCCCAAATTTCAAATCATCCTTACTTTAGAATTTGAAATAGCACCCCCAACTTTTTAAATATTTTTGGAAACTGTAAAAGCAGAAATTTTTTTTCGATTCGTTTTTGAGTTCAAAACCAACATAAAATATTTCAAAATGTTGGGGGTGCTATTACAAACTTTAAAGTAATGGTGGTTAGCGACTAAGGGATGGAACTTAAAACGTATTTTATGTTGGTTTAGAGCTCTCCCAGTGCAATCCAAAACAACATACCTACTTTTTATTTAAATAAAATTGGCTTCAAATAAAAAGCCACTATAACTAAAAATTTCAAATATAAAACCACCCCTAACTTAAAAACGAATAGAAAAATATTTTTTTGATAGTTAGATACGCTAATCTGTTCCCTTTCCGAAAATGTTCCAAAAAGTAGGAGGTGCCATTTAAAATTTTAAATTAGGGGTGGCTAGCGACTAAGGGATGAAACCTAAAATGTAACTAATGTTGGATTTAAACTCTCTCATTGCATCTCTAATCTTCAATTAAATTGGCCTCCAATCGAAGACTACTAGGATTAAAAATCTCAAAAATAAAACCACCCTTAACTAAGAAACGAATAAACAAAAAAATTTTTTTCATTGACAGTTCGATCCGTAAATTTTTTCCCTTTCCGAAAATGTTTGAAAAAGTAGGGAGTGCTATTTAAAATTTTAAAGTAGGGGTAGCTAGCGATTAAGGGATGAAAGACTGGCTCCTTTTGAAATGAAAGCCCTGTATTTTTGCGCAAATGTTATCATCGAGTCACGGACATAAAATCTCAAATTAAAATTTTATCTTTCATACAGGATTAGATTTGTGAAATTTACAACTCACCGTAATACGGTTTACGAGTGACGTTAAAATGTCGTTTCCTAGATGTTTATTAACAGTTATAATTAATTTACTATTGGATAGCGTGACTATCTACCTACAGTTATGTCTATGTGGTATTTTTCTTGCATAAGGAAGCGATTTGTACAAGAAAGGATCGTTTAATAAGAAAACATTTTCTAATTTATGTGACTGTATACTGCCAAAAGATGTAAAAAATAGCTTATTTTTTTTGGCTTTTTATTTTATATTTCTCTAAATAAAAAATAAATAAGTTTTGAAATTTAACCCCCACTAACTTAAAAAGGTGCAACTTTGTGCACTACCAATTTTACTCGGATTGAAAATTTAATCTCTATCACAAACAGGATGTCACTATCATAACATTGTTTGAATCAAAAGATTTTATCGATTTGTTGATCGTTCTATTTTACAAGAAAACAATTACAACTTCATTGTACGTATAGTAATTAAGCAGATACGTATTCAATTACTTTATCTAAAAAATAGGACATGTTTATTATTTATCTCACGATACCATTGTCTGTAAAACAGTACAAAGTAAGACGTTCTGTTACAAGTACCAAAAAAATGCGTGTTGTAATAGTGGCATTATTAGCCTATTTGGGCCTTACAACTGGTACCAGTTATAAAGGGTAGGTACTTAATTACCAAATATTCTAAAAGGCCTTACAATCGTGGTAATATTTGCAGATTCAAAGTTTATAAAGTGTTGCCGAAAACAGAATTACAAAATGCATATTTACAAGAATTGGAATCAAGTCCAGATTTCGATTTCTGGTCAAAACTTAACAAAATTGGTGCTCCAGTCATAATTATGGTGGCACCTAATGTCCAAAAGGCATTTGAAAACCATCTAACACACCATAACATTGATTTTGAAATAACAATTGAAGATGTGGAACGGTAAGGCTTTTTGACCAAAGTAAAAAAATTAAGTGCACCTTTGAAACACAAAAAACTACCTCGCTCAAATACAGGGTGATTCACATAACTTTACGCCCCTGACGAAATTTAAATGCAACTCATTGGAGGTTGAATTGGGCCTAAATTGGGCAAAATAAAAACGCCAGGGACTACAATAAGAACCTAATTTTTTAAGGTTTGCAAGGAATATCCAAATCACAAACAAATTTATAATTATTATATTACTGGTTGCATTTAAAATTCGTCAAGGTCGTAAAGTTATGTGAATCACCCTGTATAATTTAAAATTAACGAAATGTTTGTTTTTTCGGGCGTTTCTGCAAACTGTTGGGTTAAAAATTGCAGATAATTTTTTTCTGAATTGAAAATTCTATAAGCTCGAAGGCATTTCTTGCTATTTCAATCAAACTCGTCGAAAAATTACATAATTGTGGCAAAATTGATTGATTGTCTAAATATAACTTGTTTTTGCAAAAAAATGAGTTTTTAATTCAAAAAACGTATCATTTTCAAATTAAATCGATGACTTTTTATTAAAATTCGAAATAAATAACTAAAAATGACGTTATTTCTCAGAAATTTGGCAATTTTTTGACGAAATTGTCCAAAATAAGAAAGCCTGAGTTCAAGAAAACTTGTATTCTCGACTCATCTGCGATCTAGATAGTTTTGTATTAGAATTCCACTCGGGAAAAGAATTAAATTACTCTAAACAAATCAAAGAAAGACATAACTTTGGCTTTTGCAAGTTTTAAAAGACGAATATTTATTTTTGATTTTGATATTTTGCTCAAACTGGCCTAAAAATCACATATTAAAGTCAAGAATGACTAAAATACTGATTGCAGTCAAAAATGACGTTATTTTTACGTTTGTTAAATTTGAAAAGATTTGTTTAAACTGCTCTGATCAGGTCAGGTCAGGTCAAAATATACTAAAAATAGTGATGGCAGTCAAAAATGACGTTATTTTTACGTTTGTTAAATTTGAAAAGATTTGTTTAAACTGCTCTGATCAGGTCAGGTCAGATTAAAATAGAGTAAAAATACTGATTGCAGTCAAAAATGACGTTATTTTTACGTATGTGAAGTTTGAAAAGATGTGTTTAAACTGGTCAGATCAGGTCAGGTCAGGTCAAAATAGACTAAAAAATACTAATTGCAGTAAAAAATTACGTTATTTTTACGTTTGTTAAGTTTGAAAAGATTTGTTTAAACTGCTCTGATCAGGTCAGGTCAGGTCAAAATAGACTAAAAATTGTGATTGCAGTCAAAAATGACGTTATTTTTACGTTTGTTAAGTTTGAAAAGATTTGTTTAAACTGGTCAGATCAGGTCAGATCAGGTCAAAATAGACTAAAAAATACTAATTACAGTAAAAAATGACGTTATTTTTACGTTTATTATGTTTGAAAAAATTCTCTCACACTGGTCTGGTCAGGTTAGGTCAGGTCAGGTCAAAATAGACTAAAATACTGATTGCAGTAAAAAATAACGTAATTTTTACGTTTGTTAAGTTTGAAAAAATTTGTTTAAACTGCTCTGATCAGGTCAGGTCAGGTCAGGTCAAAATGGACTAAAAAATACTGATTGTAGTCAAAAATGACGTTATTTTTACGTTTTTTATGTTTGAAAAGATTCTTTCAATCTGGTCTGGTCAGATTAGGTCAGGTCAGGTCAGGTCAGGTCAATTCAGGTCAGGTCAGGTCAAAAAACTAAAATACTGATTGCAGTAAAAAATGACGTAATTTTTACGTTTGTTAAGTTTGAAAAAATTTGTTTAAACTGCTCTGATCAGGTCAGGTCAAAATGGACTAAAAAATACTGATTGTAGTCAAAAATGACGTTATTTTTACGTTTTTTATGTTTGAAAAGATTCTCTCAATCTGGTCTGGTCAGATTAGGTCAGGTCAGGTCAAAAAAGACTAAAATACTGATTGCAGTAAAAAATGACGCTATTTTTACGTTTATTAAGTTTGAAACGATTTGCTCAAACTGGTCTGGTCAGATCAGGTCAGGTCAGGTCAAAATGGACTAAAAAATAATGATTGTAGTCAAAAATGACGTTATTTTTACGTTTATTATGTTTGAAAAGATTCTCTCAATCTGGTTTGGTCAGATTAGGTCAGGTCAGGTCAAAATGGACTAAAATACTGATTGCAGTAAAAAATGACGTTATTTTTACGTTTGTTAAGTTTGAAACGATTTTCTTAAACTAGCCTGGTCAAGTCAGGTCAGGTCAGGTCAGAATAGACTAAAACACTGATAGTAGTCAAAAATGACGTTATTTTTTCATTTGTTAAGTTTACAAAGATTTGCTTAAACAAAAAAATAATTATTGTAGTCATTTTTACGATTGTAAAGTTTGAAAAAATTTGTTTAAACTGGTCTGGTCAGGTCAGGTCACAAAATAAACCAAAAAAAAAACAATTTAGTTAATTCCGATCGAAATTTTAGAACAATCCAAGCGGAAAAATCCTACCACACAACTCACCAGGCTCGAAAATCGACCACCATCACCTTCGACCACTACCTCCGACACGATGAGGTACACAAACCCCACTAAAAACCACTCACCACAAAACCATTTTACAGATCAATGCGTACTTAACCCAACTGTCACAAACCAACCCATCCCTTGTCACCCTTGAAACCATCGGACAATCGTACCAAAACCGTTCAATGAACCTTATTCGCATCTCCAGCGGCACGACAAACCCTCCAAAACCGGTCATTTTCATAGATGCTGGCATACATGCCAGAGAGTGGATAGCACCAGCTCTCGCCCTTTACATTATCAACCAATTGGTTGAAAATCCCGAAAATTCGAACCTTTCAAAAGATATTGACTGGATCATCCTCCCTAGTGTTAACCCAGATGGTTACGAATACACCTGGACCACTAACCGAATCTGGCGCAAAACCATTTCACCAGGTCTGGTTTGTGACGGTTGTGACGCAAATCGCAACTTTGATTTCCATTGGATGGAATCAGGTGCCAGTAACTGGGAGTGTTCAGACACCTATGCCGGGAAAAAAGCCTTCTCTGAGGTGGAAACGCAAAATTTGAAAAACTATCTCCTCAAAACGCCAAATATTGAAGCCTACATCACTTTGCACAGTTATGGACAATACTTGTTGTACCCTTGGGGCTACATTGATGAGCTTTGTGATAACTGGGAGGAGTTGGATCAGTTGGGCCATGCCATGGATAAGGCGATTAGTGCAGTTAATGGGACGAGTTACACCATTGGAGGGTCCACTGCAACGTTGTATGCCGCAGCTGGGGCTAGTGATGACTGGTCAATGGGTGTGAGAAATGTCAGTATTGTGTACACATGGGAGTTGCCAGGAGGTGGTACTTATGGGTTTGATTTGCCTCCGGAGAGGATTGAAGGAGTTGTGAAGGAGTCGTTTGAGGGTGTTAAGGTTTTGGCTGATTTTGTTGCCAAAAACAGGAAATAACCCAATTTGATTAAACTTATCAATGAAAAGTTGTAGATAGAAGATCAAATGATAATAAAGGGATAACAATTAATTTCTCAATTATGTCAAAACTATTCGCAAATGTGGAACTATTTTGACCTAAACCAATGTAAAATGATCCGGGAAATCGATTGGCGTTGAGAAAATAGCCAAATTTCCAATGGTTTTTTAGTTATGAATTTTTTTAAATTTTTCCTACTTTTGTTTTTTTTTTTAATTTTCTCGACAACTATTAGTCGGAGAACGATAATCTTTTTTGAAGAAGATAGACACTTAAAAGAGCTTTCCAACGATAATAAACTTCATGGGGTTATCTGTAATAGTTTCGGAATTATTGCTCGATAAATGCTCCGGGTACCGGAAATCCACCAGTCTCGATAAAATTGGAAAAATCAAAATCTTTAAAATCGAACCTATTGATTTTTCAGAGGCTTATAAACGCATAAAAAAATTCAGAAAACTTTGCTAGAGTGAGTTTAAAAAAAAATTTTTTTTCATTTTTGTGAAGGAAAGTGTGACCATTAAAATTTTTAGCTAAAAAAATCAAAATTTTAAATCTCGTAAAAAGCTGGTATAATACCTAGAATGAGCCGCAGAATTCACTGGAACAAACCGTTTTGCTCTACGACTTTTAGTTTTTTAGTTACGAATTTTTTGTTGAAGAATAAAGTACCAGTATGCATTAGGCTACCCTAATTTGAAGCAAAAAATTTCAAATTTTTAAATCGAGTAAAAAACCGACATAATATGTAAAATGAGCCGTAGAATTCACTGGAACAAACCGTTTTGCTCTACGACTTTTAGTTTTTAAGTTATAAATTTTTTTAGTGTTAAACTTTAAATGCCTCTGTACCCGGAACCGTTGCCCGGAGCGACTCCGGGTTTTGATGAGAAAATAGAGAATTTCAAGCGCTATCCGATGCTTTATCGATTTTTGTTCTAAGTCTTATAGTTTCCGAGAAAAACGCAAAAAAAGGTTCCCATTTTCACTTTTTTCTAATTTTTAAACGCCGATTACGGCGAAACTATAAGTGTTAGAGAAAAACGGTAAAATCGATTAGAACCGGTATAAAAATCTCTACAAAATGGCATAGGTTTCAAGGCGATATCTGGCAAAAAAATTTTCAATTTTCAAACGTCGATTACGGCCAAACTAAAAGAGCTAGAGGAAAACGCTTTGCTCCATTGTAAAGAGCACATCAAAATCTATAAGATAGGATGGGTTTGAATTGATTTTGAGACACTTTAAAAATTGGCCATTTTTAATGGGGGGGGGGGGGGGGTGGGTAACAAATTTTTGAAATTTTTTATTTTCTCTATTACGGCTAAACTATTCGAAAAAGTGGCACTATTTTAATCCTTACCTATGCAAAATGATCCGCAGAATCGATTCGCGTCGAGAAAATCGCCAAATTCCTAATAGTTTTTTAGTTATGAATTTTTTAAAATTTGACCTACTTTTGCTTTTTTTCGAAATTTTCTCGAAAACTATAAGTCGGAGAACAATAATTTTTTTTGAAAAAGATAGATAATTAAAAGAGCTTTCCAACGATAATAAACTTCATAGGGTTACCTCTAATAGTTCTGGAATTATTGCTCGATAAATGTTCCGGGTAACGGAAACTGACCAAAATCTCGACAAAAATTTAAAAAATGCTACATTAAAAATTGAAGCAATTGCTTTTTTGCACAGTAGTTACAAGAAAAACTGAAAAACAACTTTCAAACCCACTGTAGGTCTTAATCCGTAGAGTAACGTGGAATGTATTGCGTTATTTATTATTTAGAAGTGGATTTTCCAAAATCACTCAATTGATTGCCGAATGTTTCTCTAAAATTCGAAATTAAGCTAATTCTATTTTTTCTTATTGGGCAAAGTCGGGCCCAACGTTTAGTTTCCCAGATAATTCATTTTTAAAGCCCTTTTTTACTTTTTTTAAAGTGACACGCACGCACACGTGTATATATGGTTGCCTACATTCAACCCTTATTTTTATTCATAAAAGGAATAAATCGAATTAGGATTGGTTTAAATGATTTAAAAGAGTCGAAACACATTTCTGGTTTCTGGGATTGAGGATACAAGCACTGGTACTCAAAATAAAAAACAATTTGAACGTTTCAAGTTTAATTTACAAAATGGCGCTCCACACTTGGGTTAAATTAAATTTAAAATAAACACAGCATATAAAACAAGGCAGTTTAATTTCATTATTAAAAAAGTGGTTGACTTTGCCCATTTTTTCGTATTGGAGGATTTTATAAAAGGAAAAACTGACCTGGCACTGGAGAAACAGGATTGGGTAACAGGAGGCTGTGGAATAGGACTAAATCGTTGTTTCTGCAGTTCTGGGCACTAACTAATATCAGAGTTTTTTGTCCAACACAATCACAATTGTATTAAGGCAAAAAACGAGATAATTTTTAAAAAAATACTTAAAATAAAAGCGCATGACAAAACCGAAGCCAACCGAACACAACATAACCGCCAGTGTTGGTGATTTCCAGCGCTGCCAACCTTGTCGCCATGACTCCCCTAACTTACAATTCGTGATAAAAAAATTAAATAAATTACAACTCGGTTTAATATTTTAACTTATTTAAAACCTAATATTTTTTTTACAGAGGTGCCAATCCCACACAACCATTGATTCATTTTGAACGAAAATCCCTGATCCGGATGCGGTTTTCCAAACACGAAAACTTCATTAGACACTGGCTTATTATTTTCACTGTCTTCATCTTCTCGTGGTTTCAAAGTTACGAAAAACGAAGGAGGCTTGAGATTCGTGTTTGTTTCTCTGATTGGCCGCCTTTTTGAAACTCTTAACGGACTCAAAACGTTGCTTTCTTCAAGCTGCAAAAAATTTAGGTTGGCAACGTTGACTGTTAGTATTTTTTACTTAATGTTCAACAAGAAAAAGGCAAAAACTGGTCCTGCAATCAAAATATAGAAAGAAAAACAAAAATCTGAAAAACATTCAGGTCAAGAAACTAAAATAAATCACTAGATTTTCGGTCAATTTGAGCAAAATTTTGCGAGTTTTTCATAAAAAAAATGGCTAATTGTAAAATAATTATTGAATGAAGCATCTACAGAAGTATCTGAAGATGCCTTTAGAGAATTTATTATCTTAAGAAAAATCTACTTAAGAGTACAGAAATAAACAACAAGAAAAATTCTCAAATTTAAAGAAGAATTTTGAAAAGATCCAAATTAGAATCTAGAAAATAATTGTAAAAATCATCTAAAAAGGAATTTATAAAAGAATCAAAATAAATCTTAAAAAAATCTTAAGATACAGACAATGACAAAAGATTATCTAGAAAAATTCTAAACGAAGGTATAAAAAGTGTTTATAAAATAATTCTGAGTAGAGTCTAAAAAATAATTCTAAAGAAGACTCTGGAGAAGAACGAATCTAAAGATAGATTTCTAAAATAATCTAAAGAAGAATCTTAAGAAAAATCTAGAGAAGAACACAACAATGTTAAAAAATAATTTGGAAGAATTCTAAATGAAACTAAAGAAGAATTCCGAAAAAATACAAAGTAAAAACTAAAAGCGAATTTAAAAAATGTAGAAGAAATGCAGAAGAAGTGTTTATAAAATAATTTTGAATAAAGTTTTTAAAAAAATTCTAAAGAAGAATCTAGAGAAAAACGAATCTAAAAAAATATTTATAAAATAATTAAAAAAATTATCTTAAAAAACATTTAGAGAACAATACAAAAATAATGCTAAACAATAATCTAAAAGAATTCTAAATAAAACTAGAAAATAAATTCGAAAAGGCACAGAGTAGAATCTAGAGAATGTAGCAAAAAAGTGTTTACAAAATAATTTTGATTATCTAATAAGAAGAATCTAAGATAAGATCTAGAAACGAATTTAGAAAAGCATCAAAGAAAAATCTAAACAAAAATATAGAAAAAAAATGAGAAACAATGCTAAAAAAAATCAGGACGAATTCTAAACAAAACTAAAAAAGAATTTCGAAAAGATGTAAAGTAGAATTTTAATGAGAATTTAGCAAACGTAGAAGATATGCAGAAGAAGTGTTCATAAAATAATTTCCAGTAGAATCTAAAAAATAATTCTAAAAAAAGAATCTAAAGAAGAATGAATATAAAGATAGATTTATAAAATAATCTAAAGAAGAATTCAGATTTGAGATCTAGAAACGGATTTAGAAAAGAAGCAGAGAAAAATCTAGAGCAGAATTTCGAAAAGATTCAGAGTAGAATCTAAAAGAAAATTTAAACAATGTAGAAGAAATACAGAAGAAGTGTTTATAAAATAATTTTGAAAATAGTTTAAAAAATAATTCTAAAAAATAATCTAGAGAAAAACGAATCTAAAGATAAATTTATAAAATAATTTTAAAAAATATCTTAAAAAACATTTAGAGAACAATACAAAAATAATGCTAAAAAATAATCTGAAGGAATTCTAAATAAAACTAGAAAAGAAATTCGAAAAGGCACAGAGTAGAATCTAGAGAATGTAGCAAAAAAGTGTTTACAAAATAATTTTGAGTTGTCTAAAAAATAATCCTAAAGAAGAATCTAAATTTGAGATCTAGAAACAAATTTAGAAAAGCATCAAAGAAATGCTAAAAAAAACTGGAAGAATTCTAAACAAAACTAAAAAAGAATTTCGAAAAGATGATAAGTAGGATCTTAAAGAGAATTTAGCAAACGTAGAAGAAGTGTTCATAAAATAATTTTCAGTAGAATCTAAAAAATAATTCTAAAAAAAGAATCTAAAGAAGAACGAATCTAAAGATAGATTTATAAAATAATCTAAAGAAGAATCCAGATTTGAGATCTAGAAACGGATTTAGAAAAGAAGCAGAGAAAAATCTTAAAAAAAATCTAGAGAAGAATTTCGAAAAGATTCAGAGTAGAATCTAAAATAAAATTTAAAAAATGTAGAAAAAATACAGAAGTGTTTAGGTATAAAATAATTTCCAGTAGAGTCTAAAAAATAGTTCTAATGAAGAATCTAAAGAAAAGCGAATCTAAAGATAGATTTACAAAATAATCTAAAGAAGAATCCAGATTTGAGATCTAGAAACGGATTTAGAAAAGAAGCAGAAAATTTTTTTATAAAAATCTAGAAAAAAATTGAGAAACAATGCTAAAAAAAATCAGGAAGAATTCTAAACAAAAGTAAAAAAGAATTTCGAAAATATGTAAGGAAGAATCTTAAAGAGAATTTAGCAAACGCAGAAGAAGTGTTCATAAAATAATTTTCAGTAGAATCTAAAAAATAATTCTAAAAAAAGAATCTAAAGAAGAACGAATCTAAAGATAGACTTATAAAATAGTCTAAAGAAGAATTCAGATTTGAGATCTAGAAACGGATTTAGAAAAGAAGCAGAGAAAAATCTTAAAAAAAATCTAGAGAAGAATTTCGAAAAGATTCAGAGTAGAATCTAAAAGAAAATTTAAAAAATGTAGAAGAAATACAGAAGAAGTGTTTAGGTATAAAATAATTTCCAGTAGAGTCTAAAAAATAGTTCTAATGAAGAATTTAAGGAAAAGCGAATCTAAAGATAGATTTACAAAACAATCTAAAGAAGAATCCAGATTTGAGATCTAGAAACGTATTTAGAAAAGAAGCAGAAAAAAATCTTAATAAACATCTAAAAAAAAATTGAGAAACAATGCTAAAAAAAAATCAGGAAGAATTCTAAACAAAAGTAAAAAAGAATTTCGAAAAGATGTAAAGAAGAATCTTAAAGAGAATTTAGCAAACGCAGAAGAAGTGTTCATAAAATAATTTTCAGTAGAATCTAAAAAATAATTCTAAAAAAAGAATCTAAAGAAGAACGAATCTAAAGATAGACTTATAAAATAGTCTAAAGAAGAATCCAGATTTGGGATCTAGAAACGGATTTAGAAAAGAAGCAGAGAAAAATCTTAAGAAAAATCTAGAGAAGAATTTCGAAAAGATTCAGAGTAGAATCTAAAAGAAAATTTAAAAAATGTAGAAGAAATGCAGAAGAAGTGTTTAGGTATAAAATAATTTCCAGTAGAGTCTAAAAAATAGTTCTAATGAAGAATCTAAAGAAAAGCGAATCTAAAGATAGATTTATAAAATAATCTAAAGAAGAATCCAGACTTGAGATCCAGAAACGGATTTAGAAAAAAGGCAGAGAAAAATCTTAAAAAAAATCTAGAAAAGAATTTCGAAAAGATTCAGAGTAGAATCTAAAAGGAAATTTAAAAAATGTAGATGAAATACAGAAGAAGAAAAATCTAGAGAAGAACACAGAAACAATGCTAAAGAATAATCTGGAAGAATTCTAAATGCAACTAGAGAAGAATTTCGAAAGGGTGCAGAGTAGAATCAAGAGAATTTAGAAAATGTGGAAAAATGCAAATAAAGTGTTCATAAAATAATTTCGAGTACAGTATGAAAAATAATAGAAACATTAGAAAAAAAACTATAAATAAGGAAAGAATTAAAAAAACTACAAAAAATATTAACCTGAAAAAATTCCAAACGAAACTAAAAAAAGTTTGCAGACACAGAACAGAATCTTATTGATTTTATTTACGTTGTTTCTTGGTATTAGTGTTCAGTGCAATAAATTATTAATTTGTCTTTTACTTTCTTATATCTTTCTAATATCGATTCATTTTGAAAGTGGAATGTTAATTTTTACCAAGCATTAAAAAATAAGAGAAAAAAAACTTGTTTAGCTTCAAGTTAATTTACGTACAAATGGTGATCTCCGTTTCCTCAATTTCTTGCCTGGACTCAATCCAATTTCGTTATATTCCCCCAAATCCTTCCTCTTGACCGGTCTTCGAACCGTACTTTCCTTCCTCAATGTTTTACGATCATTAACAAGTCTCTCAATCGCTGATTCAATCACCTCAACCCACTGAACAGTCTCTGAATAACTGCCATCATAAAGAACAATTTCCTCGTTCTGACAAACCACTTTAAAAGCCCCCTTGTCATAAACCGTCTGAATTTTGCATTTACTGAGCGGAAAAATGCCGCAACATTTCAACGAGTTCACCTTAACCTCGTCCTTCTTCATTTTGCAAAAAATCACAATATCGTTCATGAGAGCAACGTGCGTTTTTTGACTGTGACTAGTTTTGGAAATTTGAAATAAAATCCCTTCTTTTAGTAATTTTCGGCCGGGTGTTATAACATTTGGTTCTCCATTAATTAAACAACGTTGTAATTCAATGAGTCTTTGCATGTTTTCTTGTTCTTTAATAATTGTGTTGATGTGATTGGCTGCATCTTCGACTTTTTTTAACGAATCGAAAAGACTTTGATAATCATGGTCTGAAGGATTCGTTAATTTGAGAAGTGATGATAGGAGAAGTTTGTACCGAGGGACGCGTTGAATGGGGGCTATCAAAAGGGCTGAAAGTTTCGACTGGACCTCAGGTCGGCTCTCTTGCATTTCGAGGAATTTGCCAAATTTTGGGTTATCGAGGTGGCAATTCTGGAATAAAAACTATCAGTTAGCGAAAAAAATTATCTCACTTTTCGAATTTTCTCGATAAAATCTGAGTTTGTAGCTTAAAAATTTCGTAAAATAATTGTGTTTCTGGCTCAAAAATGTGTTAAAACATTCGTAAATTAATGTTGGTATCGATACAAAAAAAATTGTTTTTAGCCAAAAATGTGCTGAAAAGTCAGAAAAACGCAAATTTTTAGGGGTATTTTTAAGCAAATTTTGTGTAAAAAAACGCGTTAAAACTCTCGTAAATGCTAACAATTTATGTTCTTTGACGTAATTTAATAGTTTTGTGGCTTATTTGTGACATTTCGTAAAATCATTGTTTCTACTTTCTGATTTTTCTTTCTGATCGAAAAAGGTAAAATATTTTCATTTTCGACCTAATTTAATGATTTTTCGGTTTATTTTAGACAAATTTCACGAAATAACAATTCATTAAATAATTTGAAAAAAGCAAAAATTACGCTCTTTTTGGCCTAATTTAGTAATTTTTTGGTTCATTCCAACATCATTTCGTAAAATTAGAGTTTTTGACTGAAAAATATGTCTATAAATTTTCGTTTTCATTCCAACTGTTAATTCATTGGCTGTAATAAATCTGCGAAAAAATATTTAGTTCAAAAATGCTGAAAAAAGACCAAAATTGCGTTATTTTCGACATAAATTAAGAATTTTTCGGTTTATTTTAACCAAAATTTCGCGAAAAAGACAAACATTTCGACCTTTTTGGCTTATTTTAGTGTATTTTTACTCAAATATGTTAACACGAAATTGTGTGTTTTTCGATCTAAATTGATGAGTTTTTAAGTAGTTGAAACAAAATTTGCGGAAATTGCGGAAACACTGAAAATTGCAAAATCTGCCAACAATTATTTTTTACAAAAATTCCCCTTAAAAATTAAAAAAAAAAACAAAAATTAGGCCTTTTCGGTCTAATTTTGTAATGTTTTGGATAATTTCGACTAAATTTCGTAAAATAATAGCGTTTTTGACTAAAAAATATGTCTAAACTCTCGAAAAATGCAAAAATTCTCTTATTTTCAAGGCAATTAATAATGTCCTTGAAAAAAATTCGCAAATTGATAGAATTTCTAACTCAAAATCTAACTCAAAGAAAAACGTCATTTCGACCTAAATTTGCAACTTCTCGGCTTATTCTAGACATTATTTCATGAAATATTTAAGTTTCCAACTTAAAAGTTAAAAAATTACGCCCTTTGTGGCTTAATTTTGTAGATTTTTGGCTCATTTTGACAAAATGTTGACTTTTTTATTCAAAAACGCTCGAAGAAGACAAAAATTGCGTCATTTTCGACCTAACTTAGCAATTTTTTGACTTATTTTAGTCACATTTCGTAAAATAATTGCGTTTCTGGTTTCAAAGTTCGAAAAGAAGGAAAATTTACGTTCTTTTTGGCCACATTTCCTGTTTGTTCTTGCGCATTTTTGATAAAATTTCGTCCTATTTAGCAAAACCAAAAAAATAGTTTTTAACTTAAAAACGTTGATTTTGGCTTTAAATTTACGACAAAATATTGTATTAATGGCATTTGTAATTAAAATATGTTAAAACTTTCGAAAAAAGACAAAATTCTATCTTTTTCGAGGTAATTTTGTGAGTTTTCAGTTGCAATAAATTTCACAAAAACCGATTTTTGACTTAGTTTATTAGTAATTTTGCGACTTATTTTTGATATTCCGTAAAATGATTGTGTTTCTGATTGAAAAATGTGTTAAAACTCTCGAAAAAAGTAAAATATTGTCATTTTAGACCTAATTTAATCATTTTTTGGTTTGATTTTAAACAACATTTCCTGAAATAATTAAGTTTCAGACTTGAATGTTTTTCATTTTTATCATTTTCGAATCAATTATTATTTTATTGGTCGTAATAAATCCACGAAAAGATATTATTTAGCTCAAAAATGCTGAAAAAAGACCAAAATTGCGGTATTTTCAACATAAATTAACAATTTTTCGGTTTATTTTAACCAAAATTTCCGTAAAAAAAACAAAAATTTCGACCTTTTTGGCTTAATTTAGTTGTTTTTTTTACTCAAAAATGTTACCACGAAATTGTGTGTTTTTCGATCCAAATTAATGAATTTGTAAGTTAGATGAAACAAAATTTGCGTAAATTTTTAGGTGAAAAACACTGAAAATTGCAAAATCTGCCAACACTAATTTTTACAAAAAATTGTGAAATATTTCCGCTTAAAAATTAAAAAAAAACAAAAATTAGGCCCTTTTCGGTCTAATTTTGTAATTTTTTGGATAATTTTGACTAAATTTCGTAAAATAATATAGCTTTTGACTAAAAAATATGTCTAAACTCTCGAAAAATGCAAAAATTTTCTTATTTTCAACGAAATTGGTAATTTGTCCATTTAAAAAAATCCGTGAAAAGACTGAATTTCTAACTCAAAAAAGCTAGAAAAAGACAAATATTACGTCATTTCGACCTAAATGAGCAACTTCTCTGCTGATTTTAGACATTATTTCACGAAATATTTAGGTTTCCAAATTAAAAGTTCAAAAAATTACGCCCTTTTTGGCTTAATTGTGTAGATTTTTGGCTCATTTTGACAAAATGTTGACTTTTTTATTCAAAAACGCTCGAAGAAGACAAAAATTGCGTCATTTTCGACCTAACTTAGCAATTTTTTGACTTATTTTAGTCACATTTCGTAAAATAATTGCGTTTCTGGTTTCAAAGTTTGAAAGAAGGAAAATTTACTTTCTTTTTGGCCACATTTCCTGTTTGTTCTTGCGCATTTTTGATAAAATTTCGTCCTATTTAGCAAAACCAAAAAAATAGTTTTTAACTTAAAAACGTTGATTTTGGCTTTAAATTTACGACAAAATATTGTATTAATGGCATTTGTAATTAAAATATGTTAAAACTTTCGAAAAAAGACAAAATTCTATCTTCTTCGATGTAATTTTGTGAGTTTTCAGTTGCAATAAATTTCACAAAAACCGATTTTTGACTTAGTTTATTAGTAATTTTGCGACTTATTTTTGATATTTCGTAAAATGATTGTGTTTCTGATTGAAAAATGTGTTAAAACTCTCGAAAAAAGTAAAATATTGTCATTTTCGACCTAATTTAGTCATTTTCGGTTTGATTTTAGACAACATTTCCTGAAATAATTAAGTTTCAGACTTGAATGTTTTCCATTTTCATTATTTTCGAATGAATTATTATTATATTGGTCGTAATAAATCCACGAAAAGTTATTATTTAGCTCAAAAATGCTGAAAAAAGACCAAAATTGCGTTATTTTCGACATAAATTAACAATTTTTCGGTTTATTTTAACCAAAATTTCGTAAAATAATAACATTTGTGATTGGATGTTAAAACTCTCGAAAAGGACAAAAATTCTGTATTTTTCGATCTAATTTAGCGACCACGCAAAAACGTTAGAAAAAGACAAAAATTACATCAACCTAAATGAGTAATTTTTCGGCATATTTTAAGCAAAATTATATTAAGTCATAGTAGTTCTGGCAATTTTAAGATAATTTCGTGTTTTTTGACCCATTTTTGACAGTTTCGTAAAATATAGCGTTTATGACTGAAAAAAAATAGATTAAAGTTTTCGAGGAAGATAAAAATTCTATAATGTTTTCTAAACAAAAATTAGTTTTAGCTCGAAAAAGACAATCCTGTAATTTTCGACATAATTTAGAGATTTTTCGCTTGTAGAAACAAACTTAAACATTAAAAAAACTCTAAAATTATGTCAAAAATTAGTCACTTTTCGGCTTATTTTAAACAAAAAGCTATAGATTTTACCAATTTTTTTTTTTCGATTTTTTTAACAAACTCAGCAAGACATTGTTAGATAATTAACTAGTTTATTATTTGTCATTACCTGGAGAATGTCGAGACTGTTCCTGAACCCAGAGGCGTAGAACGAGTAACACTTGAAAAAGGGGGCTATTTTCGAAAACGCCCCAGCCACATTTTTGGGGTTTTTCCTCAACTCTTGCCTTAACTCCTTGTTAACCCTATAAATCGTGTTAAAATCCCCGAATAAAACGTCGAAATCCCTCGATTTGAGCAACATCTTCTCCTGCACTGGCTTGATGAAAAACTCCATTATAACCTCCAAATGCCTCAAATAATTCTCCTCAGATTCTAAAATTTCCCTCAAAATGTTCTCCTTTTGAGTGCGACGACTTGTTTCCTCATTCTCGCATTCAATTTCCTCAAGAGCTTCGGTCATCCGTTTGCGGGTTTTTGAGGTTAGGAGATTGCGTTCGTTGATCACTTTCTTCAATTCAGCACTGAAATCGACGTTGGCTTTTGGGGTCACAGGTTCGAGAAGGACGTAACAGGGTTTTAGTTCCGGAGTCAACATTTTTCCGGTTTTTTTTCAAAAATTATTCAAATTAGAATTTAAAAATAATAAACGGTTTGGAACAATGGTGGCGACATCTGGTGGGGTCACAAGTGCCAACATTGTCGTGACACAATCCCCAGAAATTTAAGGAACTAATGAGTTAAAACCAAACTAGGGTCTAGGACAAATACGTTATTTAATTAGTTCTCTAATAAACCATTATCTAAGAACAGCTGTTTTTTATTTTACCTCGTTTGCGAATAATAAATAAATCGGAAATTTACTACTGTTGTACCCAACCTTCGAACCCCAAATGTTACCAGATTTTCAAATCCTCCCAAAATCCCTCAGAAATTTTAAAAATACCAGCAATTTCTAATTTCTTCCACAAAAAGAAAATACATTGCTCGAAATTGGCTGGAACGGCATTACTTTGATGTATTACATAAAAAAAAATTGTATTTATGAGTTTCTTGCCGAAAAACAAGCTAAACTGCCCCAAAATATGAATTTTTGCGAATATTTTTTTAAAAACATAGTAAAACAAACGCAAATGTTTAAAAATGTTGGCGTTTTTTGTCAAACCTCTTAATTACAGTAAGTTTAATGCTCAAAAATGAACTAAATTGCTTGAAAATTTAATGAGTTTAGTGAGTTTTTTTCCACAAAAACGGTTTAAAAAGAGCGAAAACAATTAAAATAATGCACCATCAACAAAAGTTAACGATATTTTGTTCTTGTCTTTTATTTATAACTATAACAATCATCTGAAAATTATTATTTTATAAAATAAGGTTGTTTGCTATTTTTTTAATTTTTCAAAAAAGTTGGGTAAAGAACAAATTTACGTAATTTTCGAATAGTAATTTTAGACAAAATTGCCTGAAACAATTGAGATTTTGGCTTAATTTTTTTAAAAAGGTTTAATTTAGTGTTTTTAGTATTAGACATTGTCGAAAACAACAAAAATTCTATGTCTTTTGACCTAAATTAGCCATTTTTCGGTCGGTCTAAAATCACACACGAATAGAGCAAGTTTTTAGCTAGCAAATGCTAAAAATAGGTTTAAACATTCGAAAAAATACAAAAATTTTTGATAATTTTTGGGTTATTTTAGACAAAATTTAAAAAAATAATTTCATTTCTAGGTTAGAAGTTTGAAAAAACGCGCATTGTGACCTAAGTTAAACCACTTTTGAGGAAATTTCATAAAATAACAGACTTTATGTGAATAGAAAATGTGTTAAAACGGCAAAATTCAGTCTTTTTTGACCTTAATTTAGCAATTTTTTGGTCGAAACAAGATCACACAAAAATTAAGTTTTTAGCTAAAAAGAGGTTAGAAACATGTATAAACTTTCAAAGAAATAAAAAAATTGCATCGTTTTCGACATTAATAATTTATTATTGGCTTATTATTGTCGCCAAATTTTTTTAAAAATTATGTCATTTTTAGCATAATTTGGTGTTTTCTGGCCCACTTTTGACAAAATTTCATACAATAACAAAGTTTGTAAAAACAAGGTTTCAAAAACGGCAAAAATTTGGCAGGTGCAAAAAGAATAAGTTTTTATCTCAAAAAAAAAAAGACAAAAATTACTAATTCTCGAACTGAACAAGTAATTTTTGGCTTTAGTAATTTCATAAAATAATTGCATTTCTGGCTTAAAAGTTAGAAAATAATGTCAAAAATTACGTCCATTTAGCATAATTTAGTGTTTCTTGGCTAATTTTTGACGAAATTTTGTAAAATACAGCGTCTATTGCAGCTAAAAAATAAGTTAAATAACTCTAAAAAAAAGCAATAAAATAATTATAATAATAATCTATTGCCTAAAAAATTGCGTTCATTTTGTGAAATAATTGCGTTTATAACTTGATTAGAAAAAACAAAATTTCTGTCTTTTAAAAGCTTTTATTTAGCTCACAATGTTGTCTGTCTGTCGGTTATTTTTTCGGAGCCAAATTTGAAAGGGTTCCCGTTGTTCCACTGAATTGAAATTTTGCATACTTACTTAATCTGCGTGACAATGGAATCCTATGCAGTTAAATGTCCCCTAAATGGGGTTCTCGATTTGTACATACCGTAACTTATACCGACATAGACGGTATATTGGTCATTTGGACGTCACGGTAGATGCACAGTGTAATAGCAATAAATCTATGCAATAAATAAAGACAAAAAAGCAAAAAATGAAAATATATAAAAAAATGTTTTTGAAAAAAAGCTTTTATTTAAAAGATGCACTAAAAAGTAAAAAATAATGTATTTCTATCAGGAGAATATTTTTTCTTATAGGTTAAAATTCTAAAATTTATAAAAGCTTTGGGAGTTATAAAACTACGGCATTACAGAATTACTTTGTTCAGTTGACAACTCCCAAAGCTTTTATAAATTTTAGAATTTTAACCTATAAGAAAAAATATTCTTCTGTGATTGAAATACATTATTTTTTACTTTTTAGTGCATCATTTAAATAAAAGCTTTTTCTAAAAAACATTTTTTTATATATTTTAATTCGATCTATTTTAGTGATTTTTGGGTCGTATCAGAATCATGCGAAAAGAATGAATTTTTAGCTCAAAAATTATGTAATTTCAGCCTGCTTTAAACACAGTTTTGTTAAAATAATTACATTAAAAAATAAACACCCTTTTCGTAATCAATAATAGACACTTATTATTTTATTAAATGTTTATGTTTTCAGAAAAATAATTTAGCTCCACTATGGGGATTTATGGGGATTATAATTAAACTTCTAAAATCTAGTTTGTTTAAAAACAAAATTGTTGACGTTTTTTCCAAAGCACTCTTCGCAAAAACGTTTTTTTCTCTATTTTGATCAGCACGTAACATTCGATCATATCATGTGATACATCGTTGTAATAAGAAATAAAAACACTTTTCAAAAATACAAAAATCAAATATGGCGTCCACAACAAAAACAAAAGTTTAGGGTTGTAACTCTGACATCAAGAACGCCTTGGAAAATACGATGACAAATTTAAACTCTTTGTAAAAAAGTGCCTGAAGAACGTCCTAGTTAAAAACGTCTAGTTCTTTTGGTTTTGGATAAAAAAATAGAAACCAAAATTACAAATTTACGTTTTTTTACAATAATAATTTTAAAACTACAAATTTTTTTTCAGATAATTGTTCAGCATAACAAAGCGCAAATTTGCAATAATTTAACCGACCTTATAATAACTGAGAAAACAATTTTGATAAAGGTAATCAATATTTCAGTTGTGGGTGCAAAAAAGATAAATTCTTCCAGAAGTGCTCAGATTAGATAACTAAATGCCATCACAAGCTAATATATTTTGTGTTTTTGGAAATTGCGTAAAAACGAAGATAAACACACAGTGAATTAATTTTTACAACTACTTGAGAGTGAATTAATAAAAAAATGTATTACAAAAACTGACCCTAGACCTTAAGTACAGGGTGTTTCAAGTTTTAGGTCCAGTCAAAAAATAAATACTTCTAGTTGTCCAAAAGAAAAAAAATATATCTCAAACGATAGAGTTTCTAACACGCTTCAATTTGATGCTTTAATGTTATACGAAATTTTCATGGTATGAGCGTGAATTGTGAAAAACTAGATAAAAAATTTTTTGTTTCCAAATTATTGCAATCGTTTTCTCATAATAAAATTCCTCCTATTTTTTAAGTGAGACTTCCGAAACTGAAACAGTAAAAAACCCAAGGCGTATTGAGCAATTGAAATTCCAACTTGCAAAAGATCAAATGAATGTTTTATCTTAGTCACCTTTGAAAAAACAGAGCTCGTGTCTTTGCTTGATTCACAAAAAATTGAAACGTCATTAACTGTCAGACTAAAATTTTACTTGTCAATTAAAAAATGCCCTTTTTTTGCAAATTGAAATTTCAATTGCTCAATACGCCTTGGGTTTTTTACTGTTTCAGTTTCGGAAGTCTTACTTAAAAAATAGGAGGAATTTTATTATAAAAAAATTATTGGAATAATTTGAAAAAAAAAATTTTTTAATGTAGTTTTTTGCGTTTTACGCTTATATCATGAAAATTTGGGATATCAGCAAAGCATCAAATTGAAGCGTGTTAGAAACTCTATCGTTTGCGATATATATTTTTTATTTTGGAATACTAGAAGTATTTATTTTTTGACTGGACCTAAAACTTGAAACACCCTGTACAAAAACTATTGGGGGAATTAACAGAAAATATATTTCCAAAAAATGTTTTATCTGATTTGAGTTTATCAAACAGATAATAGTTAAGTGATCACTGATCATTTAGTTCGCAATAGTGGTAATCCCCGAAACCATGTCTTTCCTAACTAAAGGAGAAATGCAACTTTTGAAAGTCGCCAAACTTTTAGGAATTGTGAGTTAAATAATCACATTTTCGCCTAAATTGTATTTTTTTTCAGTTGCAAGGGCTCACATATACGGTACTTTCGCTAATTTGTATAATTCTGTACATAAAAAAAGACCTCAGCTTCGATGTTCACTCATATATGGGTTCTGTTAGCTTCTACATGTACGAGCTTTTCTTAAGTTGTAAGTAATCAAACACATTGACTATTTAACAAAACATGAAAATAATATTTAGCACGTGATTATGAAGTCAGTCTATTCAAAAACCAAACAATGGTCCCTCCAACATTCATAATTTTCGCTTGGATTCACTTCATCTTCAATGTATTTTGGGTGGGATTTTCTCTCAATGTTTCGTCACAAAACCGCCACAAAACAGCAGAAAAAGCCAAACACTGGGCCATCATTACAATAGTAGTGTGCCTATTTGACTTCATAACGGTGGTTGTGTTGGGTGCAGACTATGGAAAATGTTTAAATGCAACGAAAAATTTCTATGAATATAATCGTATGGCAATGGAACAAATTTGTGCCAATGGTTTTCTTCCACCTCTTGTGATCGCAGCAAAAGGTTTCACTTTGTGGCTCGTTAATTTAATTCTTGCCAAGAAAGTGCTCAACTTGAGCAAGGAATTGAGACAGGTTTGGGTGTTTGCTTTTTTTCCAATATTAGATAATAATTTTTAGGGGCAAGGAAATTGAAATGTTAAGAAAGTGTGCAAATAAAACTGGAAAACATGCTTAAAACACTTGACAAAACAAACTGTTTATGCAAAATTTTGCAAAAAATTGAAGGTTTGGTTCAGAAAGGTGCGTTAACAGGTCTAAAGTGGTAAAAATACCAATATTTTCGATTAAATATCTATCTTTGATTAATAATTAACCGAGTCGAAACAACATAAATAACATTTGTTTCGATATAATTTTATAAATCTACGAAAAATCTTATTTTTTGGTTCTACTTTTTCAAAGTTTTGGGTTGCATTAAACAATATCATGCAAAATTATTGTGTTCTTTACTAGAACACATGTTTAAAAATTCTAGAAAAAGGAAAATAATGTTGCTCTAGATGTAATTAAAAAAAATCGATCGACTTTAAACAAAATCTCATGGAAAAAGTAAAGTGAAATCCTTTCATTAATTTGCATCATTCTGTATCAACAAAAAGACATACAAAAAGAGAGCTTTTTATCACTTACTGTGTTTGATGGTTCTTAATTTTTATTTGGCTCGTTTATTTTTGCCGAATATCGAAAACTAATAATCTTACAAAATTTATATTTTTATCCATTCATGTGAATTTTGTCTTCTGCAATTCAAAATTAATAATTATTATTAGTTAAAGAACGAATTGAAGAAGAATTCTATTAAAAAAATGCATGCACAGAGAAGACCACAATAAGGTATCTAATAGCAAATTAATTTTTTCGATTAATTATTTAATTGTTTGCACTTTTTCGAAAATCTAAACACGTTTCTAGCATTTTTTTTAACTAAAAACTCGTTCTTTTCTCATGATTTAGATAGTAAAAGACAAAATTTTTGTCGTTTGCCACAACATACAATTAGGCCAAAAAGAGTATTTGCGTTTTTTCAAACTTTCTAAGCTAGAAATATGCAATTAGTTTTTTAAATTTTGGCCAAAATAAGACAAAAGTACGTACCAATTTAGTTCAAAAATATTGCAATTTCCACATCATTTCTTTCTAATGTGTTTGAGCTTAAAACTCGTTTTTTTTCGCGTGATTTTGCATCGACCGAATAATCGCTAAATTAGGTCGAAAAAGACAGAACTGTTATTGTTTTCCAGCGTTATTTTAACACATTGTCTATTCATAAACTCGGTTATTTTATGAAATTTCGTCAAAAGTGGGCCAAAAACTACCAACTAAGGCCAAAAGGGACGTTTTTTTAAACTAGTAAGTCAGAATTATTTTCTAAAATTTTGGTTAAAATAGGCCAAAAGTTACTAATTTAAACCGATTTTTTTTATTATCTCACGAAATGGACCAAAAAACTAAGAAATCGGAAAAAGATTTTTGACTATTGGAGGGAAAAGAATCCAGGCTTTAAGTTTACAACAAGTTTTTTTCCAAATTTTCAAAATAAAACTCATAAAAAATGAACTAAATTGATTGGCTCGTTTATTTTTTTTATAAATATGAATTTTATTCTTCTATAAATTTATAAATCTCATTGTGTAATGTATAAGACGTTAGGGTTGCCACCTTTCCAATTTTAATTAAAGAAAAGAACAAACTCTAGTTGTATAGTAGGGGTTGTTAGAATTGTTTAAAACTGTTTTTCCATGATGTTTGACAAAAAAAAAGTACATTTTACTGTTCGTTGAGTTTTGTGGAATTAGCAGTTAATTAAAAAAGCACACTTGTTTGTAAAGAAAAATAACAATAACAAAAAATAAGTCACATTTAAAAATAGTTTCTGCAGTTGGATTATTTTTAATATCATCAAGCATACTGTTCATTTTATAAATCTGTTAAATTATCTAAAAGGTTTAACATACAATTCCAGAAAAACGGAATTTTTTTTTGTTCCATAAGACCCACGTGTGTTTGATTTATATTTATAGGAGTCGTAAATTTATAAAAAAATCACTTTTGTCTGAAAATTTATCCTTTATTCGGTTTAGCTTAAACTGGTACAAAGAAAATAAACGATAATTTTAATATGGTTGAATAAAACAGTAATCAAAAATACATTTTAGACACATTTAGGTAAATTTCATTAATTATTATTCAGTGGGTTCCTGCCATCCGTCACCAAAACCTGAAAACAATTACAATATACCAAAGTTTAATAAAAGCTTACTTTCTTACCATTAGTTGTAGCTTCTAGATTCAGTTTAAAAAAATACGCGGCAAAATCCTCATTCAGGTCAGCACACTCCTGCAGTTCTTCTTTGACCGAATCAATATCAGCACCAGCTTCGATCAAAACTTTAACAATTACAAAACTGCGATTTTTTGCAGCTATTGCAAGAGGACTTTTCTGTTCTTTGTCGTATAAATCAATCGGAAGTCCTTGGTCCAAAAGATACTTAACGAAAAATGCATTTCTAGTTTCGACTACTTTTGCTAAAGTAAAAAGCTCAAAATCGTCAAACAAAACACTCTTCAATCCAACTTCAATGCTAATTAAATTCCGTAAACATTGAAAATTGTTTTCTGTTAAATATTTCGCCTCCATTTTCGCTCCCTTACTTATCAAGTGTTTTGTAATGTCACTGTTGTCGAGTTTCAATGATTCAAACAATGGATTTGAATCTTGACTGTCTGTAGGATTAACACTTGCGCCTTTTTTAATCAGAAGTTTGACTACATCAAGATTTCCACTTTCTACAGCTTTGATTAAAAGTGTGTTGTTTGGAAGGTTAACATTGGCACCATTTTCGATCAAAATTTTTACCACATCGAAATTTTCCTTCTCTATAGCTTTTACTAAAGGCGTGGTCCCGTTTCGGTATTTCCAATCAATTACGACTTTGTGTTGTATAAAAAAATTGATTATCTCGATGTTTCCTACATTTATGGCCTCTAAAAAAGCTGTCTGCATAGTAAGAACTGCTCCAAATTTGAATAAAAGTTTGATCGCTTCAAGGTTGCCCTTTTCAACAGCTATTATCAGAGGGGTTTTCTTGTTTGCACCAGTTGTAAATAAATCTGCACCACCTTCAAAAAGTTGTTGAGCTTTGTCCAAGTTTTCAGTAAAAATGGCAGATCCTAGAGGTCCGTAATAATAATAATTAAACATTTCTGTTCTTTTAGGACCTTGAGCAAGTATTAGGGCAGTTGTTTTATCAGAGTTTGCTTTATTCATGTCTGCTCCTTCATCAATTAAAAGTTTAAAAACATCAAATTTGTCGTCCACAACTGATACCGAAAGTGGTGTATATTCGGGCGAATTACAGGTATAACGTGCAACTTTATTTATATCTGCTTTATTCTCAATCAGTAGCTTTATAATATCTAATGATAATATTGCCTCATGTAAAGGTGCAATATCAAATACATCTTGGAAATTAACGTCAGCTCCATTTTCGATTAGATATTTTATTATATAGATTTCCTTAGTTTGAACTGCGCGTAGAAGCGGAGTAGAACATTTAAAACGGAAATTCAAATTGTACTTCTTTGAAACGAACATTTTAATTTTATCAAGATTTTTTGCTTCAATGGCGTCATAGAACGCCTCCTTATCCTACAAGCAATTACAGAAATCAAAACGACACAGTCACACTAAAACAATATTCAGAAATACAGTGGAGTCCGGTTATAACGAACCCGCTTATAACGAACTGCCAGATATAACGAATTATATTTGACTTAAAATATGATACAATTTTCCGTTTATAACGAACTTTTCACCAAATTTTGAGGAATATGTTGGGCTTGATAATGACAAATCCGCAAGTGAAGTTTTAATTGATGGACAAATTATTGAATTACTAACTGAAAACATTCTAACCTGTGAAAACGTGTGTTTTTAAACATAATTACAGTATGAATTTGATAGTTGTGCAAAATAATTTTTTATGATAGAAGAGCTCAAAGTAAGTCAAAACAAACCACCTTGCTTCTTGCTTTATCCGAATGTTTTTATCTAACTTTTGAAACATAGGAGGTGTAACCTCCACTTTAGCATCTAAAAATTCTCAAAAATAACGGTTTACCTCTTTTGAGTACTTTCTTCCAAAGTTGGATTATTCTTGAATGAAATTTTGAGAGCTAATAGTCATTGTCCAGTTATGTAATTGTCCCAAATCTCATTTAGAAGAAAAGTCGGGTTCAAAAGATATACATTTTTAAATTTAAGTTGGGAGAAAATTAGATTATGGCCTCTTCACACAACCAAAAATTTTTCTAGACTGTTGTCGTCAATATTTTCAATGACGTTTTGGGAATTAATAAACATTATTTTGGGCTATAATTGTACAAAATTTCATTGTTGAAATAAGTCGGGTTTCGAAGATATAAATTCTTGAAGTGAAGTTGAAGGAAAATTATATTTTTGCCATCTTAGACCAAACATGAATTTTTTTCGTAAAGTTGTAATCGATATTTTCGAACTAAACGCTGGGAGCTAATAGCCATTGTCCAGTTATATAATTGTGCAAAATCTCATTTTAGAAAATAGTCGGGTTGTAAATTTAAGTAAAGAGAAAAAAAATCCCTCTAGAATACCAAAAAATCGCTAATTCAAACAGTAAACAAAATTAAAGAATGCCGATTTGGCTTGACTTGGACCTTCTTGTTATCTATAAACTGGCAAAATTTCATTTAAAAATTTAAACTAAAACACTGTCAAAAACTTGATTTTTGAAATAACCAAAAAATAGTGGTGATAGCACATTTTAAAAATTTGTATCTTTTACACTACTCATTATTTTCGAATGAAATGTTTTGAGGTGGTAAGGGAATGAAATTTTGTGGTTTTTTCACCAAAAAAATACGATACATAATGGCCATAATTCCACGGAACATTTTACGAAAATTTTTAGGTTGGCAGAAAGCGAATTTGCCACCGTATTTTTGCCAATTTCACAAATTTCAGGGGGCGTACAGGCAAGATTACCTTCATTATCATTCAAACTCGTGTTTTTGACAAAATTTGGATAAAACAAAAATTTTAAATCAATGTTTCACTTTCAAAATTGACAGTTCACCAACCGTCACAAAAATCCCCAAATCGACAAAAATAACAATTTTTGTTTAAAATTACAAAAAATAGTATAAAAAACTCGTTTCATAAGACCTTGAAGCACTAACGACACTCGTTGTTGAAACTGAATTTGTGCTTCAAGAGTGGTTTTATGAAATTTGTTTTTTAATGTACTATTCTATGGCTGTTCTTACTAATTTTAACTCAATGTAATAGATGTTAAAGAACTAAACTTAGAGACCATATTTGTTTAAAATTTTTGTTGGTCCCAAATTTATTCGCCGACTAAAACTCTTTGTATTTCAGAAACTATAAATATTCGGATAACGAAAGTTGATTATTTTTTATAATTATAACCGGATTCCACTATCCACTGTAGTTATTTGTGAGAAATTGCTTTCCACACAAGTTAGGTACAATATTTTTGTAACGAATCTTTCAAAACAATTAAAAATTAATATTTTTTATAATTTAGTTTTTTTGCTAATGGGTTGGTCAAACAATCAAAAAATTGACATGAACTAAAAAAATAATCGTTTCCATCTCAACGATAGCAATACCAACCTACTAAATGTCCCTAGCTATTGTTGCAAAAAAGTAAAAAAAATGCAGGAAAGTTCGTTCCCACACGCTGAAGACAACCGGGAAATAGCTGTCTAAGAGCTATGAGTACAAAAATGAAATATATTCGTACAAAAAAGCAAAAAGTCATAAAACGAAAATCAAAGAAGGAAAATTTTCTCGCAAAAAAGACCATGTGAACTTACGAAACGATCGGCTTCATTCATTGCTGCTTTTTCTCTTCAGTCTAACAGATCAACAACCTTGACTCCCTTTAGTTTTGTTGCGAATTTGAAGGAAGAAAAATGCAAATTAAGATAAACCGAGAGGAGTGTATAGTGTCTGCCACAAATACCTTTCCCCCCAAAAATTGACAAAATGGCGGCTCTTGCCAATAGTTGCATCCAAAATGAAAATTACTAGAAATTGCAGATGATAATGTTTGATCGGTGGTTGAGAGCTTAGGACTTCTTGTACAAACGATTTAGATTTCGTCTTCTCCTGGTTGATTTTTCAAAGGAATTAGAGAGTTTATAAGAATGAAACAATGAAAAGTCCGCCATTTAGAATCCGCTTTCTTGTCAGCCAGTGCTACCTGCCCTTTTGTTCTGCTTTCGGCTGCTGGGTAAAAGCTGTCCCTTCGAAGGTCGACAAGTGATGAAAAAGAAGCTTCACGAACTTGCATTTGAAACGGTGTGAGATTTCTAATTTAAACATTGAATGATTAAAAAAAGATTAAATTCAAAAGAAAGACTCGACAAAAAAATTTAAAATTGGTCGAAATGTTGGTTGCCTAAAGCGTAAGACCTGAATGGTCTCATTCTGAAATATTATTTTAAAATATAATTATTATTTTTTACTTGAAACCAACATGATTTCATAATCTGCATCTACATAGAAACGTACATATTATTTGATATAATAAATCATAGTTATAATGTTTTACGTTTTGTAAGCTTGTGTTATATGCAACTTTCAAAACAATTGCAATTTCTAGTAATTTTCGATTTGATGCAACTGTTGGCAAAAGCCGCCATTTTGTAAATTTTTGGGGGAAAAGATATTTGAGGCAGGTGCTATACACCCCTGTTGGTTTACCTTAGTTTGCATTTTTCTTCCTTCAAATTCGCAACAAAACTAAAGTCAAGAGTCAAGGTTGTTGATCTGTTAGAGTGAAGAGAAAAAGCAGCAATGAAAGAAGCCGATAGTTTCGTAAGTTCACATGGTCTTTTTTGCGAGAAAATTTTCCTTGTTTGATTTTCGTTTTGTGACTTTTTGCTTTTTTGTACGAATAAATTTCATTTTTGTACTCCTAGCTCTTTTAGATAGCTATTTCCCGGTTGTCTTCAGCGTGTGGGAACGAACTTTCCTGCATTTTTTTTTACTTTTTTGCAACAATGGCTAGGGACATTTAGTAGGTTGGTATTGCTATCGTTGAGATGGAAACGATTATTTTTTTAGTTCATGTCAATTTTTTGATTGTTTGACCAACCCATTAGCAAAAAACTAAATTATAAAAAATATTAATTTTTAATTGTTTTGAAAGATTCGTTACAAAAAATATTGTACCTAACTTGTGTGGAAAGCAATTTCTCACATACGTTACGTAAATAACTACAGTGGATAGTGGAATCCGGTTATAATTATAAAAAATAATCAACTTTCTGAAATACAAAGAGTTTTAGTCGGCGAATAAATTTGGGACCATCAAAAATTTTAAACAAATATGGTCTCTAAGTTTAGTTCTTTAACATCTATTACACTGAGTTAAAATTAGTAAGAACAGCCATAGAATAGTACATTAAAAAACAAATTTCATAAAACCACTCTTGAAGCACAAATTCAGTTTCAACAACGAGTGTCGTTAGTGCTTCAAGGTCTTATGAAACGAGTTTTTTATATTATTTTTTGTAATTTTAAACAAAAATTGTTATTTTTGTCGATTTGGGGATTTTTGTGACGGTTGGTGAACTGTCAATTTTGAAAGTGAAACATTGATTTAAAATTTTTGTTTTATCCAAATTTTGTCAAAAACACGAGTTTGAATGATAATGAAGGTAATCTTGCCTGTACGCCCCCTGAAATTTGTGAAATTGGCAAAAATACGGTGGCAAATTCGCTTTCTGCCAACCTAAAAATTTTCGTAAAATGTTCCGTGGAATTATGGCCATTATGTATCGTATTTTTTTGGTGAAAAAACCACAAAATTTCATTCCCTTACCACCTCAAAACATTTCATTCGAAAATAATGAGTAGTGTAAAAGATACAAATTTTTACAACTTTACGAAAAAAATTCATGTTTGGTGTAAGATGGCAAAAATATAATTTTCCTTCAACTTCACTTCAAGAATTTATATCTTCGAAACCCGACTTATTTCAACAATGAAATTTTGTACAATTATAGCCCAAAATAATGTTTATTAATTCCCAAAACGTCATTGAAAATATTGACGACAACAGTCTAGAAAAATTTTTGGTTGTGTGAAGAGGCCATAATCTAATTTTCTCCCAACTTAAATTTAAAAATGTATATCTTTTGAACCCGACTTTTCTTCTAAATGAGATTTGGGACAATTACATAACTGGACAATGACTATTAGCTCTCAAAATTTCATTCAAGAATAATCCAACTTTGGAAGAAAGTACTCAAAAGAGGTAAACCGTTATTTTTGAGAATTTTTAGATGCTAAAGTGGAGGTTACACCTCCTATGTTTCAAAAGTTAAATAAAAACATTCGGATAAAGCAAGAAGCAAGGTGGTTTGTTTTGATTTACTTTGAGCTCTTCTATCATAAAAAATTATTTTGCACAACTATCAAATTCATACTGTAATTATGTTTAAAAACACACGTTTTCACAGGTTAGAATGTTTTCAGTTAGTAATTCAATAATTTGTCCATCAATTAAAACTTCACTTGCGGATTTGTCATTATCAAGCCCAACATATTCCTCAAAATTTGGTGAAAAGTTCGTTATAAACGGAAAATTGTATCATATTTTAAGTCAAATATAATTCGTTATATCTGGCAGTTCGTTATAAGCGGGTTCGTTATAACCGGACTCCACTGTATTTCTGAATATTGTTTTAGTGTGACTGTGTCGTTTTGATTTCTGTAATTGCTTGTAGGATAAGGAGGCGTTCTATGACGCCATCGGAGCAAAAAATCTTGATGAAATTAAAATGTTCGTTTCAAAGAAGTACAATTTGAATTTCTCTTTTAAATATTCTACTCCGCTTCTACGCGCAGTTCAAACTGAGGAAATCTATATAATAAAATATCTAATCGAAAATGGAGCTGACGTTAATTTCCGAGATGTATTTGATTTTGCACCTTTACATGAGGCAATATTATCATTAGATATTATAAAGCTACTGATTGAGAATAAAGCAGATATAAATGAAGTAGCATGTTTTTGCACTCATTGGCCCAAATATACACCACTTTCGGTATCAGTTGTGAAAAACAACTTTGATGCTTTTAAACTTTTAATTGATGAAGGAGCAGATATTAATGAAATAAACTGTGATAGGACAACTGCCCTAAAACTTGCTCAAAAACGTGAAAAAACAAAAATGTTGAATTATTATTATTACGGACCTCTAGGATCTGCCATTTTTACTGAAAACTTGGACAAAGCTCAACAACTTTTTGAAGGTGGTGCAGATTTATTTACAACTGGTGCAAACAAGAAAACCCCTCTGATAATAGCTGTTGAAAAGGGCAACCTTGAAGCGATCAAACTTTTATTCAAATTTGGAGCAGTTCTTACTATGCAGACAGCTTTTTTAGAGGCCATAAATGTAGGAAACATCGAGATAATCAATTTTTTTATACAACACAAAGTCGTAATTGATTGGAAATACCGAAACGGGACCACGCCTTTAGTAAAAGCTATAGAGAAGGAAAATTTCGATGTGGTAAAAATTTTGATCGAAAATGGTGCCAATGTTAACCTTCCAAACAACACACTTTTAATCAAAGCTGTAGAAAGTGGAAATCTTGATGTAGTCAAACTTCTGATTAAAAAAGGCGCAAGTGTTAATCCTACAGACAGTCAAGATTCAAATCCATTGTTTGAATCATTGAAACTCGACAACAGTGACATTACAAAACACTTGATAAGTAAGGGAGCGAAAATTGAGGCGAAATATTTAACAGAAAACAATTTTCAATGTTTACGGAATTTAATTAGCATTGAAGTTGGATTGAAGAGTGTTTTGTTTGACGATTTTGAGCTTTTTACTTTAGCAAAAGTAGTCGAAACTAGAAATGCATTTTTCGTTAAGTATCTTTTGGACCAAGGACTTCCGATTGATTTATACGACAAAGAACAGAAAAGTCCTCTTGCAATAGCTGCAAAAAATCGCAGTTTTGTAATTGTTAAAGTTTTGATCGAAGCTGGTGCTGATATTGATTCGGTCAAAGAAGAACTGCAGGAGTGTGCTGACCTGAATGAGGATTTTGCCGCGTATTTTTTTAAACTGAATCTAGAAGCTACAACTAATAGTAAGAAAGTAAGCTTTTATTAAACTTTGGTATATTGTAATTGTTTTCAGGTTTTGGTGACGGATGGCAGGAACCCACTGAATAATAATTAATGAAATTTACCTAAATGTATCTAAAATGTATTTTTGATTACTGTTTTATTCAACCATATTAAAATTATCGTTTATTTTCTTTGTACCAGTTTAAGCTAAACCGAATAAATGATAAGTTTTCAGACAAAAGTGATTTTTTTATAAATTTACGACTCCTATAAATATAAATCAAACACACGTGGGTCTTATGGAACAAAAAAAAATTCCGTTTTTCTGGAATTGTATGTTAAACCTTTTAGATAATTTAACAGATTTATAAAATGAACAGTATGCTTGATGATATAAAAAATAATCCAACTGCAGAAACTATTTTTAAATGTGACTTATTTTTTGTTATTGTTATTTTTCTTTACAAACAAGTGTGATTTTTTAATTAACTGCTAATTCCACGAAACTCAACGAACAATAAAATGTACTTTTTTTTCTGTCAAACGTCATGGAAAAACAGTTTTAAACAATTCTAACAACCCCTACTATACAACTAGAGTTTGTTCTTTTCTTTAATTAAAATTGGAAAGGTGGCAACCCTAACGTCTTATACATTACACAATGAAATTTATGAATTTATAGAAGAATAAAATTCATATTTATAAAAAAAAATAAACCGAGCCAATCAATTTAGTTCATTTTTTATGTTTTTTATTTTGAAAATTTGGAAAAAAACTTGTTGTAAACTTAAAGCCTGGATTCTTTTCCCTCCAATAGTCAAAAGTCTTTTTCCGATTTCTTAGTTTTTTGGTCCATTTCGTGAGATAATAAAAAAAATCGGCTTAAATTAGTATCTTTTGGCCCATTTTAACCAAAATTTTAGAAAATAATTCTGACTTACTAGTTTAAAAAAACGTCCCTTTTGGCCTTAGTTGGTAGTTTTTGGCCCACTTTTGACGAAATTTCATAAAATAACCGAGTTTATGAATAGACAATGTGTTAAAATAACGCTGGAAAACAATAACAGTTCTGTCTTTTTCGACCTAATTTAGCGATTATTCGGTCGATGCAAAATCACGCGGAAAAAAAACGAGTTTTAAGCTCAAACACATTAGAAAGAAAAGATATGGAAATTGCAATATTTTTGAACTAAATTGGTACGTACTTTTGTCTTATTTTGGCCAAAATTTAAAAAACGAATTGCTTATTTCTGGCTTAGAAAGTTTGGAAAAAACGCAAATACTCTTTTTGGCCTAATTGTATGTTGTGGCAAACGACAAAAATTTTGTCTTTTACGATCTAAATCATGAGATAAGAACGAGTTTTTATTTAAAAAAAATGCTAGAAACGTGTTGAGATTTTCGAAAAAGTGCAAACAATTAAATAATTAATCGAAAAAATTCATTTGCTATTAGATATGATAACTTAGAATAAGCTATTAGAAGGGTTAGACTGCATTTAAATAAAAGATTCACTCAAAATTGTGGAGGAAACACAATCATCATTCAGAAAAAAAAACACTAACACTGATGATGATGCTGAATAAAAAAAGGTTTTTATGAAACAAACTATTGTTACACTTACACGAATAACCGGAATTTGGTTGTTCACAAAATTGAAACACTTTAGTTCAGTATTATACGAATTATGATGTAAATTATTTTGACCAATACTGTCGTACTACTTGAAACCTTCTTTTTGAAAAAGGAAATTATTTTTTGACCGATAAACGAATCAATTTTATGCCCGAAAATTTAAAGTGCAATATTTATGTTGTACGAACACGCAGCTTTAACACGGGTAGCTTTAAAAAATAATAAAAAGAAGCTAACATAATTTAAATTGTATCATAAGAAGGAATAGTAAGTGTACCTACTACATTAGTTAAATTAGCAATAAGAATGTTATATTAAATACTTATATCTCAGTCTCACTTAGTGAGTCTGAGATATAAGTATTTTAGAGTTTTAGTCGTTTAACAATCCATTTTAAGAAAAGAAAATACAGCTTTGTTCTAAAAAATGTAAAATTAACAGCATATTCTAAAAATTCTCTGCCGGCAGCTAGTCCGGACACCGTTGCCGGCAGCTGGGATGGGCGCCGTTGCCGGCAGCGGAGGCACTGCCAAGTAAATAACTACACTGGAAAAATATACTTTTTAATTTTTTGAAGGTAAGTGTTAGTAAATTTTAGCAAAAAAAGCTGATATAATACGTAGACTGAGCCGCAGAATTCAGTGAAACAAACCGTATTGCTCTATTTAAAAATAATTTCTTCAGTTGGATTTCTTTACTTGTTATTATCATAATTCATATTAATAACAAGTGTCTAGAATGCTTTGAAATTAAAAAACAATAATAATAGTTTATTAACCAACAGACAGAAGTCCAAATGTTTTTTTTTGCATGTCTCTCATAACCTTACTTTTTGACAATTAAAAAGATAACAGATTATCATAAAAATATTTATTTATTATTTATAAAAACTGTTGGAAATGTCATCCTGTCACTTCGTCTTTGAACTCTATTTATCAATCTTAGGTTATGAATTCTTGTAAGATAGTTTAGTAGGCAACCAACAATACAATAATAAAAATTGTTCTAGGACTTCCGTAACAATCTCAGAACATGCTGCGAGTTTTTTTAATAATGAACACCTGATATTATGATAATCTTTCTAACATCTTCCTCAAACCTGTTATCATTATTTAAATTAAATAAAAATCTAAAACTAGAGTAATGTCAATGTATGACACATATAAATGAGTCATAAATGAAAATACGATCACTATGTTTAATTAATTGAAACCAAATATTTTAATATCCACGTTATCTATGGAAATATGTACCTACATAATGTTGTAATTATTTCTGGCTCATTTATTAAATATTGCTGATGGACCACCCTATAATACATTTAAAAAACTTATTGAGAGTGTCTCAAAATTGGCGAATTCCGAGAGTCCACAGCATTGTAGAGAATTACTTCAGTAGTCCAAATACAAAAAAAAACAAGATCCACAAAGATACAATGTCTTTTTTTATCTTAGACTAAAAATATTTTCCAGTTGCTTTAGCAACGCAACTTTTTTTCTTACTAGAAAATCGCTAATTATTTTAACTCTCAAAAATGAGATTAGAAATGTGAAGTTTTAAGACGCCTGGAAAAAAAAATAATCAAAAATGAATTAATTAACTACTTAACGTTAAATTAAACTAAAGTTACAACTGTAATGTCAACAATTAAACTACAACTTACTGATTATTATCAAAAAAGCCAAACAGTGAATTTCACTCAAATATTTTTTTTTAGCTTGGATAAGGTCTACCGAGACAACATTGGCATTCGGAAGCAATCATTAATACAATGATTCTTTATTATTTTATTATTATTACATTTATTATTATTACAATGATTTTTTACAACGCTCTGAACTCAAAATTTGGCAACTTTTAGACACCCTGTACACTAATAAAAGAATTGGAAAAAATATCCAATTTTAAATTAGGAAGGTTAAACACAAAACCTATTTGGAATGCAACAAGTCAATTTAAGAATTAAAGACAAATAAAAAGTCTACATTTTTAACAAAAGAGATATACAGAGTGATTCACATAACTTTACGACCCTGACGAAGTTTAAATGCAACCTATTATACATTATTCATTTATAACTTGATATCCTTAGTTTAATTAGCATGAAATCCGGACACCCCTGACATCAATGACAATTATAATTGACAATTCTTTTTCAAACAGTTTTGTTAATCAAATTGTGTGTATTATTCCCAAAATTTATGGACTTGTTAAAATTCACAAAATTAATTATCCTCTCTGACCACATAATTGTCCTATTTACGAATTATCTAAGTTTTTGACAAACATTTTAAATACATTAATTGTTACCTTCAATTACAATATTAAAAACACTTCCGAATTAATTACGAAAATTAAAGCCACTGATCTTAAAAACTATAATCACAATAATTATACTTTAGTTTCATTTGATGTCATTTCGCTTTTTACTAATATCCCGATCGATTTGGCTATTGACATTGTTAACAGAAGATTTAATGATTTAAATACTAATATTGACAAAGATTTCTTTTTAAACACTTTAAAATTCGTTCTAAATTCTTCATATTTTACATTTGATGGTATCATTTACAAACAGATTTTTGGTTGCCCAATGGGCTCACCTATTAGTCCTATTATTGCTGACATAGTATTATTCGAATTAGAAAACTCTGTTTTTAAAACATACCGATTTATTGTAGATATGTTGATGATTGTATTGCACTTGTACCAATAGATAACATCACTCATATTTTAGATTTATTTAACAATTTTCATTCTAGACTTAATTTTACAGTTGAAGTTTCCGTTAACAATCGTATTAATTTTCTTGACACCACTTTAATTTTTAATAATAATTGTATAGTTTTCGATTTTTACAAAAAAGAAATAGCTTCTAATAAATATTTAAACTTTATGTCTTATCATCCATATCATCAAAAAATGTCTATTATTAAAAATTTTGTTCATCGAGTCGATACAATTTCTCATCCCGATTTCAAAGTCAAAAACCTAAGTGAATGTAGAGAAATATTGTTAAATAACAGCTACCCTGCTCACTTAATAAACAAGGTAATTCTTCAAAAATCTAACAATAATATTAATAATAAAATTTAAAAAAAGAAATAAACGTCTATGTAATAATAATAAAAATAAAAATAAAAATATCTATGTCAGTTTTCCTTTCGATGCTAAGCTTAAATCTAAAATTGAATCATTAACTAAACATTTAAACATTACACCAGCTTGGAAACCTGTTAATACTATATACAGGGTGTTTTGTCTAAACCCCACATTAGAAGTATTGGGAGTTCTTATAATTATAGTCATCTGAAAATTTGTGTACAACCATAATCTTTTAGGTCCTGCTCAATGGAAATATTCTCAAGATAGCAGCACTTCCGGTTATACCGGAAGTCGCTATCAACTTCCTTATTTTAAATAGAATGCTATATTTTTTAATGCGTTTTTGAATTACTACAGTTATTTTAAGGTAGTTTTCATAAGCTGTCCCTATACCTAAATTTAGCCGTTTACGAAATATTTATGGTTTTTAAAATTTTTTTGGATTTGCACTTTCCAGTTCAAAAATCGATAACTCTGCGATATTTAAAAATTTGGAAATATTTTTGAGCTCATTTGAAAGAGGAAGCCTAGATCTTTCCTTTGGTGTTTTCAAATTTCTAAAAAAGAATAACAAACTCCAAATTTTTAAAATTAAGTTTGCAAGACTTTAAGCACCCATAACTCATTTTTTTCAAATGAAATGACAAAAGTTTTATTTCACTAGATGGTAGAGAATTTAATTCTGCTTCGATCTGTGTTAACATTCCCTATACTTATGTTAAATAGTTTTCAAGTTACAATACCTTTTTGTTGGGATTGAAAAATTCATTAGCCATAGGCCTTTTCTCATAGGTTGCCATGGAAACGAATGAAAAAAGGTGAGAAATTAAAGTTTTTCAAACCAACACCCAATGAATTTATTTTGTTTTCACAGTCTGATAACACAATTTTGAACAGAGTTTGTCGTTTAAATTTAATCAGAAATGTTTTTATGGCAAACTATGCAAAAATAGCTGTGGTTAGTAAGAAATTTCCTACAATAACAAAAAAAAACAACATAACTTGAAAATTATCACAGATAGGTATAGGGAATGCTAATACAGATAGATGCAGAAAAAAATTCTCCTCCATCTAGTAGAATAAAAATTGGGACATCCCATTTGAAAAAATTAAGTTTAGGGTACTTGAATTTGTCCAAACTTAACCTTAAAATTTTTGGGTTTATTAACTTCAATTCCAATTTTGATCACACTGAACAACAGATATAGGCTTTCTCTTTCAATTCTCCAAACATGATTTCGAAATCTCTAAAACTAAGCGAGTTACCGATTTTTTAAGGGACAGGTCCAAATTCAAAATTATCAAAAATCCTAAATATCTCGAAAACGGTTAAACTTGGGTATAGGGAAACCTGATAAAAACTCGCTTAAAATAACTCAACTAATTCAAAAACGCAGTGAAAAAAATAGTTTTCCATTTAAAATAACAAAGTTAATAGCGAGTTCCGGTATAACCGGAAGTGCTGCCATCTTGAAAATATTTTCATTGAGCATAACTCAACGGATTATGCCTGAGTACCGACTCTCAGATAAATATCTTTATTAGAACTTTCAATACTTCTAATGTGAGGTTTAGACAGAACACCCTGTATATGATTTGTTATTTAGCAAAGTTAAAGATAAAAATGATAAAAATTTAATGCCGAATGTTGTACACAAAATTGATTGTAATGATTGTAACAATTGCTATATAGGTGAAACTTGTCAACATATTAAAAATAGAATAAAACAATCACTTATCTAATTCTAACGTAGGACATTCAGGCCTTGTAAAACATTCTGTTGAAACTGGACAATCTTTTAATTATAATAACATAATTTTTTTGCATAATAAACCAAATAAAGTAAAAAGACACTAATTTTAGAAAATTTGTATATTAAAAGTTTTGACAATGTCAATATCGAAACCGACATAGATAAGATAGGTAATTGCTATAAAGATATAATAAAAAATAAAAAATAATAATCGTCTTTTATATTATGTTAATTTGTCCCATATACCAATTTTTATTTGTTGAGTGTTGTTTGTACATTTTTTAATTTGTTTATTGACTATATTGTTATCTCAAAGTATCTTTAAAATCATGTTAGGCCATTTTATTTATACAATCTGTTATGTATACCTGTTAGATTTTATTTCAATTGACGATAATATAAAATATTTTTATTGTTATTTATATTTGTATTGTTTTTCGCTGCATTTGGGTGGTGGAATTTGACCGTTCAACTTTCAACTCTCAGTCTTCCTTCCACCACTCAAAGTGTGTCATAGTCTTTAGGTATGTTTATTAAATTATTATATTTGAAAGTTAATTTATTGTTTGTAGACATATTTTAATCTGAAGAAAAGGGAAATTATACCCTTGAAACGTAATTAAATGGATATTTCAATATAGACTCCTTTTATTTATAACCTCTTCATATATCAATATTGAGTCTAAGAAACCAACAAGTGATTTTTTAAGGTTTGTCAGGGATTTCCAAATCTCAAACAAGTTTATAATTATTAGTGTTTTTGAATCAAGTTGCAATTGAGAAATGTATTACTGGTTGCATTTAAAATTCGTCAGGGTCGTAAAGTTATGTGAATCACCCTGTCTCTAGTAATGATACAAGTGAATTTACTAAAAATAATTTTAATTATATAAACTGAAGAACAATAAGGACAAGTTTAGATTATTAATTTTTAATCAGCTTCATGTCACCCCTCACCTAGAAATAATCAAATTAAATCAAATCAAATTCCAAAATTGTGTCTGTGTCATTACTTTGCCTTTCTTTGTTCAAGCTCTGATAATAGGCGTTAAAATCATCATCTTCCTGTGCAAACTCTTCCATTTCTGTTTTAACCGGTTCGATATTTGCCCCAGAATCCACCAAAATTCTAACAATAGAAATAGTGCGATTTCTTGTAGCTATTGCTAGAGGACTTGCTCCACTTGAATCAGTTATTGGGACTCCTAGTTGTAGAAAATACTTAACAAACGTAGAATTCTTGGTTTCGACAGCTTTTTCCAAGAGACGTGATCCCATTTCATCCGACAAAACATTCTTCAAAGCAATTTTCCAGTTCCCTATCAAATATTTCGCCGGTAAAATGTTGGTTATAATTTGTAATTATTTGTAAGTCATATTAGATAATTTGTAAGTGTGTATAAACCAAGTTTTTCAAGTTTACAATTTGGGGGCTAGCTTCACGTTTTAGCCCCCTTACAGAAAATAGAGATTTCTAACTTTTTCCATATGTTGTTAAATAATTTGTAATTACTTGTAAGACTATATTTGTTGTTTCTAAATGCATAAAATACAAGGAAACTTAATTTTATTATAACGCATTTCTGAAAAAGTTGTTATATGCAACCAATAATGATATTTCCTTCAGCTGTCCAGATATGTAACTGTTAGAAAATTACAAAATTAATCCACGACTGCATTGTCAACTTTGTTTTGGTAATTTTACTGAACTATCATTAAATATTTTAGAGATAAAAAACCAATTTTATTGATACAATTATGAAGTAATTAAAAATGAAACGCAGTATCACTTAAAAAGTGGATTTTAGTATTTTTGGTTGCATCTAGGAAATACGCGGTCACAAATGATTTTTTTTTATTTTTTTAAATTAAAGTTTAATACAATTCTATGCGAAATGTGAGATTTTAGCGGTCAAAACGTTTTCTAAATGCTCTAAAAAAATTGTAAAGTACAAGGCGGGAAAGTGGCGAATTCAAAGCGAAGGTTTATGACAACTTAACACCAAGCTGAGTTTGCGTGGTACAAAGGCTTGTTGCCAAATCTCTCAAATAAATTACTTTTTTAAAGGCTTGTAATTTAAAAAAACGACGTAAAAATTAGCTTAACATATACGTTTTTATATTTTACACCTAATACTATGCATTGAACGTAGTAATTTATTTTTAACTTCATTTTCTTGGGCAAATATTCGTTCGTAACAAGTTGAAATTTGACAACGTTGCATGTTACTTTAATTTTATTGGTTTCAGTGGTTTGCCGCCGAAACAGTCAAGTTTAAAATGGTTAGTTGGAGATTTGCTTTTTCATAATTTTTTGTAGCTACTATTGATAACTTTTTCTCATTTATTTTTTTAGATTCATAGGTTATGGGGTACGTACTTTGAATATCTATTAACAAATCTTTATTCTACCATTCATTGGAAACCCCCATTACTTCATCCTGTATAGTATTTTTAGAGCATGTTAATTTTTATATCTAGCTTTACTAAAAATGTATCAGTGAAGTTTCTACATTCCAGAGTTTCTTTCAGGTAGCTAGTCAATTAATTAAGTATTTTTGTCTGATTGAAATGCATTGTGAAACAAACAGTAGCTAAAACTAAGCCATACGTTTTCAAAATTACATTGATCATATATGGTACATATTACATAACTTGAGTCAACATATACAGGGAAAATTTTATTTTGTTGAACACTGGCGTGTCTATGGAACTGTTTGCAATGCATTGAAACTGAACATAGGCTAATACAATTAATAATAGTGTTATGTGTTATGCTATGTTCAGTAAAATAAAAACCTTAGTGTATAATTCTTGCATAACAAGAAAGAAAACACAGTTTATGAAAAAAGTTTATTAACAAAATTTATATGGTATACAGGCTGATTCTTTTAGGGCCTACATTAGAAACTTTTTAACTTCTAATATAGCTAGAGCTTTAAAATTTTGTGTACGATCTAAATCGACCATTCTGAATTCAACTAAATTATTTTCAAAATGGCTGAACTTCCGGAACGAGGAGAAATGGGAGCCAACTTTGAAATTTTAAATAGTAAGCCCACATTTTTATTGCATTTTTGAATTCACCTTCTCAAACTGACTAAAATGTACCTTAGTTGTTGGTACTTATCTGTCATAGTTTTTGACATTTGTCAATTTTTTTGTTAAAATTTTCACTTGCAGGAGTGTATTTAAAATGTGACAGTCCTTCAACCCTTTGCGATAAGTGAATAATTTTTTTTGTATTCGATAACAGAAGGTTTGAAGAGCCTTCTAGAATTTTCAAAATTGTCATCTGTCAAAATTCAAGGGTAGTGCGATTTTTTCAAAATGGTTATCAAAAAACGGCTATAACTCAGTTTTTTCAAATGGAACGACACTATTTTCTTAACGGCAGTTGAAAGAACATCGACATTTATGGTGACTTTTAGGTACATGTCCTATACCTATCTCTTACAGTTTTTGAAAAAAATCACAAAAAACGAATTTTACTTTGTAATTTTCATCGTTAATCAAGTAAGTCTTGTAAAATGGTCAACAGTTGTCAAACTTCAACATTTTATTTAGTTATTAGATGGTTCATAATCGAATAAGCAGTAAAACAATAATATTTAATTATGGTTTATTATAACTTAGTGAATTATGTAAAGTAACTCAGTCAGTATGCCATCGAATTTTGAACTTCTTGAATGAAAATGGTAGACAAATCAAACATTTCTTTTAATTAATAACACAACTTTATCGCATTTTTTTAAAGTTTACTCGATTAAAAATGAAAATAATGATCTAAAAATCAGTTTTTTGCGATTATTTCAAAAACAGTAAGAGGTAGATATAGAAGATGTTGATAAAAGTCTCCATATAAATCGATGTTCTTTTGATTGCCATTGAAAAAACAAGGTCATTCTATTTGAAAAAACTGAATTATAATTATTTCTTGATCATCATTTTCAAAAAATCATAGTAGCCTTGCAATTTGACAGTTCAAAATTCTGAAGATTTTAGAAGATCCTTCAAACCTTTGGTTATCAAATGCAAAAAGAATTATTCACTTACTGTAAAGGGTTCAAGAGCTGTGATATTTGAAATAAACCCCGGTAAATAAAAATTTGCACAAAAAAACTGACATACGTCAAAAACTATAACAGATAAGTACTAACAACTAGGGTATATTTTAGTCAGTTTCAAAAAGCGAATTTAAAAATGTAATAAAAACAGGTGGTTACTATTTAAAATTTCAAAGTTGGCGCCAATTTCTCCACGTTCCGGAAGTTCAGCCATTTTGAAAATAATTTAGTTGAACTCAGAATGGTCGATTTGGATCGTATACTAAATTTTAAAGTTCTATCTATACTAGAAGTTAAAAAGTTTCTAATGTAGGCCCTAAAAGAATATTATGTAGTGAACATTACGGGATTGACCTTTATCAATCAAAGTTTTTTACCAATGTCATTATAATTTTCCCAGGCACCATCATTTCTTTTACAAAGAGTATAATAGTGCCCAAAGGCGTTAATCATTGCTCGTTTTGGACCTTTGTACGCAATAATAAATCTTAAAATGTAAGTCTTTCTGTCTAAATTTAAAGTCAGTGGAATATCGTTACACGAAATGTTTAAATTTAAATTTTCACAATCTACAAAAATTTAATGCTGAAAGTGATGCTTTACTTTTACATTCTTTTTACACTCTCTACATCTGTCAGATGTAATGTTCAGATTTTTGATCTGATCTTCTAGATGTGACAAATCTTTTTTGGAGTAACTTTAGGGGCTAATAAAATTTTTTGAAACAAAATTAAAAATATGGGTCCATTTAATTTTAATGCTCAATCTGTGGTTAAAATATATGCACTACCTTCTGGGACACCCTGTATAATAATGCTACTTTTGACAGAGTTTGTAATTTTTTAGAATAAGCTTACAAAAAATAAAAAGTATGTTTCAAAAACGTGCTTAATAGCTCAAGATTTAGTTTTTAATTAATTTATTTCAAAAAGAGCGAAATTGACTCCATTGTTTAGTTATTTTTCAATTGATTTAGAAAAGTTTGCAAAAAAGTCAATTTTCATATTAAAAAGCGGCTCAAACACTCGAAAATTTCAAACAAAGAAAATGGCTTGTTTTTAATATTTTGCTTGCATGTCTCACTGAACTTTTGACTTAATTTTGTAGCTAAAATGTCTAGAAAGTGTGAAGGTTTTTAAAGTTTAGAAACGTGTATTAACAGGTTAACAGGTAATCTCACAAAAACAAAGAATAATGCTCAAAATTATGCTTAAAAAAGCTTAATATAGAGATAAAATTAACGTAATTTAAAAGTTAAAATAGGTAGGCAACCAAGCTTACGAAGACGCGTAATTACGGTTATCTAACTATTACAACTTTTTTGCTAAAATAGTCATTTCTACATAAATTCGAAGAAAAATAACACATTTAATATCCCATTTAAGTTTAATGTCGATATTTTAACTTCGAACTATTAAAAAATTATCAAAAAAAAATGAGAATTATGTTCAAAAACATGCTTAAAAGCTTGACAGAGGTAAGATTAGCGCACTTTTTGAGTAAATTTTCTTGTGTTTCGCTTTATTTTTTGCGAAATTCGTCACAAAAACAAGCTAAAATTGTGTAAAATATTAAAATAATATACAAAGATCCAAAATTCGAAAAAAATATTTCCACACAAAAATGCAAAAATTATCAAAATTTTAAATTCCATGGAAAGCTGATACAATTCAATGGAACAAACCGTTTTGCTCTAAGTCTTATAGTTTTGACGTAATCGCCGTTCAAAAATTGCAAAAATTAAAAATTCCAACTTTTTTGAGTTTCTCAAGGAAACTATAAGACTTAGAGCAAAACGGTTTGTTTCATTGTAAAGAGCACATCAAAATCTATCAGATAGGATGGGTTTTAACAATTTTTTCTTCTCAAAATTTTTCGTTTTTTGGCAATGGGGGACAAATTATTAATTTGCAATTTTCTCGAAAACTATAAGTCGGAGAACAATGATCTTTTTTGAAGAGGATAGATGAATAAAAGAGTTTTCCAGTGATAATACACTTCATAGGGTTATCTCTAATAGTTACGAAGTTATTGTTCAATAAATGTTCCGGGTACCCGGAATCGACCAATTTTTTTTTATTTTCTCAATTTACGGCAAAACTATTCGAAAAAGTGGAACTATTTGGACACTTGCCTATACAAAATGATCCGGGAAATCGATTGGCGTCGAGAAAATCGCCAATTCTTAATAGTTGTTAGTTATGAATTTTTTTAAATTTTATCTATTTTTCTTTTTATTTGCAATTTTCTCGAAAACTATTAATTGTATTAGAAAAATGATTTTTTTTTAAAAAGATAGATAATTAAAAGAGCATTCCAGCGATAATACAGCTTATAGGGTTATATCGAACAGTTCCGGAGTTATTACTCGATGAATGTTCCGGGTACCGGAAATCGACCAAAATCGCAACAAAAATTGCAAAAATCAAAATTTTAAAAATCGAACCTACTAACTTTTTTTTAGTTTTAACAACTCCAGAGAGTTGTAAAGACCTAGAAAAGTCCATAAAACTTTGCTAGAGTAAGTTTAAAAAAAAAATTTTTTACCATTAAAATTTTAAGCAAAAAAATTCAAAATTTTAAATCTCATGAAAAGCTGGTATAATACGAAAAATGAACCGCAGAATTCACTGGAACAAACCGTTTTGCTCTACGACTTTTAGTTTTTAAGTTATGAATTTTTTTAGTGTTAAACTTTAAATGCCTCTGTACCCGGAACCGTTGCCCGGAGCGACTCCGGGTTTTGACGAGAAAATAGAGAATTTCAAGCGCTATCCGATGCTTGATCGATTTTTGTTCTAAGTATTATAGTTTCCGAGAAAAACGCAAAAAAAATGCCATTTTGACTTTTTTCTAATTTTTAAACGCCGATTACGGCGAAACTATAAGAGTTAGAGAAAAACGGTAAAATCTATTAGAACCGGTATAAAAAGCCCTACAAAATGGCATAGGTTTCAAGGCGATATCTCGCAAAAAATTTTCAATTTTCAAACGTCGATTACGGCCAAACTAAAAGAGCTAGAGGAAAACGCTTTGCTCCATTGTAAAGAGCACATCAAAATCTATAAGATAGGATGGGTTTGAATTGATTTTGAGACACTTTAAAAATTGGCCATTTTTAAGGGGGGGGTGTTAACAAATTTTTCAAATTTTTTATTTTCTCTATTACGGCTAAACTATTCAAAAAAGTAGCACTATTTTAATCCTTACCTATGCAAAATGATCCGGGGAATCGATTGGCGTCGAGAAAATCGCCAAATTCCTAATAGTTTTTTAGTTATGAATTTTTTAAAATTTGACCTACTTTTGCTTTTTTCGAAATTTTCTCGAAAACTATAAGTCGGAGAACAATAATCTTTTTTGAAAACGATAGACAATTAAAAGAGCTTTCCAACGATAATAAATTTCATGGGGTTATCTCTAATAGTTCCGGAGTTATTGCCCGATAAATTTTCCGGGTACCGAAAATCGCCAAAATCGCGACCAAAATTGCAAAAATCAAAATTTTTTAAATCGAACCTACTGACTGTTTTTCTACTTTTAACAACTCTAGAGGGTTGTTTGAGCATAGAAATGTCCTTAAAACTTTGATTGAGTGAGTTAAAAAAAATATTTTTTTAAATTTTTGTGAAGGTAAGTAAGTACCTTGACCATTAAAATTTTTAGCAAAAAAATTCAAAATTTTAAATCTCATGAAAAGTTAATATAATACGTAGAATGAGCCGCAGAATTCAATGGAACAAACCGTTTTGCTCTACCACGTTTAGTTTTTAAGTTATGAATTTTTTTGTTGATGAATAAAATACTCCACTATGAAATGGCTGACCTAATTGTTTTATTTTCTCTATTACGGCTAAACTATTTGAAAAAGTGGCACTATTTTAATCCTTACCTATGCAAAATGATCCGGGGAATCGATTCGCGTCGAGAAAATCGCCAAATTCCTAATAGTTTTTTAGTTATGAATTTTTTTAAATTTGACCTACTTTTGCTTTTTTTCAAAATTTTCTCGAAAACTATAAGTCGGAGAACAATAATCTTTTTTGAAAACGATAGACAATTAAAAGAGCTTTCCAACGATAATAAACTTCATGGGGTTATCTCTAATAGTTCCGGAGTTATTGCTCGATAAATTTTCCGGGTACCGGAAATCGACAAAATCGCGACCAAAATTGCAAAAATCAAAATTTTTAAAATCGAACCTACTGACTGTTTTTCTACTTTTAACAACTCTAGAGGGTTGTAAGAGCATAGAAATGTCCATAAAACTTCGATTGAGTGAGTTAAAAAAAAATGTTTTTTTTCATTTTTGTGAAGGTAAGTGCTTTGACCATTAAAATTTTTAGCAAAAAAATTCAAAATTTTAAATCTCATAAAAAGTTAATATAATACGTAGAATGAGCTGCAGAATTCAATGGAACAAACCGTTTTGCTCTACCACGTTTAGTTTTTAAGTTATGAATTTTTTTGTTGATGAATAAAATACTCCACTATGAAATGGCTGACCTAATTTTAAGCAATAAAAATCGAAATTTTAAATCTCGTGAAAAGCTGATATAATACGTAGAATGAGCCGCAGAATTCACTGGAACAAACCGTTTTGCTCCACGACTTTTAGTTTTTTTGTTACGAATTTTTTTGTTGAAGAATAAAGTACCAGTATGCATTAGGCTACCCTAATTTTGAGCAAAAAATTTCGAATTTTCAAATCTTGTAAAAAAACGATATAATATGTAAAATGAGCCGTAGAATCCACTGGAACAAACCGTTTTGCTCTACGACTTTTAGTTTTTAAGTTATGAATTTTTTTAGTGTTAAACTTTAAATGCCTCTGTACCCGGAACCGTTGCCCGGAGCGACTCCGGGTTTTGACGAGAAAATAGAGAATTTCAAGCGCTATCTGTTGCTTTATCGGTTTTTATTCTAAGTCTTATAGTTTCCGAGAAAAACGCAAAAAAAGGTTGCCATTTTGACTTTTTTCTAATTTTTAAACGCCGACTACGGCGAAACTATAAGAGTTAGAAAAAAACGGTAAAATCGATTAGAACCGGTATAAAAAGCCCTACAAAATGGCATAGGTTTCAAGGCGATATCTCGCAAAAAAATTTTCAATTTTCAAACGTCGATTACGGCCAAACTAAAAGAGCTAGAGGAAAACGCTTTGTTCCATTGTAAAGAGCACATCAAAATCTATAAGATAGGATGGGTTTGAATTGATTTTGAGACACTTTAAAAATTGGCCATTTTTAAGGGGGGGGTGTTAACAAATTTTTCAAATTTTTTATTTTCTCTATTACGGCTAAACTATTCAAAAAAGTGGCACTATTTTAATCCTTACCTATGCAAAATGATCCGGGGAATCGATTCGCGTCGAGAAAATCGCCAAATTCCTAATAGTTTTTTAGTTATGAATTTTTTAAAATTTGACCTACTTTTGCTTTTTTTCAAAATTTTCTCGAAAGCTATTAATCGTAGAACAATGATTTTTTTTTGAAAAAGATAGATAATTAAAAGAGCTTTCCAGTAATAATACACCTTAGGGTTATCTCGAACAGTTCCGGAGTTATTACTCAATAAATGTTCCGGGTACCCGGAATCGCGACAAAAATTGCGAAAATCAAAACTTTAAAAATCAACCATAGCAAATTTTTCTATTTTTTAGAAATAGAAGTAGTTCATAAAACTTTGCTAAAGTGAGTTTAAAAAAATTTATTTTAAGGTAAGTGCGTGCCTTGATCATTAAAATTTTAAACACCAAAGAGCCAAAATAGTACCATTTTTCGCCCAATTTTTAAACAAAATATGAAAAATAATGTTTCGAGCTAAAAAAATATGTCAATTTTTCAAAAAAAAAAAATTGTTTGTTTTTTTTTTTTTTTCACAAGAAATTTTCCATTTTATTCTATGATATTCGAACAATGTAACAAACACCAGCTGTAATAATAACAACCCGATATCGCATTTTTCTCGGACTCCGATCGCAACAACAATTCCACTGTCCCCTCTCTCAGTGAAAGCATGCGCAGAAACGGCGTCGCGACGCTGGGCGTCATGGTGGCCGTCGTTATCGAACAGCTGTTTCCAAAATGGTTTTAGTCGTGCTAGAATGAGTGTGTGTGAAAATGAGGAGACAACAGCAAAATCAATCGCAATTACAAATCGAACACACCGATGATGACTGCACTTCATCGCAGGTAACTAACTGACTCACTTGGTTTTTTCAAGGTTGGTTGTTTTTTCTTTTACTACGAATTTGGGGCAAGATAAAGCGAAAAATTTAAATTGGACTGTGACTAGTATGTCAATGTCAGTTTTAATTACTTGCTGTTTAATGTGTTGCACTTTTTGCTTTGATAATGGCGATGTTTGTATTTTGTAACAAACATTTGTTTATTTGGAAGTTGCTGGTTTATTTAATTATTGAGACAAACACCAAAGTTTCGTAATTAAGTGTAAGCACTCCTATAACTGAAAACTTTGAATTAAAGACCAAATGTCACCAAACATTCATTCCCATTTTTTTTTCTAAAGTTTTACAAATAAGACTGATCCACAAAGCTGAATAATGTACAGGGTGTTCCGTCTAAACCCCACATTAGATGTATTGAAAGTTCTAATAAAGATATTTATCTGAGAGTTGGTACTCGGGCATAATCCGTTGAGTTATGTTCAATGAAAATATTTTCAAGATGGCAGCACTTCCGCTTATACCGGAAGTCGCTATTAACTTTCTTATTTTAAATGGAAAGCTATACTTTTCACTGCGTTTTTGGATTAGTTGAGTTATTTTAAGGGAGTTTTTATTAGCTTTAGTTTTTTTATTTAGTTTAACCGTTTTCGAGATATTTAGGATTTTTGAAAATTTTTGAATTTGCACCTGTCCCTTAAAAAATCGGTAACTCGCTTAGTTTTAGAGATTTTGAAATCATGTTTGGAGAATTGAAAGAGAAAGCCTATATCTGTTGTTCAGTGTGATCAAAATTGGAATTGAAGTTAATAAACCCAAAAATTTTAAGGTTAAGTTTGGACAACTTCAAGTACCCAAAACTTAATTTTTTCAAATGGGATGTCCCAATTTTTATTCCACTAGAGGGAGGAGAATTTTTTTCTGCATCAATCTGTATTAGCATTCCCTATACCTATCTGTGATAATTTTCAAGTTATGTTGGTTTTATGTTATTGTAGGAAATTTCTTACTAACCACAGCTATTTTTGCATAGTTTGCCATAAAAACATTTCTGATTAAACTTAAACGACAAACTCTGTTCAAAATTGGGTTATCAGACTGTGAAAACAAAATAAATTCATTGGGTGTTGGTTTGAAAAACTTCAATTTCTCACCTTTTTTTATTCGTTTTCATGGCAACCTATGAGAAAAAGCCTATGGCTAATGAATTTCTCAATCCCAACAAAAAGGTATTGTAACTTGAAAACTATTAAACATAAGTATAGGGAATGTTAACACAGATCGAAGCAGAATTAAATTCTCTACCATCTAGTGAAATAAAACTTTTGGCATTTCATTTGAAAAAAATGAGTTATGGGTGCTTAAAGTTTTGCAAACTTAATTTTAAAAATTTGGAGTTTGTTATTCTTTTTTAGAAATTTGAAAACACCAAAGGAAAGATCTAGGCTTCCTCTTTCAAATGAGCCCAAAAATATTTCCAAATTTTTAAAAATCGCAGAGTTATCGATTTTTGAACTGGAAGGTGCAAATCCAAAAAAATTTTAAAAACCATAAATATTTCGTAAACGGCTAAATTTAGGTATAGGAACAGCTTATGAAAACTACCTTAAAATAACTCTAGTAATTCAAAAACGCATTAAAAAATATAGCATTCCATTTAAAATAAGGAAGTTGATAGCGACTTCCGGTATAACCGGAAGTGCTGCCATCTTGAGAATATTTTCATAGAACAGGACCTAAAAGATTATGGTTGTACACAAATTTTCAGATGACTATGATTATTAAAACTTCCAATACTTCTAATGTGGGGTTTAGACGGAACACCCTGTATGACACAAAAAAATAATAAATAATCGAAAACATGTCTTACACCGGAAACATTATCACCCATCAAATATGGAATAGAATTGCCGGATATTGGGCGCTTCTCTAAAACGTTTTACCATCAATGCAATGAATAAACAATAGCTTGACCAGTCATTTATGCAAACAATGTCATACTTGAAACGTAAACAATAATGCAAATGTAATTACCAATCCATTATTAATAATTACGAGATTCCTTACAACATGACAAGAAATTGAAACGTTAAAACGAATAAATTCTTATCTTGGAAAGAAGATATAATCCAAGTTTCCTTATCATGTAATAAGAAAAGCGACCTTGAATGTCTTGGGCAAGGCGTTTCATTCGACTTGGAACTAATTAAAAATCCTATTTCCTTTAATTATTTAAATAAAGAATTGTAATTTCTTTAAACCCATTTTTAAAAGCTTTTTTTAACTCACAATGTTATCTGTCTGTCGGTTATTTTTTCGGAGCCAAATTTGAAAGGGTTCCCGTTGTCCCACTGAATTGAAATTCGGTATACTTACATAATCTGCGTGACAATGCAATCCTATATAGTTAAATACCCCCTAAAGTGGTTAAATGGGATTTTGAAATTTTAGGTTATGTTTACAAAGGGGTTCGTGATTTGTACATACCGAAACTTATACCGATATAGACGGTATGTTGGTCATTTGAACGTTGATGATATGATGATATACAATAAATCTATGCAATAAATAAAGACTAAAAAGCAAAAAATAAAAATATATAAAAAATGGTTTTTAAAAAAAGGTTTTATTTAAAAGATACACTAAAAAGTAAAAAATTACGTATTTCAATCACAGGAGAATATTTTTTCTTACAGGTTAAGGTTGAACTATACTCAGAACGTCCGAAGAGGAGCTGTTCAAGTAAGCGCGTGAACGCAAAATTTGAAATTGGATTTTTAAGAAAAGTAATAAACAAAATGCTTTCTTTACAACTGTATGTTGTTCCTAAATTCAGTCATTACCTCACAGGTCAGTTTGTATCTCATTTTAAGTATTTGTAACCGAGTTTAAACGGGTTAAAAAGTCGATTAAATTTATTGTTCTATTAAAAAAATTAAAAGTTCAAATTGCATGAAAAAAATATGATAACTTTCTGAAAACCTTAGCAACAATATACAAAAATTTGAAAAAAATTGTTAGTGTCATTTAAAAATAAAATGAAAAAAACATCACTTTTTACTCATTTTATTTTTTTATTAAAAAATGGTACTATGTTTTTTGATAATTTTTTTTAAGGGTCTTGTATATGATTTACTTGTAATACTGTATTTTTTTAATGCCATTTGAACTTTAGGTTTTTCCATAAAAGCATTAAAATTATTACGCTGTTTACCCCGTTATAACTTGGTTACAAATATCTAAATCGAGATAAGAGCTGGTCTGTGAGGTAATAAGTTAACCTAGGAACAACATCCAATTGTAAAAAAATAATTTTGTTTATTATTTTTCTTAAAAATTGAGTTCCAAATTAGCGCTTTCGCACGGCTGCGTGGACAGTGAGCCCAGTATAGTTCAACCTTAAAATTCTAAAATTTATAAAAGCTTTGGGAGTTATAAAACTACGGCATTACAGAATTACTTTGTTCAGTTGACAACTCCCAAAGCTTTTATAAATTTTAGAATTTTAACCTGTAAGAAAAAATATTCTTCTGTCATTGAAATACATTATTTTTTACTTTTTAGTGCATCTTTTAAATAAAAGCTTTTTTTAAAAAACATTTTTTTATATTTTTTTTTTCATCGAGGTCAAGTTAAATAGCTTTTAGCCAGACTTCGCCTCTTTTTGTTTATTATTATTATAATTATGTAACTCTGTTACCATTGAGAAAGTTAGTTCGCAAAAAGGTTAAGAATAAAAATTAAATCAAATTAATGTTTTGGCTTTTTTTGACAATTTAGCTCGTTTTTGACCGAGAAACTGACCAAATTTCGTCAAAATAAGCTTGGAAATTACAAAATTACAGTTCATTCTTTTTTATAATCAACTGTCAGTGTCAAAATTCTGACAAAGACCTGACTGTATCACCCTAAAAGTTTATGTCTAATCACTTTGAAGTTTGAAAATTACAAAACTAAATCGAAATTGTTATTTTGAACTTTTTTGGAATTTTTTTGTTTTGTAAGAAAAATTTATTTATTTGAAAATCGTCAAAATAATAAGCCTTAAAATTGCAAAATTAAATTGAAACTGAAGTTATTTTTTAGTTCTCTTATTACTTATTTCGGAAGAAAAAAACAAAGTTACTTCCAAAAATGCAAAAAATACAGGGTAGTCCAGCCCAGATCCCGTCTTCTGTAGCTCAGTTATTATTAAAGTTGGAGTTTTGATATTTTCTAGATGTTATTTATACACTAGGACACATTTTAGAAAAATATTTTTAATTATACAGAGTGTCTCAAAAAAGGTATGACGTCATAATAATAAATTTTTGAACGGCATGCTATTATTTTTTTGTGCTCATTATGATACCTTTTTAGCTTCTTAGATGTTCCTAAAGTTTTTTTCAAATCGGTTCAGGGATTATTGTTAAAAAAAATAAAAAGCAAAAAAAATCGGTTTCACATCTTTAGTTTTAAAAATTAATAAAAAATAGAAACAGTGTCTTTGTGACGACACTAATACTAGGTGCGTGTTAAACAAGGTTTAACAGACTTATTAAGTGAATTTGATTGTTTTGAATTACTACAGGGTGTTTACAATTTATTTCCAAACTTTTAAAATTTTGGAGCCTTTTATTTTGATTATTTTAAATGGCAACCCCTATTTATTTTTATACCGTTCGATGCAGAATTAGAAAATGAACATTTTTTCTTATTACAACCCTAAAGGAAATCCTAACACGTTCGGAGTTATTTGCCAAAAACTTGTTTTGTCAGCAATTTTATTGACAAATTTAATGAATAAAAGTCGAAGATGGCTCCAACCTTGTTTATTTTTAGCTCATTCGATGCGGAATTAAAAAAGCAACATTTTTTGATATCACAACCCTCTCAGAAATCCTAACACCTTCAAAGTTATTTGCCAAAAACATTAACCATGTTCGATTTTTATTAAATTAGTTATTTGTCATTGACAGAATCATTTTTTAGCAAATAACTCCGAATGTATTAGGATTTACGTTAGGTTTGTAATACAGAAAGTTGTTCGTTTTTTAATTCTGCATCGAATGATATAAAAATAAATAGGGGTTGCCATTTAAAATAAGCAAAATGAAGGGTTCTAAACTTTTAAAAGTTTGGAAATAAATTCTAAACACCCTGTAGTAATTTAAATCAATGAAGCATAATTAATAAGTCTCCTAGACCCTGTTCAACCCGCACCTAGTATTAGTGTTTCTATTTTTTATTAATTTTTAAAACTGAAGATGTGAACCCGATTTTTTTGGTTTTTATTTTTTTTAACAATAATCCCTAAACCGATTTGAAAAAAAACTTTAGGAACATGTAAGAAGCTAAAAAGGTATCATAATAAGCACAAAAAAATATTAGCATGCCGTTCAAAAAATGTATTATTATGACGTCATACCTTTTTTGAGACACTCTGTATAATCAAAAATATTTTCCTGAAATGTGTCTTAGAATATAAATAACATCTGCAAAATATCAAAACTCCAAGTTTAATAATAACTGAGCTACAGAAGACGGGAGCTGGGCTGGACCACTCTGTATAAGGTGTTCCATTATTGTGGCTAATTTCGAAAACACCTGTAGGTATACTTAAAAAATAATTTTAAGTGAGTCAGAGGGTTAATAACTAAAGCTTTAGTAAAAAAAGATTAACAAAAGATTTGTCTTTGCAGTCGCAGATTTTGGAGCGCGTGCAATCGGACCGAGTGACTGTAACAAAACCTGAGGAGGATCGTCGAAGACGCACCATAATCGTTGAAAAAAAGAATGGTTCGTATGGTTTCACACTTCAAAGTTATGGAATCCACTATAAGAAAGAGCAAGAAATCGAAATGATTACGTATGTGGATTATGTGGACTATGATGGGCCCGCTTACAGGGCCGGAATGAGGGAAGGTGATGTCATTTTATCCATCAATGGGACAGATATGGAGAAGGCGGATCATAAAACTTTGGTGAATTTTATCAAAAATTGTGATACTAGGATGCGGATGGTTGTGCTGTTTGAAGACTGTGTCCGGAAGGTGAGTGTTGCCAACTTAATCAAGTTAATTAATCTATACGATTTTTCTGTGAATTTTAAGGTGGCAATTATTAATGTTGCCAACTCAATTTCTTTATTGTAGCTGGAAGTTTTGTCATTTTTTAACAGCACAATTGATAGAACACATATAATTTAACTCTTTTCTTGACTTTACTCAATGTTGCCAACTTAATTTTTTGTAACTTTGTATACAATTTATTCTAAATAATAGGAGTTTTAGTTGCCAATTGGTCTAACTTAATTTATGATCATTCTGATTGGACATTTTTTCAAAATTTCTAGTCGGAAAAATTGTTAATAACATTGGAACAGAAGATTACATTTGACTACTGTTTTTAGTAGTCCTAGACTGAGTGTTACCCCCTTAATTTCTGAATCTGGTAACTATATATGAGCTCTGAAGAATGACTCTACATTATCTATTGTTCCAGCGTCGCCAATTTAATTTGTGAATTACAATTACAAAACTGACTATTTTATTCAATGTTACCAACTTAATTTCGCAATCAGTGGCTACGCTGTCCTATTTTAAATGTTGATAATAGTGAAAACATAGTGACACTATCCAGTGTTTCCAACTTAACTTTTGAATACCGGTTATTCTAATTATTGTAATTTTTAAGTTGGCAACTGTTGCCTTTAGTCTTACTGTTGCCAACTAAGATTATTCTGAATCACAGGCCACTTGTTAAATTTTTTTTGGAAATTGGCAAACTCGATAATGTAGCGAAAACATAACACTTGATTATCTCTGTTTTATAAAATGTTGCCAACTTAATTCCAGAATCATTGGCTATTTCGTGGATATTTTTAGAACTCTGTGAGTTAGCAACAGTGATAATTGATAAAATAGTAGTGACAAATGATAAAACAATACTATTATCTATCCGATTCTCAATGTTGCCAATTTAATTGCCTACTTATTTCTTTGACTTAGTGTTGCCAACTTAATCAAGTTAACTCAAATTTAAATCTAGATAGAAATAAGATATTTTCTTGGAATCGTAAGTTGGCAATGTAGATGCAATTCATAAATGTTGCCAACTTAATTTCTGTATTAAAGCTAGAAAATGTGGCATTTTTTTAACAAAATTGGCAAATAATATAAAATGCATAACTATTTTTTTGACTTAGCCCAATGTTGCCAACTTCTATTGCAATTTATTTCAAATAATATAATAGGAATTTTAGTTACTTTTTTGGAATTTGAAATTGGCAACTGGTCTTATAATTTACTAAACGTTGCCAAATTAATTTATGATCATTCTGACTGGATATTTTTCAAAATTCCAAGTTTTTAGTGCTCCTAGACTAAGTGTTACCACTGTAATTTCTAAATTAGGTCAGTAAGTATTTTTTTCTTGGAAGTTGGTAACAGAAGTTATGAAATGTGCCAACTTAATTTCGCAATCTGTGGCTACTTTGAAAGTTGACAACAGTGAAAACATAGACACTATTCAGTGTCACCAACTGAACTGCTGAATACCAGTTATTCTAATTACGGTAATTTTTAAGTTGGCAATTGTTGTCTGTAGTCTTAGTGTTGCCAACTAAGTTTATTTTGAATCAGAGGCCATTCTGTTAAATTTTTTTTTGGTAATTGGCAAATTAGATAATGTAGCGAAGATATAACACTTGATTATCTCTGTTGCCAACTTAATTTCAGAATCATTGGCTATTCTGTGGATATTTTTCGAACTCTGTAACTAATTTGTAATAGTACTATTGTCTATCCGATGCTCAATGTTGCCAATTAAATTACGGAAGACTTGCCAACTTATTTCTTTGACTTAGTGTAGCCAACTTAATCAAGTTAACTCAAATTTAAATCAAAATAGAAATACGATATTTCCTTGGAATCGTAAGTTGGCAATGTAGATGCAATTCTTAAATGTTGCCAACTTAATTTCTGTATTAAAGCTAGAAAATGTGGCATTTTTTTAACAAAATTGGCAAATAATATAAAATGCATAACTATTTTTTTGACTTAGCCCAATGTTGCCAACTTCTATTACAATTTATTTCGAATAATATAATAGGAATTTTAGTTACTTTTTTGCAATTTGAAATTGGCAATTGGTCTTATAATTTATTAAACGTTACCAAATTAATTTATGATCATTCTGACTGGACATTTTTCAAAATTCCAAGTTTTTAGTGCTCCTAGACTGAGTGTTACCACTTTAATTTCTAAATTTGGTCAGTAAGTATTTTTTCTTGGAAGTTGGTAACAGAAGTTATAAAATGTGCCAACTTAATTTCGCAAGTTGACAATAGTGAAAACATCGACACTATTCAGTGTTACCAACTTAACTGCTGAATACCAGTTATTTTAATTACTGTAATTTTTAAGTTGGCAATTGTTGCCTGTAGTCTTAGAGTTGCCAACTAAGTTTATTCTGAATCATAGGCTATTCTGTTAATTTTTTTTTGAAATTGGTAAATAACACTTGATTATCTGTGTTGCGAACTTAATTTCAGAATCATTGGCTATTCTGTGGATATTTTTCGAACTTTGTAACTAATTTGTAATAGTACTATTGTCTATCCGATGCTCAATGTTGCCAATTAAATTACGGAAGACTTGCCAACTTATTTCTTTGACTTAGTGTTGCCAACTTAATCAAGTTAATTCAAATTTAAATCTACATAGAAATACGATATTTTCTTGCAATGTAGATGCAATTCTTAAATGTTGCCAACTTAATTTTTGTACTGAAGCTAGAAAATGTGGCATTTTTTTAACAAAATTGGCAGATAATATAAAATGCATAACTATTTTTTTGACTTAACCCAATGTTGCCAACTTCTATTACAATGTATTTCAAATAATATAATAGGGATTTTAGTTACTTTTTTGGAATTTGAAATTGGCAACTGGTCTTATAATTTACTAAACGTTGCCAAATTAATTTATGATCATTCTGACTTGACATTTTTCAAAATTCCAAGTTTTTAGTGCTCCTAGACTGAATGTTACCACTCTAATTTCTAAATTTGGTCAGTAAGTGTTTTTTCTTGGAAGTTGGCAACAGAAGCTATGAAATGTGTCAACAGTGAAAACATAGACACTATTCAGTGTTACCAACTTAACTGCTGAATACCAGTTATTCTAATTACTGTAATTTTTAAGTTGGCAATTGTTGCCTGTAGTCTTAGTGTTGCCAATTAAGTTTATTCTGAATCATTGGCCATTCTGTTAATTTTTTTTGGAAATTGGCAAATAACACTTGATTATCTCTGTTGCCAACTTAATTTCAGAATCATTGGCTATTCTGTGGATATTTTTCGAACTTTGTAACTAATTTGTAATAGTACTATTGTCAATCCGATGCTCAATGTTGCCAATTTAATTGCCAATTTAAGTTAGTGTTGCCAACTTATTTTTTAGGTGGAGTTGCACATGCGGTACATCCAACTCCAACGAGTCCTCCAGAGCAAGATGTCCGAACTGGAAAAGTTGTGTATACGTGAAAGACAGCTTTTGGAGGGCAAATGGAAGACTCACAGTTTACCAGCTCGTAAAAAAGCCCCGCAAAGTAGCAACAATGGGGATCCCCCGACTCCAACCCAAGCCGCCTATTCCTACTGTCGCCCAACTGTATCGACCGAAGATGTGGCAAAAGTCCAACAAAAACAGCAAAATCCCCCTTTGATATTCGCTTATCAATACTTGGACCCACACTACCGCTACATGCTCCAGCCTTCAGCCTCCAGCAGTGGCGAATATTTGCTAACTCTCGAACCATCACGATACAGAGGAGACCAACACCATTTCATCGTGAAAACACCATCTGAAGCCCCACAGAAGCAAAACCGCGCCAATCAAACCAACGGAAACGAAACCAAACCGAAAAAAATCCAAACTGGCCATTTGTGCAACCCTTGCATGCAATCAGCCAACAACACTGATAACACCAGTTTGGAAGCGTACGATTTGGCCAGTCCGTGCTGTGATCCACATTGTGTGCCATCAAGCAGGCGCAGGTCGCGCAAAGACCACCGAAAAAGAGATTCAAAGACTGAGGAAACACAAACTGACCCTCAACAACGATCTCGTCCACATTCCACCACACAACAGCAAACTTTCTCCGTTCCGAGGAGGTATTTCCACTTTGGGACCGGTCTAGTGAGCCAATGCAGTCTCCATTCGTGCACTTCGAGCGAATTGAGCGCTGTAGCACCCACCACTATGGGGGAGAGCTCCACCAGCTACACCACCTCCTTGAGCACCGACACGCTCTACTGGGACGAGATGAGTGCCTCGAGGCAGATGAGTGTCAAGTCGGCCTCCAAACATGACCATCAACAAAGGTATAAGCACTTTTTACAATTCCAAATTTCCAAATTTAAATAATGAAAAAAAATACAAAAAATATGTAGGCAACCACACATACACAGATGTACTAGCGGTTGCCTAGTTGTGAAAATCAAAGGACGGTATACCATTCTGGCCCTTACTGTTTTTGAATTACTAGAGTTATTTTAAGGTAGTTTTCATAAGCTGTTCCTATACCTAAATTTAGCCGTTTACGAAATATTTATGGTTTTTAAAATTTTTTTGGATTTGCACCTTCCAGTTCAAAAATCGATAACTCTGCGATTTTTAAAAATTTGGAAATATTTTTGAGCTCATTTGAAAGAGGAAGCCTAGATCTTTCCTTTGGTGTTTTCAAATTTCTAAAAAAGAATAACAAACTCCAAATTTTTAAAATTAATTTTGCAAAACTTTAAGCACCCATAACTCATTTTTTTCAAGTGAAATGACAAAAGTTTTATTTCACTAGATGGTAGAGAATTTAATTCTGCTTCGATCTGTGTTAACATTCCCTATACTTATGTTTAATAGTTTTCAAGTTACAATACCTTTTTGTTGGGATTGAGAAATTCATTAGCTATAGGCCTTTTCTCATGGAAACGAATGAAAAAAGGTGAGAAATTAAAGTTTTTCAAACCAACACCCAATGAATTTATTTTGTTTTCACAATCTGATAATACAATTTTGAACAGAGTTTGTCGTTTAAGTTTAATCAGAAATGTTTTTATGGCAAACTTTGCAAAAATAGCTGTGGTTAGTAAGAAATTTCCTACAATAACAAAAAAACCAACGTAACTTGAAAATTATCACAGATAGGTATAGGGAATGCTAATACAGATAGATGCAGAAAAAAATTTTCCTCCATCTAATAGAATAAAAATTGGGACATCCCATTTGAAAAAATTAAGTTTTGGGTACTTGAAGTTGTCCAAACTTAACCTTAAAATTTTTGGGTTTATTAACTTCAATTCCAATTTTGATCACACTGAACAACAGATATAGGCTTTCTCTTTCAATTTTCCAAACATGATTTCGAAACCTCTAAAACTAAGCGAGTTACCGATTTTTTAAGGGACAGGTGCAAATTCAAAAATTTTCAAAAATCCTAAATATCTCGAAAACGGTTAAACTTGGGTATAGGGAAAGCTGATAAAAACTCCCTTAAAATAACTCAACTAATCCAAAAACGTAGTGAAAAACATAGCTTTCCATTTAAAATAACAAAGTTATTAGCGACTTCCGGTATAACCGGAAGTGCTGCCATCTTAGAAATATTTTCATTGAGCAGAACTCAACGGATTATGCCTGAATAACAATTTTCAGATAAAAATCTTTATTAAAACTTTCAATACTTCTAATGTGGGGTTTAGACGGAACACCCTGTATAAAGGTAAAAATAGTAAAAAAATTCTGTGTATTAAAATTATTGATAAATAACGAATTTTAAATAAATGATATGTATGATATTATCTAACAGTCGTGATAGCAATAGAATTTGATCAACAATAAAAATAAATAAATTTTGAAACAATTTCCTAGGAAATAATTCCCAGTGTTGGCACATCTACAAGTTGTGATTTTTTTGATAAAATTACATTTTTTTAAATTCAAAAACGGCTAAAGTCTGATTTTTTTCTTTTCATAGACGCAAATACTATTTGTTTACACACTTCTGACTGAATTTTTAGTCATTATAGCATGAATAACAAAGGGAAGAAGCTCATCCCCACACACAAACCGTCGTGAACTGACTCATAATAATTATTAGCCGGTGGGATATATTGTGCATTTCATACTTATCTGCATATTTAACTTATTTAAATAGAATTGTTGTTTCCTGTAAAAAAATATTTACTGAAGTGCTTTTGTAAAAACTTCCAAGAAATATCGCGAGGCCTAATCGTTTGTTATAAATAGATTATTTTTCACCCCGATTAGGTATAAATTGGCTAATAAAGTACCTGGGAAGATGCGACTTTTCCATCATATACAGGCTGATTCTTTTAGGGCCTACATTAGAAACTTTTTAACTTCTAATATAGCTAGAGCTTTAAAATTTTGTGTACGATCTAAATCGACCATTCTGAATTCAATTAAATTATTTTCAAAATGGCTGAACTTCCGGAACTCCGAGAAATGGGCGCCAACTTTGAAATTTTAAATAGTAAGCCCACATTTTTATTGCATTTTTGAATTCACCTTCTCAAACTGACTAAAATGTACCTTAGTTGTTGGTACTTATCTGTCATAGTTTTTGACATTTGTCAATTTTTTTGTTAAAATTTTCACTTGCAGGAGTGTATTTAAAATGTGACAGCCCTTCAACCCTTTGCGATAAGTGAATAATTTTTTTTGTATTCGATAACAGAAGGTTTGAAGAGCCTTCTAGAATTTTCAAAATTGTCATCTGTCAAAATTCAAGGGTAGTGTGATTTTTTCAAAATGGTTATCAAAAAACGGCTATAACTCAGTTTTTTCAAATGGAACGACACTATTTTCTTAACGGCAGTTGAAAGAACATCGACATTTATGGTGACTTTTATGTACATGTCCTATACCTATCTCTTACAGTTTTTGAAAAAAATCACAAAAAACAAATTTTACTTTGTAATTTTCATCGTTAATCAAGTAGGTCTTGTAAAATAGTCAACAGTGTCAAACTTCAACATTTTATTTAGTTTTTAGATGGTTCATAATCGAATAAGCAGTAAAACAATAATATTTAATTATGGTTTATTATAACTTAGTGAATTATGTAAAGTAACTCAGTCAGTATGCCATCGAATTTTGAACTTCTTGAATGAAAATGGTAGACAAATCAAACATTTCTTTTAATTAATAGCACAACTTTATCGCATTTTTTGAAAGTTTACTCGATTAAAAATGAAAATAATGATCTAAAATTCAGTTTTTTGCGATTATTTCAAAAACTGTAAGAGATAGATATAGAAGATGTTGATTAAAGTCTCCATATAAATCGATGTTCTTTTGATTGCCATTGAAAAAACAAGGTCATTCCGTTTGAAAAAACTGAATTATAATTATTTCTTGATCATCATTTTCAAAAAATCATCTTGCAATTTGACAGTTCAAAATTCTGAAGATTTTAGAAGATCCTTCAAACCTTTGGTTATCAAATGCAATAAGAATTATTTACTTACTGTAAAGGGTTCAAGAGTTGTGATATTTTAAATAAACCCCGGTAAATGAAAATTTGTAAAAAAAAATTGACATACGTCAAAAACTATGACAGATAAGTACTAACAACTAGGGTATATTTTAGTCAGTTTCAAAAGGCGAATTCAAAAATGTAATAAAAATAGGTGGTTACTATTTAAAATTTCAAAGTTGGCGCCAATTTCTCCACGTTCCGGAAGTTCAGCCATTTTGAAAATAATTTAGCTGAACTCAGAATGGTCGATTTGGATCGTATACTAAATTTTAAACTTCTATCTATACTAGAAGTTAAAAAGTTTCTAATGTAGGCCCTAAAAGAATCGTACATAGTATAGGTATAGGCTATAATACGTAGTGACATATATTTTTTTAATTTTGTGTGTTCATAAAGTATTTAAGTTTTTTTTTGTTACGTACTTAACCGAAGATTATTGCTGTTTCATATAATATGTTACGTAATAAAAATCTAAGAATATTAAAAAATCTTAAGCATTTTGGGAATTATTTACTATTTTATTTCTGGATAATGTAACGAAATAACAAAATTAGAGCAGTTCAAGTAAGTTTCTTGCGTTGTTGCGTTACTGACTAGTTTAAAGATTTCATTCGGACCGTTCCCCACTCTTAAATTTATTTTGGTGGGAGCACACCAAGGGCCATGATGCACATTCTCTTAAACAATGATAAAATTAAAAAAAAGTAGGCAACCACACATACACAGCTGTACTGGCGGTTGCCTAGTTGTGAAAATCAAATTTGCAATTTTCTCCCCAGATACACCCAAACGCACTCCCATGACCCCGTCTACGTCCACTACACCACCGTCAAGCCCAAATCGTGGGACAATCTCACCACCAAAGCCTTCGGGGGCTACGGCTTCGGCTACGGCTACTTGGACACCAAGTGCCCCAAACAGCGCTCCCAGAAAACGCAATACGTCCGAGTGGACAAACACACCCAGCCCCAGTACACCCCACACACTCATAGACGCTACTTCCAGCCCACCAAATCCACCGAGAGCCTCCTTTCAGTGCCAAAGTACTCCAATGAGGCTTTGTCCGATTCCAGCGAATGTCTGGAGGGCTCTTCACCAGCTCCGGACACCTCCGAGAGCCGATTTTTCCAAAGTCCGAGACAGAGCATCAGTGTGAGCCCCACTGACCCCAACTTTGGCTACTACAGCGCCAGGAGGCCCTCCAAAAATGTGGTCTCGACGAGTTCGGAGGCCACCAGATTGTAATTGCTTCAATCAAAATGGTTTTTTATTTCATAATTTTGCATTTTATTGTGATATTAGTTACTTAGTGAGTTTTGATATCAATTTTTTTTAATTTGTTGATGCACATGAACGAAGTTGACAATAAATTTTGTTGATTTTTTTAGGCAACTTTTATTCACATCAAAAATGGTTTCGTCAGGATGATTGTCAATTTTATAATAAATAAACTGTTGTTTTATACGTTTTGAGTCATTTCTTTTTACCCAAATCTTGAAAAATATTGATTGTTACATTGCTCCAATCTTTTGAATGATTAATGAATTAATACTCCGAAAATACAGGGTGAGTCATTGATATGGACGTGCTTGATTGCACCTACACCGTCAATTATATCGAAATAAGTCAAAGGGCACTGCAAATGGGAGGCCAAATAAAATTATTTTGCTCTATACCGGGTGTTCCATTTTTACAGTGCAGCCTATAACATAGTTTTTAAATGGCATCCCCTGTATATTTGAACATATTCGTTTAGTTTTTTTAATTTGCTTTAACCGTTCACAAGTTATTTAATTTTTTCTACAATTTAGTGCGTCTGCAGGCACGTTATTAAAAAATCGCAATACCCTTGGTTTTCGCGATATCAAGTTGGGACTTTGTCCATATCGAAACAACTGTTTGAGGTATCTTTTGGTGGCAAAATCGTCCATTTTCATTGTAGCATCTCCTTACTGTGACACATTCATTTTAGGAAACTTTGAAGGACCATAACTTAATTATTTTAAATAGCACCCCCTGTATTTTATTATTAGGTCCGATTCAGTGTCTCATCTTACATCTTTTTTACCTCTTAAGTTTTTTCCTAAAAGTTGATAGTTTGGGAGATAAATCGGTTTTTCTGAAAAATACATTCAAAATCTCTTGGATACTAATCAAGCGTGCTATGAAAAACAAATCATTCTGGCATACTAATGTACAAAATGGCATTTATAGTATAATGATTTTTTCGCGTAAAATGCAAATCTACAAATCTCATCGAGATATAAACTTTGACAAGAAATTATTAAATAAAAATGAAAGAAATTTACAATGGAAAAATAAGGAAATAAAAAAATATTTACTGAGGTATAAAAATCAATAGGGATAACATTTTACTTGCAATTACAAAACAGTTTAAAATGACGGTTTTCTTAAGCAATAAAGCACAACATTCGTCAATTCTTTTTAAAAATTCACCCCTTCTAATGTGACATGATCTATTCTATAAAAAGCCTTTATAATTCTTTCTTGCATATTTTCTCTGGTAGAGCCGTTGTTTCTTTCATTTTTGTTTAATTATTTCTTTTCAAAATTAGAGTTTATATCTCGATGAGATTGTATGCATTTAACACGAAAAAATCATTTTCACAACAAAATTAAAAAAGTGACGTACAATAAATGCCAGTTTGATGTTAATATGTCAGAAGTTATTGTTTTTTATGACATGCTACATTAATATTCAAGATATTTGTGTGCATTTTTCAGAAAAACCGAATTATCTCCCAAACTATCAAATTTTAGGAAAAAACTTAAGAGGTAGAAAAGATGTAAAATGAGACACTGAATAGGATCTAGTAATAAAATACAGGGGGTGCTATTTAAAAAAATCAAGTTATGGACCTTCAAATTGTCCTAAAATGAATATGTCACAGCAAGGAGATCCTACAATAAAAATGAACGATCTTGCCACCGAAAGATACCTCAAACAGTTGTTTACATATGTACAAAATCCCAACTTGATATCCCAAAAACCAAGGGGACTGCGATTTTTTAATAATGTGCCTGCAAACGCACTAAATTGTAGAAAAAATTAAATAACTTCTAAACGGTTCAAGCAAATTAAAAAAATTAAACGGATTTTTGAAGCTTAAAGAAATGCAAATTAAAATATGTACAAATATACAGGGGGTGCCATTAAAAAAACTATGTTATAGGCTGCACTGTAAAAGTGGAACACCCTGTATAGAGCAAAATAATTTAAAAAAAATGCACTTTGGCTTCCCATTTGCTGTGACATTTGACTCATTTCGATATCATTGACGGTGTAGGTGTAATCGAGCATGCCCATATCAGTGACTCACCCTGTATAATCAATACGCGATCTTGTTATTTGATTGAAATGTTTTTCTCGGTGATAAATCACGATGGAAGCAATACTACTATTACTTTGTTTATCTAACTTAATTAACAAATAATTATGTAAGTGTTAAATAACAGGTATAATCTTCTCCCAAGTAGTTTCTTATTTAATTCTTAATTCATTACGTAAAAAATACTTAAAACACATTTTTTGCTCCAATCTCCGTTTTTTGTACTTTTTATAAAAATAAATACTGAAAATTATAAGCCAATGTTACTTTTGCTCAAATTCTCACAATTTTGCCCTTTGTAATGACTTTTTTTTAAATTATATCAAAACCAAAAAGTCAAATTGTTTAGCTTTTTTATATTCTGTTTATTTCAACTGTTCATTGAAAATGATTCTTTTGTTTCCGTTGTAGGACTTGAAAATTTCGAGAATAACTTGTTCAATTTATTATTATTACTATTATTATTATTATTATTATTATTATTATTATTATTATTATTATTATTATTATTATTATTATTATTATTATTATTATTATTATTATTATTATTATTATTATTATTATTATTATTATTATTATTATTATTATTATTATTATTATTATTATTATTATTATTATTATTATTATTATTATTATTATTATTATTATTATTACACCTAGTTTTGACTTGATCCAGGTTTTCACTATTCGATAGAAAATCCTTTGCAGAATCCAACGATATTTTTATTTTGGTTGTAGGACTTGCAATTTTAGTTTAATGTAAATATGTAAGACAAACAATAAGTTAAAGTTAAAACGTTCTACGGCAAATAGTTTTCGAATCCTTAATTTTTTTTATTTAAATAATCTCAAATTTAATTCAGGTTTTCACTCGTCTTCGTTATAGGACTAGAAAAAACCTGCTTATAGAGTTAAAGTTATGATTTTTTTTGTACCTTTGGTACCAATTTAGTTTTTAATTCACCAAAATTTTAAAGAAAATTTGGATCCAAATGATTTATTTTAGAATAAATATGCAACAACGAGACAAGTGATTTTTGAGTTATGGATAATTTTTGTTCTTTTTTTTAGAAGTTATTTCAAGTTTTTAGATATCGCCAGATTAATTCGGTTAATTCGGATTTTTTGTTTTCCTTGAAGTTTCCGAGAAAAACTTGTCTAAATTAACAAAAAAAAATTTTTGTTTGATATTTTTTTAGATTTTTAGTAATAAAATGGTAAACAAAATTTTTGAATAAAAAGGTTTGATTTAATATAAATACGTGCAAAAAACAGTAAGTTCGAAGTTAGAACGTTATACGGCAAGTAGTTTTCGAGTTATATTGGCTGCTTTTTATTAAAAGCTGTTATTTAACTCACAATGTTATCTTTCTGTCTGCTATTTTTTCGGAGCCAAATTTGAAAGGGTTCCTGTTGTCCCACTGAAGTGAAATTTGGCATACTTACATAATCTGCGTGACAATACAATCCCATGTAGTTAAACACCCCCTAAAGGTATTAAATGGGGTTTTAAAATTTTAGGTTATGTTCACAAAGGGGTTCTCGATTTGTACATACCGTAACTTATACCGACATAGACGATATGTTGGTCATTTGGACGTCACGGTAGATGCACAGTGTAATAACAATAAGTCTATGCAATTAATAAAGACTAAAAAGCAAAAAATAAAAATATATAAAAAAATGTTTTTTAAAAAAAGCTTTTATTTAAAAGATGCAGTAAAAAGTAAAAAATAATGTATTTCAATCACAAGTGAATATTTTTTCTTACAGGTTAAAATTCTAAAATTTATAAAAGAGTTGTCAACTGAACAAAGTAATTCTGTAATACCGTAGTTTTATAACTCCCAAAGCTTTTATAAATTTTAGAATTTTAACCTGTAAGAAAAAATATTCTCCTGTGATTTAAATACATTATTTTTTACTTTTTAATGCATCTTTTAAATAAAAGCCTTTTTTTAAAAAACATTTTTTTATATATTTTTATTTTTTGCTTTTTAGTCTTTATTTATTGTTATTACACTGTGCATCTACCGTGACGTCCAAATGACCAACATACCGCCTATGTCGGTATAAGTTACGGTATGTACAAATCGAGAACCCCCTTGTAAACATAACCTAAAATTTTAAACCATTTAACACCTTGGGGGGGGGGTAATTACCTATATAGAATTGCATTGTCACGCAGATTAAGTAAGTATGCAAAATTTCAATTCAGTGGGACAACAGGAACCCTTTTAAATTTGGCTCCGAAAAAATAACCGACAGACAGATAACATTGTGAGCTAAATAAAAGCTTTTAAAAAAGGTTTTTTTTCTCAATGGTTTCGCAACGGGTTATCCATCAAATAAATACTATGTTTTCCCGCTGCACTATAAATTAATTGCAAATGAAATTATGTATTTAGAACAAGTTTACAAAACAAATTGGTAATGGTGGATTTAGGGTAGTACAGGAAAAAATTGTAAAAAAAGTATGTATGTATAAAAAAATGTATGTATGTAATATGTATGTAAAAAAAAATTGGGTTTACCTTATTATAGGTAAAGGTTTATAAAATAATAAGATGTATTGCTGCTTGACTGTCTTTTAATTGCAAAGGAAATTTTTTATAACAAATTTATATCCAAAAAATGCTAGGTACTGGTGAAATTGGAGTATTATACAAAAAACTGAAAAAACAAAAACAAAAAACTATATAAGTAAAATAAACACGCAAATTATGGACACACTGAATGTGACTATCCCAAAATGAATGAATGTCAATTTTGAAAAAAGAAAAAAACATATATTAGCTGTTTCAAAACCAGGGCCGGATTATAGTTGTGGGAGCCCCTAGGTTAATCTGGCACGGCGCTCCCTTTTACCCTTCTACCTTTTTACTTATTTTCAATTTTATATGATTTATTAATTATTGTAGTTTTTAATAAACAGTAAATAACTTAATAAAATTAAAAACAAATTATACATAGCGAACACAAAAAAAACATAACAATGTCTCCCTTACCTTCTCTAAAATCGAATTTTACGACAAAATTCATTAATACCATCATTGTAATTACAATTTTTAATTGAAAAAAGTATGACTCCTATTACACAAAACTAAATAGGTTTAAAAAGTGTGTCCTTTTAGTTTTTTAACGGTTTTTCGATTTCTGTTAACCCACTGATACCAGAGTAGCAGATTGTAGTTTTGCCGCTCCGTAGAATTTTTTTGTGCACTCAAAATTTTTTAACATAAATGAGCAAATTATTTGAGTTAATAAAAAATAAGTAGGCATCCCATTTTGTTCATATAGGTACTTTAAGTGATGCTTAAATATTGGTTGAAAAATACGTTAAAAAAGTGTCGCTAACCCCAAATTTTAATTAATTAAACAAAAATAACAATAGAAATAGTATACGTAATTTTGAGACCAAGCTTGTTTTACTGGAATGACACTAGAAATTACAAAATTCCGATATCTGAATATTTCAACGTTTATTTTAATTAATAATCGTAGAAAAATTCTAAAAAAAGTCATATGTATAGAAAAAACATATTATATAATAGAAAACACTGATGAGTTCTTTGTGAATAATAATTATTAATTTTTAAGATAGATATAGTAAAAATTATTTTTAGAAGACTCACCTAGTATGTATATTGAATAGAATTTTGAAACTAATTTTCTTTACTTTTCTCAGTCCTTACCCACAAGCTTTTATTATCCAAATTTTGACTTCGTAGGTATTGATTTGAATAAGTTATCATTGATTTTAACTCGAAAACGATCGAAGACGACCGATACACAATTGAATGTAACTTCGTCATGTTTCATTTGATACTTATACTTTTGAAGTTTTTTTTGTTTTACTTAAGTTAATTTTATTTTTAATTTGTTTTCGTTGGCGCCCCATTTTAGCTGGCGCCCCTAGGCTTTAGCCTAGGTAGCCTAATGGGTAATCCGGCCCTGTAATCAAAACTATAAAAACGCCAACGTTGCATTTTCTCTCAAAATTAGCTGTTATAAATTATTCATGCACTTCAGAAAAGTAATAGCTAATGTAATTTATACTTTCAATGAGAGATCTAATCATTGATAACTATTTTACAATTTTATCAATCTTATTTAAAAAATAATTCTGTAAAATGCGACGTTGGCGTTTTTATATATATAATGATAAATATATATTTAAATATATAGTATAATATATGATAAATTGCATGAAAAAATATTGGAGCAACGTAGTTCTAGGGACAAGAGCGTAATTTCATACTTCATTTCTTGTAAATTTTTCTATTCTAAGTTCGCTAGGATCATCGAAAATAAAATTCAAAATCAATTACACAACTTTATTGAGACAATAAAATAACAGTTTTTAACCGATTGAACCGATTTACACAAAAACGAGTTGGATACAACATTTTATTCTTCGAATTAGACTCAACAAGGCTTAAAATTGCTTTAAATCTGCTAAAAATAATCTGACGTTTCGTATTGACAGTTGTCAAAATTTCCTTACACAGGAGAAAAATCGTAAATTTTGACAGTGTCGAAGAATAAAATAAGTTAAAACGTTCTACAACATTTTTGACCTTATTTTAATAGTAATTTTTATAGGTACGAGTACGTCCGATTTAATTAAAAATCGTTCGTAGAATCCAACTTTACTGTTATCTTTATTGTAGGACTTGAATTTAATTGTTGAAATTACGAAATTGAATTGAATAATTTTTTGCCGCCACTTTGTATTCCTGGCAATTTGATTCTTTTTTTCTAGAACAGGTATTCAAATTTTTTTTTCCTGACTGTTTTTACTAGGTACTTGTAGTTGTTAATTAAATTCCTTTCCCAACGAATTGCGAAATTGAGCTAATGACTAATTTATTAAGAAAAAAATCTCGAAATGGTGAATTCCCGAAGCCGCGAAAAGCCCACTTGAGTTCAGGATAAGAGCCTTCCGGCCCCATCAGCGTAATTTTCGGCCACGTCGTAGCCACTCCGTGCCCCATTACGGAAAAGCGATTTGGGATGGAAGCAGAAAATAAACCATCAAGAGAAGGGCGAAACCGTCGTACGGCAAAAACTTTTCAAACCAAATCAACTTTTAGTTTGTTGTAGTGGCCCCACTGCCGACCAGCAAAAATTGGGCCGATGACGCGATGTCCAAGAGGAACATAACCTTCACAAAGCCAGAAGAACCCGAATTCCTCAAGCGACTCAAACAGGCAGCCGGCTACCAGGAGGGCCCCACGGTCGACACCAAGGTGAGTGAACGCCGCCCCCATCCCCAATAACCCCCGTCCAGAGACAGGAGCTGGGCCCCGCCGAGGACCTGGGGGACGCCGCCGACGAGCGCCCCACCGTCGTGGTGCTCCAGGAGGGCGATTTGACCGCCGAAGAGGCCGCCCAAATCGAAAAAGGTGAGTTTTTGCGCGTGAGGAAAGTGAGGTTATGTCGGCCGACTCCGCCGCTTTTCGGACGTTTTCGATTGGCGCCAAAGCAAAAAGCGCGAGTTTTTCGCTGTTTAAAATTCGGGACGGCGTCTGGGGGGCTCAAGGGGGCTTTGGGGGCGATTTGTTGTCTTTTGGTGGAAGTTTGGAGGCGGCGCGGTGTTGTGTGGTTTTTTCAGCACGTCGGCCGCGGCGAGAGAGATGGACTTATGGCGCGGAAGCGCCACAGACAAGGATGCACTGTGCACGAACACGTGACCGTTTTAGCTCGTAATAAGACTTTGGAAAGGATGCTACTCCCCTTTTCGTGAAAATGGTTTGGTCTATTATACGAAACGGTATTTTGCTCGGTTCTCTCAACAACTCGATAAAATATTGTTGCTTCAAACGGTCAAAAAATTCACTCCGAATTTTTTTCAAATCTCAACTAAGTAAATTTTATTGTTCCGTTATTTGTGGCAAAGTTTCGCTCCGTTGCCTGCATTATTTACAATTTTTTATTCTTTTGACAAAAACGGATCAATAACGCCGATATTGATTTTTCCGCCGTGAAAAATTCAAATTCAACCCTTTTTATTGATTTTGATTCTGGTAAATATTTCAGTAGTTTGATTCCTAAAAAATTGTAATTTTGATTGTGAAAGGGCTGTGCTTATCTCGAGGGAGCCATTCGTTCACTTTATCGGATTATTCGGAATTAAACTCGATCATATTTTCATGTAACGTATTTTTTAAACTTCAATCTTCAGATTTTCGATGCAAACTTTCTCAAAATCAATAATTTTATCGTGCGATGTTGTGTCTTACTTCCATCTCTTCGGAAATGATGGCTTTAATTGTGGCGAAATGCCTCAAAGGGAGGGAAAAAACGTTTGAGGAATTTATCGATTTTCTTAATTAATCGACGGTCGCTTCAAATTTCAAATAAAACGGCCTTAAAACCTATTTTCTATTATAAAATTTAATTTTTTATCAAAGTAGCCTGTGATTCTAAAACTAAGTTGGCAACACACCGCTTTGCCATGTGTTCAATGTTGCCAAATCATTGCAAATTTGACAGAAACTATAAGGTTTTAAGTTGGCAATTACATTACTGTGGCAATTTTAGGGATTTTTGATATTTAAAATTGGAAATGGTCATAGTAGACACAATTAATCAAACATTGCCAACTAAATTTCCGAATTTCACGCCACTCTGACGCCAAAAGTTGGCCATAGTGATAGTTACGAAAAATAACATAATTTCTGAATCACAGGCTATTTTTATTGTAGATTTGACATTTTCTTGGAGTTTTGAATTGGCAACAGTGATAAGACACAGACAGTGAATATGAAATTCATCTATTATTACTGCCAACTTAATTCGTGAATCAGGCCACTCGGATTGGTAGTTTGATAATTTTTCCGATTTTAAATTGGCATTGGTTAACAATCTAGCCACTTTAATTGGAATTTCAAATTGGCAACAGTGTTAAAAATAACACAGTATTTACCATTTTTATTAGAAATTTTTACTTGCTTTTTGAATAACAAGTCAGTGTAGCGATTTTTGAAATTTTAAATTGGCAACAGTCGTAGTAAATCAAATGTTGCCAACTTAATTAAACTCGGATTGGTAATTTGATAATTTTTCCGATTTTAAATTGGCATTGGTTAACAATCTAGCCACTCTAATTGGAATTTCAAATTGGCAACAGTGTTAAAAATAACACAGTATTTACCATTTTTATTAGAAATTTTTACTTGCTTTTTGAATAACAAGTCAGTGTAGCGATTTTTGAAATTTTAAATTGGCAACAGTCGTAGTAAATCAAATGTTGCCAACTTAATTAAACTCGGATTGGTAATTTGATAATTTTTCCGATTTTAAATTGGCATTGGTTAACAATCTAGCCACTCTAATTGGAATTTCAAATTGGCAACAGTGTTAAAAATAACACAGTATTTACCATTTTTATTAGAAATTTTTACTTGCTTTTTGAATAACAAGTCAGTGTAGCGATTTTTGAAATTTTAAATTGGCAACAGTCGTAGTAAATCTAATGTTGCCAACTTAATTAAACACGGATTGGTAATTTGATAATTTTTCCGATTTTAAATTGGCATTGGTTAACAATCTAGCCACTCTAATTGGAATTTCAAATTGGCAACAGTGTTAAAAATAACACAGTATTTACCATTTTTATTAGAAATTTTAACTTGCTTTTTGAATAACAAGTCAGTGTAGCGATTTTTGAAATTTTAAATTGGCAACTGTCGTAGTAAATCAAATGTTGCCAACTTAATTAAACTCGGATTGGTAATTTGATAATTTTTCCGATTTTAAATTGGCATTGGTTAACAATCTAGCCACTCTAATTGGAATTTCAAATTGGCAACAGTGTTAAAAATAACACAGTATTTACCATTTTTATTTGCTTTTTGAATAACAAGTCAGTTTAACGATTTTTGAAATTTTAAATAGACAACAGTCGTAGTAAATCAAATGTTGCCAACTTAATTTGTGAATCAGGCCACTCGGATTGGTAGTTTGATAATTTTTCCGATTTTAAATTGGTATTGATTAACAATTTAGCCACTCTAATTGGAATTTTAAATTGGCAACAGTGTTAAAAATAACACAGTATTTACCATTTTTATTAGAAATTTTAACTTGCTTTTTGAATAACAAGTCAGTGTAGCGATTTTTAAAATTTTAAATTGGCAACAGTCGCAGTAAATTAAATGTTGCCAACTTAATTTCTGAATGTCAGACTATTCCGACTGCAAGTTTATCATTTTTTTTGTGAAATTTTAAGTTAACATCAGTAATAATTACGATAAACATGAGCTGTTGTTACTCAATATTGCCAACTTAATTTCTGGGTCACAGGTTATACCGGCCGGTAGTTTGACACTTTTTCCAAATTTATTAACAAAATGAATCGAAAAATTGATTTTACGTTGGAATTATCTAATGATGAAGTTTAACTCCTCAATATTGCCAATTTAATTTAATTTCTCAGTTGCTCTAATTGGAATTTTAATTTGTAAACGGTGTTAAGAATTATACAAAATAAATTAAATTTATTTTAAGACAAGATGACTTAATTTACCTATTAATTACTACTGCCAACTTAATGTCTGAATCATTGGTCACTCCGATTGGTCATTTTATAATTTTTCCGATTTTAAATTGGCATTGGTTAACAATCTAGCCACTCTAATTGGAATTTCAAATTGGCAACAGTGTTAAAAATAACACAGTATTTACTATTTTTATTAGAAATTTTTACTTGCTTTTTGAATAACAAGTCAGGGTAGCGATTTTTGAAATTTTAAATTGGCAACAGTCGTAGAAAATCAAATGTTGTCAACTTATTTTCTGAATGTCAGACTATTCCGTCTGCATTTTTTTGTGAAATTTAAAGTCGGCAACAGTAATAATTACGAGAAATTTGAGGTGTTTTTACTCCATTTTACCAACTTAATTTCTGGTTCACTACCCGATCGGTAGTTTGACAATGGTTCCAAATTTGTTAACAAAATAAATCGAAAAATTGATTTTTACGTTGGACTTATCCGGTGATGAGGTTTAATTCCTCAATATTGCCAACTTAATTTGATTTCTCAGTCACTCTAATTGGAAGTTTAGATTGGCAATGGTGTAAGAATATAAAATAAATTAAATTTATTTTTAGTCAAGATGACTCAATTTTGCCAACTTAAATTCTAAATCAAAGACCATTTTTATTGGAAATTTTTGAAAGTTTAAGTTGGTTACAACGATAGAAGAAGACATATGACAAGAACTTTTATATGTTTCAAATGTTTGTGGTTCAATGTTGCCAACTTAATTTCTGAATCACTGATTTAAGGCGCGTTGTAAAAATGGTGAAACTACGTCAACTGTCAGTTGTAAATTTGTGAATTAAAATGGCGAATTTGTGTGCTACATTGTATTTTTCTACAATTTTTTCTTCTTTATAATCTCCTGTTCATATATCTTTGTCTAACAGGTCGTTTTAATTAATGTTAATTAAGATAAGAAGTTGTATTGTCGGTTAAATGGCGGAAACATTTTTAAATTGAATTAAATTGAAAAAAAAATCATTTGTATTTTTATTTGACTGAATTGTAATTTTGCGATTATTTATTAATTATTACAACATAGGAGATGAATTGAGCGTTGTCAGATGTTGTAGTACATTCCCTAATGTTCATTACATTCACACGTAACGGAATACCTCATTTTCTGAATCTAACGATATGTGAAAAAATATTTGGATAATTTTCTCGTAAAAAAACGCACTCTACGATAAGCTGATTTCCTTCCACATCCGCCATATGGCAAATCATAAAATATAATAAAAACCCTCGGACTCAAACACCTGCCGAAGAAACAACAGATTTAATCAGAATTTTAAGCTAAGTAGGAGCGGATTTGAAAGGTGAAGCGTGAATTCTAACCAAAGGATTTTACAATGATTTGTTACGCTTTAAATAAAATGAGTCCAGCTGATGATGGAAAATTTCACATCTCTACCCTCATGCATGCGTTTGTCATATATCATCAGGAAGTGAAAGTGAAATCAAGTTTGTATCTCATCACGCACCCAAAAAATTAAAAAAAAATCATTAGAAAATATTTTTATTAAAAGCTATTATTGATCTTTAAATAATTAAAAAATCAATATTTTCTACAATAACCCCCTGCAACATCTAAAATTATTTTCAAGTATACAGGGTGTTTCAGAAATGAGCTACAATACAAATTTGTTTTTTTTTACATTTTTGAAATATAATTTTTTTTACAAAAACTCGTTTTTTTTAAAAAAATATTACATAAAAACTAAGAATATTAAAAAAGTAGGACTTTCACCACTATAATAAGAAAAAAGTTTAAACTTAAAGGTTATATTTTTTTTTAGCTGCTGACTCAGAAACCTAATATTGACTAAGTTAAAACCAAGTGGTATTAAGTTATTTTTTACGTTTGAGGGGGCTTTTCTGGCTAAATAATGACTAAATCGAAACAAACTAAATAAGTTGAGTCAGTCGTTCGACGTTTTAATTTTCTGTAATATGTACTGCTTTTCCTAAATCTTTTTAAGGAAAAAGCAGTTTGTTTAATGTCAACTTTAGCCGTAATTCACACTCTACACTACAGAAAATACACTTTTGTTGGTATAGGAAATGACAGATAAAATTTGACAGTTAAAATGATGGGAAAATTATTGTGTAGCTACGAAAGGGTAGAGTTATAGACATTACTTGGTAATGACAACTAAAATTTTGCAACCAAATTGCCACATTCTGCAGATAGATTTTCGTTATATTTTAGCTTTTTTATTTTTAAGCCATATAGTTATAAGATAGATTATTCACAACTATATGGCAGAATAGCCAAATGGTCATGAAATAGTAATATTTTAGACATTATTTTGTCATTAAAATATGTGTGATAGCTATAATATATCAACTTTAAATAGCTGTGAAAAGGTTATTTTTTGGGCTTACGATGGACATAAAAGCATTATGGCAACCTAAAAAATAATTATTTAGTTATGTAAATACCAAATTAAAGCTAAATTGTGGGGCAACTATTAGGAGTCTAATATAAAGCCAAATGAGCTTTTTTAAATATTAATCTAACTAAAAAACAACTTCATTTTAAAAACCTAATGAAATAACCAAATTATGACTAAGATCAGGTTGCCATAACGTTACTGCAACAACTTTTTAGCTGCCATAACCACAAAGATGTTTTGTGCTACTTGGGTAATTTCGGAAAATAATTTCAGGTGAAACAGACTTTTGTAAAAAAATAATTTTCTAAAAATAAATTTTAATTAATTCAAAGGTCAATAATGGGCTTTTCCGGCACCCTGTATTTTTTTCAAATAAAATTACCATCAAAGTGACCTGTGTAAAGTTGGCAGTAACGTATTGACAAGTGTCAATCTCATTGTTGCCAACGTAATGTCAAAATCATTGGCCACTTTGCTACAAAATTCAGCTGAAGCAAGTTTTGTATAAATTTTTTTCCAAATGTTGGCCGAAATAAATTCAGAGTGCGCCAAACGCCGACACCTTTAACTTTTACTTTATCAAAAGAGCAATAACCTGTGGCTGAGATGCCGTCACTGACAGAAGCAGCCCTTTACAATAAAACCGTCCAAATTACAGCAACAACAAAATGCGATTTTTTTCCCTTTTTCTTCCAGAAGCCGAAGAAGCCCCAGCTGATTTAAATACACGTATCGTATTCAAAGCACCGAAAAAGAAGAGCAAGAGCGAAAATCAACCATCCAAAACTACGAACGCGAAAAAAGTCAAATCCAAGACTTTGCTATCCTTTGACGAAGAAGAGGACGACGATATTTAAAAGTTCGGTAAGTATTGTATTGATTTTTTTTCGGAAAATTATTACGCCAATTTATTTTGTGTGATATAATTTGTTAGAAAGCGCCGAAATGAGAGACACCATCGGGTGCGCGTTAAGAAAAATTTATTAGATATGGAGTATACATGAACAAAATGAGGTTTGGGCGCAACCATTTTTAGAAAGGGGGGTGTCCGCGTCGGACGGGCGGGGTACATAATAATAATGCACATTATTTTGTCATATAATTCAACCGTCGCGCCCTTTTTCAAATAAGGGTTGTTTAAACAATTGAATTGTCGCCTCGTTGCCCGGGCAACAATTGTCGGAGTAAATGGCGCGCGTTCAAATAAATGTGTCGATTGTTTGAAATTCGTATTATTACTAACACAAGTAAATGAATTTTGTAATAAATTTGTAGCATTGCTTACGTAATGAAAAAATTTTAAGACATCGTGAACAGATCGTCTACGTCACTATTTTCGGTCACGTGACTTACCGTTAGACGCCATATTGGCAGTTTAGTGCAGTGCTAGGGGTTAGTGACGTGAGTTTTGTGTTGTTCTCTCGTGTTTTTCACACAAATGTAATGAGGGAATTTTGAGAAAAATGCAAGTTTTCGGCATTTGATGTGTCGTTGGGTCGTGTTTGGGTGTCGGCGTATTTGAAAATCGCGCGTTGTCAAAGGATTTTCTTCGGGTATTTACGAGTGTGACAGACAACCAATACACATCCATTGGTGGCGGTGCAGATGGTCGTTGTGGTGGCCCATGGACCCATGGCGGGAATCTGACGAATAATTGGGTCTATGGTAAACATTGGGACGTGTTATGGACACCCATGGGTTAGGTTATGTTAGGGGGCCCCCAAATTTTCCATTGCATAGTGGCGGCGTTTGTTGGCAGCACTGCTTGTTTGTTATCTCTCGGAGTGACGGTAGTGGGGCTTGAATTTAGCAAGTGGCTCCAAATTTGGGGTTATCTTGGAGCCCCCGTAGAGGAAGTGACCCCATTTTGGGGGGAAAGGCTGGCTTTGAAATTTTCTTTTCTATTTATAGCCACTGCCATTTTTTTATTCGGTTGGCATTATTTGCCGAATTTGAATTTATTTACACGTTATTGGTGAATGATACAATTGATTAAACATGATGTTTTTCATTTATTTTGGCTAGTTTTTGATAAAAATGATAACATTGTGATTGAATTCATCTCCTTGTCTACTTATTTAATATTATTTTTATTGAATGGTTAAATGTAAATCAGACCTGTTTTGTTTATCAGAAAAAAATTGAATGATTGTGAAAAATAGGGAATGGGCGCCATTTTGTTGTGGGAAATTTTATGACAATTGGTGGTTAATCAAATACAGGGTGTACCCAAACATTTTCAACTACTATTTTTAATTTAATTTAAATTTAGTTTGCAACAATGTAATGTTGGTTTTCCCGCTTATATTTTTGAAAACATTTTTTTTAACATTACAAGTTAATATACAGGATGATTCTGTAAAATTATCACAGAAAATTAAAGGCTTGTGATTTTTTTCAGATTAAAATTAATTAATTTATTAATTAGTTACCATAACAAGTGTTCATTAAAAAAAAACTCTAGAGTGCTGTGAAATTAAAAAACAATTATTTTGTATGTCTGTGATTAATTCGTTCTCTCATAACCTTATTTTTTGACAATTAAAAAGACAACAGATTTTCATAAAAATAAATATTTATTATTTAGAAAAACTGTTAGAAATGTCTTCCTTGTTGTTCAACACACATAACACATCGCCTTTGAACACTACGTAACAATCTCAAGGCATGCTGCGAGTTTTTTTTTAATAATGAACACCTGATATTTATTCTTCGACACTGTCAAAATTTACGATTTTTCGCCTGTGTAAGGAAGTTTTGACAACTGTCAGTACGTCAGATTATTTTTAGCAGATTTAAAGCAATTTTAAGCCTTGTTGAGTGTAACTCGAAGAATAAATGTTTTTTTCACCTCGTGGATGTTAATCACAAGTTAATATACAGGATAAGTAAAATTATCATACAAAATTAAAGGCTTGTGATTGTTTTCTGATTAAAATTAATTAATTTATTAATTAGTTACCATGCCAAAAATATTATTTATTCTTCGACACTGTCAAAATTTATGTTTTTGTCCTGTGTAAGGAAATTTTGACAACTGTCAGTACAAAACGTCAGATTATTTTTAAGCCTTGTTGAGTGTAACTCGAAGAATAAATGTTGTATCCAACTCGTTTTCGTGTAAATCGGTTCATTTTTCTCACCTCGTGGTGAAACTTACACTCAAACTTGTTAAATAAATAACTATTCTTGTAGCAACTCAAATGTTGTTTTTTGCAAAAAAATGTCACTAGCATCAAAAATAATAAACATTTAATCATCATAAAATTTCGATTAAATAATAGGTAATTTTAATATTTTTGATGTTAATAGTCTTAACTAATTAATTTTAATTATGAGAAAGTGTAGAAAAATGCTAAAGAAATTCTCAAGAAAAGATTTCTCTGTGACCATTAATTTTTAAGATAAAGAATTCTTTTAGCAGACTAACCCCTGTATCTTTATTCAAGGTCACACGGAAATGAACTGAGGTTTACGTTTTGCATATCAAATATTCTTTTTCTGGAAGCAGGTGTGTTGTTAGTTGTTGAAAAACTATTTTTTTGAACTTAATTAATAAAGATATTGGGAATCATTGTAAATAATGTTTTCTGTAGAAAAAAAATTTTTGATTTTACACTAACGTGTAGAACATTCTGTCGAAGAAAGTCTCTTTGAAGTGTATTTATTTTAAATAGCTGAAAAACTAATAAATATTTTTCTTGGATATTAAGCCACTTTAATATTTGCTTCACTTTAATTAAACTAAAGAACAGAAAGCATAAAGAACAGAAAAAATAAAAAGGACAAAATTTAAAAAATACTGTTAATTTAGAATAGAGAAAAGGAAAGATACATTAAATAATACAAACTGAGAGTTTCTGTTTTCTCTCTTTTCCCTCTAAACTACATATTATAATTATTTTTTATTTAACTTAGTTTTTAGTGTATGTATTTCTAATTTTGACTTTTTCTTCTATTCTTTATTTTTTCTCTTTTTTGTTTTTGGTCTATTTACTCTATGTTATGTTAAATTCTTTATTTATTCTATATTTTCCTTTCTTAATTTCCTCCACTATTTCTTATCTTTGCGTTGTTTAGTCTCGCCGAGATCAAAAAAACAGATATAGAGGATAAAAAAGATAGTAATAACGGGAAATAAAAAAGAGAGATTATACAACTGAGAGTATGACTATCGCATGATAATGTTTTTATACTTTAATGTGTAGTCTTTTTTAACAAATTAAACACTTTTTCAAAAATAACGTCATAACTGGTACGAGATTCTAGGGTGTTACATACTCGTATTTTTTTCCGCTTTAGCTACTATCATTCTAGTGGAGCTAGTGTAAATAAATTTATTAAAAAAAAATTGGGATATGTATTTTGTTATCGACTATAATTGTTGTCGATTTACAGTCATTAATGTTTACATTTTTCATTATTTTGAGTTTATAAAAAGTACGTTTTCTTTGAGATTAAATTAAATGTAATTATTAAAAAATAATAAAAGTACATGATTTTACATTAATAATAATCGTGGGGGAAGAATATTTTTTTAAATAGTATTTTAAATTTTATGAAAAATTCAGTAATTCTGTATTATGTATAATTTAATTTGTAAAAAAAATCCTGTAGGGTTCAAATTGTTTACACTAGTAGAACTTTATTTTAAATTTAATTGAATTGAAATGTTAATACTTAAATACAGCAGTTAAAAGTTGTTAGAAATGCCAATACATTTATAAAAATTTAAACAAAGAAGTACAATTGATTTTTCATTTTTATTAATAACTTATATTTTCATAAAAAAAATTGACAAAAAGATAAAATACAAAATTAAGATTACACGATTTTTCGAGATTTTTTTCTACGATGGTTAGCCATAAACGCAAATTTCGTTCAAAACTAGTTGAAAATTTACAAAATTAAACCAAAACCTTTTTTGAATGTTTAAACACGTTTTTGAGGAAAAATGGTTTTACTTAAAAAAAGTTATTATTTTGTCTGGTTTTAATCGATTTAAATTTGTTTATTTTTGTCAACTTCACTCGTTTTTGAACGAAATTTTTTTTCAACGAAACAACGAAAGCTTTTCAACACACTTTTGTTGATTAAAGGTGCACCTGATCTTACATTAATTTGTAGAACAGACTGTAGACAGTTCTATAAAAGCGCTTTAAATTACTATCGGGGGTTTATCGGGCGATTGTAAAATTGATTTTTTAATTTATCCTTGGAATAAAGTAATCGGTAGTTTATCTGTGCATTGTAAAATCAGCTTTTTTCTTCTCAGAAATAAATTAATACCTAACTATTTTTCACTTAGTTATGTTTTTCTGATAACTTAATTTTTATTTTTCGAAAATTAATAGAATAAATGAGTTCACTCGATTTAATAAAGCTGTTCTTTTTACACAAATTACATTTTTTTTTAATTGTAAATGTGATAATCTGGATATTGTGTTTAAAATTGGTAACATTGAATTCTTTAAATTGATCGAAATGTGCCAACTTTTTGCAGCCACTTGATTGAACAAAAAGCACTAAGCGTAATAATATTAACTCGATGACTCTCCATTTAAAATGTTTAATTTTTGTTAGGTGCATAAATGGATATGGCAACAGAAGCTGAAATGGGCGAAATTGAAGAAATGCATTCCAAGGAAGAAGAAGAAGGTGATGATTTTCTTCCTCCTAATAATTATTAATGTTAATTTAATTTGGTATAGTTACAGCAAGCGATCAAATACTAAACGGTGATTTATCAGAAGTGGAAAATGGCGAAGAAGAAGAAGAAGAAGACAGTCAAAGTAGCATCAAAAAGGGTCAAACCACTGATGATACAGATTCAATGGATGTAGACGAACAACAACAACAACAACAACAAATCGACTCCCCACCGGACAACAACACAAACAAAAGCGAAAAAGATGACAATACGGAACCGGACGAAGGTGAAACGGAGAAGGACGATGACGATGGTGATAGTGTTAAGAGCGATAGTGACTCTAAAACCAGTGATATGATGGAAAATGGTAAAAGTGCCGATGAAGAAGTTCACGAAATTATCGACGATGACGAACCAATCGAATTGAACGATTCGGGTGACGGTGACGGTGATGGTGATGTTATGATCATCGAAGAACCCAAAGAAAATGGTTCATTAGAAGAGGAAGAAAAGAACGAATTGGAAGTGATAGAGTTGGACACAACACCAATAAAAAAACACAAAGATTTGACGATTCTAACGCCACGAAGAAGTGTCCGAAATATGAACAAATCGAAGAGTTATGTTGATGATAAAGACGAACATTTGGCACAACATTCAAATTCTTCGGAAGAATCCGACATTGAGGAGGTCCTTCCACAGGATCCTTTGGCAATGGGTAATGATAAAATTGAAGTGAAGCGTTCGAAACACTCGAATTCTTCCACAATTGTTGTCAAGGATACGAAACGATTGGTTGAGATTGCGGCCAAAAGTAACTCGAATAATTCGGGTAATAAGAAAGAACCGACTTTGGTGATAATTGATACGAATTCGATTCTATCAGGTCGAGGGCCGGTCCCTGTTAATAATAAATCTTCATCTTCTTCCAATCAATATCCCACTCTTCTCCCTATGGCACTTCCTGCCCAAGGTATGTATCCTCCAAATATGAGGGCTACCATCACTCCAATCCCTCTAAACTCCTCCACAGCCTCCACAACAACACCGCCACCTCCACCCTTAACTAAAGCACCCTCAACTTGTATAAACCCGGCGGCTTTAGCGCCAGTATTGCCAACACTAACTGACGATATGTTCGTGGTGGAAGCGCCCTCTTTTATCGTACCATACGTATACGAAAAACCGCCAGTTTCCGATTTTAAAGACTTTCTCAAAGAGTTACGCGATAAACTCACCGAAGATGATGATAAAGAAACGACAAAATCTGATGAGGAAGCGGCAAAAGATGATGATTTGTTAGATCCATTAAAGAAGAACTATTCGTATTTTGATAGTCCGCTAGGGAAGTTTTTTATCGATATTGGTTTTAATCTAGTACAAGAGTTTGTACAAGCCGATATGTTGCGACAACAAAAAAAGAAACGAGATCGTGAAGGTGGACAGAATCCAACAACTAATAAAACAATACATTCATTAATGAAAAATCTCGAGTTTACGAAAGAGAATAATGAACCGTTCCGAACAACATTGAAGAAATGTGAATTTTGTAATTTTAAAACTGAATCACAATTGGTGATGGCGCATCATTTGGAGACACCACATACGAAGAATTATGTCTACAAGTGCAATTTTTGTACTTATGAGGTAAATTTAACACTTGTCTAAATCAAACCAAAAATTTGCGCAAATTGGGGCAAAATTGTGTGTTTAAGAATAAAATAACCAAATTCGATCAATTACTGTGTGGCATTTGAATTCGCTGGTGGTTTTTGATTGTGTTTTTATTTTTTTCAAGCCTTTAAATTTGTTAAAACAAATTGAAGAATCGCAGAATTAAATTGATGATTTTCTTTTTTTTTTTCACCAGAAATGCCAAACTTTAGTAAATTAATGCAATATGTGATTTTTCAGCAAGAATTGAGTTTTTTTGAAAACTAGATCAACACCTGTAGTTTATTTTTTAACTAGAAATTATTTGTTTTATAAGTTTCTTAAATTTTGGTTCGATTCAAGCGTTTAAACACTTTTTTCGTTTGAAAAAAGCCCAAATTATTGTGTTTTGAGTGTTTAAGCACTTTTTTTTCAAAATTTGGATGAAAAATGACCGAATTAGATCAAAACAAATACTGTTTGGTCAATTTTGGTCGTCTTTGAGCGTAATTAAGTCAAAATAAGACAAAAATCACTTTATGTAAGGATTTTGATCAGAAACGCACAATGTTCTTGGTAACAAGCCTGAAATTGAATGAGAAAAGTCACCAAAAACTACATCAGTTCGCAAAATTTCGTTTGAAAAAAGCCCAAATTATTATGTTTTTTACCTTTTTTTGAGTGTTTAAGCACTTTTTTTTTAATTTGGATGAAAAATGACCGAATTCGATCAAAACAAACGCTGTTTGATCAGTTTCACTCGAATTAGATCGTCTTTGAGCGAATTTAAGTCAAAGTAAGACGAAAATCACATGATTTTTGTCTTTTATTTGAGGATTTTTATCAAAAAGCACAATGTTCTTTGTAACAAGCCTGAAATTGAGTGAGAAAAGTCACCAAATTATATTGAAATTTGGCTCTATTTAGTTGAAAGTTTGCCAAAAATAAACAAATCAAGTTTATAAACATGTTACTGAACTGTTTTTTAAAGGGATTTCGCTAAAACAATCTGAAAAAAACATGAAATTAAATCGATTTTTGTCTGTTTCGGCTGTTTAAGGACTTTCTTTAACTTCAAAATTTCAAAATTTTGCTAAAATTAGATCAAAATTGATGAATTCTTACTTTGCTTCATTTTATTTTGTTAAAGGTATGTTTAAAATTCATAACATTTTTATTTTGTTTATTTCTTTGGATTAAAGTCATTTTGTTATCTATGGGTAATATTTTCTCAAAAATGTGCAAAAAAACGCAAAATAATGTTAATTGTCCTTCCCAAGCCTTTGAATGCAAACACCAACTTTATTTTGTAAGAATCTTTGAAAACATGGCTAAAAACTACCAAAATTTGTTATTATGTTTATTTCAATCCATTTACCTCCGTTTTTGACAGTTTTCTTAAAAATAAGTCAAAAATAAACACAAAATTTGTGTAAGGCTTCGCTATTTAATATTATTTTTCCTTTATCTAGTTTTACAGTGAGAAACTCAAAAATATTTTACAAAATTTTATTAAAAAAAAGCTCCAAATTTGGGGTTTTCGAGTGTTTATTTAGTTTTTTTCCGAAAATTCTTGCCAAAACTAACTGAAATCTCTAAATTAAATGGAAATTGATGTTATTTTACTAGCAGTTTCTTTCATTACGTTTAGTTCGTTGAAGTTGGAACTTATTTCAAAGTACGTCTAAAATAAATAAAAAAAAACATCTAGTCTGTTTTATTCGATTTAGTTTTTTTTTGTAAAGAATTTCGTCTGAAATAAGCTGGAAACTACAAAATCGTCTTGTTTTATTACACACTTTTGACTCAGTTTTTTAAAGCTTTGCTAAAATAGACAAAAAATTACTAAAAGGTGTCGAAAATGATATCATTTTGCTAACCAAATTCGGCCAAAAACGGTGTTATTTTGGGTCTTCTGAGTGCTTAAGCACGTTTGTAACGTTCAAACGTTTTAATTGTTTGAAAAATTACTAAATTAAATGGAAATTGATGATTTTTACTTCAATTGAGTTCATTCTTGAATGAAATACTCAAGATTTTATGGAAACACGTATATAAATCACAAAAAAAATTGGTTTTCTGGTTAATTTACTCAATTTATTTCGTTTTTGGACAAACTTTGCTCAAAGGTAATCTAAAAAAACTCTTTAACATGTGAGACTTTGCTAAAACAAACTGAAAAAACACTAAAACATGTATTTTATTGTTTGATTTTAGATGTTTTCTTTCAGAAATTCAAATCTATTGCATAATTTTGTTAAAAATAAAGTGAAAGGTCGCCTAATTGGACGCGAAATGATATAATTGTAGAGGTTTTCCAGTGTTTAGGGACCAATTTTTCTGAAGAATGTAAATATCCATCATTTATCCAATTTTTGCTTTTTTTTCGAGTGTTTTTAGTACAACTTTTACAACTTTCAGGCTCGCAGCCCCCACGATATCCTCTTCCACATGGAGGCGGAGCACGCAGTCCGTGGTCGTCTCGAACGCGCCCCCTCATTCCACCAGTGCCCCAATTGTCCATTTGAGGACAATCAAAAGGGTAAATTATCGCGCCATCTGGTGGCGTGTATGCGTAAATTTAAACCGGAACGAAATTTGGATCCGCCAATTGATTGGGAACCACCAGCGAAAATACCGAGAGTGCCTAAGGCCCGTCAGGGAATTAATGTGTCCGCATATCAAGCGATGAAATCGTCACAATTGCAATTTTTGTCCAAGATGCAATTATTGAATACGAATTCGTCGTCTACATCGCAAGCCTTACATCGTGGTAGAGGAAGACCATCATTGGGTGCAACACCCATTAAACAATCAATGATTAGGCCTTCGGGAATGGTTTATAAACAAACAATGAGCGGTGGATCGGTTTTGGTGCCGACTAATTATCAAGTCAGCGGAAATCAGGTGTATCAGGTGATTACGGTTTGCGTAATCTTTTTTTATTTATTTTTTTTCAAATTTAAAATAAATATATTTAAAAGCGAGCGAGCTAAAGTGGAAAATTTTAACGAAATTTAAAATTATTTGGTGGAAACGAGAAAAGTACGAGATTTTTTCAAGCAAGTTGGACAAATTATTTGTACAATATTTAATTTTTTCAGCTTTATTAGTTTCGGGCCATGTTGCCTACACGTAAAGATTGTTTAAAACTAGATTTTCAAAGATTCTTGCATTTTTTGAGCGTTTAAGCAGGTGAGTTTTCGCAAAAAAATACCAAATTGGAGTAAAAAAATTCAAGAAACTATTGTAAATGTTGATGTTTTGTTAAAAATTCGATTTTTTAAATAATTTAATTCGTTTGAGTATAAAACAAAGTTATGTACAGTAAAACCTCTCAACAACGGATACCGATGGGAAGTCTTTAATAAATTGTCTGTTGTGGAGAGGTGTCTATTAAGGGAGGTTTCACTGTATAAGGTATTTCGAGATTAAAAATAAAACTGTCAAAAATAGGCAAAAAAACACAAATCGTGTTTAAAATAACGAAATAAAGCCAAAAATGAGTGACACTTTTGCTAAAACTAGCTGAAAAATCACTAAATTAAATGTAAATTAATGTTATTTTAATTTTATTTATTCAATTTAATTATATGAAGAGTTTATAAATAAAAGGAGTCTATATTGAAATATCATTTAATTACGTTTCAAGGGTAAAATTTCCCTTTTCTTCAGATTAAAACATGTCTACAAACAATAAATTAACTTTCAAATATAATAGTTTAATAAACATACCTAAAGACTATGACACACTTTGAATGGTGGAAGGAAGACTGAGAGTTGAAGGTTGAACGGTCAAATTCCACCACCCGAATGCAGCGAAAAACAATACAAATATAAATAACAATAAAAATATTTTATATTATCGTCAATTGAAATAAAATCTAACAGGTATACATAACAGATTGTATAAATAAAATGGCCTAACATGATTTTAAAGATACTTTGAGATAAGAATATAGTCAATAAACAAATTAAAAAATGTACAAACAACACTCAACAAATAAAAATTGGGACAAATTAACATAATATAAAAGAGTAAATAATTGATTAGCGACGACGCTTATTATTTTTTATTTTTTATTATATCTTTATAGCAATTACCTATCTTATCTATGTCGGTTTGGACATTGACATTGTCAAAACATTTAATATACAAATTAGTCTTTTTACTTTATTTGGTTCATTATGCAAAAAAATTATGTTATTATAATTAAAAGAATGTCCAGTTTCAACAGAATGTTTTACAAGGCCTGAATGTCCTACATAAGTGATATTTATGTTGTTTTATTCTATTTTTAATATGTTGACAAGTTTCACCTATATAGCAATTATCAATCATTACAATCAATTTTGTATCCAACATTCGACATTAAATTTTTATCATTTTTATCTTTAACTTTGCTAAATAACAAATCATATATAGTATTAATAGGTTTCTAAGCTGGTGTAATGTTTAAATTTTTAGTTAATGATTCAATTTTGGATTTAAGCTTAGCATCGAAAGGAAAACTGACATAGATATTTTAATTTTTATTATTACATAGATATTTATTTCTTTTTTTATTTTTATTAATATTGTTAGATTTTTGAAGAATTACCTTGTTTATTAAGTGAGCAGGGTAGCTGTTATTTAACAATATTTCTCTACATTCACTTAGGTTTTTGACTTTGAAATCGGGATGAAAAATTTTATCGACTCGATGAGCTTTTTTTCAATTTAATTAGTTCTTGAATTAGAAAGAAATTTATTGGAGTTGCAAAAACGGATCTAAAAACACAAAAATTTGTTACATTGTCTGTTGTACCCGCTTTACCTCGTTTTTGTTCAAAAGTAAGAGAAAAAAAATGTCTAATTTTTTCATTTTGTAGAAGGTAAATACGTTTTTAACTCTAAAACACTAAAACAAACTTCGAAATCACCACCAAAGTTTGGCTAAAATTACATTATTTTTGTCTTTTACGAACGTTTGACTACGTTTTTACTCAAAAACTCAATTATTTTGAACAGTTTGAATTATTTTGTGTTTTTCGCATATTTATTTCTTTCAAGGTACAAAGTGAATTTTTTCCCCGTTGATTTACACTATTTTTTTAAAATAGCAGTTAGGTCAGGTCAGGTCATGTATAGACAAAAATACGTAGCAGTCAGAATCTTCCAGTTTTTTTGTCAACAAACTTTGTTGTTTGTTATTGTTGTTAATATTGAAAATTCAAAATTGCATTTTAAAAGCACTATAAAATAAAATCAGTTTTTTAAACAAAAAATCAAGAAAGTAGATGAAAATGGGGTAATTTCAGCCAAAAATGCAATTATTTTGTGAAATTTTGTCAAAAAACGTGGTAAAAAATTGCCAAATTCAGTTGGAAATTGCATTATTTGAGCTTTTTGTTAAAATGGACTATACAACTAGGTGGAAAAAGACATAGTTTATGTATGTATGCATTACTATTTGGCGAAATTTAGTTAAAGCAAACTAAAGTTTTAAAAAGTTAGGCCAAAAATGCTAGTATTTTTACTGTTTGAGTGTTTTAACCCGTTTTCCAGATTAAAAAAACCAGAAAACTTCATTAAAAGTGGCTGGAATACACGGTCAGTTTATTAAAAATATATTTTTAATATTTCAAAAACTTATAATTGCTAAATAAAAGAATTTTCATTAATTAATTATTTAATAACAAACGCTGATTTCGATCCGATTATTAGTTTGTGACTTTGAAAAAATACTTGCAGCAGACTCATCCCAACTTAGGTAAAAATTGTTGTTGTTTTGCTACTTTCACTCGAATTAATTTTTTGTGTCACAAATAGGCAAAAATAATATACAAAATCTTCATTTTTTTGTGAAATTCCAGCTTCTCCATAACAAATCAGCAAAGTTTTGCGAAAATATGAATAATTAATGTTTTTCGCTGAAAATTAATCAAAAAACTACAAATTTAAATGGAATTTTGACGTTATTTTTGTTTTTTCAGTGTTTAAGCATATTTTTGAGAAGATAACTCATTTTTTGTTGTTGAAATTTTCCAAAAACTCGTCAAAAATGTGTTCTTTTAGGTTTTTTTTTCGAATATTCTTTAGCAACGTTTTTTTTTTGTTCAAAATTGCCTAATCTGAAATTTGAGTTGAAAAACGTTCTTTTCGTGTATTTGAGCATGTTTTCGTTTTGTGCAAGAATTCATATTTTTCAATGATGTTACGCTTTTTTCCGAGGAAAATATTTCAAACAAACAAAATTCTCATTTTTTGTAACTTTTCGCTGAAAGTAACCAAAAAATTAGGCTTATTACTTAGTTTCTTCTATTGCGAGCAATTAAGCACGTGAACTAAATTCTTAGTTTTTTTTAGAAATTTTGCTAAAAGACACAATAAAGTAATACGGAAATGACATAATTTCAGCTGAAAACGCAATTATTTTGAATTTTTAATGTTTTTGTTATTTTGTATCTCGTTTTTGCTCAAACTAATGGTGCTATTCCCTAACTTCTGTTACTATGTTATTGCTCTATTACTGTAAAAATTACAGCTGTTATTTAAATTCGTATTCCATAAACTCTGTTAGTTAGCAACATTACTACAGTAACATTCTCTGTTAAATAACAGCGGCAAAAATCTCGCCATAAACTAACAGTGACAGTGACAGATTGTGAATTTTTGCGATGTTTTACCAAATTAACAAGAAATTGAATTAAAAATGTGATAAGGGATAAAACTAGAAGCTTTGAATTACGCATACAATTCTACCTTTGGTTTTTGAAATGCTAGAAAACGAAGAAAGAGAGATCGATCCTAGAAAAAAATCAATTGGTATATATCTCATTTCAGTTCATTGTAGAATTTTGCAACAACGCATTTGCATTTTTTGGAGTTCCTGGTGGGTTTTTTTGGCTCAAAATTTGTCGCAGGGATTTAGCTTAATACAGAGTTTATTTCTTATACAGAAACTCTCTGTGAAAAAATTCAAATGCGCTGTCAAAAAATTCTACTATGAAATGAAATGGGATATAATCCCCATAATGTTGCAAAGGTAATCTGTGGCAATGAACGCCACTTACAAATCTCCAGAAACGCGAAATTTGTATAAATAAAGAATTTAACACTGAGTAGTCTTCATTTTGGTTACAGTATTCCGTAAAAATAAAACATAAATTTTTAAAGTTGAATTATTTATTTCAAATTTCATTTTTGGCTTTCAAGAATAATTTTCTTCACATTTATTCACCAGCACAGAATAAAATAATTTGGATTCAATTCAGTTAGCTAATGCGACACGAGATCCCACAGAAATTGTCCCAAAACAAAAAATGAAATTTTTCCCAATATACAGGGTGTTTCAAGTTTTAGGTCCAGTCAAAAAATAAATACTTCTAGTTGTCCAAAAGAAAAAAAATATATCTCAAACGATAGAGTTTCTAACACGCTTCAATTTGATGCTTTAATGTTATACGAAATTTTCATGGTATGAGCGTGAATTGTGAAAAACTAGATAAAAAATGTTTTGTTTCCAAATTATTGCAATCGTTTTCTCATAATAAAATTCCTCGTATTTTTTAAGTGAGACTTCCGAAACTGAAACAGTAAAAAACCCAAGGCGTATTGAGCAATTGAAATTTCAAATTGCAAAAGATTAAATAAATGTTTTATCTTAGTCACCTTTGAAAAAACAGAGCTCGTGTCTTTGCTTGATTCACAAAAAATTGAAACGTCATTAACTGTCAGACTAAAATTTTACTTGTCAATTAAAAAATGCTCTTTTTTTTGAAAATTGAAATTTCAATTGCTCAATATGCCTTGGGTTTTTTACTGTTTCAGTTTCGTAAGTCTTACTTAAAAAATAGGAGGAATTTTATTATAAAAAAATTATTGGAATAATTTGAAAAAAAAAAATTTTAATGTAGTTTTTTGCATTTTACGCTTATATCATGAAAATTTGGGATATCAGCAAAGCATCAAATTGAAGCGTGTTAGAAACTCTATCGTTTGCGATATATATTTTTTATTTTGGAATACTAGAAGTATTTATTTTTTGACTGGACCTAAAACTTGAAACACCCTGTACAAAGATATTCTTTGCTCTGATCTAGACTCATCTTTTGCATTCGCTTTCTTTTCACATTTTAGTGGAACTTTTTGCGATACCAAGCTCGAAATGATAATAATTTTATGAAAACTTCTTAACATTTTCGCAAAATATTTGAATCAAGTAGTAATCCATACGTCAAAATCTCAAAAATTACATTTTCGAACAAATGGGAACACTGTTACCCTTATTTTAACAGAAGCAGTTAGAGAATCGCAAATTAGACAGCTCTGTTAAGCGGTGTCACAACAGAGCACTGTTGCTAACATTCTATAAACAGAGACATTTAGAGAATACCACCATAAATTCCATTTCAAACAAGAACTTAAGTTTCGTTTTGGCTCGCTCCAAATCATTGAAATGCACTGTAGTTTAAAAGAAAAAAAAATCGATCTGAGTAGTGTGTTTGTAAGTAAGCTAGAATGTGTGTTAGGTGGTGGGTGGACAGGAGTTGGGTGGTCGACTAGGTCATCCTGGTATGGCTTTTGTCCCCAACATACCTTCCGCCTCTAGCACAGTCACGATTCAGCAGGTATGCCACATACCCACACCCTCTCAGCTTTGTTTTTGTTTTGTTTGATGACAGTCGTAATAACACCGCATTCTTGTGTTAATTTGCTCATAAAAAATTTCAAAAAAAAAAAAAAATTAGATGTGGACCGTTTTATAATTGTTAATTATGTTCCAACAGAACCAATCAAAGAACAAGTCTGTCCATCAGCCAAGCATTTCGATAACACCACTACCTCGCGCCTCCGCCTCACCCAATTCAAATCTGGCATCCAAACCGGGTGATACGAACTCAAAGAATTCGTTCGTTATTTGTGAGATCTGTGATGGTTACATTAAAGATTTAGAACAATTGAGAAATCACATGCAATGGATACACAAAGTCAAAATACATCCGAAAATGATTTATAATCGGCCGCCTCTCAACTGCCAAAAGTGCCAATTTAGATTTTTCACCGATCAAGGCTTGGAACGGCATCTTTTAGGATCACACGGTTTGGTGACGTCAAGTATGCAAGATGCAGCCAATAAGAGTAAAGATGCAGGAAGGTGTCCGGTGTGTGGACGGGTAAGTTTTAGCGCACGAGCGAACGAAGCGAGTGAAATAAACATTTTTGATATAAATTACGAAAGTAGTATTTTTTAAGTATTATTCGAAATCGGTGAGAGCTAGAATAAAAATTCGAATCCTAAGTGCGATAATATTATGAGGAAGACGTTTTAGGGAAAAATTTACAAAAACCTAAAATTGGACAAATTTTGCGTTTATCTCGTATCTTCCTTCTGGATAAAGCTGGAAACTTCATTTTTTTTTCGTGCAAAAGATTCTTTAGGTAATGCAGATTTTAATGTTGTTACACACGGCTTAGTTTTGATAAAAAGGCAAACCGAAAAAAATACATTTTCTTTAAAGTTGCATATTTGTGTAGTGAAATTACAAATTGATTGATAACAATCAAAAAATTACTTAATGTTAAATAATTTAGAATGGATTAAAATTTCGTAATTTATGTTTATTTTGTTACTTTTTTGGCATTTTAAATAAGTACAGGAGATAAAAATGTTCTTTTGTTTTTTTTGATTTTAATATTAAAATTAACAGAGTTAGAGCGGCTAAAAGTAAAGGTACGATAATTGATAACTTGATAACTCATAAGAATGTACCTATACAACTTTAAAAAAGATCATAGCGAGTTGAGACGTTAATTAATTTTCAAGGTTTTTATTTACTGAGAAATTTATTAATGTTAATTTTTTGCAATAATAAAGTTATAGCAAATTTTATTTTTTTATTTTTCAATTTAAACAGCTTTTGTATGTTGAAATCATTTTTTTCTGCCATTTGCTATAAATTCATCGGTGGACATAAAAAACTGGGACATTCAAAAAACTCATTTTGTATCGAACTGTTGAATTTCGCCGGGGTTTTGTTTATAATATCTACTTATTCTACAATACCAATTTTAAACACAAATACAAAATGTTTCTTACAAAATGATTTTTCTGTTTTTCTTATTTTCTTATTTTTCCTCTACAGGCTGTTTTGTCTAAATCCCTACATTAGAAGTATCATAGTCATCTGAAAATTTGTGTACAACCGGAAGTCGCTATCAACTTCCTTATTTTAAACGGAATGCTATATTTTTTAATGCGTTTTTGAATTACTAGAGTTATTTTAAGGTAGTTTTCATAAGCTGTTCCTATACCTAAATTTAGCCGTTTACGAAATATTTATGGTTTTAAAAATTTTTTTGGATTTGCACTTTCCAGTTCAAAAATCGATAACTTTGCGATTTTAAAAAATTTGGAAATATTTTTGAGCTCATTTGAAAGAGGGAGCCTAGATCTTTCTTTTGGTGTTTTCAAATTTCTAAAAAAGAATAACAAACTCCAAATTTTTAAAATTAAGTTTGCAAAAGTTTTAAACACCCATAACTCATTTTTTCAAATGAAATGACAAAAGTTTTATTTCAGTAGATGGTAGAGAATTTAATTCTGCTTCGATCTGTGTTAACATTCCCTTTACTTATGTTTAATAGTTTTCAAGTTACAATAACTTTTTGTTGGGATTGAGAAATTCATTAGCCATAGGCCTTTTCTCATGGAAACGAATGAAAAAAGGTGAGAAATTAAAGTTTTTCAAACCAACACCCAATGAATTTATTTTGTTTTCACAGTCTGATAACACAATTTTGAATAGAGTTTGTCGTTTAAGTTTAATCAGAAATGTTTTTATGGCAAACTATGCAAAAATAGATGTGGTTAGTAAGAAATTTCCTACAATAACAAAAAAACCAACATAACTTGAAAATTATCACAGATAGGTATAGGGAAAGCTAATACAGATAGATGCAGAAAAAAATTCTCCATCTAGTAGAATAAAAATTGGGACATCCCACTTGAAAAAATTAAGTTTTGGGTACTTGAAGTTGTCCAAACTTAACCTTAAAATTTTTCGGTTTATTAACTTCAATTCCAATTTTGATCACACTGAACAACAGATATAGGCTTTCTCTTTCAATTCTCCAAACATGATTTCGAAATCTCTAAAACTAAGCGAGTTACCGATTTTTTAAGGGACAGGTGCAAATTTAAAAATTTTCAAAAATCCTAAATATCTCGAAAACGGTTAAACTTGGGTGTAGGGAAAGCTGATAAAAACTCCCAAAAAATAACTCAACCAATCCAAAAACGCAGTGAAAAACATAGCTTTCTCATTAAAATAAGAAAGTTAATAGCGACTTCCGGTATAACCGGAAGTGCTGCCATCTTGAAAATATTTTCATTGAACATAACTCAACGATTATGCCTGAGTACCAACTCTCAGATAAATATCTTTATTAGAACTTTCAATACTTCTAATGTGGGGTTTAGACGGAACACCCTGTATAATTTTGTGAAATAGAATTAGGTATTTTTTTTAATTATTTTTTTTATTTTTCTTTAATCGCATTGTTTATTTATATTTTTATTACTTCTCATTTATTGTCTGGGTCAAAACCTTGATCAGTTTTGGTGCCTTTTGGTCCAATTTGTGGTAGGAACAACTTGTAGAAAATTTTAATTTTATCTTTTTTTTTGTTGTAACTAATTAATAATTATATTGTAACTATTTTACTGCCACAAATAAATTATTATTATTATTATTATTATTATCATAATGAACTGTATTATTTACAATTTTCTTGTAGATTAAAGAACTGATTTTATTTTTATAACCTTATTTCTAAAAAGCCAAATTTACCCGAAGTAAACTTTGTTCTCTTTTACAATATTCATGCTTGTTCATAACTTTGTTATTGCAAAAATCGGAGTTAATACATTTCCTAGTACCTAAATAAAAAACCTTGCTTTAAAATTCATTAAAGTTTCAACTCAATACGATTTTTTTTAAGTTTTAAAACTGATCTCCAAAAAAATTATTATGCGTGATTATTAATTATTATAAATTTAATGTATCACATTTCTAGTTGCATATTAACCTTTAAGTACCAACGTCCTATTTTAAACTCACATGTCTGACAGACACCGGCAATATAAAACCAAAATTACAGGATTTTCTTGTAATTACTTTTATTTTATAACAGGTTACTATTTGTTAATTTGTAACCGACAAAATAAAACATAATATATGGTAATGTTATTAATTATAATGACATTTATTCATGCACTAACAAAAAAATAGTCTTTCCTCTGATCTTCCAAAAATAAAACAAAACAAATTAAGCTCATAGTTAGCTCAGACCACAAAAACAAACAGTAAATATGAAATAAATAAAAGCAAGTAAATAAGTACAAATTTTTTTTAGCATTTTTCGTTGTAGTATTTTTTTTATTTTCCATTAAAGTTTTAATTTCGTTGTATTGTTTCTCATTTATGTGTAACATTTGTTGATGAAACCTTTCTTCATGTTTATCAATACTGCGCTGAGATTTTCGGTAAAAAATGAATGAGATGTGGCATATATTTCATTACGTACGGATACGATTTAAATGAATTAAAGTAGCCTAAATGCAATAACAATTTCATCTTAACGGACGGTACAGTTTGTACAAATTTTTAGATTTTAAATTTAGTTTTTATGAACAGTATTAGTAGAAGTGAATGACTGTGTAATATCAAACAAAGTCAAGAGTAAAATTTTATGCTTTACATTTTTTATTTGAAACTTTTTCTATCTCTTACCAATTGTGAATAATTACTTTATCACAGTAACTTATATCAAAACATTTCGATTTGGTCTAATTGCAATTTTCTTCAATATAGGTTTATCAATGGAAATTGTTGAATCATGTAGCCCGTGATCACAGTATGACACTAAAGCCGGCCCATCTTTCGTACAAATGTACCGTTTGCACGGCCACCTTTGGCATGTACAAACAATTCGAGAATCATGTTTATTCGGCTCATAGTGTCGTTGCAAAACGTGTAATGGATAAGAAAAATTCAACATCGAGCAAAAACGATCAAATGATGAAGCCGTTGAAGATCAACGATGAAATTACGATAATTCCACAACCGGCAAAGGTGGCTGCGAAAGAAGGGAGTCCTTCGTCATCAACAGGGTCAACAAACTCGCGCAATAGCACTCCGAGTACTAGCAAAAGTAGGTAATTAATTTGTGGTTGGTTGGTTTAAACACACGTCACGTGTCCGCCGTATTTTTGTTTTAATCTATCTATTGTTAGAATACTCTTAGGTCAAGTGAGAATGAGAGCAACAAAAGGTGATCGTAGCACATTTGATTTGTGTGTGAGGAGAGAAATAAACTGTTTTTTTTTTGTGTGTGTGTGTGTGTACATAGAGCGTTTCTTCTTGAGTCTTGCCATTCCTGGTTCTTTTGTAGATGCTGATTCCACAAACGCATCAAGTGATGCAAAGGGCGCGGATTAAACAAACAAACAAACGTCTTGTGGTGTGTGTGAACGGTTATAACTTTAAAAAAATAAAATAAAACATGGACCAAGCGGTTTCACTGTGAGACATGCTGTCGTAACATGTATTTGCATAATATTCTCTATTTATTATTGTAAAAATATAAAGTAAAAAATTTGATTTTCATATGGTATAGGATAGACCGAATCTAAGTAATGTTGCTGCACTTGCAAAGAAGACTAAAGAATAGATTAGAGTTACGATATACATACATGTGTTTCTTTAGTTTTTACTTTATGAAAATAAATGATTTTAATGTTTGTGACATAAACTCTCACATGTTGTATTTATTTTTATATACCATTTTGTTGATTATCAGTTCTCAAATAAACCGTAGTGTTATTCTTTTGAGTACGTTGAATGGTTTCATTCACCTCTCCAAGGTTTCCAAATCCTCGAATAGAAGACACCTTCACGTATGTATTTTTTTCCAATGTTTGAATTAAGCGACGTGGGATTGGCTCCAGCTCCTCCAGAACAACACAGTCCCAGGTATGTAATTTTTGCAGCAAAATTTTACGAAAATATAACTCTTTAGAGTGTTTAAAACCACTTCGCTGAAAATTGGACAAAAAACCTACAAATAGGCTTATTTTTGAGCGGAGAATTGATGTTTTTTTATTGAAATTTTATTAAAACTCGTTAAAAATATGTTCAAGGTTTTTGTACCACATTTTTTTCTAGATTTAAAACAAAGAAACGTTCCTTTTCGGCTTTTTCGTGTACTTATTTGAACAAGACTTTCATATTTTCATATTAGGCTTTTTTTTCGAAGATTTTTAGTTTTTTTTTTGTTACAAAGTCGATTGCTTAAACATGTTTCTCGCCGATAATTATCTAAGAAAAAACAATTTTATGTCGAAAATGAGAATATTTCTGCTTTTTTTGGGTATCCAGACATTACTCAAACTAAACAAAAGTAACAATTTGATGTCGAAATAATGACGTTTTTTGCCACTTTTTTGTGTGTTTAAAACCTGGTTTTGAGGAAATAAGCTTAAGTTTTTATTGATATTCTAAATCGTTTTTCGAAAGATTCTATAAAGATGCAAAATACCTAAGTAGAGTATAAAATGTTACTTCTGGGCCAGGACATTTGGCGTTTTAAAAATCAAGGCAAAATCTTACAAATCTAGCTGTTTGCCCAAAAGCAAACAACCGAATAGGGCCTAAAACCTCTCAAAAATCATTAATTTTTATCCACCCCAAAAGTTCCCAAATATGTGTAGGCCACCAAAAGTTGGGCACACGAAAAACAGGGTAGAATTCTACATATTTACTGTTTTCCCAAAAATAACCATCCGAAAAAGATCTAAAAAACTTACAAAATGCCTTGATTTTAGACACCTCAAAACAGCTTTTCATTTCTGGACCAAGCCAATTGGCGCATGGCAAAGGTCTTAAAAATTATTACCAAATAAATTTTGCATACCCCAACTGTATTCAACTATTATATGCACATAAAAAAATACACCTAATTGTTCGAAGTCTACTAAAATATCTGAACACTCCATTATGGATTTTCATTTAGAGATCGCTATTAAAACTTTAATGTTATCGTAAACATGTTCGGTTTGTGTCTTAATTATCAAAAAATATCACACGACAACGTTTAACGTTAATCAAGCGTTGGTAATTTTAACAAAGACGTGAACGTAAACGTTGTCATTATGGAATGGAAATATTTTATGTGTTTTCAACACCCTGTTGTATGCCGAGCGGAAGAAATACACAGTTGGTGTTTTGGTGTTTAATTTATTGTAATGATTATCGAGATTGCACAACACAAAGTAGGAAGATTTCAAATTGTCGATATTAACGAAGAATAATAGTACAGTCAGCAGTATAGTCGGTATATTATTATATTATGTTATGTCCGATTTTTGCGATGTGATGGTTCTTATATATCAAAAATGTAACAAAGAAAAGATGAAAGATTGGACACTAATATTTGCTAATGAATTTGGGGTTGGTAAATACGAGTATGAAAATGAACAGTACAAAGTTATAGATAATTAGTAACGAGTCCAATGAGTGAATGATCTTATATATCTAGGGTTAGTACAGATGATTATAATGAGTAATAGATTGATGATATTAAAAGGTGCATTAACATGCAACAACCCCAATATTCGACTATGCCTTCATGATAAATCTTTGATTCAGAAGAATATTTACAGAATTAATAAAAATAAGTGCAAAACATTCCCCGTTTACAATCCGATCTATTCTTACAGCATCTCTTTCACGACAGCTTTTACCGTTTATAAGTCATGAATAGATGGAAGAGTCAGTCCTAAAACCGAGAAATGTTTTAAGAATATTTGGCAGCACTCAGTTGCCCGTCAATCTTCGTGGGTCCTCAATCTCTATGGCCACTCGAGATCTCACCAGTTCAGATTTAAGAACATCTGCATAGGAATCGAACTCAAAACCTTGTAATTATCTGTCTAACTCTTTACTAACTGAGCTATTTAGATCTTGTCCATTATAATTTCTAATCAGCTACAATAATAGGTACATCAAATTGCGCAATATTACGAAATTAAAAAAAAAACTTGGATTCGCAATAATTCGAACCCGAGACCCTTTACCAACACGCCTATAATGGATCTTCAGTCGTTTTCGAATTGAATATATTATAATGTCTATGCTAATTTTCTTATTAATTAAAAAAATGAAATTCGCTTTGCATGCTACGCACAGAACAATTATTGTGTCCAAATTAAGTTTATTTTTTAAGGGTAAGCACGCACGTAATACGCCGAATACGCTCAATCGTGCAGCGCTTAAATTTAATAACGAATAACGCATTTTGAATTTTGAGCGTTTTTATTAAACAGAAGACGGTCGATGGTCGAGCGTTGGTATCCTTCAAAAATACGCTGACACATCGGCCTACTCGTTTAAAAAAACGGGTTTACTGTAAAACCAATTTTTTTTCCGTTATAGAAATTGTTCTTATGTAGTATTCAACGATAGGCAACCAACAATGTCATTATTGTTACGTAGTTATAATTTTATTTGTAACACAACTTACTAACATTGAGTTTTTTTTTTAATTTTGTATTTGTGGTATTAAAAAGCTTAGATATTTTTATATCGTAATAAAGTTTAATGCAAAACGATATAATATGGATAGCGCCATCTAGACCAGGATCGCGCGCGGCGCTGTTTCGGTCGATAATTCAGTTTGGCGTTTTACTTGCCGATTGCGTAGGCAGTTGACAGTTGAGTTGATACAGCAGTGGCGTTTGCATACCTGATAGCTCTCGTTTTTAATAGGTAAGTTAATGTCTTGATATTTACTAAATGTAATTCGTCTGACATTATGTTCATTTTCAACGGTTGTGCCTGACCCACGAACGTGATTTTCGTTGTAATCGTTTTTCAATAGACAATTAGCGAAAACATGAATGCACGTTTTTTGTTGTCTGTCAAAAAATTGTCCGATGCCGAACCGTCCGGGGGCGGAGGCAACAGAGCAGCACTAAGGACCAGTGTGACCAGCCGTAGCGGAGATTTTGCAAATTAAAGCCAAATGTAGCGGTTTTTCTCATTAATCACAAAATTTGCTAATGCAATTGCATGGTGTACCACATTATTTTTATTTAATTTTTTTCATGCGAACGTCCTAGTGCAAGGTGTGTTACCTATTCAAATACTACTATAATCTGTTTGCAGCTTGATGTCTTCACCTGATTGTAAACGGCCGAAGCTGGCAGACGACGTAAATTCAGTTGCAAATATGTCTAAGGTAAGTTCCAGTTCACTTCACTTCCAGTTAAAGGTAATTAACTTTTGTTTATTTTCACATGCAGGTTTCACCAAAGCAAGACACTTACACTCAGACTGACGATGTAACAATCCCTGTATCAGCTTCCAATAAGGTAACATCTTCTATCAACATAAAATTTTCAATTATTCTCCCTAATGGCTTGTGCTAATTGGTAACTGTATCTCTTTTACAGCTAAATGTCATCAAGTTAAGTAATCAGGAGTTTGAAAATGTTGCCAAGATGGACGGATTTGTGGATAGAACAATGCTCATAGAGGAGTTACTACAGGGAGGGGAGCAAGCGGACACCTACGCCATGATTTTTGCACCATCAAAATTTGGCAAAACTCTAAACCTTAAAATGATTCGTTTATTCTGCGACATTGAAGACAAAAATACAAGGACAAAGGAAGATGTTGCAAAGGACCCAACAATGGACGAGCTTCGATCGAATCCCTCAAAGAACATGAAAGTATTTCTTAGGCAGTTTGATGACAAACAATATGAAGAATGTTTGATCTTGAAACGAGAACAATTTGTCATCCAACATTTTGGGCGTCATCCAGTGGTTTACTTCAATTTCAAAGGATGTAGCGCCAAAAATGAATTAGCAGCAATAATTTCTTGTGCTAAGCAAGTGAAGAATGCTTATGTGGAACACAAGTATCTTAGAAATAGTAAAGAATTTCAATCTGATGATTCTAGACATGTCCAGTTGAAACAAAGATGTACAAAGTGGTTAAACTACAGTGATGATGACCTTAAGGAACTCTCTGTGGAGGATGTGATGGATGGTTTGAAAAATTTGATTAAGAGCTTGAGGGTACATTGGGATAGAAAACCAGTGTTTTTGGTAGATGAAGTTGACAAGCCTTGTGTATACGCCATGGAGAAAAAGCTTTCTGAAGACGAAGTACGTGATGTAGGAACTGTGGTCACTGATGTGGTATGTTCGATTTTGAAGGCAGAAGATAAACAGTTAGAACTTCAAGCTGCCTTGGTCACTGGCATTTGCAAACTTGTAAATTCTGGAATGTCACCTATGGACAACGCAACTCCGGTATACTTTTTGAGTGATGCTAGATTTTCTAAATATTACGGGATGACTGCTCAAGAGGTTGAAACTTTAGTGAAGAGATTCTGTGGCTTAGAGGGAGATGCTGAGAAGACCAAGGAAATAATTAGCGACATCAAAGAAAAATACAACGGCTATTATCAGTCTTCGTGTTCTGGTGAAAACCAGGAAGATGCCAGATACTGCTTATTCTCCGTCCTTAATTACATAAATACTAGAGATCTTAAAAATTGGCGTTTTTGGTCGGACGGAGGTTATTTGACTGGAAAACTTGTGTTAGTACTCAGGAAATCTGTCGAAATTATGAGTGCTATTCAAAAACTGTTTTATGAAGTTTCTGGTACCATTGAAATCGAACATAAACGGGCAGTAGATGTTCAACATATTCTCGGGCTGTATCGTGAGGAAATAAAGCCGATCCCAAATGACGTTTTCAATTTTTTTTTACAACGAGGTTATTTGGCACGCAAGCTAGAGAAAACAACAGAAAATGTACCAGAGAGCGATAATATACATGTAAAAATTCCAAATCTGGAAATTAAAAGACTTTACAAAGAAATGTTCATGCTTTACTATAAAAATCTTCCAGAGGATATTGTATCAAAATTGACTTCTTGCGGACAGATTTTCAACTCATTACCAACGCTAGACTGTACAGAGTTTCGCAACAAACTAAATAACCTCTGTGAACAGTTGAGTTGTATTTTTGAATTTCTACAGTGTATAAACGAACCTACAATATGCGGCCACATATGTGCAATCTTAACGCTTTATGCTGGATATAAGAAAGGTGCGACGGAATATCCAGTAAACTATATTAATGATGATAATAATAAGCGATTTGTCTACATTGATGTTTGGGGGCATCAGGATAAGTTCGCCATTATCTTTGAAGTTAAATACAATTCTGAGGCTACCGGTGAACCTGGCAAAATTGGATCTATGACAAAAAGCTCCCTTGCTGCTGCAGAGGACATAGTTGAACTTCTACCTGGTAAAAAAAAACCAGAAGACGGAACAAGCGGTAAAGCTGGCACTGGCAGAGATTTAAAGGTACTGGGGTCTCAAATTGAGAACTACGTTCTTATAGGTCTGGCTGTGGATGGTGATTATACTACTCATATGCTTGTCTTTCGAGATACATCCAAATGGGAAAATGTAATTCAAGTTAATCCTGAAAAGCATGTTGTAGAACTAATATCAACTCATCTCAAATGATAGAACTGGTTAGAATGGTGTTATGAAATTGAGATTGAGTTATTTACTGATAAGAGTTTGCTTTCTTCTATTCATTTAATAAATTTATTTTGTGAAAAAAGAGCATTTTTTTGTCTTTATACCTTTACTTGTTGCACTGTTATTGATGTAGCAATGCTGATTTGTTGAATATAATTGTGACAATAAACTAGCGTATTGAACAAAACTGTTGCAAACAGCTAAATTTGTAAGATTTTGCCTTGATTTTTAAGACGCCAAATGTCCTGGCCCAGAAGTAACATTTTATACTCAACTTACCTACGTTATTTTAGAATTTTCGAGGATTTTTCATCAGTGTTTTTATAGCAAAATTGTGCTCCTCCGAAAAGTTGCATTTAAGGCGAAAATGACATTGTTTTTACATGGTTTTTGCGCAAAAAAACTCAAATTTTTCATGGAAATTTAACATATTTTTGGAAAACTTTGCTAAAATACGTTGTTTTGAACGTTTTTTTAAGCAAGGTTTTGTGCAAAAGATTATTGTTTACTCGATTTTGCTAAATTTGATCAAAAAAATACGAATTTAGGGCGAAGATGATGTTTTCGAATTTTTTGATCATCAAAACTCGTATTGATATTAACTTATTTTTGAAAAATTTTGCCCCAAAATACGTTATTTTAAACTTGTTTTGAACTTTTTTCCAGTAAGTTTTCGTGCAAATATTCCTTGCTCACTTGATTTTGTTGAATTTGTTAAAAAAACACTAATTTAGATCGAAGATAACGTTGTTTTCACCTTTTCCCCATGTTTAGTTCTGTTTTTGTGCAAAAAAACTCAAATTTTTCATGGAAATTTAACATATTTTTGGAAAACTTTGCTAAAATACGTTATTTTAAACGTTTTTTCAGTAGGGATTTGTGCAAAAGATTCTTTTCTACTCGATTTTGCCGAAATTGATCAAAAAATCACTAACGTAGCTCGAGGTGATGTTGTTTTCATCTTTTTTTGAGCAGAACTCGTAATGAAAATTCACTTATTTTTGAAAGATTTTGTTTTTTTCCAGAAAGTTTTCGTGCAAATGTTCCTTTTTGTTGAATTTGATTTAAAAAAAACACTAATTTAGATCGAATATAACGTTGTTTTCACGTTTATCCAATGTTTAAGTCGGTTTTTGAGCAAATAAACTCACAATTCTTAATGGCATTTTACTTTTTTTGGAGAAATTCTCTAAAATACATTAAAAATTGTGCATTTAAGTCAAAGATTACGTTATTTTTGATTTTCTGAACGTTTCTTCTGCTAGGATTTTGGTACAAATGTTTCTTTTACTTAAAGACACAAGTTTTGGGAAGAAAAACGCACATTTCTCATTCACTTTTTTCGGAAAATTTCGCTGAAACACATTGAAAAATTACTGAAATCGTCACTTTACCAAGGACTTCTTGTACAAATTCCTCTTTGACTCGATTACACTCAAGCTATCTCAAAATGATGGAAAATGACGTTGTTTCCTATTTTTATGTAGAAAACCTTAAGAAATTAATTTCTTCGTGTAATTTTGCTCAAACTTATCAAAACATCTCGAATTTATTTAGCTTCAAGTTCGTTTATTTCGTTCAAGCAACGTGTTTAAACATGTTTTTTTTTTGGTTGAAATTGTTTTAGGTGTTTTTACAAAGTTTATTTCGCGGTTTGAAACAGTGCTTCAATTTGCCCGGTTTGAAAACTCCCTTTTTCGGTTAGAACTTTTCTCTCAGGACAAAACCTCAGGTATGTAATTATTTCATTCAAACTTGTTTGTTATTTTTCGGAAATTGACTTTGTGGTCATCACATTAGTTTATTAAAAAATGTGTGATAACTAAACTCAAGAAATATATTGTTTTATTATCTAACAAGAGACCAAAGTCTAGATTAATTGTATTTATCTAGCAAAAAACGGCTGTTTATTATAATAAGGTGACAAAGGTGTGACTGGAGGAGTTCTATTATCCATTGCAGTTCTCAAATTCACGTTCCAAAAATTCCTTTCTTTACTCACAACTCCGAATTGTTGATTATACAAACTGGGTGATGCAGGAAATGTTACTCGAGGAATCCGACTCTCTGTAGGCTTGTTGTAAATACTAAAATCGGCCCAAAAATTAGAAAAATCGAATCAGAAACGTGACAAAACTTACGGAATAATTCCTCCGAATGTTTTTGCATAAGGACCACCCTCTCTTAAAATTTCGGCATTTTTAAACGTCCTCCAGGCCACAAAGACGTTAACAAACCACAAAACGAACCCTCGGGCTGCTATCACCAAAACAGGGATAAATGTGTTAATACAAATTTCTTGCCCAAAATAGTACAAGCAATTTTGCCCATAATCACACCCAAGTAAAATAACAAAAACTAAATCCACGAATGAAATTAACAAAGTGATAATGGCCCAGTCTTTGAATAGTATTGGCACATTTAATCCATGTTTTTTCAATACTATAATCAATTAATCAATTAAACACAATACAGAAAGTTTTTGCTACCGTTGAGTTGGCAACACGATGCAATCACCCAAACTGTACTCAAAATAATGTAAAAACACATAAAGACGAAAAAAGCGGTCGGTTTTATGATCACACTGTGTGGAAGTTCGGCATCTTCTAAAAATCGTTCATTTTTAAAAAATTGGGTAATTAATTATTGTCTCACTAACTGTACAAGAAGAAGTAATAAATTCGCCAGTTGAATTGCTCAATGTAAGTTTCAGGTGGGACAGAAAGTGTGTTTATACTGTACTCAATTATGCACAACAATGACATAATAAACCAAGCCAAACCTTGGACCTAGAAATTTTTTAAAAACAAATTAATGACAAAATTACTCACAATGCCCAAAAATGAGGCGGTTTTTCCCAAAGTGATTTGCTCCTGGGTTATACGAGCCATCTTGCAATCAGTTAGTGATAAAACTGATTAAGTTTTTGGGCTGATAACGTGTTAATTGCTGTGATTTTATTGATAATTTTTCCTCCATTAAAATTGCTCAAAATACTTTGCAGAAAGATAGATTGCAAAAATGTGGTAAATATTTATTATAATAAAACTTGTTAGTAATGCAGTGATAATGATAACGATTAAATTACTACACACCAGAGTTGGGCGTAAACAGATTACAATGTAATTAAATTTATAATTCAATTACAGATTAATCTGATTACTTTGTATTCAATTACATTGTAATTGCAATTACTTTTTTATTAGCTTTAACAAATTACATATTAATTCATTCAATTGAAAAGTAATCGATTACTTTGTAATTAATTACATTATAACAGATTATTTTACAAAATCATCTCCCTAAGTTCGAATTCCAGAAAATCCGTTAAATATGCATATATCATAAAATTGGTATTGGGACCTTTGCTGAAAAATGAAGATTCACGTGTTTTAGGTTTTTAAAAAATTTCACCCTCAAGGGGGAGGAGGGTGGTTAAAATTAGGTCAGCCATTTCATAGTGGAGTATTTTATTCATCAACAAAAAAATTCATAACTTAAAAACTAAACGTCGTAGAGCAATACGGTTTGTTCCATTGAATTCTGCGGCTCATTCTACGTATTATATGAACTTTTCATGAGATTTAAAACTTTGAATTTTTTTGCTACAAATGGTCAAGGCACTTACCTTCACAAAAATGAAAAAAAAAATTTTTTTTAACTCACTCAATCAAAGTTTTATGGACATTTCTATGCTCATACAACCTTCTAGGGTTGTTAAAAGTAGAAAAAAAGTCACTAGGTTCGATTTTAAGAGTTTTGATTTTTTCAATTTTGGTCGCGATTTTGTCGATTTTCGGTACCCGGAAAATTTATCGAGCAATAACTCCGGAACTATTAGAGATAACCCCATGAAGTTTATTATCGTTGGAAAGCTCTTTTAATTGTCTATCGTTTTTAAAAAAGATTATTGTTCTCCGACTTATAGTTTTCGAGAAAATTTCGAAAAAAAGCAAAAGTAGGTCAAATTTTAAAAAATTCATAACTAAAAAACTATTAGGAATTTGGCGATTTTCTCGACGCGAATCGATTCCCCGGATCATTTTGCATAGGTAAGGGTTAAAATAGTGACACTTTTTCGAATAGTTTAGCCGTAATAGAGAAAATAAAAAAAATGAAAAATTTGTTAACACCCCCCCCCCCCTTAAAAATGGCCAATTTTTAAAGTGTCTCAAAATCAATTCAAACCCATCCTATCTTATAGATTTTGATGTGCTCTTTACAATGGAGTAAACCGTTTTCCTCTAGCTCTTTTAGTTTGGCCGTAATCGACGTTTGAAAATTGAAAATTTTTTTGCGAGATATCGCCTTGAAACCTATGCCATTTTGTAGGGCTTTTTATACCGGTTCTAATCGATTTTACCGTTTTTTTCTAACTCTTATAGTTTCGCCGTAATCGGCGTTTAAAAATTCAAAAAAAGTGAAAATGGCAACCTTTTTTTTGCGTTTTTCTCGGAAACTATAAGACTTAGAACAAAAATCGATAAAGCATCGGATAGCGCTTGAAATTCTCTATTTTCTCGTCAAAACCCGGACTCGCTCCGGGCAACGGTTCCGGGTACAGAGGCATTTAAAGTTTAACACTAAAAAAATTCATAACTTAAAAACTAAAAGTCGTAGAGCAAAACGGTTTGTTCCACTGAATTCTACGACTCATTTTACATATTATGTCGGTTTTTTACTCCATTTAAAAATTTGAAATTTTTTGCTTAAAATTAGGGTGGCCTAATGCATAATGGTACTCTATTCTTCAACAAAAAAATTCGTAACTAAAAAACTAAAAGTCTTAGAGCAAAACGATTTGTTCCAGTGAATTCTGCGGCTCATTCTACGTATTATATCAGCTTTTCACAGGTTAAACTGTAATTTTTTTAAAATAATAATAATAAAAATAATAATATAAAATAATAAAAATTGGTATCTGGGGTGTGGTTAAGGGTAAAAACGCATATGGTGGGATGTTTGGATGTTTGAGGGTGAAATTTTTAAAAAACCTAAAACACGTGTTTCTTCATTTTTCAGCATATGACGTATATTCGTATTTAATAAAATAGTAATTACTATTATGTATAGTGTAATTGGATAAAGTAATGAGATTACTCTGTAATTAGATTAATTAATTAATTACTTATTAATTAATTAAATTAAATTAAATTAAAACTAATTAATTATTCATTAATTAATTACTTGAGTAATCTGTTACAAAGTAATTGAATTACAAATTACTGGTTAAATGTAATTATTAATTATTAATTAGATTACATTTTGCCCAACACTGCTACACACAACGTAATAATATCACGTCAAAATCCACAAACAATTGCCACTGATAAATGATATAACTGATAAGAGATAACAGGTGTAAATACAGAAGGTGAGTCAAGTGTTAAATATTTTTCAGTTAATACACATACGAGAACCGTTGTTGATTGGGTCTTTTGCTATAAACGAAATTTGTTGTATTTGTATTCCAGTTTTCGTCAACATTTTTTTGATTTGTTTTGTTTGTTGATCGGTTCAAAGTTGGTCGAGGGATTTGTGGGTCCTTTCTGAAATTATTCCTAATTATTTTCGCCGATTTTTGTGTTAGAAACGTACAAAAAGTCACGATTTCGTTGCATTTCCTAAAAAAAAAAATTAGACGAGATAAGATTATTACGATTAAAACTCACAGTTTTGGCCTTTCTGATAATCCCGTAGAAAATGTAAACAAAAATAACATTAATAATCCACAAAACGAATCCTTTGGCTGCCACAACCAGGACTGTGATGGTCGTATTTGTGCAAAGTGCTTCAAAAAGTGGATTTTTTGGTTCCAGAAAGCACGTTTTCTCATAATCAACTCCCAGAAGTATCACAAATAGAAAATCAATGAAAGAGATTAGAATTGTGTTCACTTCCCAATATTTAAGGATATTTAAAAATCTAGAATCGTTTAGGTTAATTACTGAAAAAATGAGTGTTACTATAGTTTTGGGGAATTTTTGATTTCTTACATCGTAATTGATAAATTGAGAGTCCAATCCAAATTGAGTTCAGGATGAAATAAATCCACATAAATGTGTGGAAAATGTCCGGGTTTATGATCACATTTTCAATAACTGTTTCTCCTATTGATTAATCAATTAATTTAAATTGTTTAATGAAAGAATTAACTCACGGTAAAGGAAGCGACTGTAGAAGAAATTGTTAAAATAATCAGCATAACTCGTCGGTATTGTCTCACTGAAGGGATCACTTATTAAATACTCAACTATACATACCAGAGACATGAGAAACCATACTGTTCCCTCTAACTAGAAAAAATCGTAATTTTTTGAACCAAAAATGCACTAAATTTATACAATTCCTAAGCAAGAACCAATTGCAAGTAACTTTTTCTGGACTTTTGTGACTTCAGACATGGTTTTACTTACACTGCCAAGTTGCGACTAAAGATCCAATTTTTGATTTAAGTCAGGATTTAGATAAAATTCTTACTGCGTCAAAACTATTACCAATAATTCAGCCGAAATTATAAAGATAAAAGTTTTTAGCTCAATAGAGACGCAATTTTCGGCTCAAAAACAATGCTAAACTTAGTATAACAAAAAGAAGAGACACATGAACTTTAAAACCGTGACCCAATGCAAACCCGAGTAAATTTTGCTTGTTTTCAACTCATTCCCTGTTAAATCCTCTTGTGGATGTAATCCAAAACCAAAATTGCAAAAATCTAATTTTTTTAAATCGAACCTGCTGACTGTTTTTCTACTTTTAACAACTCTAGAGGGTTGTTTGAGCATAGAAATGTCCATAAAACTTTGATTGAGTGAGTTAAAAAAAATTTTTTTTTTCATTTTTGTGAAGGTAAGTGCCTTGACCATTTAAATTTTTAGCAAAAAAAATCAAAATTTTAAATCTCATAAAAAGTTAATATAATACGTAGAATGAGCCGCAGAATTCAATGGAACAAACCGTATTGCTCTACGACGTTTAGTTTTTAAGTTATGAATTTTTTTGTTGATGAATAAAATACTCCACTATGAAATGGCTGACCTAATTTTAAGCAAAAAAAATCAAAATTTTAAATCTCGTGAATAGCTGATATAATACGTAGAATGAGCCGTAGAATTCACTGGAACAAACCGTTTTGCTCTACGACTTTTAGTTTTTTAGTTACGAATTTTTTTGTTGAAGAATAGAGTACCATTATGCATTAGGCCACCCTAATTTTAAGCAAAAAATTTCAAATTTTTAAATGGAGTAAAAAACCGACATAATATGTAAAATGAGTCGTAGAATTCAGTGGAACAAACCGTTTTGCTCTACGACTTTTAGTTTTTAAGTTATGAATTTTTTTAGTGTTAAACTTTAAATGCCTTTGTACCCGGAACCGTTGCCCGGAGCGACTCCGGGTTTTGACGAGAAAATAGAGAATTTCAAGCGCTATCCGATGCTTTATCGATTTTTGTTCTAAGTCTTATAGTTTCCGAGAAAAACGCAAAAAAAGGTTGCCATTTTCACTTTTTTTGAATTTTTAAACGCCGATTACGGCGAAACTATAAGAGTTAGAGAAAAACGGTAAAATCGATTAGAACCGGTATAAAAAGCCCTACAAAATGGCATAAGTTTCAAGGCGATATCTCGCAAAAAAAATTTCAATTTTCAAACGTCGATTACGGCCAAACTAAAAGAGCTAGAGGAAAACGCTTTGTTCCATTGTAAAGAGCACATCAAAATCTATAAGATAGGATGGGTTTGAATTGATTTTGAGACACTTTAAAAATTGGCCATTTTTAAGGGGGGGGTGTTAACAAATTTTTCAAATTTTTTATTTTCTCTATTACGGCTAAACTATTCAAAAAAGTGGCACTATTTTAATCCTTACCTATGCAAAATGATCCGGGGAATCGATTCGCGTCGAGAAAATCGCCAAATTCCTAATAGTTTTTTAGTTATGAATTTTTTAAAATTTGACCTACTTTTGCTTTTTTTCAAAATTTTCTCGAAAACTATAAGTCGGAGAACAATAATCTTTTTTGAAAACGATAGACAATTAAAAGAGCTTTCCAACGATAATAAACTTCATGGGGTTATCTCTAATAGTTCCGGAGTTATTGCTCGATAAATTTTCCGGGTACCGAAAATCGACAAAATCGCGACCAAAATTGAAAAAATCAAAACTCTTAAAATCTAACCTAGTGACTTTTTTTATACTTTTAACAACCCTAGAAGGTTGTATGAGCATAGAAATGTCCATAAAACTTTGATTGAGTGAGTTAAAAAAAAATTTTTTTTTTTCATTTTTGTGAAGGTAAGTGCCTTGACCATTTAAATTTTTAGCAAAAAAAATCAAAATTTTAAATCTCATAAAAAGTTAATATAATACGTAGAATGAGCCGCAGAATCCAATGGAACAAACCGTTTTGCTCTACGACGTTTAGTTTTTAAGTTATGAATTTTTTTGTTGATGAATAAAATACTCCACTATGAAATGGCTGACCTAATTTTAAGCAAAAAAAATCAAAATTTTAAATCTCGTGAATAGCTGATATAATACGTAGAATGAGCCGTAGAATTCACTGGAACAAACCGTTTTGCTCTACGACTTTTAGTTTTTTAGTTACGAATTTTTTTGTTGAAGAATAGAGTACCATTATGCATTAGGCCACCCTAATTTTAAGCAAAAAATTTCAAATTTTTAAATGGAGTAAAAAACCGACATAATATGTAAAATGAGTCGTAGAATTCAGTGGAACAAACCGTTTTGCTCTACGACTTTTAGTTTTTAAGTTATGAATTTTTTTAGTGTTAAACTTTAAATGCCTTTGTACCCGGAACCGTTGCCCGGAGCGACTCCGGGTTTTGACGAGAAAATAGAGAATTTCAAGCGCTATCCACTGCTTCCTCGATTTTTGTTCTAAATCTTATAGTTTCCGAGAAAAACGCAAAAAAAGGTTGCCATTTTGACTTTTTTCTAATTTTTAAACGCCGACTACGGCGAAACTATAAGAGCTAGAGAAAAACGGTAAAATCGATTAGAACCGGTATAAAAAGCCCTACAAAATGGCATAAGTTTCAAGGCGATATCTCGCAAAAAAAATTTCAATTTTCAAACGTCGATTACGGCCAAACTAAAAGAGCTAGAGGAAAACGCTTTGTTCCATTGTAAAGAGCACATCAAAATCTATAAGATAGGATGGGTTTGAATTGATTTTGAGCCTTTTTTTTTTTTTTTTTTTTTTAAGTCCCATTTTTTACGATCGAGCTAAAAGACCCTTACAGCTTCCATAACAACAAAAAACTAAACTTACCCTTAGTTTTTGGTGGGGCGGAAATGTCATAACATTCACGCTTTTTGCACCTTTCAAAGTTGTTATAACATTAAGACAATAATAGCGTACATGAAGAAAAACAAGGAGATTTAAATGGTATCTACCCCGTGTTCTAAAAATAGACCCTTACAAAAAAAAACATAATATCTCTGTTCTTGGTAAACCAAAAATTTTTTAATCAACACCATCGTTTTCCGTACTTCAAACCCTTTCGGATGACGTCAACTAAACTAATATCACTTCAAAAAAAAATTAGGGGTGGGTTTTTCAAAGTCACTTAAACCCCATCGAGTGACCCCTCAAACTTCACCGCTTGAACTGGAGATTCGAAAAATATAAAAAGAGTTAGGTCTTTTATGACTCCTTCAGGAAATAGCAAAATGACTGTCGCTAATTTGTAATTTGACTAAACCCTCGCTTAGATTTGGTCAGGACGCATCTTTCGTCTCATAGGATAAAATTGCGTCAAACCTTTACTTTGTGAGATAATCACAAAATTTGGTATTAGGTTTAAATTTCGCGCGTTATTATTAATTGTCACTTGTCCATAAAACTTTGCTAGAGCGAGTTTAAAAAAAATTTTTTTTTTCATAATTGTGCTACCAATTGTTTTATTATCATTTCTCCATAAATCCAAAAAACCATCAATTTTAAAATAATAAAAATTTACAAGTCTAGACTTCGTCAATTAACTCCCTATTTTACCCTTAATAAATAAAATTGTTTCTTTCATAAAGAGTAATTGCAAAATGCAATATTCCTTTTCCCAAGGTAACACACAGTATCTACAAAATACATTTTAGAGACGGTCAATTGTAGTTCATTTATTTAAGTAAAAATTATTCATATAGGTGTAAAAAAAATCACTTATCAGAAAATATATATAACTTTTAATCCAACTTTTAGTTGTTAATTAAATTTGTCATATCTCTGTCTTGGGTTATTACATAAATTTATCTTGTAAATTTTAATATTTGTTCTATTATAATTAATTAAGTGATTTTGTGCTGAAAACGGCTTAAAAGTGAATTTAATTTACATTAAGTAGTAGCATTTTGTATTTAAGTATGTAGTAGTTTTGACCAGTATTTGATTTTTAACTTGATTTTTTTTAAATGACACGAAGGGTTAAAATTAATAATTTTTAAAAGAGCATTTTTCTCAGAATTTAGTGATGTAACATATTTCCACTTGTTTTTTCATTAAAAGACAAAAAAAAATCAAAAATTTTATTCTGAATTTCTGCAAAAGTAAAACTAAGTTAGCTTTGAAAATACCGTCATTAGCGATCTGTCACTTATTAGCCAAAAATTAAACTTGTGTGCAATAATTAATTTAAAAATGGTACATTTAAGTGAAACTGAGTACAGAAATTCTCATGATGGTTGGTTACAGCGACAGAAAACCAAGAAGTCAATGGAAATCATTTTGAGCAACATCTTTTGTAGCATTAAAACATGTATTTCGTGTTTTGCGTTTTTTAATAAAATGTGTTTTTTTCAGTTAAAATTGTTATTTTAACAATTATTATTAACTTTTACTTATTTTTTGGTCAAAGTTCAAGCGGCAAAGTGGTAACGATTGATAAAGTCAACATTTTCATCACATATTTTTGAAAATTTTATTAGTTCGATAATTTTTTTCAAGTTTCGATTAAAATAAGGTATGCATGTGTTACACTATAAAATTCATAAAAAAATGCCCTTTTTAAAAATAATAAATTTCACCCTTCTTGCCATTTAAAAAAAATCAAGTTAGCCTTGTATCCTCAGAACAAAAAAAGATAGAAATTTGATAAATATCTAAAACTTTAGAATTTATACACTTTGAAGCTTATACCAAATTTCAATAAGTTTTGATGAATAGTTTTTAAAATATTTAACTGTATCCAAACTTGTTAGCCACCCTGTATGTAGATTAGGTACAGTAAGTTTACTAGCTAAAAAAACACTTCAACTTTTCTTAAAGAAATTTGTCAAAAATGGAAAAATCAATGAACATGATTTTATGGAATTTTACTGCGTTTTTGTTTTCGAACCGTTTTCTAATTATTCGTTCTATGGAAATGCAACGAAATTGTGAATTTTTTTTTTGATTTGTTGTAGGAAAATTATACGAAAATTTACAACAATTTAATAAGAAATTCTGCAATATAAGTAGTTTTTAGCTTGAAATGTGGCAATTGTTTGGCTTGTTTTTGGGTCAAATTCAAGAACATCACTCACAAAATAATTCATTAAATATTTATAAAACTGCTTTATTAATTAGAAAAATGTACAAAGGACGTTTACATTGTTAGATCAGTTCTGGTTAATTAATACACCATTTGCATCATTATTGTATGTTACAGTCCGATCGAAAATTAAATTTTCGTATTTCTTACTACACCTACAAGTGAAACAAATTTTTAAGAACGCGTTATAGTCACTATCATAAAAATAAACATAGATTAGGTTAATTATAGGATTTGAGAACACCAACAAACACAACAAAGCATTGCCAATAAGTGAAGACGTTTCTAAATGAAGTATTAAATAAATATAAAATCCCAGAGTGGGACACACCGAAAGAAAGAAAATGTTTGGAACGACTAATCCAATATTACTCGACTTGTAATTAATCAATTTCCTTTTCTTGACGAAATGAACAATGTTCATATTAATTAAAAATAACATTAAAATTGCTCCAATCCCAGCCATAATCAGCGAAATACAATGAATCGCAATTTCGTGAGAGAGACATACAGACACAGTTAAAAACGGAACACCCACTGTTGTAAAAAAAACTACAACAAAAATAAATTTACAAACGTAACCAAAACGTTGGTACTTGTTCTTGTGATAAGTTTTGATGTTACTATCACAGATTAAAAGGGCTAAAACTACAAATAAGGCGAGTAAAGCACTGACATCGATTTGAAAAAAAGTACAGAAAATTCGATTATTCCAGACAAAAATATCGACAATTCGTGCTGTCAAAGGGGTAGCTAACAAAATAACAACTTGCAAAATATTGTAAATCAGGAATATTAAATTAGTTGTGTCTTGTCGTAGTTTCTTGTATCTGACAATGGCGAAAATGACAAAGGCATTGGCTAGTAAAGACAACAAGGCCACAACGGTCAGTGACTCGAGCAAAATTCGGTCGTAAGTTTCGTCTGAAAGCGTGTTGGAATTTTTCATCTAAAAAACCGATATTTTAATACAAATTTAGCGAAATTCAACTCGAACTCACCGTTTTAGTGATGGTATATAGGTATAGGTATAGCACCCAAAAACAGCTGTTGTTGAGTGAAATTATAATTAGGTTGATGCTTCGATTTGCGCAGACATGTTTCAGCTGATGACTCATTTTATCAAATTGTTTATTGCAAGTGATAATAATAAGTATTGTGGTGACCTACATATTTGTTTTCCCAAGTAGCACAAAACAGCTTTTTGGTTGTGGCAGCTAAAAAGTTGTTGCAGTAACGTTATGGCAACCTGATTGGTTATTTCATTAGGTTTTTAAAATGAAGTTGTTTTTTAGTTAGATTAATATTTAAAAAAGCTATAATATGCTCATTTGGCTTTATATTAGACTCCTAATAGTTGCCGCAATTTAGCTTTAATTTGGTATCTACGTAACTAAATAGTTATTTTTTAGGTTGCCATAATGCTTTTATGTCCATCGTAAACCCAAAAAATAACCTTTTCACAGCTATTTAAAGTTGATATATTATAGCTATCACACATATTTTAATGACAAAATAATGTCTAAAATATTACTATTTCATGACCATTTGGCTATTCTGCCATATAGTTGTGAATAATCTATCTTATAACTATATGGCAAATTTCCAAAGTTGCCGCAACGCAAAATTTTAGTTGTCATTACCAAGTAATGTCTATAACTCTACCTTTTCGTAGCTACACAATAATTTTCCCATCATTTTAACTGTCAAATTTTATTTGTCGTATACCACATCTACGTTTCCTATACCAACAAAAGTGTATTTTCTGTAGTGTGGAGTGCCAATTTTTCGTAATATATTGGCTATTAACTACCACTAGGTTACTCGAGTAATTATTTAAAAAATTATTTCAATTTGAAAAATGGTGGATGTGCCGGGCTAATTATTAAAAAATTCATATTTTAAAAACTAAAAGTCATAGAGCTAAACTGTTTGTTCCATTGAATTCTGCAGTCAATTTTACGTAATATATTGGCCATTTACTACTACAAGGTTATTCGAGTAATTATTTAAAAATTATTTCAATTTGAAAAATGGTGGATGCGCCGGGCCAATTATTAAAAAATTCATATTTTAAAAACTAAAAGTCATAGAGCTAAACTGTTTGTTCCATTGAATTCTGCGGCCAATTTTACGTAATATACTGGCCATTTACTACTACAAGGTTATTCGAGTAATTATTTAAAAAATTATTTCAATTTGAAAAATGGTGGATGCGCCGGGCCAATTATTAAAAAATTCATATTTTAAAAACTAAAAGTCATAGAGCTAAACTGTTTGTTCCATTGAATTCTGCAGTCAATTTTACGTAATATATTGTCTATTTACTATCACTAGGTTACTCGAGTAATTATTTAAAAAATTATTTCAATTTGAAAAATGCTGGATGCGCCGGGCCTATTATTAAAAAATTCATATTTTAAAAACTAAAAGTCATAGAGCAAAACTGTTTGTTCCATTGAATTCTGCGGCCAATTTTGCGTAATATATTGGCTATTTACTACCACTAGGTTACTCAAGTAATTATTTAAAAAATTATTTCAATTTGCAAAATGGTGGATGCGCCGGGCCAATTATTAAAAAATTCATATTTTAAAAACTAAAAGTCATAGAGCTAAACTGTTTGTTCCATTGAATTCTGCAGTCAATTTTACGTAATATATTGTCTATTTACTATCACTAGGTTACTCGAGTAATTATTTAAAAAATTATTTCAATTTGAAAAATGGTGGATGCGCCGGGCCAATTATTAAAAAATTCATATTTTAAAAACTAAAAGTCATAGAGCAAAACTGTTTGTTCCATTGAATTCTGCAGTCAATTTTACGTAATATATTGGCCTTTTACCAGCACAAGGTTACTCGAGTACTTATTTAAAAAATTATTTCAATTTGAAAAATGGTAGATGCGAAGGGCCAATTATTAAAAAATTCATATTTTAAAAACTAAAAGTCATAGAGCAAAACTGTTTGTTCCATTGAATTCTGCAGTCAATTTTACGTAATATATTGGCCTTTTACCAGCACAAGGTTACTCGAGTACTTATTTAAAAAATTATTTCAATTTGAAAAATGGTAGATGCGAAGGGCCAATTATTAAAAAATTCATATTTTAAAAACTAAAAGTCATAGAGCAAAACTGTTTGTTCCATTGAATTCTGCAGTCAATTTTACGTAATATATTGGCCTTTTACCAGCACAAGGTTACTTGAGTACTTATTTAAAAAATTATTTCAATTTGAAAAATGGTAGATGCGAAGGGCCAATTATTAAAAAATTCATATTTTAAAAACTAAAAGTCATAGAGCAAAACTGTTTGTTCCATTGAATTCTGCAGTCAATTTTACGTAATATATTGGCCTTTTACCAGCACAAGGTTACTCGAGTACTTATTTAAAAAATTATTTCAATTTGAAAAATGGTAGATGCGAAGGGCCAATTATTAAAAAATTCATATTTTAAAAACTAAAAGTCATAGAGCTAAACTGTTTGTTCCATTGAATTCTGCAGTCAATTTTACGTAATATATTGGCCTTTTACCAGCACAAGGTTACTCGAGTACTTATTTAAAAAATTATTTCAATTTGAAAAATGGTAGATGCGAAGGGCCAATTATTAAAAAATTCATATTTTAAAAACTAAAAGTCATAGAGCTAAACTGTTTGTTCCATTGAATTCTGCAGTCAATTTTACGTAATATATTGGCCTTTTACCAGCACAAGGTTACTCGAGTACTTATTTAAAAAATTATTTCAATTTGAAAAATGGTAGATGCGAAGGGCCAATTATTAAAAAATTCATATTTTAAAAACTAAAAGTCATAGAGCAAAACTGTTTGTTCCATTGAATTCTGCAGTCAATTTTACGTAATATATTGGCCTTTTACCAGCACAAGGTTACTCGAGTACTTATTTAAAAAATTATTTCAATTTGAAAAATGGTAGATGCGAAGGGCCAATTATTAAAAAATTCATATTTTAAAAACTAAAAGTCATAGAGCAAAACTGTTTGTTCCATTGAATTCTGCAGTCAATTTTACGTAATATATTGGCCTTTTACCAGCACAAGGTTACTCGAGTACTTATTTAAAAAATTATTTCAATTTGAAAAATGGTAGATGCGAAGGGCCAATTATTAAAAAATTCATATTTTAAAAACTAAAAGTCATAGAGCAAAACTGTTTGTTCCATTGAATTCTGCAGTCAATTTTACGTAATATATTGGCCTTTTACCAGCACAAGGTTACTTGAGTACTTATTTAAAAAATTATTTCAATTTGAAAAATGGTAGATGCGAACGGCCAATTATTAAAAAATTCATATTTTAAAAACTAAAAGTCATAGAGCAAAACTGTTTGTTCCATTGAATTCTGCAGTCAATTTTACGTAATATATTGGCCTTTTACCAGCACAAGGTTACTTGAGTACTTATTTAAAAAATTATTTCAATTTGAAAAATGGTAGATGCGAAGGGCCAATTATTAAAAAATTCATATTTTAAAAACTAAAAGTCATAGAGCAAAACTGTTTGTTCCATTGAATTCTGCAGTCAATTTTACGTAATATATTGGCCTTTTACCAGCATAAGGTTACTCGAGTACTTATTTAAAAAATTATTTCAATTTGAAAAATGGTAGATGCGAACGGCCAATTATTAAAAAATTCATATTTTAAAAACTAAAAGTCATAGAGCAAAACTGTTTGTTCCATTGAATTCTGCAGTCAATTTTACGTAATATATTGGCCTTTTACCAGCATAAGGTTACTCGAATACTTATTTAAAAAATTATTTCAATTTGAAAAATGGTAGATGCGAAGGGCCAATTATTAAAAAATTCATATTTTAAAAACTAAAAGTCGTAGAGCAAAACTGTTTGTTCCATTGAATTCTGCGGCCAATTTTGCGTAATATATTGGCTATTTACTACCACTGGGTTACTCGAGTAATTATTTAAAAAATTATTTCAATTTGCAAAATGGTGGATGCGCCGGGCTAATTATTAAAAAATTCATATTTTAAAAACTAAAAGTCATAGAGCAAAACTGTTTGTTCCATTGAATTCTGCGGCCAATTTTACGTAATATACTGGCCATTTACTACCACTGGGTTACTCGAGTAATTATTTAAAAAATTATTTCAATTTGCAAAATGGTGGATGCGCCGGGCCAATTATTAAAACATTTATATTTTAAAAACTAAAAGTCATAGAGCAAAACTGTTTGTTCCATTGAATTCTGCGGCCAATTTTACGTAATATACTGGCCATTTACTACCACTGGGTTACTCGAGTAATTATTTAAAAAATTATTTCAATTTGCAAAATGGTGGATGCGCCGGGCCAATTATTAAAAAATTCATATTTTAAAAACTAAAAGTCGTAGAGCAAAACTGTTTGTTCCATTGAATTCTGCGGCCAATTTTGCGTAATATATTGGCTATTTACTACCACTGGGTTACTCGAGTAATTATTTAAAAATTTATTTCAATTTGCAAAATGGTGGATGCGCCGGGCCAATTATTAAAACATTTATATTTTAAAAACTAAAAGTCATAGAGCAAAACTGTTCCATTGAATTGTGTGGCCAATTTTTCGTAATATATTGGCTATTAACTACCACTAGGTTACCCGAGTAATTATTTAAAAAATTATTTCAATTTGAAAAATGGTAGATGCGAAGGGCCAATTATTAAAAACTCATAATTTAAAAACTAAAAGTCGTATAGCAAAACGGTTTGTTCCAGTGGATTTTAAGGCTCATTATATTATAACTAGGGTTTTACATTTGAATTGTTTTTTTTATTGATAGTCAGGTCAGGTCAAAGGAATGAATGAAAACACTTATTGAAAAAATATTTTATTAATACTTATGTCCCGATTGGGACGGTGTCATCGAAACCGTATACTGTTGAAGTCTTCGTTCCACCTGGGGGTCATAATTAGAAAGCATATGTCCAAAACTACTAGAAGTGCTCAATAAATCGTACTAAAACGAGTCAATTATTTTTTTTTTAATTTTTTTTTATGTCTTGTGTAACCTGTGAAGGTTTTGAGGCCGGTCCTGGCTCTGTACGCCTCCTAGTTTCGTCAATTGGAAAATTTCGGGCTTCTTCAGGCAAATTCCTCATGTGGATATTCGACCTTCAAAAAATTAAAAAAAAAAAAAAACAAAAAATTAAATTGGTTAAATACCTTTGAATTGAACTAAACGCTGTGTTTTTGACTGGATGGGGGCTCCCCTATTATGTATAAAAATAAAATTAAGTATAGGAGAAAGTGATAAAATACCGATTTTTGGCCAAAACCAACACCGATTACAAATCCGGTTAAAACCAAATTAATGACCCATAAAACAAATCCTCGGGCTGCTAAAACCATCACAATTGCGTAGCACAAAGTCGAGTAAGTGTAGGCCAGTTTTAGTGTGGTATTTTTAGTCTAAAAATTGCAAAATAATAAAAAAAAATTGAGTGATTTTTTACTTGATTGTATTTGTCGATCACCGATTTGTAGTCTGCTCCCAACAACGCACAAAAAATTAGATCAATTAGTAAATTAATCGTCGCAAGACAGACCCAAATTGTTAGTGCTTGTTTATTTTTTCTGTTATTTCCTGGAATAAAATTTAACAGTTAACACTTTTCATTCAAAAAATTAACTCACCGCCCGAAATGTACACAGAAATCGCGGTCCAAGCGAAACTTATTAATAAATAGATGAACATTATTCCGAAAAATGAGTCTGGTTGAATGTTCATTGTGGTTTTATGGCCATTGTCTATAATTTTTCAAGGTTAGATAATTAAAACAAGTGTTCATTTAAAAAAAAAAAACTCTAGAGTGCTTTGAAATTAAAAAACAATTGTTTTGTATGTCTGTGATTAATTCGATCTCTCATAACCTTACTTTGTGACAATTAAAAAGATAACAGATTTTCATAAGAATATTTATTTATTATTTATAAAAACTGTTGGAAATGTCTTCCTTGTTGTTCAACATACATAACAACACTATTTATCAATCTTAGGTTATGAATTCTGGTGAGATGGTTTAGTAGGCAACCAACAATACAATGATAAAAATTGTTCTACGACTTCCGTAACAATCTCAAAGCACGCTGCGAGTTTTTGTAATAATGAACACCTGATATTATTTTTTTTGCATACTTTTTATAAAGGTGTAGTACATGTAGGTCCCAAGAATTGAAGAATAGGAGTCTGTGAATGTGATAGGGCGATCATGGTTTGCAGCCAAATGCCAAATAATTGCAATTAATGACAAAAAGCCCCAAATAATTCCTTGAATCTAAAAAAAATAATTTTTTGTGTAAACAATATTTTGAAGTTAAAGATTGCTTTATATTTTATTTTTTGCATATAAGATGATTGTTTTAATAAAAAAGAAAATTGGAGAGTTTAAACTTTTTAAAAATCTTTGATTTAGATTTGATAATCAATTTATCAATAAGATAAATTTTGCCATTTTTTGTCATAATGATTTTCTCAGATAAGGTGTTTTTTATTGAACTAAGAATTATCTCAAACCAATCAAAAAGTGTTACGAGAAGAACAATCACACCGTTAGCATTTACAGAATATATTTTAATTTAAAAATAGTATACTGCTGTTTCAAAAAAAAATAAGTTTTTAACTTAAAAACGTGAAATAAATCAACTTTTTTTTGACGAATATTTAAGTATCTAGCTGAAAAACGCTCGAAAAATATAAAAATAACAGCTTTTTCGACATGATTTTTCGTTGATAAGATTTTGAGAATTAGTTGAAAAACTGTTCGAGATTCCGACAAAAAAAATTGGACGAATTTATTGATTTTGGACCGCTTTTAAGAAATGTTGCAACAAAACACTGAGTTTTTGTTTGAAAATTGTTCAAACAACCCCAGTTACTTCATTTTTGAACTAATTGTGTCATTTCTGGTTTCTATTTAACTAAGCATTTGCATTGAAGTTTTAAAGAAATTTTTGGTCAAAAGAAAGGACTACATTTTCGATATGATTTAGTTATTTTTGGGCTTATTTCTGGCTGAAACGTATTAATAAAGTTCTATAAACAAAGCAAAATTTAAAATCTTTACCCAAAATTGGCGATTTTCGTTAAAATTTCTCGAAATAAATCGTCAAATTCTCGAAAAAATTAAAACAAAAACATTTTGATTGCAATTTTTTTGCAAAATATGTAGTTAGGTACATTAGAAACTTTTTAACTTCTAATATAGCTAGAGCTTTAAAATTTTATGTACGATCTAAATCGACCATTCTGAATTCAATTAAATTATTTTCAAAATGGTTGAACTTCCGTAACTACGAGAAATGGGCGCCAACTTTGAAATTTTAAATAGTAACCCCACATTTTTATTGCATTCTTGAATTCACCTTCTCAAACTGACTAAAATGTACCTTAGTTGTTGATACTTATCTGTCATAGTTTTTGACATTTGTCAATTTTTTTGTTAAAATTTTCACTTGCAGGAGTTTATTTAAAATGTGACAGCCCTTCAACCCTTTGCGATAAGTGAATAATTTTTTTTTGTATTCGATAACGGAAGGTTTGAAGAGCCTTCTAGAATTTTCAAAATTGTCATCTGTCAAAATTCAAAGGTAGTGTGATTTTTTCAAAATGGTTATCAAAAAACGGCTATAACTCAGTTTTTTCAAATATTTTCTTAACGGCAGTTGAAAGAACATTTATGGTGATTTTTTATGTACATGTCCTATACCTATCTCGTACAGTTTTTGAAAAAAATCACAAAAAACGAATTTTACTTTGTAATTTTCATCGTTAATCAAGTAGGTCTTGTAAAATGGTCAACAGTTGTCAAACTTCAACATTTTATTTAGTTTTTAGATGGTTCATAATCGAATAAGCAGTAAAACAATAATATTTAATTATGGTTTATTATACTTAGTGAATTATGTAAAGTACCTCAGTCAATAGGCCATCGAATTTTGAACTTCTTGAATGAAAATGGTAGACAAATCAAACATTTCTTTTAATTAATAGCACAACTTTATCGCATTTTTTGAAAGTTTACTCGATTAAAAATGAAAATAATGAGCTAAAATTCAGTTTTTTGCAATTATTTCAAAAACTGTAAGAGATAGATATAGAAGATGTTGATAAAAGTCTCCATAAAAATCGATGTTCTTTTGATTGCAATTGAAAAAATAGGGTCATTCCATTTGAAAAAATTGTGTTATAATCATTTATTGATTATCATTTTAAAAAAAATCATAGTAGCCTTGCAATTTGACAGTTCAAAATTCTGAAGATTTTAGAAGATCCTTCAAACCTTTGGTTATCAAATGCAAAAAGAATTATTCACTTACTGTAAAGGGTTCAAGAGCTGTGATATTTTAACTAAACCCCGGTAAATGAAAATTTGCACAAAAAAATTGACATACGTCAAAAACTATGACAGATAAGTACTAACAACTAGGGTATATTTTAGTCAGTTTCAAAAGGCGAATTCAAAAATGTAATAAAAATAGGTGGTTACTATTTAAAATTTCAAAGTTGGCGCCAATTTCTCCACGTTCCGGAAGTTCAGCCATTTTGAAAATAATTTAGTTGAACTCAGAATGGTCGATTTGGATCGTATACTAAATTTTAAACTTCTATCTATACTAGAAGTTTAAAAGTTTCTAATGTAGGCCCTAAAAGAATCACCCTGTATTTCGGTTTGGAAAACGCTCTAAAATACCAAAAAACTAAATCGTGTTCTCGCTTACGCTTTATCTTAAAAACGTGCAAAATGGAAGAAATTTACAATGTTTTTGACCCAATTTGGTGATTTTTTGACTTATTTTTGAGAAATTTCGTAAACTAATTAAGATAGATTTATGATAGAAAGGGTGTGCCAGCTCTTAAAAAATATAAAACATTAAAAAAATTTAGCAACTGTTTTGTATGTTTATTAAATTAATGCATAAGCAATAAAAAATTGGTGTGAACTACTCACAAAACCGAACAAAGCTGCGATTTTCACAACAAATTGTTGAAAATTGTCCTTAGAATACGACATGGCCGTCACTCAACTAATAAGTGTTTGAATTTTTGCTGAGTGTATCTAATCTTAAGAGTCAAAATCACGATAAGAGTTGCAATCTTTATTTTTGTAAACTTAATTAAAAAAATATAAAAAATTCCGAATTAAATAAGTAACTAGAGTTCAGTTCCGGAAACGGTCGAAGTATCGGACGGAAGTCGATTTTCTCTCCTTTTCTCCAGCTCGATCCGCACCTCCCCTTTACTAACCCCCTCCTCCTGGAGATAGGACCATGGCAACTGCCCCCTTAACTCCTCCACCACATCCGAGTAGGCGTAAAACTCCCCAGATTCCTCATTTTGGTTATTCGAGTTGTGATCTTTGTCACTTCCACTACTTGTGGTGGTGTCAACAGTACCGTAAAACAATTGCCAATTGCGAATTCGAGCAGCTGAGTTGTCTAGATTCACCCGATTTGGCGGTCTTTCATTTTTGTAAGTTTCATGGTACACTGAAATGGTGGCCTTGACAACGAGAATAAAACCCACCCAATTGGAGATCCAGATGATGACGAAACGGCTACTGATGCAGACAAGAGCAATGGAGGGGGCGGCGGAGAGGAGGAGGGGAGGGTTTTTGGAGTCAAGGTCAAAGGGGGAGGGGGTGGTGATGCCGACAAACGACATCCAGTTGGCGAAATTCTGAAATGAAAGGCGATTACAACGGTGTTGGACGCAGTAATCGGCCCCAAATCGTTTTAAATTAATTTAAATTTAACCAATTCGATAATTATTTGGGAAAAAATGCAGAAATGTAGAGCTTTGCATTCTTCACAGGCTGAGTCAAACTGACGACTCAAATTTTTACGACAAATGTGTGAAAAAAATATTTAAAATTTAAAATTTGCGCTTCGTTTCCATATTTTTGCAAAATTGCAAGAAAAACGTTGAGAAGAAAGTTGTAGGGAATTTAAATTCCTTTAAAAAAATTGAATTTATTATTTTATCCTCATTGTTGAATCTTTTTACGTTTATAATTTTCATTCAAAGTAATGGAGTGTGGAATAAAATTTTGTATTGTTCACGATGATAAAAATCAACATTATCTTCTCAAACCGCTCTCGAAGATAAAGTACAATTTTATTGTCTTGTATAATAAATAACTATTATATTAAAAATAAAACAATTCACGTACCTAACAAGAATAAACTAAAACGCCATCCTATATAAAAAAATTCAATAAAAGAGAAAAACAAATATGTTCAAAAAAAAAGAGTACATAACAAAAGTAAAAAAATTGTACGTAAATATCTGAAAAAACAAACAAAAATAACTCATATTTAAGTAGTATGTACATAATTTAAGTTTTGTTTTTTGTCTAAGTTTTCCAATGGAAAATATTGCAATTTTTCAGCAAATGAAAACGTTCCCAAGTAGCACAAAATATCTTTTTGGTTGTGGCAGCTAAAAAGTTGTTGCAGTAACGTTATGGCAACCTGATTGGTTATTTCATTAGGTTTTTAAAATGAAGTTGTTAATGTTTAAAAAAGCTATAATATGCTCATTTGGCTTTATATTAGACTCCTAATAGTTGCCCCACAATTTAGCTTTAATTTGGTATCTACGTAACTAAATAGTTATTTTTTAGGTTGCCATAATGCTTTTATGTCCATCGTAAACCCAAAAAATAACCTTTTCACAGCTATTTAAAGTTGATATATTATAGCTATCACACATATTTTAATGACAAAATAATGTCTAAAATATTACTATTTCATGACCATTTGGCTATTCTGCCATATAGTTGTGAATACTCTATCATAAATATATGGCAAATTTCCGAAGTTGCCGCAACGTTTTCTTGAAAATAAAAAAGCTAAAATATAACGAAAATGTATCTGCAGAATGTGGCAATTTGGTAGCAAAATTTTAGTTGTCATTACCAAGTAATGTCTATAACTCTTCCCTTTCGTAGCTACACTTTGATTTTCTTTAAAAAATAATAAGCAAAACAGAGAATCTACAACAAAAATGAAGAAATTTTACATAAATACCTATCTGGAAAGACAAGCAAGAATAAACACATTTTGGACATAATTTTGGTCTTTAATTTTTTTGTTTTAGTTTTTCCATGGACAATAGGAAATACTGCAGACTAAACTGCGTTAAATCTTTTGAATTAAGTGAGTTTTTCAGTGAACTAAAACGCTCTAAATGCAGACGTCAAATTCGTTTTCGTATCAACTAAAAATTTTGTGTTGTATTATCATTATCACGTAATTTTTATTGCAAAAATAAATAAAAAAATATTTTTATAAAACGAATAAATTTAAACTCCATTTTATGTAAAAGACGAAAAAGAAGGATTTCAATAAAATTCAATAACTAAAAAAAATGACAAATTATTCCTGCATTTTCTTCCTAGTAATTAGTGAGTTGGTTGAATTTAATAGTTATTTATAGTTCTGTTTATTCTTTCAAAGTGTGGTCATGTTGGTATGAGCCACTATCATATAACTAAGAAAAAAAGACAAATTTTTGTTTTGTTCAAAAAAACTAAAAGGAAAAATTAAAACAATTCCTTAAAAATATAAGCAAAAACGGAATACCTACAACAAAAGTGAAGAAATTGTAAGTAAATATCTGGAGAAATAACACAAAAATGACTCATTTTACTAGTATTACATAACTTGTTTTTGTCTTAGTTTTCCAGCAAATGAAAACGTTCTAAAAAATAATGCACTTTGTGATTTACTATTTTATTTTGTATTATTTAATCAAGTTTTTTTTCTGGTGAATAAACCACCAAAACAAGCAAAACAGACAAAAATAGCTCATTTCAAAAAATTAATGTTTCTGTCTTGTTTGGAATTCGATTATTTTGCAACAATTTCTTTATTATCACATAATTAAAAAAATAAACGATTAACAAAAATTCAACTGGAACTCCTGCTGTGTAAATAAAAAGAATAAAGAATAGACAGAAGATATTCTTATTAATATAACAATTGAAGAAGAAATCAATTAGAAATAACTAAGTAAAAAGATAATTTGTTCTTATGTTCAAAAAAATTGTGAGAACATTTTTTTAAATCTCGTTTTCTTTAAAACATAATAAGCAAAGTACCTGCAAGAATAACACATTTTGGACATAATTTTGGCCGTTTTTTGTCTTAGTTTTTTGAGGGAAAGTCGTAAATATTTCAGACTAGTGATATTTTCAATGAATGAAAACGCTCAAAAATTATGCATTTTTTTTTCAGCCTTCAGTCTTGTTTTTGCATTTTTTTAAATGTTAATCGCAATTTTTGTTAAAAGCAGTCGTCAAATTCGTTTTCGTAAACAACTGAATATTTTGTATCACTTATCACGTATTTTTCGTTATATAAAAAATTGTTTTTTAAAAAAAGCTTTTATTTAAAACATGCACTAAATAGTAAAAAATAATGTATTTCAATCACAGGCGAATATTTTTTCTTACAGGTTAAAACTCTAAAATTTATAAAAGCTTTGGGAGTTGTCAACTAAATAAAGTAATAGTTTTATAACTCCCAAAGCTTTTATAAATTTTAGAATTTTAACCTGTAAGAAAAAATATTCTCCTGTGATTGAATACATTATTTTTTACGTTTTAGTGCATCTTTTAAATAAAAACTTTTTTAAAAAAACATTTTTTTATATATTTTTATTTTTTGCTTTTTACTCTTTATTTATTGCATAGATTTATTGTTATGACCAACATACCGTCTACGTCGGTATAAGTTACGGTATGTACAAATCGAAAACCCCTTTGTAAACATAACCTAAAATTTTAAAACCCCATTTAACACCTTTAGGGGGTAATTAACTATATAGAATTGCATTGTCACGCAGATCACGTAAGCATGTGAAATTTCATTTCATTGCGACTACAGGAACCCTCTCAAATTTACAAATCGAGAACCCCTTTGTAAACATAACCTAAAACTTCAAAACCCCATTTAACCCCTTTCGGGGGTATTTAACTACATAGGATTGCATTGTCACGCAGATTAAGTAAGTATGCAAAATTTCAATTCAGTGGGACAACGGGAACCCTTTCAAATTTGGCTCCGAAAAAATAACCGACAGACAGACAACATTGTGAGCTAAATAAAAGCTTTTAATAAAACAATTATTTTCGTAAGAAGAATAAATTAAAATTCCATCTTATGTAATAAAAGGCGAAAAAAGAGGATGAGAAATTCAATAAAAGAAAAATACATAACTAAGAAAAAAGACAAATTATTTCTGCATTTTTTTCTTCGATTAATTATAAATTGGTTGAATTTAATAGTTATTTATAAAACGATTTTGTCTCCTAAAAATAATACTTACAGTAGTTTCGGAAATGTCTAAGCCGAAAAGTACGCTTGCAGCGGCGTCAAAGAGACAAACACAAATGGTTAGGACCAACCAAGGCCCATAAAAAACCAAAGATAACGATTCTTTTATCCCAAAACAAGTACCCACTGAAAAAAAAAATTTCACAATTTTTTTATTAATTAACTGGGCTTATCTCACTCAAAAGGGCCACAGCTGATATCACCCAAGTGCCATCCAAAATAATGAAACATAACAGAAAGACCGAAGTTCTGGAAGATGCAGAAACATGGTCTGGAAACAAGTGGATTTTTTCGAGTAGTTCTTTAACAATTCCATCCAAACTTGGATTATTGTCGATCAAAATGCTGTTGAAAATTTTAGTAACGTAAGAATCCAAAGAATTCGAGGCTTCGATTTTGGGTGTGGGACAATCACTGCCTTAAAAATTGATTAGTTAAGAAATTTGATAAATAAAGCACCTACTGTATAAATAAGTGAGGTAGAAAAATATAGTCGTGCTTTCAGTTGGTGATTTGCTACAGATGCTTAAATAGTAGGAATAAATGACAAAAAGTAGGTGCAAAGTCGTCTGAATCTGAAAAAAATTATTTTTACATTTGAGATTACAACTGTAGGTATGATAATGATAAGCCAAAACTAAGTTGAATCATTGATATACAGGCTGTTTTGTCTAAACCCCACATTAGAAGTATTGGGAGTTCTAATAATCATAGTCATCTGAAAATTTGTGTACAACCATAATCTTTTAGGTCCTACTCAATGAAAATATTCTCAAGATAGCATTATTTTAATTGAGATGCTATATTTTTTAATGCATTTTTGAATTACTAGAGTTATTTTAAGGTAGTTTTCATAAGCTGTTCCTATACCTAAATTTAGCCGTTTACGAAATATTTATGGTTTTAAAAAAATTTTTGGATTTGTACCTTCCAGTTCAAAAATCGATAACTCTGCGATTTTTAAAAATTTGGAAATATTTTTGAGCTCATTTGAAAGAGGAAGCCTAGATCTTTCCTTTGGTGTTTTCAAATTTTTAAAAAAGAATAACAAACTCCAAATTTTTAAAATTAAGTTTGCAAAACTTTAAGCACCCATAACTCATTTTTTTCAAATGAAATGACAAAAGTTTTATTTCACTAGATGGTAGAGAATTTAATTCTGCTTCGATCTGTGTTAACATTCCCTATACTTATGTTTAATAGTTTTCAAGTTACAATACCTTTTTGTTGGGATTGAGAAATTCATTAGCCGTAGGCCTTTTCTCATGGAAACGAATGAAAAAAGGTGAGAAATTAAAGTTTTTCAAACCAACATTCAATGAATTTATTTTGTTTTCAGTCTGATAACACAATTTTGAACAGAGTTTGTCGTTTAAGTTTAATCAGAAATGTTTTAATGGCAAACTATGCAAAAATAGCTGTGGTTAGTAAGAAATTTCCTACAATAACAAAAAAACCAACATAACTTGAAAATTATCACAGATAGGTATAGGGAATGCTAATACAGATAGATGCAGAAAAAAATTCTCCTCCATCTAGTAGAATAAAAATTGGGACATCCCATTTGAAAAAATTAAGTTTTGGGTACTTGAAGTTGTCCAAACCTAACCTTAAAATTTTTGGGTTTATTAACTTCAATTCCAATTTTGATCACACTGAACAACAGATATAGGCTTTCTCTTTCAATTCTCCAAACATGATTTCGAAATCTCTAAAACTAAGCAAGTTACCGATTTTTTAAGGGACAGGTGCAAATTCAAAAATTTTCAAAAATCCTAAATATCTCGAAAACGGTTAAACTTGGGTATAGGGAAAGCTGATAAAAACTCCCTTAAAATAACTCAACTAATCCAAAAACGTAGTGAAAAACATAGCTTTCTCATTAAAATAAGAAAGTTAATAGCGACTTCCGGTATAACCGGAAGTGCTGCCATCTTGAAAATATTTTCATTGAACATAACTCAACGGATTATGCCTAAGTACCAACTCTCAGACAAATATCTTTATTAGAACTTTCGATACTTCTAATGTGGGGTTTAGACGGAATAGCCTGTATCTATTTATTATAGTAACAAATAATTACTTTACAAAAAAGTTTCTACTTACTATTGTCCACAAAGAAAACAACAAACAAATAATAAAGTACTTCCGGGACATTTTGCCCTCGACATGAATCACTTCAAGACTTGAATTCTTCTCAAAATCGGAAGTAAAACTTTGGAAATCATTTAGAAACTGGTCTCAAACAATAAATTACAACCAATCACTGGATGAGTGAACTTGGGTCGATAAGATAAAATGGCAAAACTGATATCTTTTTCCATCGATCTGAGATAAAAATTGGATATTCAAATGGGCCTACAATTGTATGATGTAAAAACATTATCACAAGTTTGTACTTCCGTTTGATTGATTGACTTTGCACTAATTATTCACGTTTTTGAGCGTGATTCATTTTTGTTTTTTTCGTATTTTTTCCATGAATCATTCATTATATTGTAAATAAACTAGTGAAAATCTGTTTTGATAAATAATTATCAAAATGTTAACTCATCAAACAAACCGGAATAATGAAATTTGTTTTCTTTCAAAAATTGTCTCAAAATGTTTAAAAATAGGTATTTCTGGTTTGTTTATTCAACTGCAGTGAATTAGTGTTAATTAGCTAAGTTTTGCTGATCGAGAGGTTCTAAAAGAATTAGCAGCTGCGTTATCTTGGACTAAAACATGGCGAAAAGTTAACACAAATTTTGAATTAATGAGGACTTTATTTAATTTAAAAGTTAATCGAAGTAAGTTGTTATTGTTACATATTTGTTACACTTGATTTAATACAAATTGATAAAAAATTGTGTTATTGTTATAGTCCATCCGGAATTAAAATCAATTGTCAATGTCAAAATTTTTGAAATTATGTTGGAACCCTGTGACATTGCCATAGAAACGAAGCCTGGAAATGGAGTTGCCAACGTTGAAACAATTTGACAATTGATTTTAATTCCGGATAGAGTATACCTTTCTCAAACCTTTATATATGTTTCCTTGGATATCTCAAAAACATCACCCAAGTAGCACAGATTGTTATTCAGCTACCAAATTGCCACATTCTGCAGATTTTAGCTTTTTTATTTTTAAGAAAACGTTGCGGCAACTTTGGAAATTTGCCATATAGTTATAAGATAGATTATTCACAACTATATGGCAGAATAGCCAAATGGTCATGAAATAGTAATATTTTAGACATTATTTTGTCATTAAAATATGTGTGATAGCTATAATATATCAACTTTAAATAGCTGTAAAAAGGTTATTTTTTGGGTTTACGATGGACATAAAAGCATTATGGCAACCTAAAAAATAACTATTTAGTTACGTAGATACCAAATTAAAGCTAAATTGTGGTCCAACTATTAGGAGTCTAATATAAAGCCAAATGAGCATATTATAGCTTTTTTAAATATTAATCTAACTAAAAAACAACTTCATTTTAAAAACCTAATGAAATAACCAATCAGGTTGCCATAACGTTCCTGCAACAACTTTTTAGCTGCCACAACCAAAAAGATGTTTTGTGCTACTTGGGTATTTTTCAGTTTGTTTTATTAAAAATTCACAAAGATCAAGATTTTAGTTTAAAAGCATGTTTGAAAAGACGAGTTTTCGACCAAGTTTAATGTCTTCTCGCCTTATTTTTGCCAAAACGTTTTTACAACCGCTAAATAACAATCTGTGCTACTTGGGTAGCCAAATAATTGTTTTTTTCATCAAGTTAGATATAAAATATGTTATTTTTGGGTTTTTCGTTGTTTTCGACAATCTCATCGCTTAAAAAATAAACAAAATTTGGTCAAAAATTGTGTCATGATTTATTTTGCGTTCTGATTTATTTATTGTTAAAAAAAGCTGAAAATTTATCAAATTATGAAGTAACAATAAAAACTATAATATTATATTTTGGCCAATGAGTTTCGGAACAGTAAAACACAATTTATTTTCTTTCTATCATTAATTTATTAATCACCAACTTAATTATTCCAAATTTAATAAATAAACACACATCATACAATTCTTTAATCTCTCGTTTCGGATTCGTTCCTCTTTGTCAACCCCAAAAGTTTGGGCAAATTCGAAATAATCGTTGAGCCTTTATCCGGATTATTCGTGCTGATATTTTGCGTGACAGTGACCTGTTTTGTGGGCAAAATGGGCAAACCATCGCTTGGCGGAATCAAAATTGAGGCTAAATTCGCAGCTGGAAGAAGGCCAGTAACAGAAACACCACTCACATTCGTTTGAATCGGAAGTGGAAGATTTGAGAGGTCAATAGTTCCGTTTTGGGACGGATCGAAGAACGAAACATCGACTTGTTCGTGTCTAAATATCACAAAAATTAATAAAAAGCGACGAAAAATTTTTTTCCCGTTACGTGTCATTCGTATTTGTATCGTTTCCAGCATCTGTGAGAATCCCAACTTCATAAACGACCGTTTTTATGACATATCTTCAATTGAATTAAATGAAACATTTTTTCTTCACGTTATTTCACTACTTACAAGTCTTGTGGTGCTGTATCTGTGTCATTAAGGCTTTCGGTGCTATTTTCGGTAGTTTTATCACACAAAACTGTTGATAAACAAATCGCAACAAGAAATAATAATTTGAGGGCCATTTTGACAATACTGAGCACAAATTAATGCAATTTGGTGCTTTTATAAAGCAATAACTAATTTAATTAACACTAGTGACGTTTGTTTAAACGAATTATTTAACTTTGCAGGGTTACGTTGAGTATAATTAATAATGTAAATGATTTAAGGTAATTCTGATGAATATTGATTCAATTTTATGATTTTCCTGGTCAACAGAGGACGTTGAAAACTCGTAACGGAGTGTTAGATTTTGCACTTTTTTGTAAAATGCGTTGTATTTTTGTTAGATCACTTAAGCCAAGGTTTTTCTAATGTTTTAAACGTGACGAGATTTTTCAGAATAAATAAATCTCTTCTTAAAAAAAGTAAATCGAGTGAAACTGGTTAAAATAACATCAATTTCCATCTAATTTGGTGATTTTTCGCACGATATCAGCGAGATTTTTCAAAATAAGAAAAAAGACAAAAATAACTCCATTTTTAAAAGCTTTATTTAACTCACAATGTTCTCTGTCTGTCGGTTATTTTTTCGGAGCCAAATTTCAAAGGGTTCCCGTTGTCCCACTGAATTGAAATTTTGCAAGCTTACGTAATCTGCGTGACAATGCAATTCTATATAGTTAATTACCCCCTAAAGGTGTTAAATGGGTCGCAGCAAAATGCGAACAGCATTTAACAGCCATTTAACTTTTACAGCTATCCACAGAAGCGCTTTGGTAAGGTTTCTGTGACGTTGTACTGACCGATTTGGCGCACCATTTTTTGGCATTTACAGCCATCAATATTTGCTGAAATACAGGCTGTGAGAATTGCAAAGTAGCAGCTTTTAAGCTTTTAAAGCTAACAAGCTAAAATATAGGAAAATAAAGCTAACTAGCCATAAAAACATCTTTTCAACCTAATTTGCTCTTATGGCCAAATATTTGCTTTTGGAGAGAAAATGGTTATATTGTAGATAAAGAAGAGCAAAAACCTGTAAATGCTGCTATGCATCCATCCAGAAAACTAAATAACTATAACATTGCTACACCAGATGTAAGACTCTGTTATAGCAATAGCGGATGATGTTACTTTTTTTTGCTAAAATTAGCTAAAAATTAAGTATAAACAGCCATTTTGTTTACAAATTCCAAAATTTGGCTAAAATGATGCAACATTGATAACAGTGATAACGCAGCGTATTGGCTTTTATGACTTATTAACAGCCAAAAAATTTTCACTGCTATAGAACTGTAATATGGTTGCAATAAGGTTTAGGAAAGCTAAGCAAATGTCTCAAAATCAGCTATTTGGCTGTAGGTGTATATTGTCATTTTTTTTTTTGCTGGAATCGATATTTTCTGGCTTTAGAAATGGATCGTTAGGCTTTTGCTGTTAACTGGCTTTTAACATATTCCTTTGATGGCACTATCCAACTTAAAAATGGAAGATAATGCTGTGGCTGTATTTTGGCTTAGATATGAGTTGAAATTGTATGATTTACAGCTGACTAAAAAGCAATAAGGTAATTCGCAGCAAAGAAAGACATTTGATTCGGTTTTGATGACGTTTTCATGACTATCTTTTGGCTGCAATTGCCAAATGGTTGAAGCTGTGCTACTTGGGTGAAAATTCCGACATTTTTTTGAGTTTTTCTCGGAAACTTCAAAACTTAGAGCAAAACGGTTTGTTCCATTGAATTCTACGGGTCATTCTACGTATTATACTACCCTTTAAAATTTTGAAATTCTTTGCCAAAAATTTTACTGAGTAATAATTGAAAACTATTGATAACATTTCCATAAATATTTTCTACATAAACATTTTTCGCTTCTCCATAAAATTCCTCACACGCCCCTCGTCCAAATCTTCATTCCAAATGCCACCCTTCTTGAAATGTGACCCCACAATAACCCCATCAGCCCCCACATAATCCCCCAAATTATCCCCAGTGACCCCAGACCCCACCAAAACAGGCAGCGAACAAAACTTTTTAACTTGACTCAATTCGGACACATTTGCCGGACTTCCAGTCGCAACCCCAGTCAAAATCAATCCATCAGCTTGAAAAAACTGGGCTGCTTGAGCCGTTTCAACCAACGAAACATCACAAGTGATTGCATGAGAGCTGGAAAAAAATAAATAAACAAAAAACACAAACGCAAAAACAACCACCTGTGTTTTTTCTTAATATCGGCCAAAATGAGCACATTTTCGGCTTGGATTTGCTTGCGGTAGCGCAAAATTAAACCAGCATTGGCATCAGTGTAGCCTTCATCAGCCAAATGACCGAAAACGAACCCTTCAGCCCTTATAAAATCGAAATTGCAAGCTTTTGCCACAGCTAAAGCCTCCATGTTTCCACAAGCCAAAACCTGGAATTTATTTGACTGGACTATTATTTATTATTATTATATTAAACGCACCTGGACGCCACATGGGACAGTCCCTGGGACGATTTTCCGAATTTCGGTACAAACCCTAGTCATTGTGGCCACAGTTTCGGGGGTAAAATACCTGGACTGGACATAGGGCACATCGTGCATATTTTCGACCAAAATGCCCTCAAGCCCGCATTTAAGATACGTTTCCGCCTCTTTGCACGCTCTAGAAACCAAAGAATCGACCGATTTGTTGCAAAGTGGGGCCCCTGTAATTTCAAATTTGAATTTGGCGCCTAGTTTCTAACCTCACTTTTAGCACGTGTCATTGTGTGTTTTTTGTGGCGTGAAAAAGTGCCCCCATGGTGTGGGTTTTGAGGTGTTACCTGGTAGGGCCCCCACGTGGACCATTCCAACCACTGGACATTTAGTCGTATGGAATAATTGGCGAAATTTGAGCATTTTGGGTCAAATGTAAGTTTGAGGTTATGGCAAGGGAAGGTGTGCTAACATGGTTAATTTTCCCTTTTTATTATTTTATCACATTTTACTTGTTTTTGGTGCGTTGTGTTTGCACCCCTTTTTACGCTTTGTCGGGTAATTACGCAAATTTGCGGTTTTTGGACGAAAAATAAGTGAGGTTATGTCAGATTATAAATGAGTGATTTTTGGAGTAATTTATTGTTTTTCAACACTTGGGTGCCTTTTGGTTGGGTCCTAAACGATAATTGTTACGTTCTATTTTCGTTTTGTTGTGTAAATATCGCAATTTTTGATTTTTCGGCTCTAGACTAAGTTTGAGGTTATGTCACATTTAATGAATTTTTTGGCACGTTTAAGCTAAAAACTGCCTATATTACGAGTTTCAGTTCAAAGTGGTCAAATTTCGGCCTTTTCGAGCGTTTAAATATGTTCAAGGCGAGAAATTTAACGGTTTTATCGACAAATTATGTATTTCGAAAATTACTTTATTTTTTAATTTTTTTAAACATTTGAACCAAAAATTGGATTTTTAGGCTAAAATTTAATTAAAATTAGTTAATTAATTGAAATAGTTTTACCTTGAAAACAGTGATATGTCAGTCTTTTTCAAGTGTTTATGGAAAAATGGATTTATTTTGCAAGATTTTGTTCAAAGTAACGGAAAAAATTACCATATTTTTGTTTTTGTTTTCAATATTGAAACAAAACTAACTTATTTCACAATATTTTGCCCAAACTGGTCAAAAAATCTTTTTTTGCAAAATTTTGTTTCAAAGTGACTGAAAAATTACCGAAAATTACTTTATTTTTCAAAATTTATTTTTAATATTTAATTAATTTAAATAGTTTCACCTTGAAAACAATGATATGTCTGTCTTTTTTGAGCGTTTAAGCAAGTGTTTGTGGAAAAATGGATTTATTTTGCAACATTTTATTCAAAATAACCGAAAAAATTACCATATTTTTGTCGTTTTTCAATATTGAAATGTTTTTATTAACCAAAAATTCGTTTTTTTTTAACTAAAAACTAACAATATTTTGCACAAATTGGTCAAAAAATCGTAAATTTAAGACGAAAATTACGAATTTTGTGTTTTTTTTAACATGTTTATGACCAAAAACTTAATTTTTTTTTGTGTTGAAAACTAGTTTTATTGGTTGAAAACTCAATTATTCTATGAAATTTTGTTTAAAGTGTGTGAAAAATAATCCATTTAAGCCGAAAGTTACTTTGTTGACTTTTTTTAAACAATCAAATATGTTTTGAACCATAAATTGGATTTTTAGGTTAAAATGTCTGTTTCGTTATATTTTGCCCAAATATTTTAGTCGAAAATTACGAATTTTTTTAACAGATTTGTGACCAAAAACTTTTCTTTTTCTGCCTAAAAACTCACTGATTACACGAAATTTAGTTTAAAAGTGACCGAAAAATCACCGAAAATTACTTTATTTTTTAATTTTTTTAAATATTTGAACCAAAAATTGGATTTTTAGGCTAAAATTTAATTAACATTAGTTAATTAATTTAAATAGTTTTACCTTGAAAGCAGTGATATGTCTGTCTTTTTTAAGCGTTCAAGCAAGTGTTTTTGGAAAAATGGATTTATTTTGCGAGATTTTGTTCAAAGTAACCGAAAAAAATACTATATTTTTACCTTTTTTTGATATTGAAGTGTTTTTATTAACCAAAAATTAGTTTTTTAAACTAAAAATTAACTTTTACCCAAATTGGTCAAAAAATCGTAATTTAAAAGCCGAAAATTACGAAGTTTTGTGTTTTTTTTTGTAACATGTTTATGACCAAAAACTTAACCTTTTTCTGTTGGAATCTAGTTTTGTTGGTTAAAAATTCAATTATTTTACGGAATTTTGTTTAAAGTGACTGAAAAATAATAAATTTAGTCGTTTTTTGACTTTTTGAAACAATCAAATATGTTTTGAACCAAAAATTAGATTTTTCGGCTAAAATGTCACTGTTTCCTTATATTTTGCCCAAATAGGCGAAGAAATTACATATTTAAGCCGAAAATTACCATGTTTTTGATTTTTTTAACAGATTTGTGACCAAAAACTTTCCTTTTTCTGGTTAAAAACTCACTTATTTCGCGAAATTTTGTTTAAAAGTGACCGAAACATCACCGAAAATTACTTTATTTTTGAATTTTTGTAACATTTGAACCAAAAATTAGCTTATTTCACAATATTTTGCCCAAAATGGTCAAAAAATCGTAATTTAAAAGCCGAAAATTACGAAGTTTTGTGTTTTTTTGTAACATGTTTAAGACCAAAAACTTAACTTTTTTCTGTTGGAATCTAGTTTTATTGGTTAAAAATTCAATTATTTTACGAAATTTTCTTTAAAGTGACCGAAAAATCATATTAAGACGACAATGACTTTTTAAAATGATTTTTTAAAACACGTTATATGTTTTGAACGAAAAATTGGATTTTTAGGCTAAAAACTAATTATATTAACTTGGCCATTAAATTACGCATTTATTGATTTTTTAACGTGTTTATGACCAAAAACTAAACTTTTAGTCTTAGAAAGTAATTGTGTTTTATTTCTGTTTAAACTTTAAAAGCATTTTTTTGCTTTAGAAAGTCATATATTTTGATTTCATTTAAACTGACCAAAGATAAAAAAGAGGTAACAAATTATCATTTTTCTGCCTTTCCTGAACGTTTTTGGTTGAAAAAATTCTTTTGTATTTTGAGATCTTGTCTAAAGAGACTGAAAAATCAAATATTTCACTCAGTTCCATCGTTTAAATACGTTTTTGTGAAAATATTTTTTAGAATGTACAAATACAAGAAAAAACTATAAAACAGAGTTTTTATCTTTGTTGTTAAGTTTGGGGTTGTGTGAAATAAAAGCCAAAGTTTTAACGTAATTAATTTTATTGTTTTCAACTTTTTATAACATTTTCTTTGCCTTTCACGCAATTTCTTTGCACTTCATAATAGTAAAAATGAACATTAGCGCATTATTTTAATAGATTACACTCTTTGAACACTTACAAACTGGAATAAAACTCCCTAAGATGCATACATTTTTAGTAACTACCATCTAGTCGTGCTCCATATTTACATACCACTTATAGAAATTTAGATTATTCGCATATCATCAAACCTATAAGAATAAAACAGCAGACACTCGTTGTCACAATCAAACAAAAAAAAAAAACTGAATTGTCATTTTTTAATACTTGGTAAAAGAGGTGCACACAATTTTTTTTGTTCTTTCTTTACCTTCTTGAAGCCTTTATCTAGGTTTATAATACAGTAGTGTGACTCGATAAAGGCCTAAAATTAAGTGTTATAATTATTATTTTATTTGAAAAGGCATTACGGTTTTATTTGATGTGAGGATGCCTTTTTATTGATGAGTAGGTACACATAACAAAAACTTTTACTGGATTTTGTCTGTTTGAGTGTAGCAAGTTTATAAAAAATAGTTTTAGTCAGAACTATAAATCCAGTAATGCGAATCGAAGCTAAGTATTCGAAAAATTGGACGAATTTAAACAACTAAGTGGGTGTTGTTTTTGTTGTTGTTGAATTGTTGTTAATTGACTCTAGTTGTTTGTTTTTTTTTTCGAAAACTGAGCCCGGATTGAAAAAACCAACAAAAATAATTTTCTCACTAAACGTAATCAATTATTACAATAAAAATAGACTCTGTATAATATGTACAATCGTTTCGCATCTCGTGTCCAATGCAGTAAGAAAACGAACAAGAAATAATGCCCGACTTTGGTTCGTTTTCTCGTGTTGGCACCGATGATGCGATATACAGGGTGTTCCGTCTAAACCCCACATTAGAAGTATTGAAAGTTCTGATAAAGATATTTATCTGAGGGTTGGTACGTTGAGTTATGTTCAACGAAAATATTTTCAAGATGGCAGCACTTCCGGTTATACCGGAAGTCGCTATTAACTTTCTTATTTTAAATGGAAAGTTATATTTTTCATGCGTTTTTGGATTAGTTGAGTTATTTTAAGGGAGTTTTTATCAGCTTTCCCTATACCCAAGTTTAACCGTTTTCGAGATATTTAGGATTTTTGAAAATTTTTGAATTTGCACCTGTCCCTTAAAAAATCGGTAACTCGCTTAGTTTTAGAGATTTCGAAATCATGTTTGGAGAATTGAAAGAGAAAGCCTATATCTATTGTTCAGTGTGATCAAAATTGGAATTGAAGTTAATAAACCCAAAAATTTTAAGGTTAAGTTTGGACAACTTCAAGTACCCAAAACTTAATTTTTTCAAATGGGATGTCCCAATTTTTATTCTACTAGATGGAGGAGAATTTTTTCTGCATCTATCTGTATTAGCATTCCCTATACCTATCTGTGATAATTTTCAAGTTATGTTGGTTTTTTTGTTATTGCAGGAAATTTTTTACTAAACAGCAATTTTTGCATAGTTTGCCATAAAAACATTCTGATTAAACTTAAACGACAAACTCTGTTCAAAATTTGGTATCAGACTGAAAACAAAATAAATTCATTGGGTGTTGGTTTGAAAAACGTTAATTTCTCACCTTTTTTCATTCGTTTCCATGGGAAAAGGCCTATGGCTAATGAATTTCTCAATCCCAACAAAAAGGTATTGTAACTTGAAAACTATTAAACATAGGTATAGGGAATGTTAACACAGATCGAAGCAGAATTAAATTCTCTACCATCTAGTGAAATAAAACTTTTGTCATTTCATTTGAAAAAAATGAGTTATGGGTGCTTAAAGTTTTGCAAACTTAATTTTAAAAATTTGGAGTTTGTTATTCTTTTTTAGAAATTTGAAAACACCAAAGGAAAGATCAAGGCTTCCTCTTTCAAATGAACTCAAAAATATTTCCAAATTTTTAAAAATGGCAGAGTTATCGATTTTTGAACTGGAAAGTGCAAATCCAAAAAAAATTTAAAAACCATAAATATTTCGTAAACGGCTAAATTTAGGTATAGGAACAGCTTATGAAAACTACCTTAAAATAACTAGTAATTCAAAAACGCATTAAAAAATATAGCATCCCATTTAAAATAATGCTATCTTGAGAATATTTTCATTGAGCAGGACCTAAAAGATTATGGTTGTATACAAATTTTCAGATGACTATGATTATTAGAACTCCCGTTACTTCTAATATGGGGTTTAGACAAAACAGCCTGTAAATAAAATAAAATAAAAAAAACTATGAAAGACGAACATTAAATTAAATATTTTTTTTGGTCGCAACAGTTGGTACAGTTAGTTCGGTATCCGTCCGTTGAACACAACACGGTGCTTTGGTGGTTTTTCTCCGATTTTCTTCAAACTAACAAAACATAATAATAATAATAATTAAAAACAGAGACACAACTCGAAGGGTGTTTTAATCAATATTCCCCTTCCGCTGAATTAAAGAGAAAACCATTGCAATATATAAGAAGATTCATGATACACGTCAGTGGTACCAAAAAGTTGCGATTTTGTTGAGATCATTTTTGTGTACGCACAAGTTTAGCACTTGCGGTTATTGTTGGCGTAGGAACGTTTAGCGCCTTGGGAACGTTCCCCACGTCTTTGTCGGCGATTGCGACTGTTTACTTCACGAGCCTTATTGGTACGGTCCAGAGTGCTGCGGGTCACGAACTTGCACGATTTCTGGATCTGGACCTGGAATAATACAAAAAAACGTTTTCAGACGTTGGATTATTATCTACTGAGGGCTGGAGTTAATTGAATTTAGCAGGAAAGTTGCCAAAAAAATTCGAAACATCAGCAAACTTATACTTTTTTTGGACACAGTTGATCTGAAGATGCCTTATGTTATTAATGTTTAAATGTTAATGTTTAAAAAAGCTATAATATGCTCATTTGGCTTTATATTAGACTCCTAATAGTTGCCCCACAATTTAGCTTTAATTTGGTATCTACGTAACTAAATAGTTATTTTTTAGATTGCCATAATGCTTTTATGTCCATCGTAAACCCAAAAAATAACCTTTTCACAGCTATTTAATGTATATATATTTTAGCTATCACACATATTTTAATGACAAAATAATGTCTAAAATATTACTATTTCATGACCATTTCGCTATTCTGCCATATAGTTGTGAATAATCTATCTTATAACTATATGGCAAATTTCCAAAGTTGCCGCAACGTTTTCTTAAAAATAAAAAAGCTAAAATATAACGAAAATCTATCTACAGAATGTAGCAATTTGGTAGCAAAATTTTAGTTGTCATTACCAAGTAATGTCTATAACTCTTCCCTTTCGTAGCTACACAATAATTTTCCCATCATTTTAACTGTCAAATTTTATTTGTCGTATACCACATCTACGTTTCCTATACCAACAAAACTGTATTTTCTGTAGTGTGGAGTGTGAATTATGCCCAAAGTTGACATTAAACAAACTGCTTTTTCCTTAAAAAGATTTAGGAAAAGCAGTACATATTACAGAAAATTAAAACGTCGAACGACTGACTCAACTTATTTAGTTTGTTTCGATTTAGTCATTATTTAGCCAGAAAAGCTCCCTCAAACGTAAAAATAACTAAATACCATTTGGTTTTAACTTAGTCAATAATAGGTTTCTGAGTCAGCACAGCAACCATTTCCTAACAATCAGAGAAGAAATACAAAAATGGCGGTTTTTTTGACAAGTACGACAGCGCAGACAGCGGCCATGTTAAATTTTTCTTATGTGTGTCAATTTTACAACTATTTTATAACCATTTAATAACTTTGTCGTTGCCAGAATCATAATTACTGCTATTTCATAAAATTCAATAAATAAAAATGATACATTTTTACAACTGAAATTAATTTAAAAGAAAAACTCTCTTAATATTTTGAAAAAAATATTAGTATGTTTAATAAATTATTGCTTTTTTTAAGGCGCGTCGATTTTTTCGAAGCATCGTATTCATATTTGTCAGAAAAGTAATGTCGCCAAACAAATTTTTTGCTTGGTTAACGAGTATTTGGAATTTGTGTATGCATTATATAACAATTTTTTCGTGACTCTTCAGTGACCACTAAATTACCATATTGTTATATTTTGATCTTGATATCCCACAATTTTTCCTAAATTACAACCAAAGATAAAATGTTATTTTGTAGTTGCTGTTGGGTTGTACTTTGGAAACGACAGCCAATTAACAACAAATCTGTGGTTATGTAGTAAATAGTTGTCATTTAGTCATAGAATAGCTTCCAGAGCATAACTTCGTTAGAGCTTTGAAACAACCAAATTGTTGGCAACTATTTGGTAATATTACCGTTATATAACCCAAAAATAAATGCCCATTTTTTGGCACGGTGACGTTATGACAAGTTTGGTGAAACGTTTTCCTCGATTGTTGCGGTGACCAAATAGTTATCATTTTTGTTGCCAAGACGTTTTTACAACCGCTAAATAACAATCTGTGCTACTTGGGGTATAGATTTATTGTTATTACACTCTGCATCTACCGTGACGTCCAAATGACCAACATACCGTCTATGTCGGTATAAGTTACGGTATGTACAAATCGAAAACCCCTTTGTAAACACAGATCGAAGCCGAATTAAATTCTCTACCATCTAGTGAAATAAAACTTTTGTCATTTCATTTGAAAAAATGAGTTATGGGTGCTTAAAGTGTTGCAAACTTAATTTTAAAAATTTGGAGTTTGTTATTCTTTTTTTAGAAATTTGAAAACACCAAAGGAAAGATCTAGGCTTCCTCTTTCAAATGAACTCAAAAATATTTCAAAATTTTTAAAAATCGCAGAGTTATCGATTTTTGAACTGGAAGGTGCAAATCCAAAATTTTTTTAAAAACCATAAATATTTCGTAAACGGCTAAATTTAGGTATAGGAACAGCTTATGAAAACTACCTTAAAATAACTCTAGTAATTCAAAAACGCATTAAAAAATATAGCATTCCATTTATAACCGGAAGTGCTGTTATCTTAAGAATATTTTCATTGAGTAGGACCTAAAAGATTATGGTTGTACACAAATTTTCAGATGACTATGATTATTAGAACTCCCAATACTTCTAATGTGGGGTTTAGACAAAACAGCCTGTAGAAGTTTCACAAAATATGTAGAAGATTCAAATAAATCATTTGTTACTAATTACGTAATTACATTAAGTGATTAAAAAAAGTTACTTATGGACAGACAGCCATTTCGAATTTTGCATTTAATGTGTTATGGCGTTGGTTCGTTTCGTAATTGTAGTTTAGAGCTGATGGTGGCATTTTTATGCCGAAACGTCCTCAAATCTGTATTGTATTGTGAAATTGTTTTTTAATAAAAAAACCTGATAGTCAAAAGCTTCATTTTTTAATAATTACCCTAAGTAGATAACCTGAGATCGAAAATAAACTCAATTAGAGCAAGCTGTGTCTGCAGAACTTTAGCCATATTTTAGCTGTTTATTTACACTTTAGCCACATTTTAGCCGTTTATTTACGACCGCACTTTGGAAGTTATGTTGGTTTTACACAGCATATGATGTGGCTGAAGTTACACTTTCAAGGCTTGCTCTAATTGAGTTTATTTTCGATCTCATGTTATAATTACTATAATACATTAAAAGTTAACATTGAGATAAATGAAAACAAAGAAATTAGATAAGAACAATTAATCATCAATTTAAATCCATTCCAACAAACATAAAATATATAATAAAAAATTATAAGACATCGTTTTAAAATGAGCATTGCAACTTTTCCGCTTTTCATTACTTTACTTATATAGAGTGAGTTTAAAGTAACTCTGGGCTATTTAATTTTGCCGCCCCTGACTATGACAACGTTTCTTCAAAAAAAAAACCTATTGGTTAATTCAGAAAATAAGAAAAAATTTACAAATCCTGGAAAAAGCCAATTTCTATTGACAGGAATACATTTTTTGTCGAACTTCAAATACAAATAACCCTTCAAAATTTAAAATGATATCTACACTCCTCTTGTGCACCTCAAATGAACTGCTAAACTTCAGAACTGCTCGAAAAATGTTAGGGATATTGACGTTTTAATATACACTACTCTACAACAGTTAAAGAAGTATAACATCAAACAAATTCTATCAATTTTCGAGCATTAGATTCTGATAAAAACAAATCCGTAATCAGTAAATATGTATCTGCTTTTAACTTAATTTTTTTATTACTTGATTTTTTCTAAACTTCGGTAATATCCTTAACTTTATTTAAATGAAACAGCACAAGTTTTCAAAAAATGCAAGATAATTCTGAAAATTAAATTAAACCTCAAAAAGTTCTTTGTAATGTCACCAAACGTGCACTATATTTATAACTATCTCCTTTATTTTCTAAATGATATTAATATTATAAAAAAATCAGCTTATATTTATTTAAAAAGTTTTTGTTTTTTCTATAATATTACATTGCCGTTGACTTTTTTCAAAGACATTTTACTGTATTGTTTACTACTCAGGCTTTTTCTACCATTATTCATCGTGAATTTTCTACAATATGAATTGAAACTATTAAAAGCTTCTTAAAACTCATTAATCAAACAATTAAGAATTTAAGAAGTAAAAAAATACGACGAAAACTAAAAATCGGATCAATTAATTTAAAAAAAATGCAACCCGTCTTTTAAGTATCTTTTTTAAATCAAAATAAAGATAAAGATAATAAAAATGAAGATAATAGCCCATTTAGCCCATATGCAAATATGCCACTGGTTTTTTTGCAAAATGATTGCAATCTAAGAACGTTTGAAAGGCCTCGCTCGCGAAATATAGAAGATTTTAGTTAAATATAGTAGACTTCTATTAAATATAGAAGGTCTGGCAACCCTAGACAAGGCTTACAAGCAATTTTTGTTTAAAGAGATGGAATAGACAAACCCAGTGGGGGGAGATGAAAAAAAGTCTAGTTGCCCCCTTATTAGACAAAGGAATTTGCTTTTTTTTTCTTAAATTTACTCTCTTATGCAATTACAGCCCTCAGTTTCGCGTTGGGCCACAAAAAACTCTAACCATTTTTCCTTTATTGTTTCCTCACCTTTTGGGCGTGCTTGCTCTTGACCCCTTGGCGCTCCTGCTGCTGCAGCACATGGACCCTATTAACACGTGGTGCCCTGTGCACCAACACGGCGCCTTCATCATCACTAACCCCAGCTTCCTCCACCACCTCCACCTCCACCTCCTCGGGTTCAACTTCCACCTCCTCGAAATGATTATATCTCCGACCATGGTGTGTTGTGTACACACTCATGCTCGGATGCTCGATGAGGAGGTTCTCCAACGGTGATGTCTCCATATGTACCGGTCCCGTGGAGATGAAGCACGGGGGTGGTGTGAGGAACCACGACTCCTCCATCGAGGTGGAGGTGACCTGGGGCAGTGAATTGGTACGTGTGAGTAGCGCAGGTACTGGAAGCGAGCCGGTGTTGACGACGACGACTCGGTCCGGACTCCGTTCGAGCACGATGAGACCGTCGTCAGCGTCCTCCAGGTTCAGACTCTCCAATGAGCTGGACTTGGAGTTACCCTCGCTGTCGTCGGACCGGCGGTCCACCAGTACCCAATCATCTTCCGTTTCGGCGGAAGTCAGTCTTGAGGATGTTGTTGTGTTGTTTTCGACCCCTTCGGCTGCTGTTGTTGACGTCGTTTGTGGTAACCATTGATCGATGACATAGCGTGTTAAGTTATGGAACATTGTCTGAAGAGAAAAAAAACAACTTATTTTGGTGATTTTTTACACTAGATAGTTCAATGGTGCCACTTCTGTTACTATGTTATTGCTCTGTTACCAAGGGCGGATCCAGGGGATCCAATTTTATTTTTTTTATAAATAATATAAAAGCTTAATGAACAAATGTTTTTTAAAGAATCACATTAATAAATATTATACAATAAGTGAATTAAACCATTGTTTATATGCGAGAAGAAAATTTAATACCACGAGCGCAAGCGAGTGGATTAATTCTTCGAGCAAATTAATAGGTTTAATTCACGTGTCGTATATATTTTTTTAATTCAATTTTGACCAAAATTTACCAAAAAATGCAAGAAAATGTTAAAATTAACCGTTCGGTCTATACAGGGTGTTTCAAGTTTTTATTTTTTATTAGTTCGATAATTTTTTTTAAGTTTCGATTAAAATAAGGTATGCATGTGTTGTTACACCATAGAATTCATAAAAAAATGCCCTTTTTAAAAATATAAAATTTTGCCCTTCTCGCCATTTAAAAAAAATCAAGTTAGCCTTGTATCCTCAGAACAAAAAAAGATAGAAATTTGATAAACATCTAAAACGATAGAATTTATACACTTTGAAGCTTATACCAAATTTCAATAAGTTTTGATGAATAGTTTTTAAAATATTTAACTGTATCCATACTTGTTAGCGACCCTGTATGTAGATTAGGTACAGTAAGTTTACTAGCTAAAAAAACACTTCAACTTTTCTTAAAGAAATTTGTCAAAAATGGAAAAATCAATGAACATGATTTTATGGAATTTTACTGCGTTTTTGTTTTCGAACCGTTTTCTAATTATTCGTTCTATGAAATGCAACGAAATTGTGAATTTTTTTTTGATTTGTTGTAGGAAAATTATACGAAAATTTACAACAATTTAATAAGAAATTCTGCAATATAAGTAGTTTTTAGCTTGAAATGTGGCAATTGAATTTGTGTAGAAACGAGTTTTTGTGCAATTTTGCATTTTGCGTTGCAACTACACACTTCTGTAAGTACAGGGTGTTTCAAGTTTTAGGTCCAGTCAAAAAATAAATACTTCTAGTTGTCCAAAAGAAAAAAAATATATCTCAAACGATAGAGTTTCTAATACGCTTCAATTTGATGCTTTAATGTAATACGAAATTTTCATGGTATGAGCATGAATTGTGAAAAACTAGATAAAAAATTTTTTGTTTCCAAATTATTGCAATCGTTTTCTCATAATAAAATTCCTCCTATTTTTTAAGTGAGACTTCCGAAACTGAAACAGTAAAAAAACCAAGGCGTATTGAGCTATTGAAATTCCAATTTGTAAGTAAATGTTTTATCTTAGTCACCTTTGAAAAAACAGAGCTCGTATCTTTGCTTGATTCACAAAAAATTGAAACGTCATTAACTGTCAGACTAAAATTTTACTTGTCAATTAAAAAATGCCCTTTTTTTTGCAAATTGAAATTTCAATTGCTCAATACGCCTTGGGTTTTTACTGTTTCAGTTTTGGAAGTCTTACTTAAAAAATAGGATGAATTTTATTATAAAAAATTTTTTTAATGTAGTTTTTTGCGTTTTACGCTTATATCATGAAAATTTCGTATAACATTAAAGCATCAAATTGAAGCGTGTTAGAAACTCTATCGTTTGCGATATATATTTTTTATTTTGGAATACTAGAAGTATTTATTTTTTGACTGGACCTAAAACTTGAAACACCCTGTACAAATCATATGCGAATCAAATTTCCGTAACAACGAGTTGTTTATTTATTTGCAAAAGTGCCAGAATTGTAACGCGTATGGAAAAAATGGCTAGAATCAGCGATTTTAAAGAGGAAAACCAGGTTTTCGTGGCTGAATTGGTCATTCAAGAAGCTTCAGAAGCTATAAATAAAGTGGTGTCAGCAAAATCTAAACAATTATACGAAAAAGAGTATTCAAATTTTTGTGAATGGAGGAAGCGGAAGGATGCAAAGGGAGTAGACGAGAGAATAATTTTGGCTTATATTTCTGAACGATCCAAAAATGCAAAATCTTCGTTATTGTGGATAATTGTTGTAGATTTCATCAGGTATCTGCTTTCTTAAAACAACACTCTGTAGGGCACAGACCAAAGAAATCTAAAGTCTTCAGCTTCGAAGAAATGGAAAAGTTTTTAGACACTGCTTTTTGAACATTTACTATCATCAATGGAAGTAACTCTATTCCTGCCATTGACGTTTTTCGCAAGTACAGAAAACTATTAATGATAGATATGGTGTACATTTCAGTAGCCTCAGTAATTGTAACATTTATTTTAAATAAAAGTATTTGTTGGTATTCATTAAAGTTATTTAAATCAATAGTGGAATAATTTTTAAATCACTAGTGAATTAAAACCGACTTTATAATGTCAAAATTGAATAAAAGTCTTTTTAATGCACATTTTGTAATAAATAAATACATAAATTATTAATTTCTAATGTGTTTGTGTCCATTTTGTTTAGTTTCAGTATAAGGAAAGGTACCTCTGGTGTTTTTTAGACTATCACTTAAAAAATCACAATTTTCTGGCAACGTTTCGTCTTAATTTAATCTTCTTCAATCCGTTTATAAAAAACAATTGACGGCCTAAAGAAAATTAAATTAACATCGAAACGTTTCTAGAAAGTTGTATTTTTTTCGATGATAGCCAAAAAATACTAAATACCTTTCCTTACAATGAAAATAAATTATTACCACTTAATAAAATATTATGCGAAAATTCTCGAAAAGTAAAACAAGGAAGTTGCTTAGAAACTTTTTTACGTCCAGAATTTTTTATTACTTAAACTTACTTAACTGTATGTAAATTAACATTGCCTGTTGTATTTTATGTTGTAGTTTTTTTAATAATTAAAAAGAGTGTTGTTTTTGTCAATGAGAAGTAATTATTTCAAAAACTTAGCGAAACCGACTAGTAAAAAACGTTATGATCAACAACTACCTATGAATATCCAAAAAATGCACAACATGTAGGGTGTTTTATTTGAGAAAATATGAATTGGCATTGTAAAATTTTTTTCGAAAAAAGTTTTTTGGGCTTAAATTTTGTGCAAATTTATTTAAATATGTATTTTAACATAACGAAAGTTTCATTCAATATTCAATAGCTTCACAATTTTGGCTAATATTTTAATCCCTTGAAATTGTGAAAGTTGCTCCAGAAGCTAAATATTTTGAGTTTTATATTTCTAAACAATAAAAAATAATGGAACAAAGATAATTTTGACAATAAATCAAAGTCCTATTGCTTTTGAGTTTAGTTACAACATAAAACAAGCCCAATTTATTTATTTGGTGACCAATAAAATATACTCCATCACCACAGTAAAACTTTTGTTTTGATTTACAAATTATCGTTGAAAATGTAAAAAAAATCACAAAAACCTAAATTTTGACATAACATAATCCTAATTTATCAACAAAATTTCCAGGGACAAAAACATTAAAAAAATGTCATTTCTTCACCAAAATTTTGACTTAGTGTAAACTTAGTCTATAAAGAAAAACGAGTTTAAAAATTACGCATTTATGTACCAATTTCAATGTCAAATCTGGTCAAATATTGATCTCCAACGTGACAATAGTCATTTTCTACACCGAAAAAGTGAAGTTTTGGAGTAATTTATAGAGACAATGACATAAGCGAAAATAATAAATATAATAATAATCATAATAATACATTATTTTATCTCATTTGTTGTCATATGTTAAAAAGTCATATGCATAATAAATAATCTTAAATCTCTACAAAGCAATTATTTAAAAAAAATGGTTAGGTGGACGGAAAAATTGTTTTTCTCGCTCAAATATATCAGCCACTGGTTTTCTAAAATAACCGAAAATTATGGTAATCACAACAATAAAAGTGACCGCAATCCGTCCTTTGCTTGGGTTAGGACAAGGACAGGTAGCGACCAAAAGACCCTTCACAGAAACGGCACGAGCAACGCCTCTGGTGGCAAAATCAATGAACTATGGAGGATTTTAAGACAAAATGTATTCATTGATAATTTGAAAACAACAATGTTTTATTACATGGCATTTGTTAAGTTAGTTGAAAATTAATATCTGCTAGTCTACTAGTAAATAACGCGACTTTTACATCAATCACAATATCTCAAAAACAAATTAAAAAAAAAAAACTCAACGCATCGGCTTATAAAATATTCTTTTGAATTATCCTGCAAAATCTCAGATCGAATACTTTAAAAATAACTGCGTAAAATTGCTTTCAATATGAACATTTATGCATTTTCTTCCTTTTTTTAAAGTTTACTTTTTTTTCAAAATATGACAACGCATCGGCCTTAGAATGAAAAAACCTTTAATTTGATGTATAATACTTGAAATTCTGTTGTGTATTAAGAGAGAAAATTTGCTTTCAATATGCTAACGTGTCAAATCGGACACCCTTAAATGGGTATTCCGTAAACTCTGTTACCCTCTGTTAAATAACAGCAACAGTGACATACAGGCTGTTTTTGTCTAAACCCCACATTAGAAGTATTGGGAGTTCTAATAATCATAGTCATCTGAAAATTTGTGTACAACCATAATCTTTTAGGTCCTGCTCAATGAAAATATTCTCAAGATAGCATTATTTTAAATGGAATGCTATATTTTTTAATGCGTTTTTGAATTACTAGAGTTATTTTAAGGTAGTTTTCATAAGCTGTTCCTATACCTAAATTTAGCCGTTTACGAAATATTTATGGTTTTTAAATTTTTTTTGGATTTGCACCTTCCAGTTCAAAAATCGATAACTCTGCGATTTTAAAAAATTTGGAAATATTTTTGAGCTCATTTGAAAGAGGAAGCCTAGATCTTTCCTTTGGTGTTTTCAAATTTCTAAAAAAGAATAACAAACTCCAAATTTTTAAAATTAAGTTTGCAAAACTTTAAGCACCCATAACTCATTTTTTTCAAATGAAATGACAAAAGTTTTATTTCACTAGATGGTAGAGAATTTAATTCTGCTTCGATCTGTGTTAACATTCCCTATACTTATGTTTAATAGTTTTCAAGTTACAATACCTTTTTGTTGGGATTGAGAAATTCATTAGCCATAGGCCTTTTCTCATGGAAACGAATGAAAAAAGGTGAGAAATTAAAGTTTTTCAAACCAACACCCAATGAATTTATTTTGTTTTCACAGTCTGATAACACAATTTTGAACAGAGTTTGTCGTTTAAGTTTAATCAGAAATGTTTTATGGCAAACTATGCAAAAATAGCTGTGGTTAGTAAGAAGTTTCCTACAATAACAAAAAAACCAACATAACTTGAAAATTATCACAGATAGGTATAGGGAATGCTAATACAGATAGATGCAGAAAAAAATTCTCCTCCATCTAGTAGAAACAAAATTGGGACATCCCATTTGAAAAAATTAAGTTTTGGGTACTTGAAGTTGTCCAAACTTAACCTTAAAATTTTTGGGTTTATTAACTTCAATTCCAATTTTGATCACACTGAACAACAGGTATAGGCTTTCTCTTTCAATTCTCCAAACATGATTTCAAAATCTCTAAAACTAAGCGAGTTACCGATTTTTTAAGGGACAGGTGCAAATTCAAAAATTTTCAAAAATCCTAAATATCTCAATAACGGTTAAACTTAGGTATAGGGAAAGCTGATAAAAGCTTCCTTAAAATAACTCAACTAATCCAAAAACGCAGTGAAAAACATAGCTTTTCATTTAAAATAAGAAAGTTAATAGCGACTTCCGGTATAACCGGAAGTGCTGCCATCTTGAAAATATTTTCATTGAGCATAACTCAACGGATTATGCCTGAGTACCAACTCTCAGATAAATATCTTTATTAGAACTTTCAATACTTCTAATGTGGGGTTTAGACGGAACACCCTGTATATCTCATTTCAGTTTATTGTAGAATTTTGCAACAACGCATTTGCATTTTTTGGAGTTTCTAGTGGGTTTTTCACAGAGCGCCACCTTAACACAGAGTTGTTTTCTTATACAGAAACTCTCAATTTGTGCTTTATTTCATTCCAAAAAATTCAATTTTTTTTTTTTTTAAATTCGCTAAGGCAATCTGTGGCAATGAACACCGCTTAAAAATGGCCAGGAACACAAAGTTTGTATAAATAAAAAATATGAAACACTGTGTGTACTCTTCATTTCATTTGTACAGGGTGTTCCAAGTTTATGGCCGAGGCAAAAATAAAAAAAATAAATTAATAGTCCAAACGATATGGAATTAATTACGTTACCATTTGGTACTTTGATATTGTTCAAAATTTTTAAGGTATTGCTGTGAAACTTCAAAAACCAATTTTGGTAAAAATTCCTTTAATTTTCGGAGCCGTAATTGCTAAAATAGAATTATGCGAAAGTTGATAGCTTTTGAATAATTAACATTCTAACACTGAAGATCCAAATGCTTCAATAATTTGATTTCCTTGACAATAGAAAAAGGTTCGCTATCACGTTTACAAATCTTTCCTGGGTAAAGCGTTCTATTGTCAAGGAATTCTGACTTGATCACCAATTACCACAAAGCCTGCCATAAATTATTCGAGCTTTTAGATCTCCAATATTAAAATGTTAATTATTCAAAATTTATCAACTTTCGCATAATTGTAAGCAATTACGCTTCTAAACATTAAAGGAATTTTACCATCGACTTTCATATATAGTAAGTTTGTATTCTAGCTCATTTCTGAAACACCCTGTATAATTAGAAAATAATTTTGGGTTTTCGACTTTTGTAAAAAAAAGATTGGTTTTCTAATATTTAAAACTCAATAATGGATTTGTATTTTATTTTATTTTCTTTCTTTCTAGACTAGTTAATAAAACAAAGTTAATAAAACAAAGATATAATTAGACGTTTCGTGATATGGCTTGGCATGTGCTAGAGCGTTGATAGGAACGTGATAGTAGTTGATAATTGGAAATATTTTTGGATTCTCCAATGTTTTATTAGAATACAAAGTGCAACAACGCAATTTCGAGGGAGACTCTTATCTTTAATAATACGCTAATGACACACTTATCGACCACCACCTTCTATTTGGAAATGCCAGACTTTGATATTTGTTCCAATTTATTTCGGACAAAGAAATTTAAAGACAAAGGAAATGGAGGAAAAAAAACAGGAGATTGATAAATAGATAAAGTTTCAAAGGATGAAATAGCTTGTAAATGTGGAAAAAATCTGATGAGGGGAATTTATAATGAGAAGATAAAACATAAATTATTATGGCACGAGTCTCAAGCTTGCTGTTAATAAAAATATATACAAAATGTTTTTTAAAAATCAATCATAGGAGAATATTTTTTCTTACAGTTTAAAATTCTATAATTTATAAAAGCTTTGGGAGTTGTCAACTGAACAAAGTAATTCGGTAATGCCGTAGTTTTATAACTTCGAAAGCTTTTATAAATTTTAGAATTTTAACCTGTAAGAAAAAATATTCTCCTGATTGAAATACATTATTTTTTACTTTTTAGTGCATCTTTTAAATAAAAGCTTTTTTTAAAAAACATTTTTTTATATATTTTTATTTTTTGCTTTTTAGTCTTTATTGTATAGATTTATTGTTATTACACTCTGCATCTACCGTGACGTCCAAATGACCAACATACCGTCTATATCGGTATAAGTTACGGTATGTAACTTATACCGATGAAAACCCCTTTATGAACATAACCTAAAATTTTAAAACCCCATTTAACACCTTTAGGGGGTATTTAACTACACAGGATTGCATTGTCACGCAGATTAAGTAAGTATGCAAAATTTCAATTCAGTGGGACAACGGGAACCCCTTCAAATTTGGCTCCGAAAAAATAACCGACAGACAGATAACATTGTGAGCTAAATAAAAGCTTTTAAAAAACACAAAAAAGAAATAAAACGCAGAAAAAATGCTTGGTTTTTTCCACAATTTATTATTTTATAATTTCTCAGATTATTTTAATAAAAGGTGCATAAAACAGTAAATAATAAATAAAAAACAAAACAGTGCGAAATATAAAAAAAAATAAATTACAACAAAAATTTTGTGAAGTAGATATTTCACAAGAAAAATAATATGTTTATTTAAAATTCTGTGTTATCATAATACAGCTAATGCAAATATAAAATTTAAAAAAACAGTTCGTAATAAAATGGGAAACACTTCAATTTTATTTCAAAATTCGTGAATTAAAACAATATATGATATAAGTTATAAAAACAAAATATGAAAGTTGTTATTTATTATTTTATAATTTCTCAGATTATTTTAACAAAAGGTGCATAAAAGAGTAAATAATAAAAAACAAAACAGTTTATAGTGCGAAATATAAAAAAAATTAAATTACAACAAAAATCTTGTGGAGTAGATATTTCACAAGAAAAATAATATGTTTATTTGCAATTCTGTGTTATCATAATACAGCTAATGCAAATATAAAATTTAAAAAAACAGTTCGTAATAAAATGGGAAACACTTCAATTTTATTTCAAAATTCGTGAATTAAAACAATATATGATATAAGTTATAAAAGCAAAATATGAAAGTTGTTATTTATTATTTTATAATTTCTCAGATTATTTTAACAAAAGGTGCATAAAAGAGTAAATAATAAAAAGCAAAACAGTTTATAGTGCGAAATATAAAAAAAATTAAATTAAAACAAAAATCTTGTGAAGGAGTAGATATTTCACAAGAAAAATAATATGTTTATTTACAATTCTGTGTTATCATAATTCAGCTAATGCAAATATAAAATAAAAAAAACAGTTCGTAATAAAATGGGAAACACTTCAATTTTATTTCAAAATTCGTGAATTAAAACAATATATGATATAAGTTATAAAAACAAAATATGAAAGTTGTTATTTATTATTTTATAATTTCTCAAATTATTTTAATAAAAGGTGCATAAAACAGTAAATAATAAATAAAAAACAAAACAGTTTATAGTGCGAAATATAAAAAAAATTAAATTACAACAAAAATTTTGTGAAGTAGATATTTCACAAGAAAAATAATATGTTTATTTAAAATTCTGTGTTATCATAATACAGCTAATGCAAATATAAAATTAAAAAAAACAGTTCGTAATAAAATGGGAAACACTTCAATTTTATTTCAAAATTCGTGAATTAAAACAATATATGATATAAGTTATAAAAGCAAAATATGAAAGTTGTTATTTATTATTTTATAATTTCTCAGATTATTTTAACAAAAGGTGCATAAAAGAGTAAATAATAAAAAGCAAAACAGTTTATAGTGCGAAATATAAAAAAAATTAAATTAAAACAAAAATCTTGTGAAGGAGTAGATATTTCACAAGAAAAATAATATGTTTATTTACAATTCTGTGTTATCATAATTCAGCTAATGCAAATATAAAATAAAAAAAACAGTTCGTAATAAAATGGGAAACACTTCAATTTTATTTCAAAATTCGTGAATTAAAACAATATATGATATAAGTTATAAAAACAAAATATGAAAGTTGTTATTTATTATTTTATAATTTCTCAAATTATTTTAATAAAAGGTGCATAAAACAGTAAATAATAAATAAAAAACAAAACAGTTTATAGTGCGAAATATAAAAAAAATTAAATTACAACAAAAATTTTGTGAAGTAGATATTTCACAAGAAAAATAATATGTTTATTTAAAATTCTGTGTTATCATAATACAGCTAATGCAAATATAAAATTAAAAAAAACAGTTCGTAATAAAATGGGAAACACTTCAATTTTATTTCAAAATTCGTGAATTAAAACAATATATGATATAAGTTATAAAAACAAAATATGAAAGTTGTTATTTATTATTTTATAATTTCTCAGATTATTTTAACAAAAGGTGCATAAAACAGTGAATAAAAAACAAAACAATTTATAGTGCGAAATATAAAAAAAATTAAATTACAACAAAAATCTTGTGGAGTAGATATTTCACAAGAAAAATAATATGTTTATTTGCAATTCTGTGTTATCATAATACAGCTAATGCAAATATAAAATTAAAAAAAACAGTTCGTAATAAAATGGGAAACACTTCAATTTTATTTCAAAATTCGTGAATTAAAACAATATATGATATAAGTTATAAAAACAAAATATGAAAGTTGTTATTTATTATTTTATAATTTCTCAGATTATTTTAAGAAAAGGTGCATAAAAGAGTAAATAATAAAAAGCAAAACAGTTTATAGTGCGAAATATAAAAAAAAATTAAATTAAAACAAAAATCTTGTGAAGGAGTAGATATTTCACAAGAAAAATAATATGTTTATTTGCAATTCTGTGTTATCATAATACAGCTAATGCAAATATAAAATTAAAAAAAACAGTTCGTAATAAAATGGGAAACACTTCAATTTTATTTCAAAATTCGTGAATTAAAACAATATATGATATAAGTTATAAAAACAAAATATGAAAGTTGTTATTTATTATTTTATAATTTCTCAGATTATTTTAACAAAAGGTGCATAAAATAGTGAATAATAAAAAACAAAACAGTTTATAGTGCGAAATATAAAAAAATTACAACAAAAATTTTGTGAAGTAGATATTTTACAAGAAAAATAATATGTTTATTTAAAATTCTGTGTTATCATAATACAGCTAATGCAAATATAAAATAAAAAAACAGTTCGTAATAAAATGGGAAACACTTCAATTTTATTTCAAAATTCGTGAATTAAAACAATATATGATATAAGTTATAAAAACAAAATATGAAAGTTATTTATTATTTTATAATTTCTCAGATTATTTTAACAAAAGGTGCATAAAACAGTGAATAATAAAAAACAAAAAGTTTATAGTGCGAAATATAAAAAAAATTAAATTACAACAAAAATCTCGTGGAGTAGATATTTCACAAGAAAAATAATATGTTTATTTACAATTCTGTGTTATCATAATTCAGCTAATGCAAATATAAAATAAAAAAACAGTTCGTAATAAAATGGGAAACACTTCAATTTTATTTCAAAATTCGTGAATTAAAACAATATATGATATAAGTTATAAAAACAAAATATGAAAGTTGATATTTATTATTTTATAATTTCTCAGATTATTTTAACAAAAGGTGCATAAAACAGTGAATAATAAAAAACAAAACAGTTTATAGTGCGAAATATAAAAAAATTACAACAAAAATTTTGTGAAGTAGATATTTTACAAGAAAAATAATATGTTTATTTAAAATTCTGTGTTATCATAATTCAGCTAATGCAAATATAAAATAAAAAAACAGTTCGTAATAAAATGGGAAACACTTCAATTTTATTTCAAAATTCGTGAATTAAAACAATATATGATATAAGTTATAAAAGCAAAATATGAAAGTTGATATTTATTATTTTATAATTTCTCAGATTATTTTAACAAAAGGTGCATAAAATAGTGAATAATAAAAAACAAAACAGTTTATAGTGCGAAATATAAAAAAATTACAACAAAAATTTTGTGAAGTAGATATTTTACAAGAAAAATAATATGTTTATTTACAATTCTGTGTTATCATAATTCAGCTAATGCAAATATAAAATAAAAAAACAGTTCGTAATAAAATGGGAAACACTTCAATTTTATTTCAAAATTCGTGAATTAAAACAATATATGATATAAGTTATAAAAACAAAATATGAAAGTTATTTATTATTTTATAATTTCTCAGATTATTTTAACAAAAGGTGCATAAAACTGAATAATAAAAAACAAAACAGTTTATAGTGCGAAATATAAAAAAAATTAAATTAAAACAAAAATCTTGTGAAGGAGTAGATATTTCACAAGAAAAATAATATGTTTATTTACAATTCTGTGTTATCATAATACAGCTAATGCAAATATAAAATTAAAAAAAACAGTTCGTAATAAAATGGGAAACACTTCAATTTTATTTCAAAATTCGTGAATTAAAACAATATATGATATAAGTTATAAAAACAAAATATGAAAGTTGATATTTATTATTTTATAATTTCTCAGATTATTTTAATAAAAGGTGCATAAAACAGTGAATAATAAAAAACAAAACAGTTTATAGTGCGAAATATAAAAAAAAATTAAATTACAACAAAAATCTTGTGGAGTAGATATTTCACAAGAAAAATAATATGTTTATTTACAATTCTGTGTTATCATAATACAGCTAATGCAAATATAAAATAAAAAAACAGTTCGTAATAAAATGGGAAACACTTCAATTTTATTTCAAAATTCGTGAATTAAAACAATATATGATATAAGTTATAAAAGCAAAATATGAAAGTTGTTATTTATTATTTTATAATTTCTCAGATTATTTTAACAAAAGGTGCATAAAATAGTGAATAATAAAAAACAAAACAGTTTATAGTGCGAAATATAAAAAAATTACAACAAAAATTTTGTGAAGTAGATATTTTACAAGAAAAATAATATGTTTATTTACAATTCTGTGTTATCATAATTCAGCTAATGCAAATATACAATAAAAAAACAGTTCGTAATAAAATGGGAAACACTTCAATTTTATTTCAAAATTCGTGAATTAAAACAATATATGATATAAGTTATAAAAACAAAATATGAAAGTTATTTATTATTTTATAATTTCTCAGATTATTTTAACAAAAGGTGCATAAAACAGTGAATAATAAAAAACAAAACAGTTTATAGTGCGAAATATAAAAAAAATTAAATTAAAACAAAAATCTTGTGAAGGAGTAGATATTTCACAAGAAAAATAATATGTTTATTTAAAATTCTGTGTTATCATAATACAGCTAATGCAAATATAAAATTTAAAAAAACAGTTCGTAATAAAATGGAAAACACTTCAATTTTATTTCAAAATTCGTGAATTAAAACAATATATGATATAAGTTATAAAAACAAAATATGAAAGTTGATATTTATTATTTTATAATTTCTCAGATTATTTTAACAAAAGGTGCATAAAAGAGTAAATAATAAAAAACAAAACAGTTTATAGTGCGAAATATAAAAAAAATTAAATTACAACAAAAATCTTGTGAAGGAGTAGATATTTCACAAGAAAAATAATATGTTTATTTACAATTCTGTGTTATCATAATTCAGCTAATGCAAATATAAAATAAAAAAAACAGTTCGTAATAAAATGGGAAACACTTCAATTTTATTTCAAAATTCGTGAATTAAAACAATATATGATATAAGTTATAAAAACAAAATATGAAAGTTATTTATTATTTTATAATTTCTCAGATTATTTTAACAAAAGGTGCATAAAACTGAATAATAAAAAACAAAACAGTTTATAGTGCGAAATATAAAAAAAATTAAATTAAAACAAAAATCTTGTGAAGGAGTAGATATTTCACAAGAAAAATAATATGTTTATTTACAATTCTGTGTTATCATAATACAGCTAATGCAAATATAAAATTAAAAAAAACAGTTCGTAATAAAATGGGAAACACTTCAATTTTATTTCAAAATTCGTGAATTAAAACAATATATGATATAAGTTATAAAAACAAAATATGAAAGTTGATATTTATTATTTTATAATTTCTCAGATTATTTTAATAAAAGGTGCATAAAACAGTGAATAATAAAAAACAAAACAGTTTATAGTGCGAAATATAAAAAAAAATTAAATTACAACAAAAATCTTGTGGAGTAGATATTTCACAAGAAAAATAATATGTTTATTTACAATTCTGTGTTATCATAATACAGCTAATGCAAATATAAAATAAAAAAACAGTTCGTAATAAAATGGGAAACACTTCAATTTTATTTCAAAATTCGTGAATTAAAACAATATATGATATAAGTTATAAAAGCAAAATATGAAAGTTGTTATTTATTATTTTATAATTTCTCAGATTATTTTAACAAAAGGTGCATAAAATAGTGAATAATAAAAAACAAAACAGTTTATAGTGCGAAATATAAAAAAATTACAACAAAAATTTTGTGAAGTAGATATTTTACAAGAAAAATAATATGTTTATTTACAATTCTGTGTTATCATAATTCAGCTAATGCAAATATACAATAAAAAAACAGTTCGTAATAAAATGGGAAACACTTCAATTTTATTTCAAAATTCGTGAATTAAAACAATATATGATATAAGTTATAAAAACAAAATATGAAAGTTATTTATTATTTTATAATTTCTCAGATTATTTTAACAAAAGGTGCATAAAACAGTGAATAATAAAAAACAAAACAGTTTATAGTGCGAAATATAAAAAAAATTAAATTAAAACAAAAATCTTGTGAAGGAGTAGATATTTCACAAGAAAAATAATATGTTTATTTAAAATTCTGTGTTATCATAATACAGCTAATGCAAATATAAAATTAAAAAAAACAGTTCGTAATAAAATGGGAAACACTTCAATTTTATTTCAAAATTCGTGAATTAAAACAATATATGATATAAGTTATAAAAACAAAATATGAAAGTTGATATTTATTATTTTATAATTTCTCAGATTATTTTAATAAAAGGTGCATAAAACAGTGAATAATAAAAAACAAAACAGTTTATAGTGCGAAATATAAAAAAAATTAAATTACAACAAAAATCTTGTGAAGGAGTAGATATTTCACAAGAAAAATAATATGTTTATTTACAATTCTGTGTTATCATAATACAGCTAATGCAAATATAAAATTAAAAAAAACAGTTCGTAATAAAATGGAAAACACTTCAATTTTATTTCAAAATTCGTGAATTAAAACAATATATGATATGTTATAAAAACAAAATATGAAAGTTATTTATTATTTTATAATTTCTCAGATTATTTTAACAAAAGGTGCATAAAACAGTGAATAATAAAAAACAAAACAGTTTATAGTGCGAAATATAAAAAAAATTAAATTAAAACAAAAATCTTGTGGAGTAGATATTTCACAAGAAAAATAATATGTTTATTTAAAATTCTGTGTTATCATAATACAGCTAATGCAAATATAAAATTTAAAAAAACAGTTCGTAATAAAATGGAAAACACTTCAATTTTATTTCAAAATTCGTGAATTAAAACAATATATGATATAAGTTATAAAAACAAAATATGAAAGTTGATATTTATTATTTTATAATTTCTCAGATTATTTTAACAAAAGGTGCATAAAAGAGTAAATAATAAAAAACAAAACAGTTTATAGTGCGAAATATAAAAAAAATTAAATTACAACAAAAATCTTGTGAAGGAGTAGATATTTCACAAGAAAAATAATATGTTTATTTACAATTCTGTGTTATCATAATTCAGCTAATGCAAATATAAAATAAAAAAAACAGTTCGTAATAAAATGGGAAACACTTCAATTTTATTTCAAAATTCGTGAATTAAAACAATATATGATATAAGTTATAAAAACAAAATATGAAAGTTATTTATTATTTTATAATTTCTCAGATTATTTTAACAAAAGGTGCATAAAACAGTGAATAATAAAAAACAAAACAGTTTATAGTGCGAAATATAAAAAAAATTAAATTACAACAAAAATCTTGTGGAGTAGATATTTCACAAGAAAAATAATATGTTTATTTAAAATTCTGTGTTATCATAATACAGCTAATGCAAATATAAAATTAAAAAAAATAATAAAATGTAATAAAATGGGACACTTCGATTTTATTTCAAAATTCCTGAATTAAACCAATATATGATATGTTATAAAAACAAAATTGCCAGAAATGGAGGTTTTTTAATTTATTTTTAAACGACACACTTGACAATGAGTCTTTTTCTTCGTAAAAAATCACCATTTTTTGTTATTTTTCTTCAAAATGTATTTTTTTATTGGAACTTTCGGCCCAATGTTAAAATATTTTACGTAATCCAAAATCATTGTTGCTATGGACTTGGCATTTTTTAAAAAACGAACAAAGGAGGGGGAACCAGGTGATGTCAAAATCCCCTTTCCCCCCTCTCCCCCCTCACCTAAAACAACTATATTAATCAAGTACGTACGTTTCACTAATTGCTTTCTTAATTATTTGTTTGTTTCGAGAAAATATCAAAAAATTCAGGGTCAAGGTTGAAAAAAATCAAGACGCCGTCACGTCTGCACCACAACTTACAAACAAAATTCGAAAATCCTGTCACATTCTCACATCACTTACGTCTGAATATATAAATACGTAAAAAAATCGGACTGTGACGCGTTCAAAGAGGCAAGTAAAACTCGTCGATCGCAGTGACCGCAGGAAACAAAACACAAAACAGAAACAGCGCCGACCGCGATCTCTCAGCTGATCGAAGACAGGAGTGGCGGGGCGAGAGGGGAGGAGATACGTCAGCTGTTCGCAATATACACAGCTGGTTGGCGAACCTGCGCATCGAAGCCTACTTTGTTTCGTAATGATAAAATACGATGGAAATGTGAAATTTTCAGAGAAAATCGATTTTTTCCGTTATTTTTGTCTAAGACTTGGACGTTTCAAGGGGCGTGGTTTAGCGTTGGATTAATGAAACTAGACAAGGTTTTTTAGCAAGGATCGAGTCACCTTGACAATAAAACTGAAACTAGATGCTCACTTTTTCTGTGTCAATGTTGTGCAATTTTTCCACTAAATGAATATGTTGTAATGGCTAATGATTCACTTTTTTTGCCACAAAACGTAGCAAATTAATTAAGAGTCGAATTCAACTGGCCATGAAATTTCCAAACATAATATTTATTGTTTTGTTTTGAATAGATTTGAATGCGATCAAAATGATCTAATTTTTACATATTCATGCAATTTCTTTATACTCTTTTTATCAGTTTCATTAAAACAACATCCTGTAGGACGGATTTCTGCGTAGCCAATTTTTTTTTCCATTTTATTTTAATTTTTTCCCTACATTATTTGGTCATAGTTTAGCATGTAAATAATTAGGGTAATTAGTCAGTAAAGTTCCGAAAAGACTCCGAGACTTTTATTTCGAGAAACACAAACACTTGAACTTAATTTATGAGCTAGCCAGGGTGACAAGCAGGCCACCCCCGAGTCGACCGTAAGAAAGACGCCTTCGAATCTGCATATGAGTTTTTAGTTTTTATCCACACTTCAGAGGGGTAGTTTGAGTTTCAAATCAAAGTGATTTAAGTTTGTGAATAACTGAATCAAGGTGAGTTATCACTGAGTAATCCCAGTTTGTTGGTGTGTGAGGTTTTCCAATCCAGTAAGGTGTAGAGATTTATGATAATTACCATATCAACGGTAGGGTGAGTCGTTTAATAATTATTTTAATCGCTGAAATGTTGATATTCATCATTGTTGATAATTGATGCGCTATTCATCAGTTGATGGTATTTAATTGGTTGATATTAAAGTTGATGATATTTGATGAGATTGATATTGAATTGAGAGTTGACGAATTATGAATAAGATTGAGTTGAGCCCCGACATGTCGAGCTAAACTTTGTTAGTCTGTCTATCCTTAATTAATCCAAGGTTAAGCTTGAGGCGGGGCAGCGTTTATAAAAGCCCATTGCACGCCGAGATTAACCCAACAGGGGACGCTGGAGGATAGCGGCGTCGCGAGGCCTCCAGGTCCGGTTTATGTTTATTTTTGGACGCGGGGGATCACTAGGTAGCCGCGCTCATTGCACCCCAGGTCTAGATTGCAGAATAGATCGTGAGGAGAGCGCTGGAAGGTGATCATTGCACTTGCTCGTTGTTCCGTGAGACGGCTTCGGCTATGAGGTTAAGGGACTTGTTCACCACCTGCGCTATGAAGAGGGCTTCCATTGCACGCTCAGGGCTATGTGTGATTAGCAGTTGAGCAGGTTAGCCAAAAAGGTGTTCATTGCACTGCCCGGAACCGCCCCTGAGATACGGCTGCGGCCATGAGGTTTATAGGGACTTGTTCACCATCTGCACTATGAAGAGGGCCTCCATTGCACGCTTAGGGCTATGTTTGATTAGCAGCTGAGCAGGTTGGCCAAAAAGGTGATCATTGCACTGCCCGGAACCGCCCCCTTTTTTTTGGGTCATAGGCGAGTACCATGAACATAATATCCATTGCACGCTTGGTGTTGAATGACCTTCGGGTCTCGAAGTAGACGCTGGACGGATATTACCGGGGTACTCATTGCACAACCTAAGACAAGTGGTGGATGACAAGGCAGCGTTGCCTATTGCACGTCAGAACCGCGAGGTGGTCTCTCGATTGCTGCTGATTCAGAGACAAGTGGACTGGATGGTATCTATGAGCAAAGGGTTAACCCTTCACCTGGTTTTCCCTGTGCTCCTGGAGTCCTAGCGACCAGGACTGCGTTTGTTAACCTTTTGAACCCTTTGGACAGAGCTCAACCGATTCTATTCGAATTACATATTTTATTGATGGTAGATTTGCATAATTATTTTGGATTAACGACTGTTAATTTGTGAACGACTGTTCACAAATGGTGATTGTGGACGTCTCACTCTGATGGACTGGATTGCTCACACCCCCATTTTATTTTTACAGGCGTTGCCTTAACTAAAATTGATGACCTGACCCCGACACCTCGGCACCAGCTCTTCTGACAGGATTATTTAAAGTGGTTGAGTACATTCAAAATTAGTAAAGTAGTGAGTTGCTAAAATTGCCGCCGGTCCAAAGATTTTCCTGACATTTGGTAACCGTATGTTTGTAAATTACGACAATTACGCCCCTTTTTTTTTTAAAAATAAGTTCCTCAAAGGCCATTGTAAATAATTTTGCATAATTTTGCACGTGTTCAAATCGGCTTTAACTTTGTGTTTCAAAAATGGCCCTACAATCCGTTTATTGTTGCGAAATTTCTTATCAAAATGTTGAAAAATCTCATTTTTTCGACAATTTTTCCGAAATAATTAAAGAAAACGCACAAAGTGAAAATGTTATTTATTTTTGAGTTTGAGTTTTGATTTTTCAGCTCGTATTTAGGTACGTATTTAAGAGCTTGAAAAAAGTAGGAATTCTTTTTCGAGCAAATTTTGTCATTTTTTTAACATCAGTTTTATTTTATTTTTGTGACTTTGAGGCGTATTTTGCCAAGATCTTACGAAACAAGTGAGTTTCAGGTTCAAAAACGAACTAAATTGGCTGAAATAAGATCAATTAATATGAGTTTCGATCAAATTTCAGCCACTTTAAGCGAAATTAATCGAGAGAGAAAATTGTGTGTTAACCACTTGAAAAAGGCAAAAATTACAGTTTAATAACTGAAAAATGCGTTAACCACCAAAAAATAGCAAAAATTATGTAATTTTCGACTTAATTTGACGATTAGCGACATCACTAAACTCATCATTTTCTCTCAAAAAATGATTTTCGACCAAGTGTTGTGGTTTTTGACTTATTTTGACGAAATTTCGCTCAAAAATGAGCTAATTCCAAAAAAAAACCTAAAATTAATATCTATTTATTTTGTGATTTTTGGGTGTTTTTTGATAAGTTTTTGCAAAATAAATCAGTCCCGACCTAAAAAAGATAAGATAACATCAATTTCGATTTAATGCGATGATTTTTCAAAAAAAGGCAAAAATTACAGTTTATTGACTGAAAAACGGGTTAAACACCCAAAAATAGCAAAAACTATGTAATTTTTGACTTAATTTGACGATTTTTCGGTCTGTTTTAGCGACATCTCTAAACTTAAAACTTTCTTTAAAAAAATGATTTTCGACCAAATGTGGTTTTTGGTTTATTTTGACGAAATTTCGCTCAAAAATGAGCTAATTCCAAAAAAAACCTAAAATTAAAATCTTTTATTTTGTGATTTTTGGGTGTTTTTTGAAAAGTTTTTGCAAAATAAATCAGTCCCGACCTAAAAAAGACAACATCAATTTCGATTTAATTCGATGATTTTTCAAAAAAAAGGCAAAAATTACAGTTTATTGACTGAAAAACGGGTTAAACACCCAAAAATAGCAAAAACTATGTAATTTTTGACTTAATTTGACGATTTTTCGGTCTGTTTTAGCGGCATCTGTAAACTTAAAATTTTTCTCTCAAAAAATAATTTTCGGTCAAATGTTGTGGTTTTCGGCTTATTTTGACGAAATTTCGCTCAAAAATGAGCTAATTCCAAAAAAACCTAAATTAAAATCTATTTGTTTTGTATTTTTTGAGTGTTTTTTGTAAAGTTTTTGCAAAATAAATCAGTGCCGACCTAAAAAAGATAACATCAATTTCGATTTAATTCGATGATTTTTCAAAAAAAAAGGCAAAAATTACAGTTTATTGACTGAAAAACGGATTAAACACCCAAAAATAGCAAAAACTATGTAATTTTTGACTTAATTTGACGATTTTTCGGTCTGTTTTAGCGATATCTCTAAACTTAAAATTTTCTCTCAAAAAATGATTTTCATGTTGTGGTTTTCGGCTTATTTTGAAGAAATTTCGCTCAAAAATGGGCTAATTCCAAAAAAAATCTAAATTAAAATCTATTTATATTGTGATTTTTTGGTGTTTTTTGCAAAATAAATCAGTACCGACCTAAAAAAGATAAGATAACATCAATTTCGATTTAATTCGATGATTTTTCAAAAAAAGGCAAAAATTACAGTTTATTGACTGAAAAACGGGTTAAACACCCAAAAATAGCAAAAACTATGTAATTTTTGACGTAATTTGACGATTTTTCGGTCTTAGCGACACCTCTAAACTTAAAATTTTCTCTCAAAAAATGATTTTCGACCAAATGTTGTGGTTTTCGGCTTATTTTAACAAAATTTCGCTCAAAAATGAGCTAATTCCAAAAAAAAAATCAATATCTATTTATTTTGTGATTTTTGGGTGTGTTTTGCAAAATAAATCAGTTCCGACCTAAAAAAGATAAGATAACATCAACTTCGATTAAATTCGATGATTTTTCAAAAAAAAAAAAATAGTTTTTGCTTCAATAAAACTGGCGAAAATAATACTCATTTTAGTGTTTTTCCGTCTGTTTTTAACGAAATTTTGCGAAATAATTGCGTATCTGACTGAAAAACGTACTCAAAGAAAGCAAAAATAACACTTTATTTAATTTGGTAATTTTTCGGTCTCTTTTAGCGAAATCTAAACGTGCTTACGTGCTCAAGAAAGGCAGAAATAACGTTACTTTTGACAAAAATTTATTGTTGTAAAATAAATAAATCTCTAGTTAAAAGCTCTACTTTTTTTAAACTTTGTTTTTATCCCAAAAAGGTGTTTAAAAGTCGAAAAACGCAGAATTTACACAGTTTTCGACCGAAAAAGAAACCAAAATTTCGAGAAAGAATGACTTTTTCTGGTTAGAAAACGGGTTAAAATATGGATTAGTTTTAGCCGCTTATTTTAACTTTTTTCTAAATAAAAATCTTCAAATTTTGACAATATAATTTCAAAAATAACACCAGTTGCCGTTTAAAAACAAATAATAATGCATTTTTAATGTTTTGAGAATTCCTCAGATAACCTTAGGTTTAAGAATAAATTATTATTGATTGCATACGAGGTGATACACTTTTGAAGACCTAAACCGATCATAATTAATTGACCATCACTGATTAAATTAACCTATAGACAATAATTATTATAAACAAATTCCATAATTTACAAAATTCCGAAAATGCCATTTAAAAGCCATAAATTCGAACTAAAAACGAAAGGAAATTCCCAAAGTTTTTTCCGACCCTATTTTTGTTGCACATGTACTAATAAACTTCGCGTGTTTTGGCACATCTACAACGTCTAAACTGAAACATTTGTTGTCTATTAATTAGAAAAATGGAAATTTTAATTGTGTTTTTTTACAATTTTTTTGTCTCCTCATTCAATAATAAATCGTCGTTTATTTACGAAAAAGTCAACACGATATTTTAATTTTATCCGCAACTTATTTTCTATACAAATCATGGTCAAGCAAGTTTATTGACCTCTCTTCCACAGTTAATTAAAAACTGTTTTGACACCACCCCAACAGTCGGTGCCACATTATGACAGAATTAATTGCGTATCACGTCCTCATTTGCATGTTTTCATACCTACACTGTTTGCCAATTTAAAAATTATTGTGACACACCTTAGCTAGGTATTTGGACAGGTTCAAGGGTCTACTTTCGATTTTTCCGACCATTGTTTGAATCAAATGACCCGATTTTGCACAAAAAATAAAAATATATAAAAAATGTTTTTTTAAAAAAGCTGCACTAAAAAGTAAAAAATAATGTATTTTAATCACAGAATATTTTTTCTTTCATACATTACATTATTTTTTACTTTTTAGTGCATGTTTTAAATAAAAGCTTTTTTTAAAAAACATTTTTTTATATATTTTTATTTTTGGCTTTTTAGTCTTTACTTATTGCATAGATTTATTGTTATTACACCGTGACGTCCAAATGACCAACATACCGTCTATGTCGGTATAAGTTACGGTATGTACAAATCGAGAACCCCTTTGTAAACATAACCTAAAATTTTAAAACCCCATTTAATACCTTTAGGGGGTAATTAACTATATAGAATTGCATTGTCACGCAGATTACGTAAGCATGTTAAATTTCATTTCATTGCGACTACAGGAACCCTCTCAAATTTACAAATCGAGAACCCTTTTGTAAACATAACCTAAAACTTCAAAACCCCATTTAACCCCTTTAGGGGGTATTTAACTACATAGGATTGCATTGTCATGCAGATTAAGTAAGTATGCAAAATTTCAATTCAGTGGGACAACGGGAACCCTTTCAAATTTGGCTCCGAAAAAATAACCGACAGACAGATAACATTGTGAGCTAAATAAAAGCTTTTAAAAATATAAAAGAACAAACAGGTGTAAGTAAGGTCAGGTCAGATATTCATTTATTGTAAGAGATTTGGGCAAAAAAGCCGAAAATATTAATCGCAAAAATTACCGAAAAAACTCAAAATCGTGTTAGTTGTTTGTTAAAATTAATTGCACGAAAATATTCAAAACAAATTTTGGTCAAAAGTGTTGATAAAAGCAGGTTTTTGCGATATATTTCGCTAAAGAAATTTCTTGTTTTTCAGTGTTTTAGCACATTTTCCAGTCAGAAACCCGAAAAATTACTAAAATATTTTTGTCTTTTTCGACGGTTTATCATATTTTTTCTATTAATTTCGCTAACACTGGCTGAAAAATCACCAAATTTGATCGAAATTTGATCGAAATATCAAGTCAAAGCTTTATTTGATTTGTTTGACTCGATTTAGCTCGTTTTCAAAAAAAAAAGTCGAAAAAAAAACTTTAGTCGAAAAATGTGTTATTTTTCAATTTTCCAAGTAAATTGTATAGTTTGATAAGGTTTACGGCCAGAAAAGAAATTATTTCTTAATATTTTGTTGAAAACAAACCAAAATTTACCAATAAGACCGAAAATTGTGTGAATTCTGCGTTTTTCGAATTTTTAAACATGTTTTGTACATAACAACAGTTTTTTTTTAATTTATATATTCTACAAGCAACGATAAATTTTGGTCAAAAGTAATGTTATTTCTGCCTTTTTTGAGCATTTCAGCAGCACGTTTTAGAACAAAAAAAACTCAGTTTTTCTCTAGATTTGGCTAAAAGAGACCGAAAAATCACCAAATTGAATCCAAAGTCGTTTCTTTCCCTTTTTTGAGCACGTTTTTCATTCAGAAAAGCAATTATTTCGCAAAATTTCGTTAAAAAGAGACTGAAAAGTAACTCAATTGTACTAAAACGGGTGTAATTTTTTAGGCAAAAACTAACTCAATTACACTAAAATGGGTGTTTTTAGCGAGTTTTATTGAAGCAAAAACTTTTTTTTTTGAAAAATAATCGAATTAAATCGAAATTGATGTTATCTTAGTTTTTTAGGTCGGGACTGATTTATTTTGCAAAAACTTCAAAAAACACCCAAAAATCACAAAATAAATAGATATTAATTTTAGGTTTTTTTTGAAATTAGCACATTTTTGAGCGAAATTTCGTCAAAATAAGCCACATTTGGTCATTTTTCGAGAGAAAAATTTTAAGTTAGGATGTCACTAAAACACACCGAAAAATCGTCAAATTAAGTCGAAAATTACATAAGTTTTGCTATTTTTCGGTGGTTAACGCATTTTTTAGTTATTAAACTGTAATTTTTGCCTTTTTCAAGTGGTTAACACACTATTTTCTCTCTCTCTCTCTCTCGATTAATTTCGCTTAAAGAGGCTGAAATTTGATCTTATTTCAGTCAATTTAGTTCGTTTTTGAACCTGAAACTCATTTATTCCGTAACATCTCAAAATCACCAAAATAAAATAAAATTGATGTTACTTTGTCTTTTTTTTTAACAAAATTTCGTCAACAACAAGCTGAAAAATGACAAAATTTGGTCGAAAAGTAGTTATTCCAACTTTTTCTAGCTTTTAAACACGTTCTTGAGTTTCTTACCTAATACACAAAGCTGAAAAATCAAAACTCAAATTCAGAAATAATATTTTTCAATTTTTACCAAAAAATTATCGAAGAATTTAATAAATCTTTTATTTTGTTTATTAATTTGTAGTGGTATTCTAAACAAATTAAATAAAACAAATTAGTTTTTTGACTTTTTCTCAAATTTGAAAAACGCATCATTTTCATTTTGCGTGACTGTACAGTGTCTAGAATTGGCAATTTTGTTGCCAAAAATTGATTGGTTTAATTGCTGTATAAGAAATTTTTACAAATTCGTACAATTTTGTAAATCGCGAGGTCAAAGCATTGCCCTCTTACTTTCAGAGCACGCGACCTTAATTAAATCACAAAAAATGGCAAATAAAGAAGAAAAAATTTCATTGTTGTTTCACATCAAAAATAAGAGACTCACCTTAAATTAGTGTGTTGTGTATTGTTTGTTGAAAATGATGCGAACTTGATCTAACGACGTCTTCGTTACAATAAATCTGCAAAACACCAAAAATTGTGTTACTATACAGGGTGAGTCACTGATATGGGCATGCTCGATTACACCTACACCGTCAATGATATCGAAATGAGTTAAATGTCACAGCAAATGGGAGACCAAAGTGCATTTTTTAAAATTATTTTGCTGTATACAGGGTGTTCCATTTTTACAGTGCAGCCTATAACATAGTTTTTTTAAGTGGCACCCCTGTATATTTGTACATATTTTAATTTGCATTTCTTTAAGCTTAAAAAATCCGTTTAATTTTTTTAATTTGCTTTAACCGTTTAGAAGTTATTTAATTTTTTGCAGGCACATTATTAAAAAATCGCAGTACCCTTGGTTTTTGGGATATCAAGTTGGGACTTTGTCCATATGTAAACAACTGTTTGAGGTATCTATCGGTGGCAAGATCGTTCATTTTTATTGTAGGATCTCCTTGCTGTGACACATTCATTTTAGGACAATTTAAAGGACCATAACTTGATTTTTTTAAATAGCACTCCCTGTATTTTATTACTAGATCCTATTCAGTGTCTCATTTTACATCTTTTCTACCTCTTAAGTTTTTTCAAAGTTTGTAGTTTGGGAGATAAATCGGTTTTTCTGAAAAATGCACACAAAATATCTTGAATATTAATGTAGCATGTCATAAAAAACAATAACTTCTGACATATTAACATCAAACTGGCATTTATTGTACGTCACTTTTTTAATTTTGTTGTGAAATGATTTTTTCGTGTTAAATGCATACAATCTCATCGAGATATAAACTCTAATTTTGAAAAGAAATAATTAAACAAAAATGAAAGAAACAACGGCTCTACCAGAGAAAATATGCAAGAAAGATTTATAAAGGCTTTTCATAGAATAGATCATGCCACATTAGAAGGAGTGAATTTTTAAAAAGAATTGACGAATGTTGTGCTTTATTGCTTAAAAAAGCCGTCATTTTAAACAGTTTTGTAATTGCAAGTAAAATGTTATCGCTATTGATTTGTTATACCTCAGTAAATATTTTTTTATTTCCTTATTTCTCCATTGTAAATTTCTTTCATTTTTATTTAATAATTTCTTGTCAAAGTTTATATCTCGATGAGATTTGTAGATTTGCATTTTACGCGAAAAAATCATTTTCACAAGAAAATCAAAACGTGACATACTATAAATGCCATTTTGACATTGGTATGTCAGAATGTATTGGTTTTCATTGCACGCTTGATTAGTATCCAAGAGATTTTGTGTGTATTTTTCAGAAAAACCGATTTATCTCCCAAACTATCAACCTTTAGGAAAAAACTTAAGAGGTAAAAAAGATGTAAAATGAGACACTGAATCGGTCCTAATAATAAAATACAGGGGGTGCTATTTAAAATAATTAAGTTATGGTCCTCCAAAGTTTCCTAAAATGAATGTGTCACAGTAAGGAGATGCTACAATGAAAATGGACGATTTTGCCACCAAAAGATACCTCAAACAGTTGTTTACATATGGACAAAGTCCCAACTTGATATCCCAAAAACCAAGGGTACTGCGATTTTTTAATAATGTGCCTGCAGACGCACTAAATTGTAGAAAAAATTAAATAACTTGTGAACGGTTAAACCAAATTAAAAAAACTAAACGGATTTTTAAAGCTTAAAGAAATGCAAACCGAAATATGTACAAATATACAGGGGGTGCCATTTAAAAAAACTATGTTATAGGCTGCACTGTAAAAATGTAACACCCTGTATAGAGCAAAATAATTTTAGAAAATGCACTTTGGCCTCCCATTTGCAGTGCCCTTTGACTTATTTCGATATCATTGACGGTGTAGGTGCAATCAAGCACGCCCATATCAATGACTCACCCTGTATTTAGAGGAAAAGCCGACGACCTAAAATTTTTTATGCGTAGTCTGCGACTAAATGAATTGTTCAAACGTAACAACAACAACAAGAAAATAACAATTTTATTATCACACGATTGCGCGTTATAATTTTGAAAAAAGAAAAATCGAAAGTGAGCGAAAATTCGCACAAATTGGAACAGAATAAATTACAATTTCGCGGCTTTACGACGCTTAATAATTCATAGAACGCTAGATAAAGGGTTCAGTCACTAACATCGCGCCTTAGCAATACTTTGGGCGAAAAAAGTGATAACTAAGGTAAACTAGATTGACACACATTTCGGGTAAGTCCAAACACTTGTTGCTTTATAATTATGAGAGATATCGTTTTTTTTTATAATAATATAATTTGCAAATTATAAGGTGGTGACAGTTTCGAAGGCCAAAGTGACACAATTTCATATTACAACCGCTCATATGAAATAGAAATAAAGTTTGATAAGATAACATTCATTACAATGCCGCTTTTACGACTAGCATTGTAATTAAGTATGGAGTAACTACCATAACCACTTATCTACGTTTCATTATCATTTTTATCAATTAAAGCATTTGGAAACGTGACTAATTTTCAATTTTTGATTTTGTCGATTCAAATTTCCCGCGCACAGCCACAGTTGCTAGGTTACAAGAAATGTAAACTAGGAAAAATGGGTATTTTTTAACTCCTGACTCACCAAAATTAGTATTTTTCAGTGTACGGGGTGTTTCCAACTACAATACAAATGGAACACCCTATATATTTTTTTAATATTTAAAACTTAAGGTATAAAACCGACTTTTTTTGGTTTTTATTTTTTTAACAGTAATCCCTGAACCGATTTGAAAAAAACTCTAGGAACATGTAAGAAGCTAATGAGCACAAAAATTATTATTACGTCATACTTTTTTCGAGACACTCTGTATAATCAAAAATATTTTCTTAAGATGGATTCTAAAACATAAATAACGTCTACAAAATATCAAAAGTCCAACTTTACTAATTGAGCTACAGAAGACGGGGGGTGAGCTGGACCATCCTGTATATATTTTTATTGTAGCTCATTTCTGAAACAGCCTGTGTATATTTTTTTCCATAATTTGGAAAATATATTGGTTTTTGAGGTACAAACATGTGCAATATGTTCTACTTTTACTAAAAAGTATTGTTTACTAAATTATCAAATTTAAACAATACAGGGTGTCCGTTTTTCGAGCTCCACCATGGGGATTACAGTTATTATAAGAGATACGAGGTCGATTAAAGTAGTTATGCCGAACAATTACCTAAAGGAAAATTTGATGTGTCATTTTTAGTTTTTGAATTATTGAGAAAAATAAAAATTTTGTTATTTTCGGTTTTATTTTTTTAAGCGAAAACCAAAAGAACTAGACGTTTTTAAGTAGAACATTCTAGAGGCACTTTTTTACAACGAATCTAAATCTGTCGTCATATTTTCCAAGGCGTTCTTGATGTCAGAGTTACAACACTTAATTTTGGTTTTTCTTATGAACGCAATATTTAATATTTGTATTTTTTAAGTGTTTTTATTTCTGATTACAACAATCATGATATGACTGTATGTTACATGCTGATTTAAATTAAGAAAAGAGCTTTTTGCAAAGAGTGCTTTGGAAACAATGTCAAAAATGTTGTTTAACAAACTAAATTTTGACAGTTCTATTAAATATGCGAACACAACTTTTATAACTTTTTGTTTAGTTTTTTTTGTTTAGTAATTTAGTTATTAATCTTCCAAAATCTAGTTTGTTTAAAAACAAAATTGTTGGCGTTTTTTCCAAAGCACTCTTCGCCAAAATGCTTTTTTTTCTATTTTGATCAGTATGTAAGAAGTGATCATATCATGTGATACATCGTTGTAATCAGAAATAAAAACACTTTTCAAAAATACAAAAATCGAATATGGCGTCCATAAAAAAAAGAAAAGTTGAGTGTTGTAACTCTGACATCAAGAACGCCTTGGAAAATATGATGACAGATTTGGATTCCTTGTGAAAAAATGCCTGAAGAACGTTCTAGTTAAAAATGTCTAGTTCTTTTGGTTTAAGCTTGAAAAAATAAAGACAAAAATTACAAATTTCCGTTTTTTTCCAATAATTCAAAAACTAAAAATGACACATCAAATTTTCTTTCAGATAATTGTTCAGCATCAAAATGCGCAACTTTGCCCTAATATAACCGATCTCGAAAAACGAACACTCTGTATAGCTTGTACTAAAAAATAATGTTTAAGTTATGAAAAGAAAAATATGGGTCGCAATTTGAAACCATTTAATTATTTTTTAATTTTTGAAATCAAGTCATAAATACAGAACCTGTCGTTTTTAAAAAATCATCCTGTATTTTTCTATAAAACTGTAACTGTAACTATCACCAGATAGTTTTACATAAAAATGCCCAAAAATGTCTAAACTGATTGACTGAAATAAAAAATTGGGGAAAATAATTACAATATTCAAATTTGCCGCGCGATGATTTCAAGGCCACTGACGTTGCCATGGTTACTAATCGGTTACTAGGTTACGGTAAAAACGGAATTTTATGTAGTAGTATATGAAAAAATAAATAAACACGGTTTGGTTCACGTATTTATTTCGAGCGCCTGATGTCAGAATTATTTTAAAATTATCAAAATAAATACGGTGATAAAATCTTGCGATTTTCTCGCTTTGCCAACGATTTTTGGACGCCGAAATCCGCGAAAATTTCCTCGAATCGAAATAATTTGCACAATAATCTCGCCCACAAAGGTCAAATTCGTTATCGTTAACACTAAAAATTTTCTCCTAACAATTAATTATTCAATGTTTAACTTTTTCGTGGTGTTTTGTCGACGTCACTTGCACGCGCCTGAGTCGTGTTGGGAAAATTAGAATAGATAATAAGCGATCTATAACGTATTCAAGTTTAGTTGCTATTAATAGTAGGCGAAAAAATGGTATTTGGCACAGTTGGCTCGCGTTATTTAGAGAAGGTTTGGTTTAATGACGCAAACGCATAACCACTTGAAAAAAAAAATGGTAAAATGTTTTTTTAAAAAAATGCCCACTTATTAATTTGGCAATGTGACCCTGGCCGATTGATTTAACCTTCTATCCCACCATAGGTGAGCTAATTAATTCCAGGACCGTATTTTCATGGAGATAAAATTTTTCTAAACCAGTTTGGCTCATTATGTAACAACATTTGGCACTTTCCAGTTTTGCTGATGCCAGGAGTTTGGGTAAACACGAAGGAAAATGACGTTATCTGAAACGGTAAATTACCCTTATCTTGGTGGGTAAAAAACAGATAAATGCTTGAATTTTTGAATAAAGCCACTTTTAGTTGGCTTTATTCAAAAATTCAAGCATAACCTTATTTTGTTAAAAAAACAATTCTTTTATTAATTTATGTGGCTTCAGTCACTTTACAATTCGCTGAGGTAAAATTTTCGTGGCTCCTGGCGACCCGTTCTTTGAATAACATATTGATTATTACCGAATTGATGCCGTTTTTCTTTGTTGTAATCAACAAAATTTAATCAACTCGTTTGTTAATTGTTAATTTCAGCTGTTAAAGGCACTCATTCGCTACCGCTCGTTCGTGCTTTAAACAGTATCTATATACAGGGTGAGTCATTGATGTGGGCGTGCTTGATTGCACCTACACCGTCAATGATATCGAAATGAGTCAAATGTCACAGCAAATGGGAGGCCAAATAAAATTATTTTGCTCTATACAGGGTTGTTCCATTTTTACAGTGCAGCCTATAACATCGTTTTTTTAAATGGCACCCCCTGTATATTTGTGCATATTTTAATTTGCATTTCTTTAAGCTTAAAAAGTCGGTTTAATTTTTTTAATTTGCTTTAACCGTTCACAAGTTATTTAATTTTTTCTACAATTTAGTGCGTTTGCAGACACATTATTAAAAAATCGCAGTACCCTTGGTTTTTGGAATATCAAGTTGGGACTTTGTCCATATGTAAACAACTGTTTGAAAATTTTGAAAAGAAATTATTAAACAAAAATGAAAGAAACGACGGCTCTACCAGAGAAAATATGCAAGAAAGAATTATAAAAAGGCTTTTCATAGAATAGATCATGCTACATTAGAAGGGGTGAATTTTTGAAAAGAATTGACGAATGTTGTGCTTTATTGCTTAAGAAAGCCGTCATTTTAAACAGTTTTGTAATTGGAAGTAAAATGTTATCGCTATTGATTTTTATACCTCAGTAAATATTTTTTTATTTCCTTATTTCTCCATTGTAAATTTCTTTCATTTTTATTTAATAATTTCTTGTCAAAGTTTATATCTCGATGAGATTTGTAGATTTGCATTTTACGCGAAAAAATCATTTTCACAAGAAAATCAAAACGTGACATACTATAAATGCCATTTTGACATTGGTATGCCAGAATGTATTGTTTTTCATAGCACGCTTCATTAGTATCCAAGAGATTTTGTGTGTATTTTTTAGAAAAACCGATTTATTTCCCAAACTATCAACTTTTAGAAAAAAACTTAAGAGGTAAAAAAGATGTAAGATGAGACACTGAATCGGACCTAATAATAAAATACAGGGGGTGCTATTTAAAATAATTAAGTTATGATCCTTCTAAGTTTCCTAAAATGAATGTGTCACAGTAAGGAGATGCTACAATGAAAATGGACGATTTTGCCACCAAAAGATACCTCAAACAGTTGTTTCCATATGGACAAAGTCCCAACTTGATATCCCAAAAACCAAGGGTACTGCGATTTTTTAATAATGTGCCTGCAGACGCACTAAATTGTAGAAAAAATTAAATAACTTGTGAACGGTTAAAGCAAATTAAAAAAACTAAACGGATTTTTAAAGCTTAAAGAAATACAAATTGAAATATGTTCAAATATACAGAGGGTGCCATTTAAAAAAACTATGTTATAGGCTGCACTGTAAAAATGGAACAGCCTGTATACAGCAAAATAATTTTAAAAAATGCACTTTGGCCTCCCATTTGCTGTGACATTTGACTCATTTCGTTATCATTGACGGTGTAAGTGCAATCAAGCATGCCCATATCAATGACTCACCCTGTATATATATATAAAATTGCTTGGCCTGACTGACCAATCAACAAACAGCCTAGACGGCTAAGGATAGAAACTTGAAATTTTTACAGTAGATAGCTTTTGTAACGTAGGGGTGTACTAAGAAAGGATTTTTGGAAAATCACCCCCTAAGAGGGTTAAATAGGGTGTTAAAATTTGAATAAAAATCTGTCATTATTAAAGTTATATCTTTGAAAATTAGTATTTGGGCTTTCGGTTAAAAATAAAGAAAGACGTGTTTCAGGATTTTTTGGAAAATCAACCCCTAAAGGGGTTAAATGGAGAGTTGAATTTAGAATTAGAGTTTAGAAAATTTGTCATATTTAAAGTTACATTGAACTTACATCATTGAAAATTAGTATTTGGGCTTTTGGTTAAAAATGAAGAAACAGGTGTTTCCGGATTTTCGAAAAATCAACCCCTAAGAGGGTTAAATGGCGTAATAAAATTTGTATAAATATTCGTAACTTTTGAATTTACATTAGTAAATTAGTAAAGTGAAGAAACACGTGTTTTAGTTGGAAATACCAACCCCAAGGGAGTTGAACACGGGTTAGAATTTGTATAAAAATCCGTAATTTTTAAGTTGTATCCATGCAAATGGTACTTGAGCTTTCGGTTAAAGATGAAAAACGTGTGTTTAAGAACATTTGGAATTTCCACCCCTAAGGGGGTTAAATATAAAAATCCGTAATGTTTGAACTTATATTTATAAAAATTGGTATTTGGGCATTCGGTGAAAAATAAAGAAACAGGTATTTTATTATTTTTAGAAATTCTACCCCCAAAAAAAATTCTAGCGTGGGCAACTGCTAGTCATTAATAAGTTTATTAAATAAATAATTTTTTCTCGCTGGTTCATCCCAGTTTGTATTTTTCATACTAAGTGAGCTCAAAAGTGAGAGATTAGTATGTTTGTCACTAGGTCAACGACCCACTTGCTCATTTCGCTTTGTTTGCCATCAACATTTCACAACTAATTAGGATGTAAAAAAAATAACCAATTTTCTTTCGTTTTCGATTTTTCACACATACAGACGACTTTGTTGTGTTACAAGTCTGTGCATCATCATCATTTTGTTTTTATTAGTCTCAGGCAAAGCAAACTTCGATGTTTGTCTTGGAATTATCCGAAATGAGCAAAACAACTATCTGCGAGTCTCGTTTACAACAACGGACGAACAGGGCAATAACCAGAAAATAATAGAAGCAGAAATCGTAGAAAAGTAATTGCGATCGTTGTTGATTTACTCGAGGAAAAAATGCGTAATGTGAAGGGGCCTATATAAGAGAGGGGGGGAAAGCGTTCACTTTCTTTGTTTTCGACGGATTTACTTCAAAAGAGACTATAAACCGATTAAATAATATTGACATGTCGTAGGTAAAAGTCTTACTTTGCAGCTGTGGAGCAAAAGTTCGACTTTTGTGCCTAAGCATTTTTACTTATACCAATTTTTACCAATGTATTACTAAGCGATCGTTTAGTATTATAGAAGTTTTTATATCTCTAGAAGGGACAAATATTTTTTTTATGTATACAGGGTGATTTAAACTCCCGTAAGCAACTTGATTTTTAATTTTTAATATATTTTCTTATTTGTTTCATTGTTCTTTTATTTCCAATGATGTCAAATTTATTAAATGTTTGGAACACCAGCAGACACTAATTATTGGTGATTTTTTCTTAAGATTTGTCGTTTCCGCTAAATAAATTAAAAAAAAAATATCTCAAGTGTTAAAAAACTAAACTACCTTTGAAAGCTACAAAAAAAGGCTCAAACCGTTTTTTTAACTCAATTTCATGTTTCCTTTATCACTACCCAAGAGATGGTCCGAGACTTTTGAATCACCTTGTATATTTTTAATAATGCGACAAAAAATTCAATATGAAACCTAAACACAAAAAACCCTACATTGATTTTGTAAACTTACTAGAAAGATAAGAGTATACAGCCAAAAATAGCAACCAAAATGTAGGTTATCAACAGCAAAAATATAAAAAAATGTTTTTTAAAAAAAGCTTTTATTTAAAAAATGCACTAAAAAGTAAAAAATTATGTATTTCAATCACAGAAGAATATTTTTTCTTACAGGTTAAAATTTTAAAATTTATAAAAGCTTTGAGAGTGTCAACTGAACAAAGTAATTCTGTAATGCCGTAGTTTTCTAACTCCCAAAGTTTTTATAAATTTTAGAATTTTAACCTGTAAGAAAAAATATTCTCCAGTGATTGAAATACATTATTTTTTACTTTTTAGTGCATGTTTTAAATAAAAGCTTTTTCTGAAAAACATTTTTTTATATATTTTTATTTTTTGCTTATTAGTCTTTATTTATTGCATAGATTTATTGTTATTACACTGTGCATCTACCGTGACGTCCAAATGACCAACATACCGTCTATATCGGTATAAGTTACGGTATGTACAAATCGAGAACCCCTTTGTGAACATAACCTAAAATTTTAAAACCCCATTTAACATCTTTAGGGGGTAATTAACTATATAGAATTGCATTGTCACGCAGATTACGTAAGCATGTTAAATTTCATTTCATTCCGACTACAGGAACCCTCTCAAATTTACAAATCGAGAACCACTTTGTGAACATAACCTAAAACTTCAAAACCCCATTTAACCCGTTTGGGGGGTATTTAACTACATAGGATTGCATTGTCACGCAGATTAAGTAAGTATGCAAAATTTCAATTCAGTGGGACAACGGGAACCCTTTCAAATTTGGCTCCGAAAAAATAACCGACAGACAGACAACATTGTGAGTTAAATAAAAGCTTTAAAAAAATAAAATCTAGCGTCAGAATTTTTTTTTAATGACCCATTATAAAGATATGCTTTTGGTTCAGTCTGTATTTTAAAAAAATCTTTAATTTTTTTACCAATTTTTCACTACGTTCGGTGAAATAATAAACGTCCAGTTACACTGCATAAAGTATCACTTTTACTCCTAATAACATAATCTACTATTTTGACTATATTTTTTTCAAATTACTACTTACTTAGTTTTAAGTTTCAAATTATTGTCAACACTTCAGTGGCCAAAAACTCACACGTATACAGTGTGTATCAAAAAATAGGTCTATTTTTTATTTTAAAAACTAAGTGATTTTGATTAAAGATAGGTTAAAAATAAACAACGAAGCCTTGGGTAATTATAAATCAATTTGACTTTGTCTAGTCGTGATATTTCGATTTTATTAAAAATAATAAAATAAACAAAACAAAGGAAAACCACTAATCGATAGTCTCAGTTGAGACAACTTATATATTGCAATAAAATTTGAAAAAGGTGGGCTCATTTTGCAAATTATTACGAAAATGGTGAAACGATTTTTTTAGGATCGAGCTATCAACCTTACATCATTGCACTTGACATTTAAAACAGAAACCAGTCATAATAATATATTCCGAAAACATCCGAGAGCATGAGACAAAGGTTACGAAAAAATTTCGCTTAAACACAAACAGAATTATCAGTAATTACTAATTAAATGTAATCTTTCAAACTGTCTGTAAAAAAATAAGCCCATCTTTTGTTTGCCCAAATCTGTTATCATCACAATGCGTAGGTGTCTAAATCTTGTGTGTTTTTAATTTATTCAAGGACACATTTTTAACCCTCTCATCCTTGCTATACCCAAGTAGCACAGATTGTTATTTAGCGGTTGTAAAAACGTTTTGGCAACAACTATTTGGTCAATGCAACAATCGAGGAAAACGTTTCATCAAACTTGTCATAACGTCACCGTGCCAAAAATGGGCATTTATTTTTGGGTTATATAACGGTAATATTACCAAATAGTTGCCAACAATTTGGTTGTTTCAAAGCTCTAACGAAGTTATGCTTTGGAAGCTATTCTATGACTAAATGACAACTATTTACTACATAACCACCGATTTGTTGTTAATTGGCTGTCGTTTCCAAAGTACAACCCAACAGCAACTATAAAATAACATTTTATCTTTGGTTGTAATTTAGGAAAAATTGTGGGACATCAAGATGAAAATATAACAATATGGTAATTTAGTGAAGAGTCACGAAGAAATTGTTATATTATTCAATCCTTCTAGACATCATGGATGGCGATAAACATATTATATATCACTGTAATGCAAACACAAATTCCAAATTCTCGTTAACCAAGCAAAAAATTTGTTTGGCGACATTACTTTTCTTTCAGTTGTAAAGATGTATCACTTTTATTTATTAAATTTTATAAAATAGCAGTAATTATGATTCTGACAACGACAAAGTTATTAAATGGTTATAAAATAGTTGTAAAATTGTCACACATAAGAAAAATTTAACATGGCCGCTGTTTGCGCTGTCATACTTGTCAAAAAAATCGCCATTTTTGTATGTCTTCTCTGATTGTTAGGAAATGGTTGCCGTGCTGACTCAGAAACCTAATATTGACTAAGTTAAAACCAAATGGTATTTAGTTATTTTTTACGTTTCTTTTCTGGCTAAATAATGACTAAATCGAAACAAACTAAATAAGTTGAGTCAGTCGTTCGAAGTTTTAATATTCTGTAATATGTACTGCTTTTCCTAAATCTTTTTAAGGAAAAAGCAGTTTGTTTAATGTCAACTTTAGGCATAATTCACACTCCACACTACAGAAAATACACTTTTGTTGGTATAGGAAACGTAGATGTGGTATACGACAAATAAAATTTGACAGTTAAAATGATGGGAAAATTATTGTGTAGCTACGAAAGGGTAGAGTTATAGACATTACTTGGTAATGACAACTAAAATTTTGTACCAAATTGCTACATTCTGTAGATAGATTTTCGTTATATTTTAGCTTTTTTATTTTTAAGAAAACGTTGCGGCAACTTTGGAAATTTGCCATATAGTTATAAGATAGATTATTCATAACTATATGGCAGAATAGCCAAATGGTCATGAAATAGTAATATTTTAGACATTATTTTGTCATTAAAATATGTGTGATAGCTATAATATATCAACTTTAAATAGCTGTGAAAAGGTTATTTTTTGGGTTTACGATGGACATAAAAGCATTATGGCAACCTAAAAAATAACTATTTAGTTACGTAGATACCAAATTAAAGCTAAATTGTGGGGCATCTATTAGGAGTCTAATATAAAGCCAAATGAGCATATTATAGCTTTTTTAAACATTAAAACTTCATTTTCAAAACCTAATGAAATAACCAATCAGGTTGCCATAACGTTACTGCAACAACTTTTTAGCTGCCACAACCAAAAAGATATTTTGTGCTACTTGGGTAGCAACAACGCTAAACAATTTAAATCAAATTTCAAATCAAGGATTTTCGTTCGAGATGCGTACAATGAAAATGCCAGGCTGTCTAGTAGGCCGGCGCACACAACAAAACACAATCACCACGCATGCGCTCTCTATCTTCCATCTCACTCTCACCCCATCCCCTACACCATGTCTCTCTCCCTTTCACCCGCAATATTGCATCATCGATCCAAGCGGTCGTTTTGAATCACCCAAAAGAACAAAGAAATTTCGTCAAATTTTTGTGCAAACAAACGACAATCAATTACGGTATGTATGGTTGCGTAATTGCCATGACAACGCCTATCAGCTGATTGGTGGATTTGTTGACAGTCGTGTCGTGATTCTTTTGTTCAATTTTTTTTCGCAAAGATAACTTGATTGATTGATTGACATACCTTACGTTTGCGGTTACGGTGAAAACAACGGTTGATGGGGTCGAAAAACACAAAGTCTAACTGGTCTCAACAAGCACAGCAGCATTCAGCCCAGTGCAGGCGCTGAATAAACCATTTTTCAGGGGTTTGCATGGGTCAGGGTTCGGGGGTAGTGCGGGGGTACGTCCCCTCTCACTCTAACACGTTTGTTTCGGTATCGGTTTGTCTCACTTGTCGGATGTTGCGCAGTAGCGTTTTGTTTTGATCGCAGTGGCTTGTGATTTTATTTGTTTTTTTGTTAAATTAGACAATTGAAGTCACCCGATGACTAGATTAGATTAATGATTTAATAAAAATGGCAAAAAATGTTTGGTTTTTATTATATGAACGGATCTGACGACACGATGGTTTGTTTAGTTTTATGACTTTGGTAATAAAATCGTAAAATGTACTTTAGTAAAGGCAACGTTATGTATTCGGTGAGTCATTTATAAATCTTTGTGTCATAAAATTCAAATAGAAAATTTTACACTTCACGTTTTTTTTTATTAAAGTGTTCGTGACTATAAATATGACGTGTTCATTTACGAATTTGGTCCATTCTTATTGGTTGTTGCGTTGTTGGAGTCCAGTGGCGTAACATACAGTGGGGTATTGGGGATTCTACGAGTTTAATTAATTTAGTATATTACTTAAAATATACTTACAATTGGAAAATTCTTTTGTGGTTCTTCTCTACGTTCGTTCATAAAAGAAATTAACGATTTCCAATTGGTGTTTTTTTAAACAGTAAATGAGAGAAAACTATTACTGAAAAACAAAAAAATGGAAAAAAATTATATCATTATATTTTGTTTAATAAAATTCGTGACCAACTAAAACGAAGAACAAAAAGATGTAAACAGCAGCTAATTTTGTCATTATCTGGAATAAGTTTCGTTAAAGATTTCCAAGTTTATTATACAGGGCTTTCATTTCAAAAGGAGCCAGTCTCAATAATTTTTGACATTGAGCAAATCTGTTTTCAAGCAAAAACAGGTCGATTGGGATGGCGAGGGGGAAGTTCAAAACCAACATTTGTTACATTTTAGGTTTCATCCCTTAATCGCTAGCTACCCCTAGTTTAAAATTTTAAATGGCACCCCCTACTTTTTCAAACATTTTTGGAAAGGGAAAAAATTTACGAATCGAACTGTCAAGGAAAAAAAAATTCTGTCTATTCGTTTCTTAGTTAAGTGTGGTTTTATTTTTGAAATTTTTAATCCTAGTAGCCTTTGATTGGAGGCCAATTTAATTTAAATAAAAAATTTGTCGATTAGAGATGCAATGAGAGAGTTTAAATCCAACATTAGTTACATTTTAGTTTTCATCCCTTAGTCGCTAGCCACCCCTAATTTAAAATTTTAAATGGCACCTTCTACTTTTTGGAACATTTTCGAAAAGGGAACAAATTAACGTACCTAACTATCAAACAAATATTTTTCTATTCGTTTTTTAGTTAGGGGTGGTTTTATATTTAAAATTTTTAGTTATAGTGGCTATGTCTATGTCTATGACATAGACATACCGTCTATGTCGGTATAAGTTACGGTATGTACAAATCGTAAACATAACCTAAAATTTTAAAACCCCATTTAACACCTTTAGGGGGTAATTAACTATATAGAATTGCATTGTCACGCAGATTACGTAAGCATGTTAAATTTCATTTCATTGCGACTACAGGAACCCTCTCAAATTTACAAATCGAGAACCCCTTTGTAAACATAACCTAAAACCCCATTTAACCCCTTTAGGGGGTATTTAACTACATAGGATTGCATTGTCACGCAGATTAAGTAAGTATGCAAAATTTCAATTCAGTGGGACAATGGGAACCCTTTCAAATTTGGCTCCGAAAAAATAACCGACAGACAGATCATTGTGAGCTAAATAAAAGCTTTTAAAAAAGCAGTCGCGGCTTATAAAATGAGGCAATAATTAAAAGAAGCTTTTTGCATTGTTATATTTTTTTTTATTTTGCTTTAAATTAAAAAAAATATATCTACCATATTTTCGGACAGGGATAGTAATAAAAAATAAAAATTGTAATGATTTAATAACTTGTATTTAATAATAATAAAATATTTTTATTAATTATACCAGGTGTGTTAAAATGATTCTCATCTAGTTAACCTTGAAATTTATTTACATGTAAAGAAAATTGTGCCGCTCTAAATGAATCCAGTGTCAATAAATGTCAAAATTGTCAGTTGTGAAATTCATAAATTGTCAGTTAATTACATTCAAAAGTTTTGTTAAAAAGCAGCTAAAATGATACACTGTGCACGGAAATACTTTTATTATCGAAGCTTATTTTATATAATTTATTTTATATAATCGATACATTAAAATTATCGATAAATATCGATATATATCGAGATATCGATATATCGATACTTATCGAAATATCGAAAATTAGCAAAATATCGATATATCGATAAAAATATGGGTATTTATAGATAAATTTCGGTCACTGTTGACATTTCACTGACATAATCGTGTGTAATTCCCTATCCTTTTTGACAATGGATTGACAAAAGTGCCCGAAATTTTTTGCTCGCCATTGTACGATATATTTGTTTTTTTTTGAGAATATTATCTACTTTTTACCTTTTAGTTCAAAAACAAATGACTATTCCAATACAATTTTTCTATTAAAAGAATAGATGTTAATTTAAAAACAACAATCGACGTGTTTGGTCGTTCTTTACAAAAAATTGCACAATTAATTTATGAATTTAGCTTCTAATTAAACTAAAACGATATTATCGAAATTTTTCAGAATATTGATAAATATTGATAATTATCGATATTTATCGGTATTCGGTATATCGATAGTTATCGATATTTATTGGTATATCGATAATTATCGATATTTATTAGTAATATCGATATATCGATATTTTTATCGATATATCGGTAAAAATTCCCAGCCCTACAGGCTACTAGTTAAAAATCATTTTACCAGACTTTGTATAATCTCCAAAAGGGACACATTTCTAGTGTCGCTCAGTATAGATTGCGATTAATTAATCCAGTGGCGTGGTTTACAATTTTTTAATCTTCTTCCAGGTTTAGTTTAAAAAATGAACAAATTCGGCCGCTGTCTTGCAACACTAAACCGTCAATTCCGAACTTCCACACAAACTCGGACCCGAAAAAAGCCTTTTTCATTTCGAAATGTCACAATTATCGGAAGTCTGGCTTTTGTAGGCGGCATAGCTGGCTCCAAAACTGACGAAAAATACCTCAGTTTCGTCGGGGGAATCCCCCGATTTTGTCGGTAAGTTTTGTACATTATTTGTGCTTAAATATCAGGTGTTCATTATTAAAAAAACTCGCAGCATGCTCTGAGATTGTTACGGAAGTCGTAGAACAATTTTTATTATTGTATTGTTGGTTGCCTACTAAACTGTCTCACAAGAATTCATAACCTAAGATTGATAAATAGTGTTCAAAGGTGTTGTGTTATGTAGGGTTGCCAGACCTTCTATATTTAATAGAAGTCTACTATATTTAACTAAAATCTTCTATCTTCTATGTCCCTAAAATATAGAAGCTAAATCTTCTATATTTCGCGAGCGATTGGCACTTTCAAACGTTCTTAGATTGCAATCATTTTGCAAAAAAACCAGTGGCATATTTGCATATGGGCTAAATGGGCTATTATATTTATTTTATTATCTTTATCTTTATTTTGATTTAAAAAAGATACTTAAAAGACGGGTTGCATTTTTTTTAAATTAATTGATCCGATTTTTAGTTTTCGTCGTATTTTTTTACTTCTTAAGTTCTTAATTGTTTGATTAATGAGTTTTAAGAAACTTTTAATAGTTTCAATTCATATTGTAGAAAATTCACGATGAATAATGGTAGAAAAAGCCTGAGTAGTAAACAATACAGTAAAATGTCTTTGAAAAAAGTCAACGGCAATGTAATATTATAGAAAAAACAAAAACTTTTTAAATAAATATAGGCTGATTTTTTTATAATATTAATATCATTTAGAAAATAAAGGAGATAGTTATAAATCTAGTGCACGTTTGGTGACATTAGAAAGAACTTTTTGAGGTTTAATTTAATTTTCAGAAATATCTTGCATTTTTTGAAAACTTGTGCTAAAACTGATGGATTTGCTGTTTCATTTAAATAAAGTTAAGGATATTACTGAAGTTTAGAAAAAATCAAGTGATAAAAAAATTAAGTTAAAAGCAGATACATATTTACTGATTACGGATTTGTTTTTATCAGAATCTAATGCTCGAAAATTGATAGAATTTCTTTGATGTTATACTTCTTTAACTGTTGTAGAGTAGTGTATATTAAAACGTCAATATCCCTAACATTTTTCGAGCAGTTCTGAAGTTTAGCAGTTCATTTGAGGTGCACAAGAGGAGTGTAGATATCATTTAAAATTTTGAAGGGTTATTTGTATTTGAAGTTCGACAAAAAATGTCCTCCTGTCAATAAAAATTGGCTTTTTCCAGGATTTGTAAATTTTTTCTTATTTTCTGAATTAACCAATAGGTTTTTTTTTGAAGAAACGTTGTCATAGTCAGGGGCGGCAAAATTAAGTAGCCCAGGTTTACTTTAAACTCACTCTATATAAGTAAAGTAATGAAAAGCGGAAAAGTTGCAATGCTTATTTTAAAACGATGTCTTATAATTTTTTATTATATATTTTATGTTTGTTGGAATGGATTTAAATTGATGATTAATTGTTCTTATCTAATTTCTTTGTTTTCATTTATCTCAATGTTAACTTTTAATGTATTATAGTAATTATAACATGAGATCGAAAATAAACTCAATTAGAGCAAGCCTTGAAAGTGTAACTTCAGCCACATCATATGCTATGTAAAACCAACATAATTTCAAAAGTGCGGTCGTAAATAAACGGCTAAAATGTGGCTAAAGTGTAAATAAACAGCTAAAATATGGCTAAAGTTCTGCAGACACAGCTTGCTCTAATTGAGTTTATTTTCGATCTCAGGTTATCTACTTAGGGTAATTATTAAAAAATGAAGCTTTTGACTATCAGGTTTTTTTATTAAAAAACAATTTCACAATACAATACAGATTTGAGGACGTTTCGGCATAAAAATGCCACCATCAGCTCTAAACTACAATTACGAAACGAACCAACGCCATAACACATTAAATGCAAAATTCGAAATGGCTGTCTGTCCATAAGTAACTTTTTTTAATCACTTAATGTAATTACTTAATTAGTAACAAATGATTTATTTGAATCTTCTATATATTTTGTGAAACTTCTACAGGCTGTTTTGTCTAAACCCCACATTAGAAGTATTGGGAGTTCTAATAATCATAGTCATCTGAAAATTTGTGTACAACCATAATCTTTTAGGTCCTGCTCAATGAAAATATTCTCAAGATAGCATTGTTTTAAATGGGATGCTATATTTTTTAATGCGTTTTTGAATTACTAGAGTTATTTTAAGGTAGTTTTCATAAGCTGTTCCTATACCTAAATTTAGCCGTTTACGAAATATTTATGGTTTTTAAAAAAATTTTGGATTTGCACCTTCTAGTTCAAAAACCGATAACTCTGCGATTTTTAAAAATTTGGAAATATTTTTGAGCTCATTTGAAAGAGGAAGCCTAGATCTTTCCTTTGGTGTTTTCAAATTTTTAAAAAAGAATAACAAACTCCAAATTTTTAAAATTAAGTTTGCAAAACTTTAAGCACCCATAACTCATTTTTTTCAAATGAAATGACAAAAGTTTTATTTCACTAGATGGTAGAGAATTTAATTCTGCTTCGATCTGTGTTAACATTCCCTATACTTATGTTTAATAGTTTTCAAGTTACAATAAATTTTTGTTGGGATTGAGAAATTCATTAGCCATAGGCCTTTTCTCATGGAAACGAATGAAAAAAGGTGAGAAATTAAAGTTTTTCAAACCAACACCCAATGAATTTATTTTGTTTTCACAGTCTGATAACACAATTTTGAACAGAGTTTGTCGTTTAAGTTTAATCAGAAATGTTTTTATAGCAAACTATGCAAAAATAGCTGTGGTTAGTAAGAAATTTCCTACAATAACAAAAAAACCAACATAACTGGAAAATTATCACAGATAGGTATAGGGAATGCTAATACAGATAGATGCAGAAAAAAATTCTCCTCCATCTGGTAGAATAAAAATTGGGACATCCCATTTGAAAAAATTAAGTTTTGGGTACTTGAAGTTGTCCAAACCTAACCTTAAAATTTTTGGGTTTATTAACTTCAATTCCAATTTTGATCACACTGAACAACAGAGCTTTTCTCTTTCAATTCTCCAAACATGATTTCGAAATCTCTAAAACTAAGCGAGTTACCGATTTTTTAAGGGACAGGTGCAAATTCAAAAATTTTCAAAAATCCTAAATATCTCGAAAACGGTTAAACTTGGGTATAGGGAAAGCTGATAAAAACTCCCTTAAAATAACTCAACTAATCCAAAAACGCAGTGAAAAATATAGCTTTCCATTTAAAATAAGAAAGTTAGTAGTGCTGCCATCTTGGAAATATTTTCATTGAGCATAACTCAACGGATTATGCCTGAGTACCAACTCGCAAATAAATATCTTTATTAGAACTTTCAATACTTCTAATGTGGGGTTTAGACGGAACACCCTGTATATTTTCAAGTGAATTCTCCTATTTTCCACATTTTGATATCTGGCAACCCTAGTGTTATGTGTGTTGAACAACAAGGAAGACATTTCCAACAGTTTTTATAAATAATAAATAGATATTTGTATGAAAAATTGTTATCTTTTTAATTGTCCAAAAGTAAGGTTATGAGAGAACGAATTAATCACAGACATACATACAATATAATTAATTTCAAAGCACTCTAGAGTTTTTTTTTTTTTTAAATAAACACTTGTTATGATTTTGTAACTAAAAATAAAAATGTAGCTCAATCAAAACCGGTCTTCTCATCTCGCTGGATTACTACATTTCAATGCTCGGTTTAACCGAATCGGAGCCAAACTACGAACTAATGATGAGTCGCATCCACCAGAGGGCGGCCGATCGCATCCTCACAGCCTGTCTCACAAATGGGGGGCCCTACATAAAAATGGGCCAAGGCCTAGTCTCCATGTCCCACATCCTCCCCAAAGAATACACCAAAACGTTGAAAGCCCTCCAAGACAAGTGTCTCCCCCGCCACCCCAACGAACTAGTCAAACTATTCCAAGAAGATTTCCAAAAAACTCCCGATGAAATTTTCGAAAATTTCGACCCCAATCCAATCGCAGCAGCCAGTTTGGCTCAAGTGTACAAAGCCAAGACGCAAACCGGTGAAGAAGTGGCCGTTAAAGTGCAATATATCGATTTGCAAAAACGCTTTTTGAGCGATGTTGCCACAATTAAATTGCTATTGAAAGTGGTGGGGATGATGCATCCGAATTTCAATTTCGGTTGGGTGCTTGAGGAGGTCGTTGATACGTTGAAACAGGAGCTGGATTTTGTTAATGAGGGGAAAAATGCGGAAAAGTGTGCCAAAGATTTGGAGAAGTTTGATTTTGTTCATGTGCCTAAAGTCTACTGGGATCTCACAAGCACGGTATTTTTTTTGGGTAGTGGAAATTGGGAAATTAGGCTCTAAGCACAAATTTTCGTTTTAGAGGGTTTTGGTGATGGAATATATTGAGGGTTGTAAGATTAGTGATGTTAAGTTTTTGAAAGAGAATAAGTTCTCCTTGAAAGATATCAATGTTAAGTTATTTGAAATTTTTGGACATCAGATTTTTCAAACTGGGTTCGTTCATGGAGATCCGCATGCAGGAAACAGTAAGTATTTGAGTAAAATCTTACAAAAAAAAAACTGTTTAAATCATCAAAAAGTACATTTTTGTAGAAAAATGTCGAAATAAAGTTATTTTCGATTATTGGGATATAATATATAATATACAGGCTGTTTTGTCTAAACCCCACATTAGAAGTATTATTGCTATACCTAAATTTAGCCGTTTACGAAATATTTATGGTTTTTAAAAATTTTTTGGATTTGCACTTTCCAGTTCAAAAATCGATAACTCTGCGATTTTTAAAAATTTGGAAATATTTTTGAGCTCATTTGAAAGAGGAAGTCTAGATCTTTCCTTTGGTGTTTTCAAATTTCTAAAAAAGAATAATAAACTCCAAATTTTTAAAATTAAGTTTGCAGAACTTTAAGCACCCATAACTCATTTTTTTCAAATGAAATGACAAAAGTTTTATTTCACTAGATGGTAGAGAATTTAATTCTGCTTCGATCTGTGTTAACATTCCCTATACTTATGTTTAATAGTTTTCAAGTTACAATACCTTTTTGTTGGGATTGAGAAATTCATTAGCCATAGGCCTTTTCTCATGGAAACGAATGAAAAAAGGTGAGAAATTAAAGTTTTTCAAACCAACATCCAATGAATTTATTTTGTTTTCACAGTCTGATAACACAATTTTGAACAGAGTTTGTCGTTTAAGTTTAATCAGAAATGTTTTTATAGCAAACTATGCAAAAATTGCTGTGGTTAGTAAGAAATTTCCTACAATAACAAAAAAACCAACATAACTTGAAAATTATCACAGATAGGTATAGGGAATGCTAATACAGATAGATGCAGAACAAAATTCTCTTCCATCTAGTAGAATAAAAATTGGGACATCCCATTTGAAAAAATTAAGTTTTGGGTACTTGAAGTTGTCCAAACTTAACCTTAAAATTTTTGGGTTTATTAACTTCAATTCCAATTTTGATCACACTGAACAACAGATATAGGCTTTCTCTTTCAATTTTCCAAACATGATTTCGAAATCTCTAAAACTAAGCGAGTTACCGATTTTTTAAGGGACAGGTGCAAATTCAAAAATTTTCAAAAATCCTAAATATCTCGAAAACGGTTAAACTTGGGTATAGGGAAAACTGATAAAAACTCCCTTAAAATAACTCAACTAATCCAAAAACGCAGTGAAAAATATAGCTTTCCATTTAAAATAAGAAAGTTAATAGCGACTTCCGGTATAACCGGAAGTGCTGCCATCTTGAAAATATTTTCATTGAACATAACTCAACGGATTATGCCTGAGTACCAACTCTCAGATAAATATCTTTATTAGAACTTTCAATACTTCTAATGTGGGGTTTAGACGGAACACCCTGTACAGGATCGCTAAAAAGTATGGATACAGTTATACTATTCATCAAAACTTATTTAAATTTGGTATAAGCTTAAAAGTATATAAATTCTATCGTTTTAAATGTTTATCAAATTCCCATCTTCTTTTGTTCTGAGGATACAAGGCTAACTTAATTTTTTTTTAAATGGCAAGAAGGGTGAAATTAAATATTTTTAAACAGAGCATTTTTTTCTGAATTCTATGATGTAACACATGCATACCTTATTTTAATCGAAACTTGAAAAAAATTATCGAACTTTCAAAAATGTGATGGAAATGTTGACTTTATCTATCGTTAGCTCTTTGCCGCTTGAACTTTGGCCAAAAAATAAATAAAAGTTAATAATAATTAATAAAATAACAATTTTAACTGAAAAAAACACATTTTATTAAAAAACGCAAGACACGAAATACATGTTTTAATGCTACAAAAGATGTTGCTCAAAATGATTTCCATTGACTTCTTGGTTTTCTGTCGCTGTAACCAACCATCATGAGAATTTCTGTACTCAGTTTCACTTAAATGTACCATTTTTAAATTAATTATTGCACACAAGTTTAATTTTTGGCTAATATACATATGACAGTATTTTCAAAGCTAACTTAGTTTGACTTCCATACTTTTTAGCGACCCTGTATATTTTTTTTGTATGAAAATGTACTTGAGAGCTCGAAAAAAATAGTCAAAAATAACGTCATTTCGACCAAATTAAGTGTTTTTTTGGATTGTTATTTGAACAAAATTTGCCAAATAATTAGTAAATTACTGTTGTTTTCATCCTAAAGACCTGACTCAACTCTGGAAGAGCCAAAAGAGTAAAACAAAAAATTCGTTTTCAGTTTAAAGCAACACTGCGCCTAAATATGCATATTTTCGGTCACTTTTTGACGAAATGTACCAAAAAAACTGTTGTTTGAGCTACCAAAACAGTTTTGACCAAAGTAGATATTATTTGAGCGAAATCTCGCAAAATAGGCGAAAAATATGTTTCGTTTTCGACCAAAATTTTATTCAAATAAAGAGTGTGATAACTCAAGACCATACTTTTACAGTCAAATTAATGAAAAAAAAGTTAAAGCTCGAAACAAGTCAAAAGTAACGTCATTTCATGAGCCAAAAATTAATTTTTTTTATAGAAACATTTTTTTGAATAGAAATTTCAGCAAAAACATAGTTTTTATTATCAAAAACTCGAAAAAGCCGAAGTTTTGAGCGAAATTTCTCAAAATAAAACTAAAATTTTATTAATGTAACGGCTCGAGAACACAATTTTGTTCTAAATATTAGCGGTTTTTTGCATATTTTTGATTACATTTCTCCCCAGCAACGTACTAAATCGCCTGAAAAAAATTCTCTCAAACAGTGTCTCAAAACACTCGAAAAATGCAAAAAAATCGCTCGTTTTTAACGATATTTTGAGAAATATTTGCATTTCTGACTGAAAAACATGCTTGGAAACACTCAAAACGGACAAAAGTAATATAATTTTTGACTAGATGATTATTTTTTCGGTCTATATGAGCAAAATGTTCCAAAAAAGTGTTTTTAAAACTTATTGAAAGGTAAAAATGGACGTTTTCCGGCGTATTTTTGACGAAATTTTGCTCAAAAACGAGTTAAATCGAGTAAAACAAATTAAAATAACGCCAGTTTTGATCATTTTTCAACCAAAAACCTGCTTTTAAGCACACAAAAAAGATTTAATTGGTGATTTATTTTTCGAAATTTTGGAAAAAAAAGCGTATAATTTTAGATAACGGTTCGAAATGTCACAAAATCAATAACAAATTTATTTTTAACACACAATTTTTTTCAGTTAATATTGTTAAGTTTTTATCTCAAACAACAAAAAAAAAAGAAAAAATAATATATTGTCGACTTTAAATGTATTTTTGAAGTTTTAAAGCAATTTCTTGAAAGGAATAAATCGTAACAATTTAATTTTTGATTAAAATGGCACAAAACAAAATTAAAATTGTCGCTTTTTAATTGTCCATTTTTTAATTGTAGTTTTGATCCGCCGGGTTGGGGGAAAAGTAATATAATTTTTGACTAGATGATTATTTTTTCGGTCTATATGAGCAAAATGTTCCAAAAAAGTGTTTTTAAAACTTATTGAAAGGTAAAAATGGACGTTTTCCGGCGTATTTTTGACGAAATTTTGCTCAAAAACGAGTTAAATCGAGTAAAACAAATTAAAATAACGCCAGTTTTGATCATTTTTCAACCAAAAACCTGCTTTTAAGCACATAAAAAAGATTTAATTGGTGATTTATTTTTCGAAATTTTGGAAAAAAAAAGCGTATAATTTTAGATAACGGTTCGAAATGTCACAAAATCAATAACAAATTTATTTTTAACACACAATTTTTTTCAGTTAATATTGTTAAGTTTTTATCTCAAACAACAAAAAAAAAAGAAAAAATAATATATTGTCGACTTTAAATGTATTTTTGAAGTTTTAAAGCAATTTCTTGAAAGGAATAAATCGTAACAATTTAATTTTTGATTAAAATGGCACAAAACAAAATTAAAATTGTCGCTTTTTAATTGTCCATTTTTTAATTGTAGTTTTGATCCGCCGGGTTGGGGGAAAAGTAATATAATTTTTGACTAGATGATTATTTTTTCGGTCTATATGAGCAAAATGTTCCAAAAAAGTGTTTTTTAAAACTTATTGAAAGGTAAAAATGGACGTTTTCCGGCGTATTTTTGACGAAATTTTGCTCAAAAACGAGTTAAATCGAGTAAAACAAATTAAAATAACGCCAGTTTTGATCATTTTTCAACCAAAAACCTGCTTTTAAGCACATAAAAAAGATTTAATTGGTGATTTATTTTTCGAAATTTTGGAAAAAAAAAGCGTATAATTTTAGATAACGGTTCGAAATGTCACAAAATCAATAACAAATTTATTTTTAACACACAATTTTTTTCAGTTAATATTGTTAAGTTTTTATCTCAAACAACAAAAAAAAAGAAAAAATAATATATTGTCGACTTTAAATGTATTTTTGAAGTTTTAAAGCAATTTCTTGAAAGGAATAAATCGTAACAATTTAATTTTTGATTAAAATGGCACAAAACAAAATTAAAATTGTCGCTTTTTAATTGTCCATTTTTTAATTGTAGTTTTGATCCGCCGGGTTGGGGGAAAAACCCAACTAGTCCTCCTCGACCATGGCTTATACCAAAGACTAAAACCCCAAGAAATGGTCGCTTTGAGCCACATGTGGAAAGCCATAGTATTACAAGACCATGCACAAATGAAATTCTATTCCAAACAATTAGGAGTTGAAGGTAATGACAAATTTAAACGACAATTTTACACGTTTTTAATTTCAGATTATGTGGTTTTTGCCGAAATTTTAACTCAAGCGCCTTTACGACACCACAAATTTAAATTACACATAAGATTGACTGAAGAGGATTTGAAACACATGACTGAAATTGCAAGGACAAGGTTTGATGCTATAATGAAGGCTTTGAGGTTGATGCCCACTTCTCTGCTACTCGTTATCAGGTAACAAAAAAATAGTTTGAGTCACTCGTTCGCTACGTTTGTTTGTTTTTTTGTTTTTTTTTGTAGAAATTTGAACACAATCCGGGCTATTGCATACGATCATGGCAACCCGATTGATCGATACACTGTTTTGGCAAGGGCTGCCACTAAAACAGCCCTAAGGGACGAAAGTTCGTCGAAAAAATTCCTCAAAGCTCCGATGAAAATCTATTTTGAAGTTGTTTTATTGTAAGTCAAGTCGTTTCAAAACAAATTCGAGTGAATTAATTCGTTTGTTTCAGCTTAAATAGGCTCAATTTGTGGTTCAGAAATGTGATATATAATTTATTGGTTAGTTTAGGTTTGCTCCCAGATTTGAAGCAAATCATTGTTGTTCCTCAGGTTTGAAATAAATTTATTTGTGTTTTATTCATCAATTTTAGACCTGACCTGACCTAAAAATACATTCATTTATTGTTTGACCACAATTTTTTCCTGTTTAAGTGAAAAAAAATCGTTTTTGTTAAACGATAATTTTTAATTTTTTGGATAAAAACGTCATTTCGACCAAATTTTTGTCTTGTTGGGAGGAATAAAAATTCGTTAAAGTTTGCCCAAAATCACTGTTTAATCTCTTGAAAGGTCAAACATATTTCGATTTTTTAAAACTGCTGATCGAAAATTACATTATTTTTGTCTTTTTCTTGTTTAAAAGCAAGTTTTGCTATTGATTTCTGGAAGATTTTCTTTAAAACTTTTTGAAAAATTATCAAAATTGATGTTATTTTAGTCAAAAATGAGCCGAAAAAAACTCAAAATTTAGCCAAAAATTATATTATTCTGCAGCTTTCGAAGCGTTAAAGTTAAATTTTGTTTTTTTTAAATCGAAAATTACATTATTTTTGTCTTTTTCTTGTTTGAAAGCAAGTTTTGCTATTGATTTCTGGTAGATTTTCTTTAAAACTGTTTGAAAAATTATCAAAATTGATGTGATTTTAGTAAAAAATAAGCCGAAAAAACTCAAAATCTTGCCAAAAATTATATTATTTTGTAGCTTTCGAAGCGTTAAAGTTAAATTTTGTTTTTTTTTAAATCGAAAATTACATTATTTTTGTCTTTTTCTTGTTTGAAAGCAAATGTTGCTATTGATTTTTGGAAGATTTTCTTTAAAACTGTTTGAAAAATTATAAAAATTTATGTTATTTTAGTCAAAAATGAGCCGAAAAAACTCAAAATTTAGCCAAAAATTATATTATTTTGTAGCTTTCGAACCGCTAAAGTTAAATTTTGTTTTTTTAAATCGAAAATTACATTATTTTTGTGTTTTTCTTGTTTAGAATCAAGTTTTTGCTATTGATTTCTGGAAGATTTTCTTTAAAACTGTTTGAAAACTTATCAAAATTGATGTTATTTTAGTCAAAAATGAGCCGAAAAAAACTCAAAATTTTGCCAAAAATTATATTATTTTGTAGCTTTCGAAGCGTTAAAGTTAAATTTTGTTTTTTTAAATCGAAAATTACATTATTTTTGTTTTTTTCTTGTTTAAAAGCAAGTTTTGCTATTGATTTCTGGAAGATTTTCTTTAAAACTGTTTGAAAAATTATCAAAATTGATGTTATTTTAGTCAAAAATGAGCCGAAAAAACTCAAAATTTAGCCAAAAATTATATTATTTTGTAGCTTTCGAACCGCTAAAGTTAAATTTTGTTTTTTTAAATCGAAAATTACATTATTTTTGTGTTTTTCTTGTTTAGAATCAAGTTTTTGCTATTGATTTCTGGAAGATTTTCTTTAAAACTGTTTGAAAAATTATCAAAATTGATGTTATTTTAGTCAAAAATGAGCCGAAAAAACTCAAAATTTAGCCAAAAATTATATTATTTTGTAGCTTTCGAACCGCTAAAGTTAAATTTTGTTTTTTTAAATCGAAAATTACATTATTTTTGCGTTTTTCTTGTTTAGAATCAAGTTTTTGCTATTGATTTCTGGAAGATTTTCTTTAAAACTGTTTGAAAAATTATCAAAATTGATGTTATTTTAGTCAAAAATGAGCCGAAAAAACTCAAAATTTAGCCAAAAATTATATTATTTTGTAGCTTTCAAATCGCTAAAGTTAAATTTTGTTTTTTTAACTCGAGAATTACATTATTTTGGTCTTTTTCTTGTTTGAAAGCAAGTTTTGCTATTGATTTCTGGAAGATTTTCTTTAAAACTGTTTAAAAAATTATCAAAATTGATGTTATTTTAGTCAAAAATGATCCGAAAAAACTCAAAATTTAGCAAAAAATTATATTATTTTGTAGCTTTCGAACCGCTAAAGTGTTTTTTTTAAATCGAAAATTACTTTATTTTTGTCTTTCTGTTGTTTAAAAGCAAGTTTTGCTATTGATTTCTGGAAGATTAAAGAAAAACTGTTTGAAAAATTATCAAAATTGATGTTATTTTAGTCAAAAATGAGCCGAAAAAACTCAAAATTTTGCCAAAAATTATATTATTTTGTAGCTTTCGAAGCGTTAAAGTTAAATTTTGATTTTTTTAAATCGAAAATTACATTATTTTTGTCTTTCTCTTGTTTGAAAGCAAGTTTTGCTATTGATTTCTGGAAGATTTTCTTTGAAAAATTATCAAAATTGATGTTATTTTAGTCAAAAATGAGCCGAAAAAACTCAAAATTTAGCCAAAAATTATATTATTTTGTAGCTTTCGAACCGCTAAAGTTAAATTTTGTTTTTTTAACTCGGGAATTACATTATTTTTGTCTTTTTCTTGTTTGAAAGCAAGTTTTGCTATTGATTTCTGGAAGATTTTCTTTAAAACTGTTTGAAAAGTTATTAAAATTGATGTTATTTTAGTCAAAAATGAGCCAAAAATTAAATTATTGTGTAGCTTTCGAAGCGCTAAAGTTAAATTTTGTTTTTTTAACTCGAGAATTACATTATTTTTGTCTTTTTCTTGTTTAAAAGCAAGTTTTGCTATTGATTTCAATATTGATGTTACTTTAATTGTTCCACTCGATTTAGATCGTTTTTGAGCTAGATTTTGCCGAAGAAATTGAAGAACTTCGTGGAAAATTGCTTTTTAATGAGTTTTAAACACTTTTGAAGTCAAATTTTAGTTTTTTCCAACATTTTAATAGAAAAAATCACAATGTAAGACCTTGTTAGGAAATTGCCTCAAAACTTGTGTAAATTGGTTAAAATAGATCGAGAAGATGCTATTTTAGCTTGCTTTAGTCTCAAATCACTCATTTTATTTAAAAAACTCAAAAAAGACATTTTTGAACTCCAATCTGGTGAATTAATTTTTTCCGTGTTGGCACTGCCTTGTCACTTTTCACGTGTAGTTATCCCAGTTGGCTGATGCAATAATTCCGCTACAAATTTAAGCAATTTTTCCGGAAAATTCGCAGTTTTGGCCAGTTTCCGCACCGAAAACACGTTTCCCGTTTTGTGAAAAGCGCCCCAAAAGTGTGAAAATCATGGCCGAGGACGACGCAGTGAGTAAAACAGGCCCAATCTGTCAGGCCCAAAAGTGAGGTTAGGTGCACGTTTATTTCCCAAATAATTTCGCAGATTTTTGATCCTTCGCTTAAAAAGAAGAAAAAGAAGAAGAAGACCGCCTTCGATATCGAGGCGGCGCTGGCCGAGGGCGGGACCGAGGCTCAAGACGCCGCCCCCGAGCCCGACCCCAAGGAGGAAGAGCAGGATGATGCAAATGTTGACATAGATTTGGACTTCACGAAGAAGAAAAAGAAGAAGAAGAAGCCCTTCACTGCCGAGGATTTGGACGCGGTTGCTGGGGAGGGGAAAGATGAGGGGAACGAAGGGGGCAACCAGGATGAGGGGGCCCTTGATGATAACTTCGACTTGGAAGTGGACTTCAGTAAAACCAAGAAGAAAAAGAAGAAAAAGAATCTGGGGGATCTGATCGCAGAGGCTGATGAGAAGCACGAGGATAAGGAAAATGGTATTTTTTTTGCGCGGTTTTTGGGGGGTTATTTAGGGGGTTATTTTCTTGTTAACATGCTGCACTTTAGTTGAGCGAATTCCGGAGTCAGGTAACATTTTATTATCGAAAATACGTAATTATTGTGCAATTTTGTAAAAGAATGTTGGTATTACTGTAGCTCTTATGTTTTTTGTTGGCTCGAAATTTTTGTTAAAAGTTTCGTAATAATACTCAAGACGAATATTATATAAAAGATTTTGATATTTTTGGCTTTTTTTGAGCATTTAAACTTATTTTTGAACTAATCAAGAAATCAAAGAAAAGTTTTGTAATACTCAAAAGGCGAATATTATAGGTATTATAAATGAAAATCGAGAAAGAATCGATTTGACTAAAAAAAGAGAAAAAAAACAAACAAGATTAATAGTTTATTAATATTGTCCACCTGTTTTTCCCGAAGTATTTATTGAAAATTGTTTAATAAGTCGAATATTTTTGTCTATCCTATTGGAATTAAAACTAAGTTTTTTCGTTTTGTTTTTTTAAGTACATTGTGCTATTTTTGGCTTTTTTTGAGCGTTTAAACATATCTTTAAACTAGAAACAGATTTGTTCCCTTCCGAAAATTGTTTAAGAAGTCACATATTTTTGTCTAAAAATTCAGTTTTTTTTTGAGTGTTTAAACTTTTTTTTAAATTAGACACTGATTTTTTTTGCAAGATTTTGTTCAAATGAATTTTTTGGTCGGATATAATACAATTTTTGTATTTTAAGAGCGTTTAAGAACCATAAAAATTATTTCAATCTACTTATTTTGACAGATTTTGCTTTAAGTGGCCAATAAATCAATTATCTACATCAAAAATTCGACTAAAAAAGCAAGATTTTGCTCAAATAACGTTATTTTTGAATTTTTGAGTTTTTATGTATTTTGTGAATCATCTAGTAGTTGATTTTAGTTAGTTTAGGTAAAAAAATTGAATATTTTTGAGCGTTTAAATAGGTTTTTTTCGAGTTAAAACTCACGTCTTGTAATATTTTGTTCAAATAACTCAAAAAATACATATTTAAGTCGGAAAAAACTGTTGTAATTGTGCAATTTTGTAAAAGAGAATTTTTTTTTCGTTTTCTCGAAATTTTTGTTAAAAGTTTCGTAATAATACTCAAGACGAATATTATATGAAAAATTTTGTTAAAAATTTACTAAAACATTGATATTTTTCGCTTTTTTGAGCATTTAAACTTATTTTTGAACTATTTTGAACTAATCAAGAAATCAAAGAAAAGTTTTGTAATACTCAAAAGGCGAATATTATAGGTATTATAAAAGAAAATCAAGAAAGAATCGATTTGGCTAAGAAAAGAGAAAAAAACAAACAAGATTAATAGTTTATTAATATTGTCCACCTGTTTTTCCCGAAGTATTTATTGAAAATTGTTTAATAAGTCGAATATTTTTGTCTATCCTATTGGAATTAAAACTAAGTTTTTTCGTTTTGTTTTTTTAAGTACATTGTGCTATTTTTGGCTTTTTTTGAGCGTTTAAACATATCTTTAAACTAGAAACAGATTTGTTCCCTTCCGAAAATTGTTTAAGAAGTCACATATTTTTGTCTAAAAATTCAGTTTTTTTTTGAGTGTTTAAACTTTTTTTTAAATTAGACACTGATTTTTTTTGCAAGATTTTGTTCAAATGAATTTTTTGGTCGGATATAATACAATTTTTGTATTTTAAGAGCGTTTAAGAACCATAAAAATTATTTCAATCTACTTATTTTGACAGATTTTGCTTTAAGTGGCCAATAAATCAATTATCTACATCAAAAATTCGACTAAAAAAGCAAGATTTTGCTCAAATAACGTTATTTTTGAATTTTTGAGTTTTTATGTATTTTGTGAATCATCTAGTAGTTGATTTTAGTTAGTTTAGGTAAAAAAATTGAATATTTTTGAGCGTTTAAATAGGTTTTTTCGAGTTAAAACTCACGTCTTGTAATATTTTGTTCAAATAACTCAAAAAATACATATTTAAGTCGGAAAAAACTGTTGTAATTGTGCAATTTTGTAAAAGAGAATTTTTTTTCGTTTTCTCAAAATTTTTGTTAATAATACTCAAGACGAATATTATATGAAAAATTTTGTTAAAAATTTACTAAAACATTGATATTTTTCGCTTTTTTGAGCATTTAAACTTATTTTTGAACTATTTTGAACTAATCAAGAAATCAAAGAAAAGTTTTGTAATACTCAAAAGGCGAATATTATAGGTATTATAAAAGAAAATCAAGAAAGAATCGATTTGACTAAGAAAAGAGAAAAAAAAACAAACAAGATTAATAGTTTATTAATATTGTCCACCTGTTATTCCCGAAATATTTATTGAAAATTAAATTTTTTCAGCGTTTAAACATGTTTACGAGCTAAAAACTGTTTTTTTCCATTTGTTAAAAAGATAATAGTAGAATAGTAGAAGATTAAACGAACGAAAATAAAAGGTCAAAAGAAATAATTTCAAAGCGCCAACGAAGCTATAAGAAAATAAATAAAGAAATGTTGGAGAATTAATTATTTAATACCATCATTCACCTTAGTGTTTATTGAATTTTTTTTTTTAATTGAAATGTTTGTTATTTAGTGGATGAAAACTCAGCCGTTTGGATGACCTCCGATCGTGATTACACCTACGATGAGCTTTTGAAACGTGCCTTTGAAATAATGCGCGATAAAAATCCCGACATGGCCGCTGGCAAAAAACAAAAATTCGTCATGAGACCACCTCAAGTCGTCCGAATCGGTACTAAAAAATCATCATTTGCCAATTTTACAGAAATCTGTAAAATGCTCCATCGTCAACCGAAGCATTTACTCGATTTTCTATTGGCTGAATTGGGTACTAGCGGTTCAGTGGATGGTAACAGTCAATTGATTATCAAAGGTCGCTTCCAACAGAAACAAATCGAAAATGTTTTAAGAAGGTTAGTTGGTGTTATTAAATGACTCGCGCCTTCGGCGCTCGTCACTAGTAATTTTTTTGTGTTTCAGGTATATTAAAGAGTATGTCACGTGTCATACGTGTCGTTCCCCGGATACAATCTTGCAGAAGGACACTCGATTATTCTTTCTACAATGCGAAACTTGTGGTTCAAGATGTTCAGTAGCAAGTATCAAGTCAGGTTTCCAGGCTGTTACCTCCAAACGTGCTGCAATAAGAGCGAAAACAGCCTAGATGGTAGGTTAGAGGAGCGCAATATTTATACTTATTTTTAATTCAAAGTAGGTGTTGTGTACACTTTGTACGTAATTAGCCAATTGTTGAATAAACAAGATTGTGACACAAGAACATTTATTTTAAACCAAACTAAACTACAACTTCCAAATAATAACCTAACAAAAACGCAACGAAAAATGTTTTTTTAAAGCTCTCAGCTTCGCTTCAGGCTTTAGTAGTAATAAATCTTCAATAAAATTACACTGTAAATATTATTTAAAGCGCTTTTGAGCAAAAAAACATTAGTTTTAACTTTTTCGTGATTTCACTTAACACTACAAGGCAGTTATTATTGTTAAAAATTACATTTTGTAATTTTTTTCAAGCTTGGGGGCGCGTTATTTAATAAGTTATGTATTTAAGTTAAAACCGACGTTATTTTCCCACTTTGAACTTGTTTTTAGGTAAAAATTTTAAAATGACATGAATTTTAGCTTTTTTGACCTTTAAAAAACATTTTTTCACATTTTACTTTAATGTAATTTTCTCAAAAAGTCGAAAATTTTAGTTCAAAAACTGGTCAACGTTTCGAATGTGGAATATGTGGGCTAGATTTTTAGTATTTTCGGCTTATTTTTGACTAGTTTGAAAGACAATTTTCAAAAAATGTTAGTTTTAACCGCAAAAAATTGGTCAAATGCTCGAAGTAAAGCCAAAAATAATGTAATTTTTGACGTAATAGGTGGTTCTTTGGTTTGTTTAAAAAAAAACTAAAATTTTAGTTTAAAAACATTATATTTTTGGCTGAATTCTGAGTTTTTTCTTTTATTTTTGACTAAATTTTGCTCATTTTCGATCACATTTGATGAATTTTCAAATAATTTTAAAGAAAATTTTCAAAAAATGTTAGTTTTAACCGCAAAAAATTGGTCAAGTACTCGAAATAAAGCCAAAAATAATGTAATTTTTGACGTAATTGGCGATTTTTTTCGGTTTGTTTCAAAGAAAACTAAAATTTTACTTTAAAAACATGATATTTTTGGCTGAATTCTGAGTTTTTTCTTTTATTTTTGACTAAATTTTGCTCATTTTCGATCACATTTGATGAATTTTCAAATAATTTTAAAGAAAATTTTCAAAAAATGTTAGTTTTAACCGCAAAAAATTGGTCAAATACTCGAAATAAAGCCAAAAATAATGTAATTTTTGATGTAATTGGCGATTTTTTTCGGTTTGTTTCAAAGAAAACTAAAGTTTTACTTTAAAAACATGATATTTTTGGCTGAATTCTGAGTTTTTTCTTTTATTTTTGACTAAATTTTGCTCATTTTCGATCACATTTGATGAATTTTCAAATAATTTTAAAGAAAATTTTCAAAAAATGTTAGTTTTAACCGCAAAAAATTGGTCAAGTACTCGAAATAAAGCCAAAAATAATGTAATTTTTGACGTAATTGGCGATTTTTTTCGGTTTGTTTCAAAGAAAACTAAAATTTTACTTTAAAAACATGATATTTTTGGCTGAATTCTGAGTTTTTTCTTTTATTTTTGACTAAATTTTGCTCATTTTCGAACAAATTTGGTAAAATTTCAATCGGTCTTAAAGAAAATTTTCAAAAAATGTTTGTTTTTACCACAAAAAATTGGTTATATTCGAAATAAATATAATTTTTGACGTAATTGGTGATTTTTTTTGCTTTATTCAAAAGAAAACTAAAATTTTAGTTTAAAAACATTATATTTTTGGCTGAATTCTGAGTTTTTTCTTTTATTTTTGACTAAATTTTGCTCATTTTCCATCAATTTTGATGAATTTTCAACTTAACTTAAAGAAAATTTTCAAAAAAAATTAGTTTTTACCGCAAAAATTTGTCAAATATTTGAAATAAAGCCAAAAATAATGTAATTTTTGACGTAATTGGCGATCTTTTTCGGTTTATTCAAAGAAAACTAAACTTTTAGTTTATTTTTGGCTGAATTCTGAGTTGTTTCTTTTATTTCTGACTAAATTTTCCTCATTTTCGATCAAATTTGATGAATTTTCAACTTACTTAAAGAAAATTTTCAAAAAAAGTTAGTTTTTTACCGCAAAAATTTGTCAAATATTTGAAATAAAGCCAAAAATAATGTAATTTTTGACGTAATTGGCGATTTTTTTCGGTTTGTGTAAAAGAAAACTATAATTTTAATTTAAAAACATTATATTTTTTGCTGAAGTTGGACTTTTTTTTGGTTAATTTTTAACTATATTTTACTCAATCACGAGCTAAATCAGGTCAAATAAGCTAAAATAATAATTACATAGTTTTTGAATCAGTTTTAAGAGAATGTCTCAAAAAAATCTTATTTTTACTATTTTTTACCTCAAAAGCTCGAAAAATGCATAGAAAATAACCAATTTGTTAAAACTTTTGCTTGTTTTTATATTTTGGATAAAGATTGCGTTTCTCATTGAAAATTATGTCTTAAATACTAAAAAACCCAAAAATAATGGTATTTTTTCGATCTATTTAACTGAGCAGTGTTAAATAAACAAAACATCAATTTAAGTCTCGTGTTTTGTTTTGGGCTTGATTTTGGCGAAATTTCCGTGATTTTTGAATGAAATCAAAATAAAAACACAATTTTTGAACTAAATATTAATGTTTTATTTGCTCTGTTGTGTGAAATACATCAATCGTGTCAACATACTAACGATAGAACACATTTGTTTACGCCCTGAAAATTGAGGATGATTTGGTTCATGTGACGTAAAATCAATAGCCACTTCTCGGTTAACAAAAGTAAGAATCGTTAACAAATCTTTGCTTCTGTAGTGGTTTCTTAACTGTTTAACCAAAGATTGTATAAAATAACTCCCATTTTTGGGGTCACGCCATGAATAAAAACCCTCAACTGTTGAATACATCACAAGAATGTCTGCCATAATGGGAATAGTGTAGGAAACATCCTCTGAGAAAGCGTCTTCTTCAACGTGAAGTGTTTGACTGGGGTGCAGTCCTGTACCTCTACAAGCCTTCAAAAAAATAAAAATGTAAAAAAAAAATTGTCAAAAAAAACCTGAATAAAAAACAGTTTTGGTTTTCCCGCCAAAGTGGGACAACTTCTTGCATTAAAATATTTCCACAGTGTGTTGGTGCGATATTCCATGTCTCTAGCATATAATTTTCCATTGTCTCCATGGCTCATCACAATTATCACAAGGCAGTCGCAATCACTGTGATCCATTCGTGACACTATAACCAGTTTTTTAACAGTTTTTTAAAATGATAAAGCCAAAAATTTCAATGAAAAAAAAACCGAGCACTGAAGATGTGACATTTTGAATTTGAAAGTTTCCACTTCAGAAAAAGCAGGCCAAAAGACTATATTTTGGCAACATTAGGTAATAATTTTCCAATCAGTTTTAAACGAATTTGCCTAAAAAAATCTCAGTCTTTACCTCGAAAACCAGTCGAGACACTCAAAAAATGCAAAGAAAATCATGAATTTGGTTAAGTATTGCTGTAATAATTGTGGTTATGTGTGGCAAAATTTAAAACTTTTTGGCTTATTTTTGACCACATTTTGCTCCAAAAATCATCTAAAATATCATCAATACCGGCCTAATTAGATAATTTTTCAATTAGTTTTAGGAGAATTTCCCTCAAAAATCAGTTGAAACGCTCAAAAAGTGCAAGGAAATTTGCAATTTGAGTAGGTTATAAAATGTTACTTCTGGGCCAGGACATTTGGCGTCTTAACAAGGCAAAATCTTACAAATCTAGCTGTTTGCCCAAAAGCAAACAACCGAATAGGGCCTAAAACCTCTCAAAAATCATTCATTTTTATCCACCCCAAAAGTTGGGCACACGAAAAACAGGGTAGAATCCTACAAATTTAATAATAATTATAATAATAATTCTTTATTCGTGCTATAAATACAAAGTACTTTTGCACATGTCAAACACAGTATCTTTTCTATTATACGCTAACTGTAAATACAGACCTAAACTTAAATGAAATTTAAACCACATAAAGATGAATTCAAAACATAAATTAATTAAATTCTAAATTTCACAAAAGTTATTGCTCAGATATTACTCAATACTATAAAAAGTTTTTTAATTAGATAGGTCTTTATTTTATTGAGTAGAATTTTTGGGGGAAGACATTTAAAATCTTTAGGGAGAACATTGAAGAATCTTATACAGTAATAGTTGTAAAAATTTTGGGATTTAGATAGTCTTAGTTTTTCGAATGATATTATATGGCTTCTAGTTTCGTAGGTATGAAAAGAGTTTAGTTTATGGTAATGAGATTCGTTGTTTACTATAAATTGCAAGCATTTGAAGATATACAGAGAAGGTAACGTAAGAATCTTTAGATTACTAAAATTATTTCTGCAGTCTTCACGATATCCTAGAGAAGAAATAATCCTAATAGCTCTTCGCTGAAGTTTAAAAAGTCTAGTAATTGTTGGACTGTGACCCCATATAAGAATGCCGTATTCAAGGTGCGAATTTATAAGAGCAAAGTATGCCATTCTTGTAATATGTAAGGGTAGATTATTAGACAAATTTCGAAGTAGATAAATTGCTTTACATATTTTGGTTCCATGTTAGTTCTGCATCTATACAAAATCCAAGGTAGTTTGTAGTTTCGGAATAATTTATTATCTCAGCACTTTTTTTTAGTGAAAATTGCATTATTATAGTTTTTTCTTTGTTTAATGTTAGTTTATTACTAAGGAACCATTTTTCAGCTAAGTCCATAGAATTTTGTTGTTTTACACTAGCGATTTCTTTTGTAGTTCCAGTCTAGGCTATGAAATATGGAAGATCATTTATATATAAAAGAAAAAGTATTGGTCCTAGAATTGAACCTTGAGGTACTCCATTAACCACACTACGACTTTCAAAAAAAGCACCATTTACAGAGACACATTGAGATCGTTTCGATAAGTAAGAGGATATCAGTTTCGTACTATTTGGATGAAAGTTATAAAAAAAGAGTTTACGTATTAGGATATCATGTGATACACAGTCAAACGCTTTACTAAGATCCAAAAATGAACTTACGTATACACCTCTCTCTTCAAAGCATAGAATAATATTTTGTAGTAAAGACATACCTTTGCGAAAACCAAACTGTTGGGAGGAAAGTAGATTATGTTTATGCAAGAAATTAACAATTTGCCGTAGCAATAATTTTTCAAAAATTTTTGACAGTATGGGTAGTAGAGAAATCGGCCTGTAGTTATTAACATCTTGCACATTGCCTTTTTTTAAAATGGGTGTTATAATTGATACCTTTAGACAATCAGGAAAAACGTTATTTTGAACGCATGCATTAAATATTTTTGTAAAAGGAGAAATTAAAAGATCTTTAACAGTTTTTATAATTAGTGAATTAAGGCCATATATATCTTTGCTGTTGGAATTTGTTAAGGAATCAATAGCTTCTCTAACTTGAGTAGGAGATACTGTTTCAAAAAGGAAATAATCTGGATTTGTGTTGACATTTTTCATGATTTGAATGGGATTATATGGAGGGGGTGGGAGTAAATTTTTAATGTCTTCTGATATTTTAGAGAAAAAATTGTTAAAATCATGAGGTGAAATCTGGGGAATAATTCTATTTAGGTTTCTGATTATTAATTAAATTCCTCATGGACCTAGGATTTCTGATATTTTGTCTTACAAATTTAGAATTCATTTTAATTTTTTCGTTTTTTATTGCATCATTGTATTTTTTCTTAAAATTATGCAACATTTGTTTTGATTCCAAAGTTTCGTGCAGCTTATAAGCGTCATGCATGAACATTAATGTTTCTCTCATTTTTTTCAATTCTGGACTAAACCACTTGGTAGTAGAAATTTTGGAACCATTACATTTTATCTGCTTTTCTGGAAACGCCGAATAAAAATTATGCAAAATGTTGTTAAGAAACATGGTGAATTTGTTATTAGGATCTATGTCAGAGTCTACAAATTCCCAATTTACCTTACTAAGCAAGTTAAAAAAGATAAATTTACTAAATTAAAATTTGTAATGATTATCGAGATTGCACAACACAAAGTAGGAAGATTTCAAATTGTCGATATTAATGAAGAATAATAGTACATTCAGCAGTATAGTCGGTATATTATTATATTATGTTATGTCCGATTTTTGCGATGTGATGGTTCTTTATATCAAAAATGTAACAAAGAAAAGATGAAAGATTGGACACTAATATTTGCTAATGAATTTGGGGTTGGTAAATACGAGTATGAAAATGAACAGTACAAAGTTATAGATAATTAGTAACGAGTCCAATGAGTGAATGATCTTATATATCTAGGGTTAGTACATATGATTATAATGAGTAATAGATTGATGATATTAAAAGGTGCATTAACATGCAACAACCCCAATATTCGACTATGCCTTCATGATAAATCTTGGATTCAGAAGAATATTTACAGAATTAATAAAAATAAGTGCAAAACATTCCCCGTTTACAATCCGATCTATTCTTACAGCATCTCCTCTTTCACGACAGCTTTTACCGTTTATAAGTCATGAATAGATGGAAGAGTCAGTCCTAAAACCGAGAAATGTTTTGAGAATATTTGGCAGCACTCAGTTGCCCGTCAATCTTCGTGGGTCCTCAATCTCTATGGCCACTCGAGATCTCACCAGTTCAGATTTAAGAACATCTGCATAGGAATGGAACTCAAAACCTTGTAATTATCTGTCTAACTCTTTACTAACTGAGCTATTTAGATCTTGTCCATTATAATTTCTAATCAGCTACAATAATAGGTACATCAAATTGCGCAATATTACGAAATTAAAAAAAAAACTTGGATTCGCAATAATTCGAACCCGAGACCCTTTACCAACACGCCTATAATGGATCTTCAGTCGTTTTCGGATTGAATATATTATATTGTCTATGCTAATTTTCTTATTAATTAAAAAAATGAAATTCGCTTTGCATGCTACGCACAGAACAATTATTGTGTCCAAATTAAGTTTATTTTTTAAGGGTAAGCACGCACGTAATACGCTGAATACGCTCAATCGTGCAGCGCTTAAATTTAATAACGAATAACGCATTTTGAATTTTGAGCGTTTTTATTAAACAGAAGACGGTCGATGGTCGAGCGTTGGTATCCTTCAAAAATACGCTGACACATCGGCCTACTCGTTTAAAAAAAGGGGTTTACTGTAAAACCAATTTTTTTTCCGTTATAGAAATTGTTCTTAATCTTATTGTATGTAGTATTCAACGATAGGCAACCAACAATGTCATTATTGTTACGTAGTTATAATTTTATTTGTAACACAACTTACTAACATTGAGTTTTTTTTTTAATTTTGTATTTGTGATATTAAAAAGCTTAGATATTTTTATATCGTAATAAAGTTTAATGCAAAACGATATAATATGGATGGCGCCATCTAGACCAGGATCGCGCGCGGCGCTGTTTCGGTCGATAATTCAGTTTGGCGTTTTACTTGCCGATTGCGTAGGCAGTTGACAGTTGAGTTGATACAGCAGTGGCGTTTGCATACCTGATAGTTCTCGTTTTTAATAGGTAAGTTAATGTCTTGATATTTATTTACTAAATGTAATTCGTCTGACATTATGTTCATTTTCAACGGTTGTGCCTGACCCACGAACGTGATTTTTGTTGTAATCGTTTTTCAATAGACAATAGACAAATATAATTGTGAAAAGTAAGGTCAGAGATAGACAAGTAAATGTAAAATTTTACTCCGCAAAAACGAACTGGGCTATTTCTTCTAAAACTTTTGGTAGAGGGCGCTGAATGTACCGCGCGCGGGAATTTTAAAAATAGATAATTTGAATTTTGCCATTTTTTTATTTTATAACTATTTATAGGATCAATCGTCGGGGTGAAAACCCAACGATTGATCCTAAAAATTAGTCTGAAAGCAGGTATAATCAAATCACGTCAATAAAGTAATGATATAATATTTATTTACAACAGAAATAGGTAAATAAATAGATAAATACAGAAACAGAGAAATAAATAATAATAAATTCCAATTCACCGTGTAGTCAGCTAGTTGCTCGATGTCGATTTTCAGAGTACATACCCCGGAACTTGCTCACAATTGATAGCGAAATCGCGTCACTAGTCAATTTTAATCTCTGATTTTAGCAAAATCAGCAAATAATTCGAAAGATTCGTTCGAAAGTTGTCAAAAACACAATAATGGCGGATAATTGCGTCGTCAATTATTTGTCATTTTTGTCTGGTGAGCACAACTTGCGCACCAAACACGCGCCAATTTGCTGCAATTTCATTGGGCGGAATTTCAAAAACGTCAACCAGATTTGATTTCAGTTTGCGCATGCGCCCTCCTACCTAGGGTTAAGATAGTGTGCAATAAAGATAGTTAAATTCCAAAGTGTTTGAGTGGAAGAGAGATGCAGCCATAAATTAAAATAGGATAAAATTTGCTATGAAGTTGCCTATCTCAACCTTATCTCTGGTAATTCTGCTAGTTTCTTAGGATCGTAATTATTGTAGTTATCTAATTTATATTTCAATTCATCTATTTTATTATTAGCGGACTCTAGTTCACAGTCAGTCATAATTAATTGTTCGAGAAATAAATTAGCTGTTTTTCTTGCAATATATTTATCTACAACTTCTTGTTTGAAACCAACTATTTTTGCTACATCTTCTAATTTGTCTATTTCAGTAATAATAGGTTTTAAATCTTTTTTCCATTTTTCTTTCTCATCGTTGGGAATGTATGAAACTAGTTTGTCCATTTATGAGTGAAAAGATTTACTAATTAATTCATCTGCTTCTTCATCTAAACTTATATATTTGCGACTACCTGCTTTGTGTTCTACATTATCGACTTTTTATTTTACTTTTTCTCTCTTTTGTTCCCAATTGTTCCGATTTGTTGTATTTTGTTCCGGATTGTTCCCGTTTGTTCTCATTTGTTCTCGTTTTACATGTAATCTTTATGCCAACTGAATTTAGTCCCATATTAAGGGAATTTCTGGAAATATTTTTAGATTTGCAAAATTCCGTCTTTGTTAGTTTTTTATTTACGATAGAATTGAGGTATTCAATAGCAAAATTACAATTTCTCATTTGAGTTACTTCATTGATATTTTTTTGGTATATTTAATTTTTTATCTTGAGTAAAAGATTTGTAACTATTTTTAAATTGCTGGAGTTCAGATGGTTGTCTTGATTTTAATGGTGTACAATTTTGTTCTCTTTAGTATTGGTCATTTTTTAATTTATTGTAAAATTTATTGTTATATTACCTATTAGTAGTCTCAGTGAAAGAGATTAGTGTCCGATTGGGTAGTACATACACATCGAGACTGGAATTGAAATAATACGTACAGTAGGACCTCGATTATCCGGACGCGGATTTTTTGTGCAGCGTCTCCGTCGATCACTTGAATTATTCGGACCACATGTATAAAATTGCATTCTACTCTTCCAAACTAGATATCAACAGATTGCTAAGTTGCATAAATTCTAATACTTGTCTGTTTTATTTAAAACTCTTGTCAACGAAACAACCTCGAAACCATTGAGACAGTAAATAAGATTTGTTTTTTGGCCGTCCTGGGGAATTAATAAATGATAATTCATTGAGATGATTATTTTAATTCTGTTGAAAACTTTTTCAGGGATTGTAGAAATCATCAACGATTTATATCAGCACAGTTACATTGGTTGATCTTATTGACAATCTATTAAAAGAGTAAAAGTAACTAAAGAAACTAAAAACTTAAAACTCTAAAAACCCTAATACTAAAGTAAGCGCAACCCGTGTTGCACCGTCTATTCCCAACAAATTCTTTATTCTTTTATTCTTTTTTATAACACGTTTTTGTAGATAATTTCATAAAAGGCAGAATACATGAATAAATCAATTACAGATATTAAGTCTTGTGATGATTTTGAACCAATATTTTCTAAAGATGGAATTTACGCTTAACTTAAAAAAGTATAAAAACTACTAAAAAAGGGACTAATATTAGAAAGATTAACAGCCATCAAATTCTCTGATTGAATAGTTTTGTTTTGACTTTGTATTTTAATACTTTTAATCAACATGATTTTACACACCAATATATTTACTACTATAATCTGTTTGCAGCTTGATGTCTTCACCTGATTGTAAACGGCCGAAGTTGGCAGACGACGTAAATTCAGTTGCAAATATGTCTAAGGTAAGTTCCAGTTCACTTCACTTCCAGTTCAAGGTAATTAACTTTTGTTTGTTTTCACATGCAGGTTTCACCAATGAAAGACGTTGAAATTCAGACTGGGAATGCAACAAACACACCATCAACTTCCAAACAGGTAACATAAAATTTTCAAGTCGACTCCCTAATGGCTTGTGCTAACTAATTGGTAACTATAACTTTTTCTCTTTCACAGAAAATTGTCATTAAGGTGAATATTCAGAAGTTTGAAGAGGTTGCCAACTCGGACGGATTTGTGGATAGAACAATGCTCATAGAGGAGTTACTACAGGGAAAGAAGGGGGGACCGTACGCCATGATTTTTGCACCATCAAAATTTGGCAAAACTCTAAACCTTAAAATGATTCGTTTATTCTGCGACATTGAAGATAAAAATACAAGGACAAAGGAAGATGTTGCAAAGGACCCAACAATGGACGAGCTTCGATCGAATCCCTCAAAGAACATGAAAGTATTTCTTAGGCAGTTTGATGACAAACAATATGAAGAATGTTTGATCTTGAAACGAGAACAATTTGTCATCCAACATTTTGGGCGTCATCCAGTGGTTTACTTCAATTTCAAAGGATGTAGCGCCAAAAATGAATCAGAAGCAATAATTTTTTGTGGTGAGCGAGTGAAGAATGCTTATGTGGAACACAAGTATCTTAGAAATAGTAAAGAATTTCAATCTGATGATCCTAGACATGTCCAGTTGAAACAAAGATGTACAAAGTGGGTAAACTACAGTGATGATGACCTTGAGAGTCTCTCTGTGGAGGATGTGATGGATGGTTTGAAAAATTTGATTAAGAGCTTGAGGGTACATTGGGATAGAAAACCAGTGTTTTTGGTAGATGAAGTTGACAAGCCTTGTGTATTCGCCATGGAGAAAAAGCTTTCTGAAGACGAAGTACGTGATATAGGAACTGTGATCACGAGTGTGTTAGGTTCTCTTTTGAAGCCAGAAGATAAACAGTTAGAACTTCAAGCTGCCTTGGTCACTGGCATTTGCAAATTTGTAAGTTATGGAATGTCATCTATGGACAACACAACTCCAGTATACTTCTTGAGCGACGAGAGATTTTCTAAATATTACGGGTTGTCTGTTCAAGAGGTTGAAACTTTAGTGAAGAGACTCTGTGGCTTAGAGGGAGATGCTAAGAAGACCAAGGAAATAATTAGCGACATCAACGAAAAATACAACGGCTATTATCAGTCTTCGTGTTCTGGTGAATACAAGAAAGGTGCCAGATACTGCTTATTCTCCGTCCTTAATTACATAAAAAATAGAGATCTTGAAAATTGGTGTTTTTGGTCGGACGGAGGTTATTTGACTGGAAAATTTGTGTCAGTACTCAGGAAATCTGAGGAAATTATGAGTGCTATTCAAAAACTGTTTTATGAAGATTCTGGTACCATTGAAATCAGATATCAACGGGCAGTACATGTTCAATATATTCTCGGGCTGTATCGTGAGGAAATAAAGCCGATCCCAAATGACGTTTTCAATTTTTTTTTACAACGAGGTTATTTGGCACGCAAGCTAGTGGAACCAACAGAAAATGTACCAAAGAGCGGAAATATATATGTAAAAATTCCAAATCTGGAAATTAAAACACTTTACAAAAAAATGTTCATGCTTTATTATGAAAATCTTCCAGAAGATATTGTATCAAAATTGACTTCTTGCGGACAAATCTTCAACTCATTACCAACGCTAGACCGTACAGAGTTTCGCAACAAACTAAATAACCTCTGTGAACAGTTGAGTTGTATTTTTGAATTTCTACAGTGTATAAACGAACCTACAATATGCGCCCACATATGTGCAATCTTAACGCTTTATGCTGGATATAAGAAAGGTGCGACGGAATATCCAGTAAACTATATTAATGATGATAATAATAAGCGATTTGTCTACATTGATGTTTGGGGGCATCAGGATAAGTTCGCCATTATCTTTGAAGTTAAATACAATTCTGAGGCTACCGGTGAACCTGGCAAAATTGGATCTATGACAAAAAGCTCCCTTGCTGCTGCAGAGGACATAGTTGAACTTCTACCTGGTAAAAAAAAACCAGAAGACAGAACAAGCGGTAAAGCTGGCACTGGCAGAGATTTAAATGTACTGGAGTCTCAAATTGAGAACTACGTTCTTATAGGTCTGGCTGTGGATGGTGATTATACTACTCATATGCTTGTCTTTCGAGATACATCCAAATGGGAAAATGTAATTCAAGTTAATCCTGAAAAGCATGTTGTAGAACTAATATCAACTCATCTCAAATGATAGAACTGGTTAGAATGGTGTTATGAAATTGAGACTGAGTTATTTACTGATAAGAGTTTGCTTTCTCTTCATTTAATAAATTTATTTTGTGAAAAAAGAGCATTTTTTTGTCTTTATACCTTTGCTTGTTGCACTGTTATTGATGTAGCAATGCTGATTTGTTGAATATAATTGTGACAATAAACTAGCGTATTGAACAAAACTGTTGCAAACAGCTAAATTTGTAAGATTTTGCCTTGATTTTTAAGACGCCAAATGTCCTGGCCCAGAAGTAACATTCTATAACCTACTAAGTTGGTTAAATTTCTGCTTCTTTTTAACGATGTTTCTGGCAATATTTGTGTATTGCTTCTAATTGTATAATTTTTTCGATCTGTTTTAGCAAAATTTAGTTCAAAGAGGTGCCTAGAAGCTTAGAAGAGGTAAAAACGTTACCACTTTTACTAATTTTGTGTTTTTTCGTCTTATTCGTGACTGAATTTTGCTCAAAAACGAGTTCAGTCGAGGGAAAGCCAAAGTAAACACCAGAAAAAGACAAAAATAATGAAATTTTTGACTTATTAGTTCGCTTCATTTTTGGGCTCTTTATCAACGTCATTTGAAAAGATAACTTTTGACTTTACTTGTGACTTTTTCGTATGTTTTAGCTAAATCTCCCAAAAAACTTAAGTTTTAGTTCATTATAAAGTTAATTTTTTCGCTATATTTTGAGTTTTCGTCTTATTTTTGATTAAATTTGATAAGCTAAACTAACATCAACTTCGACCTAATTGGTTTTAAGATTATGCCTAAAAGACGAAATTTTTGGCTAAATTTTGCTCTAAAAGGAGGTAAATCTTCTAAAACATCATCAATTTCGACCTAATTATAGTTAATTTTTCAATTAGTTTTAAAGAGAATTTCCCTCCAAATGCATAGAAATAACCAATTTGGTTAATTTCTGCTTGTTTTAGCTTTCTTTTTCAAAAATTTACTTAAAACAGTAAAAAAAGACGACAAAACTAATGGAATTTACAACTTAATCGATGCAAATTTTGGCTTGAGAGAGGTGAAAACTTTTACTAATTTTGTGTTTTTTCGTCTTATTATTGACCAAATTTTGCTCAAAAACAAGCTAAAGTAATATCAATTTCGACCGAATTCGTTTTAGAAGAATTTCCCACAAAAATTTTATGCTTCACCTCAAAAGCCAGTTGAAACACTTGAAAAGTGCAAAGAAAATGATCAATTTGTAATAATTGTGATTTTTTTGGCTAGATTTTAAATTTTTTGGCTTATTTTCTTGATAAATTTTGCTCAAAACGGAGCAAAATCTTTTAAAATATCATCAATTCCGACTTAGTTAAATAATTCTTGAATTAATTTTAAGCGAGATTTCCTCAAAAATCAGTTGAAACGCTCGAAAAATACAAAGAAAAGGGCCAATTTTGTCAAGCTTCTACTGGTTTTGAACGATATTTTGAGCAGTAATTGCGTTTCTCGTTGAAAAACATGCATAAAGCACTAAAAACGCAAGAATAATGGAATTTTTTCATTGTTTGGCAATCTTTCGTTCATAATAGCTGGAAAACGATAAAAATGTCACCATTTTTTACTAATTTTGCCTTATTATTGACTAAATTTTGCTCAAATGATAATCGAGGGGAAACAAGTCAAAATAACATCATCAAAAAAATTCCTAAAAAATATTGTGTCTCCCGTTTAAACACTCGAAAAGACTTCTTAACCCATATAACCCTGAGATTAATTTTTGTTGTAATTCTGTTCAAATGTAAGATTAACAGATTGTTTAGTGTGAATGGAGCTATAGAAAATTGAAGCTATAGAAACTCAAGTTTCAGAGGCACATTACAAAAAATATTATAATATTTTATGCCAGATTCCAACGTAGTAGAAATTTTCTGATTTTTGTACTAGTATATTTATACGGGAAATTTTAATAAAATTATAAACTGATACATACAGTTTTAATACTCACTCATTTTCTTACCGAATCAGTTTATGGGCTAAATGGGCTATAGCCTAGGGCGATAGAATTTTAGGGGCGGCAAAAATATCTTTATTTTGATTTAAAAAAATACCTAGTAAATAGACGGTTTGCATTATTTTAAATAAATTAATGTATCAGATTTTTGGTTTTCGGCGTATTTTTTTTTTACTTCCTAAGTTCTTAATTGTTTAGTTAATGAGTTTTAAGAAGTTTTTAATACTACTATAGAAAATTAACAATGAGTAATGGTAGAAACAGCCTGAATAGTACATAATACAGAAAAATGTCTTTGAAAAAAGTCAGCGACAACGTAATATTATAGCAGAAAAAAGTTGTAAAAGTGACAAAGTTTTTTGTAAATCAAAAACTTTTTAAATAAATATAAACCGATTTTGTAATACTTACAAAACAAAAGAGATAGTTAAAAATCTAATACATATTTGGGGACATTACAAAGAACTTTTTCAGGTTTTTTAATTTACTTTCAGAACTAACTTGCATTTTTAGAAAACTTGTGCTAGAACTGGATTTGCTGTTTCATTCAAATAAACTGATTAAAAATAGTTAATTTAAGAGAAAAACAACAGAAAAAAAGAATAAAGTTAAAAGCAGATACATATTTACTGATTTGTTTTTACCACATTTCAATGCTCGAAAATTGATAGAATTTCTTTGATGTCAGACTTTTTTAACTGTTGTAGAGTAGTGTATATTAAAACATCAGTATCCATAACATTTTTCGAGCAGTTTATACAGTTTAGCAGTCACAAGAGTAGTGTACCATTTAAAATTTTGAATAGTAATTTTTTCTATTATAAAGGAGTCAAGTCCTACAAATTTCGAAAGTACGACAAAAATGTCCTGTCAATAAAAATTTACTGTTTTCAGGATTTGTAATTTTTTTCTTATTTTCTGAATTAAGCAATAATTTTTTATTGTTATTTTTTTTAATGTTGTTATAAGCAGGGGCAAAATTAAGTAGCCCAGTACTCAAATAGTGCTAGTGTTAATAAAACATCAAAAAGTTTAGATAAGCATTTAATAAAATTCAACATTAACACTTGTAATTTAAAATTAGTACTCTCCATCTATGTAAGAATAGCAATAAGCGATTTAAACAGAAATAATGAAATCGTCCTTTTAAAAGGAGCGTAGGTTCGAATGAGTTAATTGGTGATTTTTTCGGCCTTTTTTTTCAACGATTCCTTAAAATTAAAATCAACAAACAAACTCGAAACAAACCTGTGATTAAAACATCGGCGATTTCGTGTGCCGCCAAATCGTCATGTGCTACAACATCAAAGTCCAAATCGTGCAAAACGTCCACCAAATCGTCCCGATCCTTGTCCGATCCATCTCTTTTGCTGCATTCCGGTATAGAGAAATGAACATGGTTGAAAATAACGGCCATTCCGCGTCTAGAATGCTCCATTTTGTAGAAATCTGAATAGGGAGAGGGGGCCAAATTGGCATTTTTGGTCGCTTTTTCGATTTCTTTTTTGGGGGAAGCCGAGCTGTGGTTACTTTAAATTAGGGTGAAATTCATTCGAATGAGTTGATCGGACTTACTTGAAGATTTTGATGAAGTCTAAGTCTGTGCTATCGCTGGTCATTTTTCGGTGATGGTTGTGTGATATTTGACAGTTTTTTATCGTTGTTATTGACTATAATATATATTGAGGGTTTTTGATTAGATAAACTACTCTCAAACTTATTATTAATTAGAGATTGATCTTTCCTATTAATTATTTGAAGAGGAATTCATTAAATCATTTTCATTATTGCGATAAAGTGATTTATGGAAACAATAACAGCTACTTTTTCATCAAATAGATAAAACTTTTTATTTTTATCAAAATAAGTAGATACTGTAAATAATTGTTATATATATACAGGGTGAGTCACTGATGTGGGCATGCTCGATTACACCTACACCGTCAATGATATCGAAATGAGTCAAATGTCGCAGCAAATGGGTGACCAAAGTGCATTTACTAAAATTATTTTGCTCTATACAGGGTGTTCCATTTTTACAGTGCAGCCTATAACATAGTTTTTTTAAATGGCACCCCCTGTATATTTGAACATATTTTAATTTGCATTTCTTAAGCTTAAAAAATCCGTTTAATTTTTTTAATTTGCTTTAACCGTTTAGAAGTTATTTAATTTTTTGCAAGCACATTATTAAAAAATCGCAGTACCCTTGGTTTTTGGGATATCAAGTTGGGACTTTGTCCATATGTAAACAACTGTTTGAGGTATCTTTCGGTGGCAAGATCGTTCATTTTTATTGTAGGATCTCCTTGCTGTGACACATTCATTTTAGGACAATTTGAAGGACCATAACTTGATTTTTTTAAATAGCACCCCCTGTATTTTATTACTAGATCCTATTCAGTGTCTCATTTTACATCTTTTCTACCTGTTAAGTATTTTCCTAAAAGTTGATAGTTTTTGAGATAAATCGGTTTTTCTGAAAAATGCACACAAAATATTAATGTAGCATGTCATAAAAAACAATAACTTCTGACATATTAACATCGAACTGGCATTTATTGTACGTCACTTTTTTAATTTTGTTGTGAAAATGATTTTTTCGTGTTAAATGCATACAATCTCATCGAGATATAAACTCTAATTTTGAAAAGAAATAATTAAACAAAAATGAAAGAAACGACGGCTCTACCAGAGAAAATATGCAAGAAAGAATTATAAAGGCTTTTCATAGAATAGATCATGCCACATTAGAAGCGGTGAATTTTTAAAAAGAATTGAGGAATGTTGTGCTTTATTGCTTAAAAAAGCCGTCATTTTAAACAGTTTTGTAATTGCAAGTAAAATGTTATCCCTATTGATTTGTTATACCTCAGTAAATATTTTTTTATTTCCTTATTTCTCCATTGAAAATTTCTTTCATTTTTATTTAATAATTTCTTGTCAAAGTTTATATCTCGATGAGATTTGTAGATTTGCATTTTACGCGAAAAAATCATTTTCACAAGAAAATCAAAACGTGACATAATATAAATGCCATTTTGACATTGGTATTGTTTTTCATAGCACGCTTTATTAGTATCCAAGAGATTTTGTGTGTATTTTTCAGAAAAACCGATTTATCTCCCAAACTATCAACTTTTAGGAAAAAACTTAAGAGGTAAAAAAGATGTAAAATGAGACACTGAATACGACCTAATAATAAAATACAGGGGGTGCTATTTAAAATAATTAAGTTATGATCCTTCAAAGTTTCCTAAAATGAATGTGTCACAGTAAGGAAATGCTACAGTGAAAATGGACGATTTTGCCACCAAAAGATACCTCAAACAGTTGTTTACATATGGACAAAGTCCCAACTTGATATCGCGAAAACCAAGGGTATTGCGATTTTTTAATAATGTGCCTGCAGACGCACTAAATTGTAGAAAAAATTAAATAACTTCTGAACGGTTGAAGCTAATTAAAAAAACGTAAACGGATTTTGAAACCTTAAAGAAATACAAATTGAAATATGTTCAAGTATACAGGGGATGCCATTAAAAAAACGATGTTATAGGCTGCACTGTAAAAATGGAACACCCTGTATAGAGCAAAATAATTTTAGAAAATGCACTTTGGCCTTCCATTTGCTGTGACATTTGACTCATTTCGATATCATTGACGGTGTAGGTGCAATCAAGCACGCCCATATCAATGACTCACTCTGTATATATATATAAAATTGCTTGGCCTGACTGACAAATTAACGCACAGCCTAGACGGCTAAGGATAGAAACTTGAAATTTTTACAGTAGATAGCTTTTGTAACGTAGGGGTGTACTAAGAAAGGATTTTTCGAAAATCACCCTCTAAGAGGGTTAAATAGGGTGTTAAAATTTGAATAAAAATCCGTCATTTTTTAAGTTATATCTTTGAAAATTAGTATTTGGGCTTTTGGTTAAAAATGAAAAAAGAAGTGTTTATGGATTTTGAAAGTTCCACCCCCAAGAGGGTTGAATATACCCAAGTAGCACAAAATATCTTTTTGGTTGTGGCAGCTAAAAAGTTGTTGCAGTAACGTTATGGCAACCTGATTGGTTATTTCATTAGGTTTTTAAAATGAAGTTGTTTTTTAGTTAGATTAATGTTTAAAAAAACTATAATATGCTCATTTGGCTTTATATTAGACTCCTAATAGTTGCCCCACAATTTAGCTTTAATTTGGTATCTACGTAACTAAATAGTTATTTTTTAGGTTGCCATAATGCTTTTATGTCCATCGTAAACCCAAAAAATAACCTTTTCACAGCTATTTAAAGTTGATATATTATAGCTATCACACATATTTTAATGACAAAATAATGTCTAAAATATTACTATTTCATGACCATTTGGCTATTCTGCCATATAGTTGTGAATAATCTATCTTATAACTATATGGCAAATTTCCGAAGTTGCCGCAACGTTTTCTTAAAAATAAAAAAGCTAAAATATAACGAAAATCTATCTGCAGAATGTGGCAATTTGGTAGCAAAATTTTAGTTGTCATTACCAAGTAATGTCTATAACTCTACCATTTCGTAGCTACACAATAATTTTCCCATCATTTTAACTGTCAAATTTTATTTGTCGTATACCACATCTACGTTTCCTATACCAACAAAAGTGTATTTTCTGTAGTGTGGAGTGTGAATTATGCCTAAAGTTGACATTAAACAAACTGCTTTTTCCTTAAAAAGATTTAGGAAAAGCAGTACATATTACGGAAAATTAAAACGTCGAACGACTGACTCAACTTATTTAGTTTGTTTCGATTTAGTCATTATTTAGCCAGAAAAGCTCCCTCAAACGTAAAAAATAACTAAATACCATTTGGCGATTTTTTTGACAAGTACGACAGCGCAGACAGCGGCCATGTTAAATTTTTCTTATGTGTGTTAATTTTACAACTATTTTATAACCATTTAATAACTTTGTCGTTGTCAGAATCATAATTACTGCTATTTTATACAATTTAATAAATAAAAGTCATACATTTTTATAACTGAAATTAATTTAAAAGAAAAACTCTTAATTTTTTGAAAAAAAAATTAGTATGTTTAATAAATTATTGCTTTTTTTAAGGCGCGTCGATTTTTTCGAAGCATGTCAGAAAAGTAATGTCGCCAAACAAATTTTTTGCTTGGTTAACGAGTATTTGGAATTTGTGTATGCATTACAGTGATATATTGCCATCCATGATGTCTACAAGGATTGGATAATATAACAATTTCTTCGTGACTCTTCACTAAATTACCATATTGTTATATTTTGATCTTGATGTCCCACAATTTTTCCTAAATTACAACCAAAGATAAAATATTATTTTGTAGTTGCTGTTGGGTTGTACTTTGGAAACGACAGCCAATTAACAACAAATCGGTGGTTATGTAGTAAATAGTTGTCATTTAGTCATAGAATAGCTTCCAGAGCATAACTTCGTTAGAGCTTTGAAACAACCAAATCGTTGGCAACTATTTGGTAATATTACCGTTATATAACCCAAAAATAAATGCCCATTTTTGGCACGGTGACGTTATGACAAGTTTGGTGAATCGTTTTTCTCGATTATTGCGGTGACCAAATAGTTGTTGCCAAAACGTTTTTACAACCGCTAAATAACAATCTGTGCTACTTGGGGTGTTCCAGGATTTTTTGAAATTACACCCACAAGGGGGTTAAATAAGGATAACAGTGAGTAAAAACTGATAATAAAACGCGTTTGTAATTCAATAAATTTTATTAGAACCAATAAGACAATGGAAACAAAATAACAGTACGAGGATGTTAAAAAATATACAATATGCCTAGGCACTGTTCATGAGGGTCGAATCTGCTAAATAAAAATAGTACAAGTGTGCTATGTAGTAATTTAGCCACGATTTAAAATCACAGAAGTGGAGATGAAAACGTAAAACATTGGTTGAAGTCACATATTATGAAAACTAGTATTTGTACATTTTGTCCAAACGAAATAGTAGTAATATATTTACATATGTTTCGATGAATACACTTTTACATTTTTTGGTTTAAGTTCTGATTGCATTAACAGGCACAATAAAGTAACTAATATTCTAAGTTGCATCGGATTGGTTTATATCACAATACTGAACAGACTTTGTGCTAAAATCAACCAAAAAAATGCACAAAATCTATCTCAATCTTCCATATCGAAATATTGCACGCTTTGCAAAGAGATCGATCACATTAATACTAAGCGATAAGCAATTTTAAATACAAACACACTTTAATACTATTTAACCCTGAATCAATAACTTTTCCCAACAAACGCATCTCTTCACAAAGCCAACGATTCTACTACAAATCAAAAGTAAAAAAATACCAATAATAAATTAAATAACCATTTTTTTTTGACAACAAATATTGCTAGATGAATAATCATGTTAAAAAATTATGAAAAGATAGTTTTTTGTGTTTTACTGTAATGTTTAAAATGTGTCGATTACAAAACACTATGGCATTCATTCTAACAGTTTAAGTTCCCGTTTGATATGTAGGGGAGGGGGCGTTATTCACACGTCTTTTGTTTCACCACCAGGGGGCAAAGCTTCCTTGACTCCCTCAACGTGAACTGACGTACTAAAAACCAAAAAATTGTTTATGGATAAGAACTGGCTATGATTTGAATTGTTTACAAAATCAGTTACCAAAAAACCTATTTTGTTTAACGAGTAAAATGTTTGCCAAAACGAGTGCGCGCAGCGCAGTTAAACCATAATAGGCTTTTCGAAACGTATTCCAATTGCAAAATAAGTAACTTATTTATTAAAGAAAAGAAATTTTTAGCCGAAAAATGTGTATAAACGTTCAAAATTTACAGCTTTGGTCAAATTAACTAATTTATTATTGATATCTGGCCAAAAAGGTAAGTTTTTAATTGTAAAACGTTGACCTCAACAAGTATTTTTCGACCAACTTCTAGTAGTTCAGAAAAAGAATTAATTTTTGAGAAATCAGAAAAAAACCAGTTTTTGAATCGAAAATATGCTTAAAATACTGTCGAAAAAACTACAAATAACACAGCCTGTTTTATAACTGAATGACTCAAAAGTTATTCACTCAAAATATCCTACTTTTTACGAAATACAATTTTTTTTCTTGTGCGTAAACGCTGGAATCTTACCAAAAATTGTTTTGACTAAAAATCAAATTAAGCAATTTATTACTGAGTTTTAGCAATGTATAACCAAAAAAAGTCGTTTTTCGGTATTTAAAACAAAATTTCGCAAAATTTCTAGTTCAAAAACGCGCTAAAATACTCAAAAATTGTAGAAATAATCCAATTTTTCACCTAAACTGGTGATTTTTTTGGACTTCTTTGGATTTTTGGTCCGTTTTTTGGCAAACTTAGGAGTTATTAAAAAAAAAAAAACGTTTTATTTGGGAAATAAAGAACGGTAATGATAAATAACTTGACCAAAAAAACGAGAATAATGTGATTTTCATTACTTTTTTTTATAATTTTTTACTATGCAATGAAATAAGTTTGTAAAAATCAATTTTGCATTTGATTATTTTGCTTTATAATATATTATTTACAAAATTTGGCTACAATGGGCCTTAAGATTATTGAATGAAATAAAAGTAAACATAATTTTTGTATTTTTCGACAATTTTTGTGCATTTTACAGCCAGAAACGAAATTATTTCGAAAATTTAATTTAAAAAAATGGTACATTTTTGATTTCGAGTGTTTAAACTTATTTTTGGGATATATTTTTTAAAGCTGACTATATTGTCACTAAATTGGATTAAAATTGTGAAAAATTTCACCAAAAATAAGTCGAAACACAAGATTTGGTTGAAAAGGTTTCAAGCATGTTTTCGAACTGAATACTAATTCTTTTTTTTGTAAGATCTTACTAAGAGATTGAATTATTGATATTATTTTTGGTACTTTTTCATAAAATTATTGTACATAATTTCAGCCAAAACTTTTAGGTGACTTTTCAGCTTTTTAAGTGAAACATTGCAAAAAATTACTTCCACACTGAAATAAAACGAAATAAATTTGGTAAAATTTTTAGCTCAAAATCGTGTAATTTTTTGGTAACCCTCGACGCGTTTTCAGCTAAAAACTGCAATGCCAAAAATTACTAAAAAATACTAGACACAATCGCAAATTCGCTCAAAATCCATAAAAATAATCGGTTAAACCGAACTGATACTTACTTGGACGGTTCAATAACCGATTGTGACGTGTCTTTTCTTTCGCCTAATAATAAATCACCCGCTTCTTTCTCCTCTTTTTTTTTGACATTTTGGTCGTCTTTAATCGCCGTTTGAGCAACTGTTTCAATACTGCTGATGACAACATTGTCTGTTGTTTTTTTCGCTTCAAATTCGTCGATATTTTCCACTTTTAAATCATCACTTTTTCGTGTTGGAGTATTCTCAAAAACGGCTTCAAAATTCGCCTCGAAATTAACCGAACTAAAATCGGCCCAATCACCCATTTGGTCACTGGTGGTGGTAGTAGTGGATTGTGGGGCTCCGCCCCAGGGGTCGGCCGCTTCCAAGGGGGCTCCACTGCCCCCTTTTGGCGAAAGCCAAGCTTTATTTCAATTAATAAGTTACGAAAAAATTTAAATCATAAAGTAATATACAGACGGCCGACTACAAATTGGATTGTACTATCTCTCTCACTTTTTTACTTATCATAAATTGGCATAGTTCTATCTTTATCACAAGAAAATTTGGCCATCTGTGTAATTCAATTGTTTTATTTTTAATACTCTTCCCTATTATAACCTGAGAGTAAAAATATACTTTTAACAGAATAACCCTGTAGTTGGCCATCTGTGTTAAAAAAATTAAATAATTGGACTACACTATCTCTCTCACTCTTCCCTATTATAAATTAGTATAGTTCTATCTTTATCACAAGAAAACTTGGTCATCTGTGTTAAAAAAAAATTACTTTGTTAACACAGATTTTTTAACCTGATATTCAGGATGTCTGGGATTTTTTTTCTAAATCTTAAAAACTAATACTAATTTTTCTCTAAGCCTGTAAATTTTTTTATAAAAAATTAATCAAAATTCAAGTAAATTTTTTTTTAAGAAAATTGTAGCTTGTACCAAAATTACGTTTATTTCAATTTGTAATTTTTAACTTAATTTTTTTTTCGAGTACGTGATATTTTACAAACAACATTTAAGCATCGCTTGTTCTAAAATAATATAAGAAATGGTAATTTTTGGTAGTGATTTAATATTAATTAGTTACTTAACTTTAATTATAAGGAATTGTAGAAAAATTCTGAAAAAAATCATACGTATAAAGAAATAAGATATAACGTATTACCAACAAACGCTGAATTTTGTGTGATACCTATAGAAGAAATTTACTTTCAACAGAATCACCCTATAGTTCTTTGTAATAAACATTGGTCAATTGATTTTGAAAAATTAAATAATTAATAATACAATAATAATAATTAATAATTGTACTACCTTTCTCACTCTTCTCTAATTCATATAACTTTGATAGTTCTATCCTTATCAGTGGGAGTTATTAAAAATGAGAGTTAAAAAAATTAATTGAATTGTATTCTCTCTCTCTTTGTTCTATCCTTGTCACAACTTTTTCGTAATCTTCTCTATTATAACCTTTTAACAGAATCACCCTGTAGATCTTTGTGAACACAAAAGTTGGCCATCTGAGTTAAAAAAATTAAATAGATTAATTGTACTATCTCTCTTACTCTCCCATAATATAACTTTAACAGCTCTATCCTTGTCAGTTGTAGTTATTAAAAATCTGAGTTGAAAAATTAATTGGATTGCAGTATCTCTCTCTCATTCTTTCTTATTATAAACTGATATAGTGTTATCTTTGTCACAAGAAATGTTAGCTATCTGTGTTAAAAAAATTAAATAATTGTACTGTACTACCTCTCTCTCTCTTTCCTATTATAAATTGTTATAGTTCTATCTTTGTCACGGCAAAAGCTGGTCATATGTGTTCAAAAAATTAAATACTTTGATTGCACTCTCTCTCACTCTTTCCTAATATAACTTTAACAGTTCCCTCCTTGTCAGTTGAAGTTGTTAAAAATTTGAATTAAAAAATTAATTAGAAAGCAGTATCTCTCTCTCACTCTTCCCTATTATAAACTGGTATAGTTCTATCTTTATCATAAGAAATGTTGGCTATCTGTGTTCAAAAAATTAAATACTTTGATTGTACTCTCTCACTCTTTCCTAACATAACTGATAGTTCTATCCTTGTCAGTTGAAGTTGTTAAAAATCTGAGTTAAAAAATTATTTAGATGGCAGTGTCTCTCTCTCACTCTTCCCTATTATAAACCGGTATAGTTCTATCTTTATCATAAGAAATGTTGGCTATCTGTGTTCAAAAAATTAAATACTTTGATTGTACTCTCTCTCTCACTCTTTCCTAACATAACTGATAGTTCTATCCTTGTCAGTTGAAGTTGTTAAAAATCTGAGTTAAAAAATTATTTAGATGGCAGTGTCTCTCTCTCACTCTTCCCTATTATAAACTGGTATAGTTCTATCTTTATCATAAGAAATGTTGGCCATCTGTGTTCAAAAAACTAAATACTTTGATTGTACTCTCTCTCACTCTTTCCTAACATAACTGATAGTTCTATCCTTGTCAGTTGAAGTTGTTAAAAATCTGAGTTAAAAAATTAATTAGATGGCAGTATCTCTCTCTCTCACTCTTCCCTATTATAAACTGGTATAGTTCTATCTTTATCATAAGAAATGTTGGCCATCTGTGTTCAAAAAATTAAATACTTTGATTGTACTCTCTCTCTCACTCTTTCCTAACATAACTGATAGTTCTATCCTTGTCAGTTGAAGTTGTTAAAAATCTGAGTTAAAAAATTATTTAGATGGCAGTGTCTCTCTCTCACTCTTCCCTATTATAAACTGGTATAGTTCTATCTTTATCATAAGAAATGTTGGCTATCTGTGTTCAAAAAATTAAATACTTTGATTGTACTCTCTCTCTCACTCTTTCCTAACATAACTGATAGTTCTATCCTTGTCAGTTGAAGTTGTTAAAAATCTGAGTTAAAAAATTATTTAGATGGCAGTGTCTCTCTCTCACTCTTCCCTATTATAAACTGGTATAGTTCTATCTTTATCATAAGAAATGTTGGCCATCTGTGTTCAAAAAATTAAATACTTTGATTGTACTCTCTCTCTCACTCTTTCCTAACATAACTGATAGTTCTATCCTTGTCAGTTGAAGTTGTTAAAAATCTGAGTTAAAAAATTATTTAGATGGCAGTGTCTCTCTCTCACTCTTCCCTATTATAAACTGGTATAGTTCTATCTTTATCATAAGAAATGTTGGCCATCTGTGTTCAAAAAACTAAATACTTTGATTGTACTCTCTCTCACTCTTTCCTAACATAACTGATAGTTCTATCCTTGTCAGTTGAAGTTGTTAAAAATCTGAGTTAAAAAATTAATTAGATGGCAGTATCTCTCTCTCTCACTCTTCCCTATTATAAACTGGTATAGTTCTATCTTTATCATAAGAAATGTTGGCCATCTGTGTTCAAAAAATTAAATACTTTGATTGTACTCTCTCTCTCACTCTTTCCTAACATAACTGATAGTTCTATCCTTGTCAGTTGAAGTTGTTAAAAATCTGAGTTAAAAAATTATTTAGATGGCAGTGTCTCTCTCTCACTCTTCCCTATTATAAACTGGTATAGTTCTATCTTTATCATAAGAAATGTTGGCCATCTGTGTTCAAAAAATTAAATACTTTGATTGTACTCTCTCACTCTTTCCTAACATAACTGATAGTTCTATCCTTGTCAGTTGAAGTTGTTAAAAATCTGAGTTAAAAAATTATTTAGATGGCAGTGTCTCTCTCTCACTCTTCCCTATTATAAACTGGTATAGTTCTATCTTTATCATAAGAAATGTTGGCCATCTGTGTTCAAAAAATTAAATACTTTGATTGTACTCTCTCACTCTTTCCTAACATAACTGATAGTTCTATCCTTGTCAGTTGAAGTTGTTAAAAATCTGAGTTAAAAAATTATTTAGATGGCAGTGTCTCTCTCTCACTCTTCCCTATTATAAACTGGTATAGTTCTATCTTTATCATAAGAAATGTTGGCTATCTGTGTTCAAAAAATTAAATACTTTGATTGTACTCTCTCACTCTTTCCTAACATAACTGATAGTTCTATCCTTGTCAGTTGAAGTTGTTAAAAATCTGAGTTAAAAAATTATTTAGATGGCAGTGTCTCTCTCTCACTCTTCCCTATTATAAACTGGTATAGTTCTATCTTTATCATAAGAAATGTTGGCTATCTGTGTTCAAAAAATTAAATACTTTGATTGTACTCTCTCTCTCACTCTTTCCTAACATAACTGATAGTTCTATCCTTGTCAGTTGAAGTTGTTAAAAATCTGAGTTAAAAAATTATTTAGATGGCAGTGTCTCTCTCTCACTCTTCCCTATTATAAACTGGTATAGTTCTATCTTTATCATAAGAAATGTTGGCTATCTGTGTTCAAAAAATTAAATACTTTGATTGTACTCTCTCACTCTTTCCTAACATAACTGATAGTTCTATCCTTGTCAGTTGAAGTTGTTAAAAATCTGAGTTAAAAAATTATTTAGATGGCAGTGTCTCTCTCTCACTCTTCCCTATTATAAACTGGTATAGTTCTATCTTTATCATAAGAAATGTTGGCTATCTGTGTTCAAAAAATTAAATACTTTGGTTGTACTTTCTCACTCTTTCCTAACATAACTGATAGTTCTATCCTTGTCAGTTGAAGTTATTAAAAATCTTAGTTAAAAAAATTAGATTGTAGTATCTCTCTCTCCCTAACTAACTATTATAAACTGGTATAGTTCTGTCTTTGTTACAAAAAATGTTGGCCATCTATGTTAAAAAAAAAAAATAGTTTGAATGTACCATCTCTCTCACTCTTCCCTATATAACTTTGATAGTTCTATCCTTGTCACAAGTGAAGTTAGCCATTTGTGATAAAACAACTAGTTGGCCATTTGTATTTAAAAACTTACGATCAACATCCATGGGAACCCCCGCCGGTCCATTATCATCATCACTATCACTACTATACACTGTATCATTCTGATCCTCTTTCTCAATCACCGTTTGAAACGTATGATCACGATCTTCAAAAATTTGATCATCGGCATCATCAAGTGTATTAATATTTTGGGCACACATTTGTTTGAATAGTTCACGTTGTTGGGCCAAATCACCGTCGGTAAGGCTGAAATTCATATCGGTTCGATGGTCGATAGACCTGAAGGGAAACAAGGAATAGAGAAACAAAAGGGTTTCATTACTTACTGTAACGTATCGTCACCATCGTTGAATTCATCATCGTTAAAACCGCTATAACCATCGATGCAATGCGGTGTGAGGTTATGGGTCTGATAACTGCAATAAATCTGGAGAAAAAAAATTATTATTATTTGCTACCACGCCACTGGTTTGAAGTTTAAATGGCCGCCATTGCCTTATTACCATAGTAACAGACATAATTCCATGGCAACAATGCATATGCGACTCGTTACAGTAGGAAAAAAAATATACAGGGTGTCCCAGCGATTTAAGCATCCCAAAATTATTTTCAACTTATGTTTTACTAACAGTTCACAACCACTTTGAAACACACAAACTTAGTATAACACAAAATTTTATTGTGAACTCTAAAACCGTGATCCAATAAATTTTGCTTGTTCTCAGCTCATTCCCTGTAATTTTCAAAAATCTTGAAACACATTTTCTTTATTTTTAACCGGAAGTCAAAATGCCAATTTTCTTGGGTATGACTTCAAAAATGCAGGAGTTTTGCGTTGAACTTTTTTGGGGGTGGAATTTCTAAAAATCCTGAAATATACGCCTCTTCCTTTTTAACCGAATGTCTAAGATATCAATTGATAACTTCAACAATAAAGAATTTTTTATATGTATAACTTCAATAATGAAGGATTTTTTGTTAAACCCCCTTGGAGTGGAGTTTTCAACAAACCTGAAACACGCGTTTTTTATATTTAGACGAATGCCCAAATACCAATTTTTATAAATATAAGTTCAAAAATTACGGATTTTTATATTTAACCCCCTTAGGGGTGGAAATTCCAAATGTTCTTAAACACACGTTTTTCATCTTTAACCGAAAGCTCAAGTACCATTTGCATGGATACAAATTAAAAATTACGGATTTTTATACAAATTCTAACCCGTGTTCAACCCCCTTGGGGTTGGTATTTCCAACTAAAACACGTGTTTCTTCACTTTTCACTGAAAGCCCAAATACCAACTTCAATTAATGTAAATTCAAAAGTTACGAATATTTATACAAATTTTATTACGCCATTTAACCCTCTTAGGGGTTGATTTTTCGAAAATCCTGAAACACGTGTTTCTTCATTTTTAACCAAAAGCCCAAATACTAATTTTCAAGGATGTAAGTTCAATGTAACTTTAAAAATGACAGATTTTCTAAACTCTAATTCTAAATTCAACTCTCCATTTAACCCTTTTAGAGGTTGATTTTCCAAAAATCCTGAAACACGTCTTTCTTTATTATTAACCGAAAACCCAAATACTAATTTTCAAAGATATAACTTAAAAAATGACGGATTTATATTCAAATTTTAACACCCTATTTAACCCTCTTAGGGGATGATTTTCCAAAATTCCTTTCTTAGTACACCTCTACGTTACAAAAGTTATCTACTGTAAAAATTTCAAGTTTCTATCCTTAGCTGTCTAGGCTGTGCGTTGATTTGTTACTCAGGCCAAGCAATTTTATATATATACAGAGTGAGTCATTGATATGGGCGTGCTTGATTGCACCTACACCGTCAATGATATCGAAATGAGTCAAATGTCACAGCAAATGGAAGGCCAAAGTGCATTTTCTAAAATTATTTTGCTCTATACAGGGTGTTCCATTTTTACAGTGCAGCCTATAACATAGTTTTTTTAAATGGCACCCCCTGTATATTTGTACATATTTTAATTTGCATTTCTTTAAGCTTTAAAAATCCGTTTAATTTTTTTAATTTGCTTTAACCGTTTAGAAGTTATTTAATTTTTTCTACAATTTAGTGCGTTTGCAGGCACATTATTAAAAAATCGCAGTACCCTTGGTTTTTGGGATATCAACTTGGGACTTTATCCATATGTAAACAACTGTTTGAGGTATGTTTTGGTGGCAAAATCGTCCATTTTCATTGTAGCATTTCCTTACTGTGACACATTCATTTTAGGACAATTTGAAGAACCATAACTTGATTTTTTTAAATAGCACCCCCTGTATTTTATTATTAGGTCCGATTCAGTGTCTCATTTTACATCTTTTTTACCTCTTAAGTTTTTTCCTAAAAGTTGATAGTTTGGGAGATAAATCGGTTTTTCTGAAAAATACACACAAAATCTCTTGGATACTAATAAAGCGTGCTATGAAAAATAATACCAATGTCAAAATGGCATTTATATTATGTCACGTTTTGATTTTCTTGTGAAAATGATTTTTTCGCGTAAAATGCAAATCTACAAATCTCATCGAGATATAAACTTTGACAAGAAATTATTAAATAAAAATGAAAGAAATTTACAATGAAGAAATAAGGAAATAAAAAAATATTTACTGAGGTATAAAAATCAATAGCGATAACATTTTACTTGCAATTATAAAACTGTTTAAAATGACGGCTTTCTTAAGCAATAAAGCACAACATTCGTCAATTCTTTTTAAAAATTCACCCCTTCTAATGTGGCATGATCTATTCTATGAAAAGCCTTTATAATTCTTTCTTGCATATTTTCTCTGGTAGAGCCGTTGTTTCTTTCATTTTTGTTTAATTATTTCTTTTCAAAATTAGAGTTTATATCTCGATGAGATTGTATGCATTTAACACGAAAAAATCATTTTCACAACAAAATTAAAAAAGTGACGTACAATAAATGCCAGTTTGATGTTAATATGTCAGAAGTTATTGTTTTTTATGACATGCTACATTAATATTTTGTGTGCATTTTTCAGAAAAACCGAATTATCTCCCAAACTATCAACTTTTAGGAAAAAACTTAATAGTTAGAAAAGATGTAAAATGAGACACTGAATAGGATCTAGTAATAAAATACAGGGGGTGCTATTTAAAAAAATCAAATTATAGTCCTTCAAATTGTCCTAAAATGAATGTGTCACAGTAAGGAGATGCTACAATGAAAATGGACGATTTTGCCACCAAAAGATACCTCAAACAGTTGTTTACATATGGACAAATCCCAACTTGATATCCCGAAAACCAAGGGTACTGCGATTTTTATTGTACCTGCAAACGCATTAAATTGTAGAAAAAATTAAATAACGTCTGAACGGTTGATGCAAATTAAAAAAACTAAACGAATTTTGAAAGCTTAAAGAAATACAAATTGAAATATGTTTAAATATACAGGGGGTGCCATTTGAAAAAACTATGTTATAGGCTGCACTGTAAAAATGGAACAACTCTGCATAGAGCAAAATAATTTTAGAAAATGCCCTTTGACTTATTTCGTTATCATTGACGGTGTAGGTGCAATCAATGACTCACCCTGTATATAGATATAAATTAAATGAAAAGCCCTGTATTTCTTGCATTTTTGGAATTAGAAAAAAAATTCTAACATTTAAAGGTCAGCTGTATATTAAAAATTAACAAATAGACTCACCTCGTTTTGATTATACGTAACACCAGGATAATCGTTGCTATCCTCGTGGGTGCTATGTGGATATACTCCACCCTGTAGTAAATTAATAAAATTATTTCCAATAGTTTTGCAAACCTGGCAAACACTCACCAGTAAAGTGTCCTGAACGGAATTGGTTTCTTTTAGTGTTGTTTCCTTAAATTCGTCTAAATTTTTGGCGACTTCTGGTACATTATCGATTAGATACTTCCCTAGTGAAGTATTTGAACACAATTCAACTATTTTGTTAATTATGCTTATTAAATGGCCCATATAACCCTGTCGTACTCCGTTCGCTTTCCTTTAAAAATCAAATCAAATACGAAAAAAAAAAACACAATTTCACTCACTGTTGCTCATCGTTGTCTTTCCAAGCTTTCAAAATTCGCTCAATCACATTACATTTGACTAACAACTGAAAACCAATCAATGAAGCGTCAATTTTGCGAAAAAATATTGTATGTATTACGTGTGTACTTAAGGCATTCGAATTTTCATTAGATTCGTCGGTGGTGTGTGTCTTCAAAGCGGATATAAGGCAATTTTCCACTTGAGTATGGAGGAAATTGTTCCAGGGATATTTAAAAAACAAGTCTAAAAGTATGGAAAATGTGTCCATTGTGACAATTTCTTCCGCCAAACGTGTGTTATTTGACGCTATTATTGCAGCAAATAATTTAGTCACTTGAAGACGGGTATTACCAAGGGGTGTCTCCAAAATACCAACACTTGTATTTATTGATGATTTCTTGAAATTGAACATTGAAGAAAATTTAAAAAAATGGGGGGAAAATACTCACAATGGGGGGGTTTATTAGTAATTCATGGAAGTCTTTTATGTGGCCAAGGATTGCCTCCGTTGTCGATTTGATGACTTTTTCTTTGTGTTCTATGTCAATTGCTTCGTCGTTTATGTTGGAATTGTAGCTAATTTGGGAGTTTATTTTAGGAATGCTGAAACAATGACATTCTTTGCATTTTTTCAGTATGGAAATACTTCGGTAAATGATTCAATTAAAAATTATTTTCCGGTTTCATCAAATTTTCGCGCTTTTACGTTTGTAAATTATGCTAAAGCTCAAACGAAAAATCACTACATTAAATAGAAAATTTCAAAGGTTCGATCGTTTTGGTACGTTTTTGACCCCAACCTAAGTTATTTCGCAATTCTTTAAAATAGCTTTACCTTTTTCAAAATTTTGAGCTTTTTTAGCTTGCCTTTTTCGAAAATGTTTGCAAAATTAAGTCGAACAATCACGTCGAAATGACATTTTTTTAATTACAACATAAATTTCCCAATTTTTTTCGGAAATTTATCAAAAATAAACTAAAGATCACTAAACTATATCGAAAATTCCAAAATCATTTTCTTTTATTTCGAGCTGATAAAGAGATTCCTAGGCCAAAAGCCTAATTTTTCAAAAAATTTCGCTAAAATCCGAACAAATAGTGACTAAATTTAAATATGACAGAATTTTTAGCGATTCAAGAATTTTAGCAGATTTTTGAAATCGAAAAAAAAAAATTTATGAAAAAATTAACCAAAAAATCACTTTTTTGCGAGATTCCGCCAAAACCAAAACGAAAAATCACTATATTAGGTAAAAAAAATGTAAAAAACTTACTAAATTAAATCGGCAATGGTGACTTTTGCATTTTTGAGAAGTTTTAACGTTTTTTCAGTTAGAAATCCATAGTTTTAATAAATTTTTTTCAAAAATAAGCCAACAATTCTCAAAACTAGGTTGAAAATTGCGTAATATTTATCTTTTATTAGTTTTTTTTTCAGTCAGAAATGCAATTATTTCATCAAATTTTGTCAAAAATATACTAAAGTATCACAATTAGGTTAAAAATAGTGCAATCTTTATCTGTTTCAAGCTTTAAATAATCACATTTCTGGACTTACAAATAAAATTAATTGAAAAAATGTCTTTTGACAAATTTTAAGCCCAAAATCACGTCAAAAATGGCTTATTTTATACAGTTTTAACATGATTTCTCAAAATTTTGTCAAAAATATGTCAAAAAAAATCACTAAACGGCTTCCAAAATTGCATAAGCTTTTATCTTTTTCCAGTTTTTAAGCACATTTCTGAGTTTAAAACTTAGTTTTTCACAAAATTTCGCTTAAAGTCGAAAAAACAGGCAATAAATTAGACAGAATATAACAAAATGTTTAGCTTTTCGAGTTTTAAAAGATTTTTTTAAACTAAAAAGCAATAATTTCTCACAATTTTATCAAAAAATTAACCAAAAAATCATAAAATTAGGTCGAAATTTGCGTAGTTCTTTAAAAAATTAGTCTAGCAAGATTTCGTCAAAACTAAAACGAAAAATCACCACATATTACGTAGAAAATGTCAAAGATTTCATCTATTTGATTATTTTAGCACGTTTTTTTGTCTTAATTCAGTTAAAATAAAGCCAAAAATCACTAAATTAGATCGAAACTAATAACTTTTGCATCTTAATAATGTAATTATTTCATGAATGTCAAAAATAAACTAAAGAATCACAAAAATAGGTTAAAAATATTGCAATCTTTATCTGTTTTTAAAAAAAATTTAACAGATTTTCAGCCCAAAATTTTCTCAAAATTTCACAATCACGTCGAAAATGGCATTTTTTCAGAAAATTTTAATGATTTTTCGAAATTTTGTCAAAAATGCTTCCAAAATTCCGCAAGCATTACTTTTTAGTTTTTCACAAAATTTCGCTGGAAGTCGATAGTTTTAGCATGATTTTTGCCCAAAACTAAATTATTTCACAATTCTTTGTCATAATTAAGTCAAAAAAACACTAAATTAGATTGGCAATAATTCATAACTTGCATTTTTCAATTTTTAATAAAATTTTGTGAAAAATAAGCTAAAGATTACAAAATTGATCGACAACACCGTTTCTAGACTTAAAAACCTAGTTTTTTTTAGCTAAAACCAAAAATCACTAAATAAATTACAGAGTTTTTGCCTTTTTCGAAAATTTTGGCCCAAAATTCAATTATTTTGAAAACTATCTCCACAAAATTAAGTCGAACAATACCTAAATTACGTCGAAATTGGCTTTTTTTTAAGTTACAACATAAATTTCCCAATTTTTTTCGGAAATTTATCAACAATAATCTAAAGATCACTAACTATATCGAAAATTCCAAAATCATTTTCTCTTTTTCGAGCTTATAAATAGATTCCTAAGCCAAAAACCTAATTTTTCAAAAAAATTCGCTAAAATCCGAACAAATAGTGACTAAATTACATAGAATATGACAGAATTTGTAATATTTCGAGAGTTTTAACAGATTTTTTTAAACTAAAAGGCAATTATTTCACAAAATTTTATCAAAAAATTAACCAAAAAATCACAAAATTAGGTCGAAATTTGCGTAGTTCTTTAAAAAATTAGTTTTTAGCAAGATTTCGTCAAAACTAAAACGAAAAATCACCACATATTACGTAGAAAATGTCAAAGATTTCACTTATTCAATAGTTTTAGCACGTTTTTTAGTCTTATTTCACAAATATCACTTAAAATAAACTAAAGAATCACAAAATTAGGTTAAAAATAGTGCATCTTTATCTTTATCTGTTTTTGAAAAAAAATTAATAGATTTTTAGCCCAAAATTTAATTTTGCAAAATTTTTTCATAATTTCACTCAATCACGTCGAAAATGGTCTTTTTTTTAGAAAATTTTAATATGATTTTTCGAAATTTTGTCAAAAATAAGCACAGCTTCGAAAAATCCATAAACATTATTTCTTAGTTTTTCACAAAATTTCGCTGAAAGTCGATAGTTTTAGCATGATTTTTGCCCAAAACTAAATTATTTCACAATTCTTTGTCATAATTAAGTCAAAAAAACCACTAAATTATATTGACAATAATTCATAACTTGCATTTTTCAATTTTTAATAAAATTTTGTGAAAAATAAGCTAAAGACTACAAAATTGATTGACAACACCGTTTCTAGACTTAAAAACCTAGTTTTCTTAAGCTAAAACCAAAAATCACTAAATAAATTTTGGCCTAAAATTCAATTATTTTGAAAACTATCTCCACAAAATTAAGTCGAACAATACCTAAATTACGTCGAAATTGGCTTTTTTTTAAATGTTACAACATAAATTTCCCAATTTATTTGCGAAAATTTATCAAAAATAAGCCAAAGCATCACTAAATCTGTCACTTTTTCGAGATTTGAAGCACACTTCTAAGCTAAAAACTTAGTTTATTTCAAGAAATTTCGCCAAAAGCCGACAAATAGTGACTAAATTTAAATATGACAGAATTTTTAGCGATTCAAGAATTTTAGCAGATTTTTGAAATCGAAAAAAAAATTTTATGAAAAAATTCACCAAAAAATCACTTTTTTGCGAGATTCCGCCAAAACCAAAACAAAAAATCAGTATATTAGGTAAAAAAAAAAATGTAAAAAACTTACTAAATTAAATCGGCAATAGTGACTTTTGCATTTTTGAGAAGTTTTAACGTTTTTTCAGTTAGAAATCCATAGTTTTAATAAATTTTTTTCAAAAATAAGCCAACAATTCTCAAAACTAGGTTGAAAATTGCGTAATATTTATCTTTTATTAGTTTTTTTTTCAGTCAGAAATGCAATTATTTCATCAAATTTTGTCAAAAATATACTAAAGTATCACAATTAGGTTAAAAATAGTGCAATCTTTATCTGTTTCAAGCTTTAAATAATCACATTTCTGGACTTACAAATAAAATTAATTGAAAAAATGTCTTTTAACAAATTTTAAGCCCAAAATCACGTCAAAAATGGAATATTTTAGACAGTTTTAACATGATTTTTCAAAATTTTGTCAAAAAAATCACTAAACTGCTTCCAAAATTGCATAAGCTTTTATCTTTTTCCAGTTTTTAAGCACATTTCAGAGCTAAAAACTTAGTTTTTCACAAAATTTCGCTTAAAGTCGAAAAAACAGGCAATAAATTAGACAGAATATAACAAAATGTTTAGCTTTTCGAAAGTTTTAGAAGATTTTTAAAGCCGAAAAGCAATAATTCCACAAAATTAAGTTGAGAAAAAAATCAATAATTAGGCAGAAAATGAAGTAATATCAGGTGTTCATTATTAAAAAAAACTCGCAGCATGCTCTGAGATTGTTACGGAAGTCGTAGAACAATTTTTATTATTGTATTGTTGGTTGCCTACTAAACTATCTCACAAGAATTCATAACCTAAGAATGATAAATAGTGTTCAAAGGCGATGTGTTATGTGTGTTGAACAACAAGGAAGACATTTCCAACGGTTTTTATAAATAATAAATAAAAATTTGTATGAAAATCTGTTACCTTTCTAATTGTCAAAAAGTAAGGTTATGAGAGAACGAATTAATCACAGACATGCAAAATAATTGTTTTTTAATTTCAAAGCACTCTAGAGTGTTTTTTAAATGAACACTTGTTATAACTTTATTTTTATTTTTTTTGGGGTTAAAAAGTGACTTTCTTTACTAAAAAATATATCAAAAATGGTATTATTTTACGTGTTTAGAAACAATTTGGTTATTAAATTAGGTTAATTTCAAAGCACAAAAACATGATTTTTTTGAGTTTCCCATACCCAACTTACCATTCAAATGAAAAATTTGATTTTATGAATAATAGTAAAGTAGGAGACTTACCTCAATTGGGAAATATCTAAAAGTGCTAAAAGTACTTGAATGCCGCCAACGATAGCACTTTCGGTCTTTTCCTCTTGAAATATATTATCTAACAATAATGATACTGTTTCAGCTCTAGAAACCCAACAAAAATAATTAAAAAAAAAAATTAAAATAATTCTGAAATTCTTACGATTCTAGTGTATTAAGTAGCGGATCCGGATCAACTCTTTCTGATGAATTTCTTTGAGTATCACGAGCTGCTTTGATAAAATCACACAATAATTGAGCAACATTATAGTGCCTTTCTTTGTCAATTTTCGGATTTAGAAGACAAACCAACGATTGCATTATTCTCTGGCTATCAAGCCACTACAACAAAAACACAAATTTACAAAACTGTAATTATTTGAAATTATTATTAGCTCACATTGAGAATATTTTGTCTCATTTCGAGGCTTTCAACCTGTGTCATAAGCTTGAGCATGAGATCCATGATAGCGGAAGTGCCTAAATGTTTGAGCAGTAATGATATAAAGGTGTCCTTAGTTTTTAAAAAATCTAGAACCTGTAAGCAAGTGAACTGATAGGACAACCAGTTCTGGTGGACGGAAGGAGCGAAGACGTGATGATGGGAAAGGCACGGAAAAAAAAAGGAGAAAAAAATATGTTACATATCGTACAGTAATCAAACATTAGCACATATAACAACACACTGATTGTGTTAAGTTAACACTTTCTTATTTTTTCATCTTACATGACATTGGAATTAAGTTATTGGCAACAAGTCAATGGTGCCAACTTAATTTATTTCAGACACTCGATTTTCGGCAGAATGATTCAATTTTTCGTATTTTCAGATTTAGTTATTTTACGAACAAATTATGGCAACTTTGAAATCAGTCAGTCGTACCAACAGTTGAATTTCACTGAAATTGGCTGTTATGGGAAAATTTAAGCGTGTGCTTTTTGACAAAAACTGATCATTTTAACCAATTTTGAACCAAGTTCAAGATAAAAAAAAACTATACAGGCTGTTTTGTCTAAACCCCACATTAGAAATATTGGGAGTTCTAATAATCATAGTCATCTGAAAATTTATTCTCAAGATAGCATTATTTTAAATGGGATGCTATATTTTTTAATGCGTTTTTGAATTACTAGAGTTATTTTAAGGTAGTTTTCATAAGCTGTTCCTATACCTAAATTTAGCCGTTTACGAAATATTTATGGTTTTTAAATTTTTTTTGGATTTGCACTTTCCAGTTCAAAAATCGATAACTGCGATTTTTAAAAATTTGCAAATATTTTTGAGCTCATTTGAAAGAGGAAGCCTAGATCTTTCCTTTGGTGTTTTCAAATTTCTAAAAAAGAATAACAAACTCCAAATTTTTAAAATTAAGTTTGCAAAACTTTAAGCACCCATAACTCATTTTTTTCAAATGAAATGACAAAAGTTTTATTTCACTAGATGGTAGAGAATTTAATTCTGCTTCGATCTGTGTTAACATTCCCTATACTTATGTTTAATAGTTTTCAAGTTACAATAACTTTTTGTTGGGATTGAGAAATTCATTAGCCATAGGCCTTTTATCATAAAAAGGTGAGAAATTAAAGTTTTTCAAACCAACACCCAATGAATTTATTTTGTTTTCACAGTCTGACAACACAATTTTGAACAGAGTTTGTCGTTTAAGTTTAATCAGAAATGTTTTTATAGCAAAATATGCAAAAATAGCTGTGGTTAGTAAGAAATTTTCTACAATAACAAAAAAACCAACATAACTTGAAAATTATCACAGATAGGTATAGGGAATGCTAATACAGATAGATGCAGAAAAAAATTCTCCTCCATCTAGTAGAATAAAAATTGGGACATTCCATTTGAAAAAATTAAGTTTTGGGTACTTGAAGTTGTCCAAACTTAACCTTAAAATTTTTGGGTTTATTAACTTCAATTCCAATTTTGATCACACTGAACAACAGATTTAGGCTTTCTCTTTCAATTCTCCAAACATGATTTCGAAATCTCTAAAACTAAGCAAGTTACCGATTTTTTAAGGGACAGGTGCAAATTCAAAAATTTTCAAAAATCCTAAATATCTCGAAAACGGTTAAACTTGGGTATAGGGAAAGCAAATAAAAACTCCCTTAAAATAACTCAACTAATCCAAAAACGCAGTGAAAAATATAGCTTTCCATTTAAAATAAGAAAGTTAGTAGTGCTGCCATTTTGGAAATATTTTCATTGAGCATAACTCAACGGATTATGCCTGAGTACCAACTCTCAGATAAATATTTTTATTAGAACTTTCAATACTTCTAATGTGGGGTTTAGACGGAACACCCTGTATAACAACACACTGATTGTGTTAAGTTAACACTTTCTTATTTTTTCATCTTACATGACATTGGAATTAAGTTATTGGCAACAAGTCAATGGTGCCAACTTAATTTATTTCAGACACTCGATTTTCGGCAGAATGATTGAATTTTTCGTATTTTCAAATTTAGTTATTTTACGAACAAATTATGGCAACCTTGAAATCAGTCAGTCGTACCAACGTTGAATTTCACTGAAACTGCCTTTTTTGAAAAAGTTTAAGTGTTTTTGACAAACTTTTTTTTTTGGAAAATTTACCGCAAAACCTTGCTCAAGTAGGCCAATAAAATCACTTGTTCAAAATAAAAAAACTATATTTTTGCCTTTTTCTTGACAAATACTTAAAAAATTATTTAATTATTTAAGTTAAAAAAAAAACAAACAATATTTTTGCCTTTTTCTCGAGGATTTAACAATTTAACTTGTTTTGAGCACAAAAACTTACTTATTGGGAACAATTTCATTCAAAATGGCTAGAAAATCACCCATTCAAGTGGAAAGTGATTTTATTTTTCACGTCTTCTGAGCAAAAACAGAGACATATTTTTTGATCAATTATACAAAATAGCTTGATTTTTCAACTTTTTGCAAATAATAATATGTTCAAGTCTCGAAAAATAATAGTTTTTGACTCGAAAACAAGTTAAAAAGCTCTCTTCTGTACTGTTTCGAGCATTTACAATACAAACAATTTAAACAATACAATTTACAAACCAAATTTTTACGTTATTTATTAAACAAATGAGAGAATTTTTAGAGGGAAAAAATCATAACTCAAAAACTAAAAGTCCCAGAGCAAAACGGTTTGTTCCAGTGAATTCTACGGCTCATTCTACACGAGATTTAAAATTTTGAATTTTTTTGACTAAAATTTTAATGATCAGGTCAGGTCAGGTCACTAATTTCTATAAAATTCGAAAATTTTCTATGCGTTTACAACCCTCTCAAATTCTTAAAAGTGCAAAAAAGTCAATTGCTTTCATTTTTTTTGTTTGATTTTTCCAATTCTGTAAGAATTTTGGTCTATTTCCGGTACCCGGAACATTTATCGAGCAATAACTTCGGAACTATTAGAGATAACCCCACGAAGTTTGTTATCGTTTGAAAGCTCTTTTAATTCTCTATCCTTTTTAAAAAAGATTATTGTTTTCCGACTTGTAGTTTTCGAGAAAATTGCAACTAAAGGGAAAAATATGGAAAATTTTAAAAAAGTCACAACTAAAGAACTAACGGAAATTTAGCAATTTTCTCGACACCAATCGACTCCCCGGGTCATTTTACATAGGTTTAGACCAAAATAGTTTCACTTTTTCGAATAGTTTTGCCGTAATTGAGAAAATAGAAAGGCTCAATTTTAATTTTTCTTAAAAAAAATTATTCGAAAACCAAAAATTCAAGAGCAAAACGGTTTGTTCTAGCGAAATGAAATCAATCTTTATTTTTTTATTACTGACTCTTTAACTCTTATTATTTCATTTTTTAACCCTAGAATCATACTGTAATTTGTGAAAATTAATATTTTCCGTTTAAGCCAACGAGGTTTTTTGTCATTAGTAGTAACGTATACTTTTTCGTTCAAATTTTCAAAAGGAGTTTTTTTACGGATTTGTACCATGCCGTAATCACCGACAAACTATTTGCAAAATTGCCAAATTTAACATTTCACCTAATAGAACTAACCCTAAAGAAGGGAAACGCACAAATAGGTTTTATTTGTAGTATATTATAAGGGTTATAATTTGTTAGAAATTAACAAATGAGGTGACTTGCTAAAAACCCAAGGTATGTGTGTTAAGTTTTATTACTTTTTAATGAAAGGATTTAGGGCCGGTTAAAATTTAATTCCTTGTTAAATGTTAACAACGCGGATGGACTAATAAAATTGCTTCAATTTGGTCACGTGATCATTTAATTGCGAATTAAATTAATGACGCTTCTATAAACCGGTCATAAGTGTGATATGAACATTTTTACATTTATTAGAATTCTAGGGTTAATCGTCCAACAATGTGACACTAGAAACGGTTAAAAAAGTACGAAGTAATTCATGAATGAGTCATTCATTATCACGAAATTTTAACAAATCACTTTTGATAACAAATAATTAAATGACTCGTTGGTAACACTGAATTCATAGCCGCCCTTATTAAACAGGGTTGCCACCTCACATTGAATCATTCTGTATTAATTAATTTAAAAAAAAACCTAATTAGTGTTGGTTACCTGCTCAGTCTTTCTGGCAATAAGTGCACCCATAATTCTACTAAAGTAGGAAGCTAAGAGTGGGTTTAAGGGCGGCTCACACTCTAAAAAACTGTACAACTTATCAAGCAGCACTTCATCACTAGCCAGCCTCTCGTTAATTGAAGGAACATCAGATGTAAGTAATTCACACGCAATGTTTGGGTACTTGAACCTGACTCTTTCGTCCAATTCGTTTGAAGGCTCGCGTGTTATGAGACTTACAAGCTCTTCCATCATTTCGGGCTTCAAAAGACTGCCAATTTTTGGGTTAAGAAGTGTTAAAGTGCGTTTAATTTAATGACTTACAAGTCGATCAAGCCCTTGCTTTGCGCTTTGCACTGGTTGATGATGTCCTCAGCGTCCATCACCTCCGACAGAGTGACGTCCTGCAAAAGCACACTCAGGGGGTTCACACCATTTCGTGGGGGTTTTACCTGTTTGCCGAGCAGGGCGTCGAGCTCCGATGACGAATTGTTGTTGTATTTCCAAAACATGGTAATTTCTGCAATGCAATGTCAAAAATGACGTGATTTGTGACAGTTTTTTACCTTTTTCGTGACTCTAAAGACGTTGGGTTAGGTTCATCTGAAATGACCTTTGTTATCAAACGCTTGGTTAAATGCACACTTTACACAGATACGGCTGACAGTAATAAACAGCATATCACAAATTTCATAGTAATTAGGACGAGCTTCAGGTAATACGCACTTTATTCGGTTGTTTGCAACACTTTTAGACAATAATATAAATGACAAAATGACCACCATGTAATCCCACAATGCACTTGTTGATCGAGGGGAAATGACAGATCGTGGCGCCAAATTCAAATTCAAACTTTCGGAGTTTTTATTCAAAAATCCACTTTTTCATCACGAATAATACGATTTTGCTCAGTTTTTGCTTAATTTTTTTGGGCAAAAAATGACAGTATGAGCTTCGAACGTTTCAGAATTAAAAAAAAACATTCTTTTGTAACCAAGTGGTACTAGAAGTAAGTAAACAATTCTGTTTCGAAAAATTGAATGTTAAATGACAAATTTTACATTTTTTGAATGTTTTGGCACGTCGTTAAAGTACAAGTTTACCTTGTATGTAATCTAATGATGGGATTCTAGCTTAAATATTATTTTTCATTTAAATGGCTAAATTAACAATCGAGTCAAATTAAATTCTTCGACTAAACGCGCAGTTAAATGTTTTTTGTTATAAATAAAATGAGCCAAAAAAATCAAATTTTAAATTTCCCGCCTTCGGTGTCACTGAACTCGCAGTTGCCGCTCAACGACAAACGACCCAATGAAATCTAGTTGGCTTGACATCACTTGCTTTAAAGCGTCTTTTCCTTTACTTTTTCTGCTGAAAAAACAGTGTTTTGTGTTTATTTAGTGCCAAAATGACTAAAATTGACTTCTGATTCAAAATGTGACATCACAGCAGCCGCCGCCTTGGAAACCGCAAAATTTAGGTTAGTTTTTCAGTCTTAAACAATCACAAAACATAATTAAATGCAGTCATTCGGAGCTGAAAATTGCATTATTTTTTCGAGGGTTTTGGTTACATTTCACTTGTTGGAAGCGCCAGAATAAAAATTCCCCAAATTATTTTCGACATTAAATTTTAGTCTCAAACGGACAGTAAATGCACTAACAAGGACTTGAAAATGCATTATTATTGTTTTTTGAACATTTTAAGTGATTTTAGTTACATTTCACCGGTCACCAAATTTGACAATCAGTACCACCAACCAAATTGTTTTCATAAAAAAAATTATTATTAATACAAGCCATTTAATAATCGAAATTAATCAATTGATACATAAATTGGTCAAAAATAACTTTCTTTTGCAAGTTTCAAGTCTTTAAAGACATTTTTTATGCTAAAAATTTGCTTTTTTGTGATTTTAGCGCAAAAAGCACGAAACCTTTATTATTTCACAAAAAAATCATTTTTTTTATTAACGCCTTCTTATTTTGTAAGGTTTTGCCAAAACAAGGCATAAGTATGCCAATTCTCGCTTAAAATGACCGAAAAACACGTTTAACGTCGGAAATGACACTACTTTTCGAACGTTTTTAAACCAAAATACCTTTTGTCGCAAGATATTGCCTAAAATTACGTAAGAAAATCATTTAATTTATACACGTTTATACACATTTCTAAGCAAAAAATAGGCTAAATATCAAAATTAATTCTTCATCTAATGGCATAGTTGTTTGAATTTTTTAGTTACAAAGATGAGCTAAAAAATTCAAATTCTGAATTTCCCGCCTTTGGTGTCAACAACAAACCACCCAATGAAATCTAGTTGGTTTGACATCACTTTAGTTACATTACACTAGTTTGGAAATGTCAAAATAAAAATTACCAAAATTATGTTCGTATTAAATTTCAGTCTCAAACGAACGAAAAACACACTAAATGCACTAACAAGGACTTGAAAATGCATTATTTGTGCCATTTAGTAATCGAGATAGGTTTTTATCAAATAACTTCGAATGTGTTAGGATTTATGTTATGGTTGTAATATATTTTTTTTAATTTCCTATTAACTGTTAGAATTTTGCGTCGGTCATAGTAACATACTAACCAGTGTTGCCAGGTGATTTTTTTTGTAAGCCCTAGATGTTATGGTCTAAAGTCCCTAGGAATCCCTAGACATTGCACTTTCCACTTCCGGTGTACAGGATGTTTTAAAATTGATGAATTTCGAGTTCAGAGCATTGTAAATTATTTCAATGGTCCAAATATAGAAAGAAAAAAAAGATTCGGAGCTTCCCCACGAAATTGCAATGGTCTGAAGGAAAAACTTTGTAATTTTCCATTTCATTTTTAAGAAAAATTCTAAAGGTTTAATTTTTTTTACTCCGAATAAAGCAAATTCTTCAAGAAATTGTTTTGCAAGACACAGGGTTTCATAAAAAAATAAGATTTTAAAAAAAAATTATCTAACCATTTTTGCTTTAATCATTTAATTAATTACACAATATTTAATTTAAAAAAGTGGTGGAAAACGCCTATAACTATCCTCTGAGATTTACATGTGATAACTAAATTTTGTAATTTTCCCTCTCAAAATGCATATTACAGTAGGTCAGAAGGTAATAGCTTCGTTCGCGATAGAAATTCTGAACTAGTTCAGGTATCAATCGCATGCGCAGTACGTCTGAGAGCGTTCGCGTTGAAAAAATCCCGAACTTTTAGTAACAGTCCGGCGTTCGCGGTAGATAAAATAACCGTCCCGGATCGGTTCAGAACCAGTCCAAAGGGTCCTCGGACTTGACTAAGCATTTTTAGTTCTAGCACTGATTAACTTACTGTCAGATCTATCAATCATATAGCCTTCAATATCCTTCGAAAAATATTTTAAAAAATTCCTAGTTATTATGCTCGAATGCCATATGAACTATTTCGGCCACAAACCTTGTTTTAAAGTTTCACTTGGGACAAAAAAATTTCTATTGGAACATAGAGGGCGCACTCAAAAATTGAAAAGTAAGGTTACCTTTGTTTTTTTTTAATTTTTGCACTTACACTATCACTAACACTTCACTTCACGATAAACAGAAAAAATACACTTACTTTTAATAAGGCATCTACTTCTTCAATAGTAAGAGATAAAAATAATGTAAAAATTATATCGTGTACTATATTTAAGGAGAGCTCTAATTAGTCAAATTATTAATTAATTTGTCCAGCAAGAACCACGTGAAGGTTTAGAACATTCTTGCCAGGAAAGAAAGGAAGTAAGGATGGGGTAAACAATGATTATTTATGGACAACGAGAGGAATAAAGGAACTACTAGTATTATTTCTGCTACAATTCTTCTCACTCACCTGAAATTAAAAAAAAATTAGAACAATGTCATTAAATTAGATTCAAAATTTTATGGATTACTTACTAATGTGTTCTAAATTTTTGCACTTACACTATCACTAACACTTCACTTCACGATAAACAGAAAAAATGCACTTACCTTTATGGCATCTTCTTCTTGCCCTAGATAATGAAAAAATTCACTTACCTTTATGGCTTCTTCTTCTTTCCCTAGAGAATAAAAAATGCACTTACCTTTATTAAGGCATCTTCTTCTGCTACAATTTGTAGCACGGCCTCTTCTTCTTCCCCACCTGAAATTAAAAATGAAATTAGAATTTAAGTTTAAAATTTTTATAAAAAACTTACCGTGTTCTAGAATGTTGGCACTTACACTATCACTAACATTTCACTTCACTTCACTTCACTTTACTTCACTTCACGAAAAACAGAAAAAATGCACTTACCTTTATGGCATCTTCTTCTTACCCTAGATAATAAAAAAATTCACTTACCTTTATGGCTTCTTCTTCTTTCCCTAGAGAATAAAAAATGCACTTACCTTTCAGAAGGCTTCTATTTCTGCTACAATTTGTAGCACGGCCTCTTCTTCTTCCCCACCTGAAATTAAAAATGAAATTAGAATTTAAGTTTAAAAATTTTATAAAAAACTTACCGTGTTCTAGAATGTTGGCACTTACACTATCACTAACATTTCACTTCACTTCACTTCACTTTACTTCACTTCACGAAAAACAGAAAAAATGCACTTACCTTTATGGCATCTTCTTCTTACCCTAGATAATAAAAAAATTCACTTACCTTTATGGCTTCTTCTTCTTTCCCTAGAGAATAAAAAATGCACTTACCTTTCAGAAGGCATCTTCTTCTGCTACAATTTGTAGCACGGCCTCTTCTTCTTCCCCACCTGAAATTAAAAATGAAATTAGAATTTAAGTTTAAAATTTTTATAAAAAACTTACCGTGTTCTAGAATGTTGGCACTTACACTATCACTAACATTTCACTTCACTTCACTTCACTTTACTTCACTTCACGAAAAACAGAAAAAATGCACTTACCTTTATGGCATCTTCTTCTTACCCTAAATAATAATAAAATGCACTTACCTTTATGGCATCTTCTTCTTACCCTAAATAATTAAAAAAATGCACTTACCTTTAGGGCCTCTTCTTCTTACCCTAAATAATTAAAAACATGCACTTACCTTTCAGAAGGCTTCTACTTCTGCTACAATTTGTAGCAAGGGTTCTTCTTCACACCCTCCTGAAAATAAAAAAATAAAAAATTGCAATATGTCAATAATATCACATATTATTCATCAAATTCAAACAATTCGAATTTCAAATTAAATTTGTTCCCTCGTTTCTCGTCATGTTTGTTTTTCTCCTTTTTATTCTTTGAAATTTCTTTCTCTTCTTGTAAATCCTATGAAAATTCACTTTTCATAGGATTTTCATACACGCATTGATCATTTATTCCAACCGTAAGAGAAAATGATTAATTGTCTTGGAATAAGCTAAATACTGTTAAGTACTCGAAAATTTTTATCGGGAAGTGAAAATAATTTAATAATGAGGCGTTTGGAACAGCAGCCAATAATAAACTGAATAAACTTAAACGACTTATTGGAATAATTGTGTAAGAATATTGATAAATCCTCATTAACAAAAAATGTAATCTGCTTAGGTAACCAATCGTCCAACGTTCAAGACAATTTTAGTACTGAAAAAAAAACCGAAATCAGTGTTTAATTGTTTTGAACAGTGGATTTTGCTTGTGTTACACTTGTAATCGTAAAAACGCCCGTCAAATATGCAATGTAATTCATTAAATCAAAACATAATTCGGATACAAATAACAAAAGACTAAGAACACGCAACTATCTCTCTTTATCTCAAGCTTTACAAACGTGTCATGATCGCAAAAACTGCCCTCAAATACGCGCTTTCAAACCTTTTGCAACTTTACTGTCAAAATCAAACTCGCTTTTAGTTAAACAGCCCGAATCTCAATCTAAATGTATGTAACTAATTAAAAGAAAAAAATATTAACAAACTCGTCCTACTTGAAACACCAAAAAATTCAGGAATAAATCGACAAAAAGTTTATTCGTCGTATTATCCACGGAGGGAGAAGTGTTAAATTTAAACCGCGGGATAAGTGTTTATTAGCTGTTATAAACTATGAAATTTTAGTTGTGATCGCAAAAACGGTTGTAAAAGCGCACTTTCCTACCTTTTGAAACTTTACTGTCGAAATCACACTCGCCTTTATTCAATAAACCCGAAGTTCAATTTAAATTTAACGAATTAAATAAATGAAAACACGGAAAGCGCTCTGCACAATTTGAAAGCGAACAAAAGACTGACCGAGAATACGCAACTAATAGTCTTATCTCAGGCCGCAAAAAATTTGTTGGGGAATAAATCCACAAAAAATTAATTTGTCGTATTTACGGAGGGAAAATTGTATTTATCCCCTTTCCCTAAATCAGAACAAGTCTTGCGTACCTCCAAAAACAATTTAAATGTATGCCTTTCTGTTAGTTTTAAAAGTGCGTTAGTGCTGTTAAAATGCTTGGTGTTGTTATATTTCCTGCTTCAAAAAACAGGTTGATTTTCCTGCTTTGCGAATGTATAGATTTCATACTGATAATGTGGTCGGTGCAAGACATAGATACTGAATTAAACGTATTACGGCAGCGACATCTGTACGACAGGGGATTTATTTAAGCCTATGACAAGTTAACGGCTATTTGGTCCTATTACAAAACTGCCTGATCTATGCGCCATCTACAGAACTAGCGGAAAAATATTTTTGCGTGTCGCCATCTATGTTTGGTCGTCCTGCATATTTCCTATTGAATGGTTATATCTGATATACTTAATCAATGGTTCTAGACTTGCGCAGCTGACCAAAGCGGTTTTATGTCTTTGGAGCTTTTTGAGGTTGAAAATTGATTGGAATAATAATAAAGAAACTGTTTATTTTGGTTACTGACATTTATTTCATACTTTACTAAATCGAAATTATATGTAAAATAACGTTTGTGAATTTGAAAATGGGTGTACACCTTTCAGCACCAAAGTTTTTCGCAAAATTTTTTACTTTCAACTTTGTGATAATTTTGTGCGACTTTTTAATTTTTCAACATTTGCTGTGTACTCCATAACTATAAATTATTATTCGCGGTAGACGAAAATCCGTAACTGGTTCAGAACCGCTCATGCGCTTTAAATAAATTCTGGACTAGTTCAGGATCAGTCCTAAAAATCCTCCACGAACGAAGCTATAGCTTATTAATGCCCTTCCTGTGATAAGTTTGTTCAACTTTTCATCACTAGAAAGATTAATTGTTTTGTTAAAAACATATGAATTATTAAGTTGTTCTCCAATTTGTCACTTTGAACACAAAACACACAAAATGGATTATCCCCAAAAAACTGAAAAAATCCCTTTGTCCTGCAATAGTTTAAAAATCCCTAGAATCGGGCCAAACCCCTAGACCTGGCAACCCTGATACTAACATCTATTATCTGTTTCAAAGCTATAAAAACGCCAACATCGCAATTTACCGAATTAATTTTTTAAATAAGATTGATAAAATTGTAAAATAGTTATTAATATAAGATGTCTCGTTTAAAGTATAAATTACATTAGCTATTATTATTATTATTATTTATTAAGTGCAAGAGCTACTTTTGAACGAAAATAACGCGACGTTGGCGCTTTTATACTTTTGAAACAGCTAACAAATGAAAATTCTGTATTAGTTAATTTAAGTAATAAACTCAGACTTAATTTAGTAATTTTCTGTTACTCTTTGACAAAACTTTCTGTTGAAAGAAACGATATTTTCTGCATTTTTTGTCAAAAAACGCCAACACAAGCGCAGTTAAGGCATTTCCGACTATTTACAGTTTTCAACATTTTTCTCATTTAGTAAAGAAGTTTGTCATTTAAAAACGTTTCTAAATTCACAGAAAGTATCACATAGTAAACCTAGTTTACAGGTTTTATTTTACACTTTTTTTGGTTCAAAAATTATCAAAGTACTTACGATTACGATTTTATTTTTTGTAATTTGCCGCCATTTTGATGCTTTAATGGGCTCCTAAAAGCACTCGACGTCATCAAGTGCGATGTCATAATAGCCATAATTTCACGGAACATTTTACGAAAATTTTTAGGTTGGCAGGAAGCGAAGTTGCCACCGTATTTTTGCCAATTTCGAAACTTTCAGGGGACGTACAGGCAAGATACCTTCATTATCATTCATACTCGTGTTTTTGACAAAATTTGGATAAAACAAAAATTTTAAATCAATTTTTCAATTTCAAAATTGACAGTTTACCAACCGTCACAAAAATCCCCAAATCGATAAAAATAACAATTTTTGTTTAAAATCGCCAGAAAGGGGGCAAATTACAAAAAAACTTGTTTCATAAGACCTTGAAGCACTCATTATTTCAAAAAACTCGTGGGTAACGCCACTCATTGTTGAAATTGAATTCGTGCTTCAAGAGTGGTCTTATGAAACTTGTTTTTTAATATACTATTATTCGGCAAAAATTTTCAATTCATATCGATCAAAACAAACTTAAAAAAACACATTTCGGACTTAATTTTATGATTTTCTGTCTTGTTAAAGTTTTTCTGCTTTAGTGTGACTCAGTCATTCACTAGAAAATGTTTCTAAATATTAACGCAAATAATGTCTTCGATTTTCTGCTTCGTTTTAGCAAAATACAGAGCGTCACTAAAAAAATCTTTAAATGGTTGCTGCAAATTTGGAATTTTCTGCTTATTTTTGCAAAAATAGTAGTGAATTTCTCGTCGAAAAATGCCTTAATATGTAATTTAGTATCATTATAAGACCTATAAGTAAGTTTTTAAATCGAAAACATAACTAGAACACAGAGAATCGCCTGTAAATAACGTCTACAAAATATCAAAAGTCAAATTTCACTAATAAGTGAGTTACAGAAGACGAGAGCTGACCTGGACCACTTTACGATAAAATGTTTGCATCATTTTTATATCTCATTATTGAGAATTAAATTAAATGCTCCATTTGCGTATATTTTTTCAAATCATGCCCCGACTAGACTTAGACGTAATCTAGGGACAAAAACAGACTGTTTTATTAGAAAATTTATTAATACCAGCTATCCATTTAATAATCAAAATTATATTCAAAATAGGACGAATCGAAATTATGCACCCTCACATAACCATCCTCGCCCCCTGAACTATAACTCTTGCCATCTGGATGAAACGCCACACTATTAATGGGCCCAAAATGCCCTTTAACCCTCCCAAACTCTTCCTCAAACACCATATGGAAAAACCTCGAATCAAATTTCCCAACTCTTGCTGACGTTGTTGTCACATCCATGGCATCTTGCCCCCCACCCACAACAACATGCTCAAAAATGGGGCTAATGGCAGCTGAATTAACCGGCCGTTCTGTCTTGTAAGTCTTCAGTAACATCAAATCAGCAGCATCGAATAGCTTAGCTGTGTGGTCTTTGGACGCTGTTACAAACATTGTCCCGTCTTTATTCCACTGCATATCGTTGATCAAGTGTTCGTGTTCACGTGTTGAACTGATCTCTTTGCCTGACTTCAAGTCCCACTTGATCAAATCCCCGTTTTCGTGACCTGTTATAATGGTTTCGTCCAGATTATCCCACAGGATTGACGAAACACGGGAACCTTTAATCGGGATGCGTAAAATGGGGTCGGCGTGTGAGATGCTCTCGTCTACGTTACGCACGTCAATTATGAAAATCTCGCAGTTGTGTTTGAGGGCTTTGTCGGTGGTGTACACTGCCATGTTTCCCGAATAGCTAAACAGACACGTTCTGACTGATGAATTGGTTGAGATATTTCCGATTTCTTTGCCCGTTTCACAATCCCATACTTTAAGGGTGTTGTCACCGGCGCCTGACAGGAACCGGGTGGTGGTCCAGTCGACGTCAATGCACCAGACAGCCCCCTGATGGCCGTTGAAAGTTCCCAATCTTTCGCCATTAAGGGAGTACCAAACGTTGGGTTTGTTGTCCTTTGAGGAGGAGAAGAGGAGATCGCCCTCACGGTTGTACTTGATTTGGGTGATGGCACGTTCGTGGCCGTGGAGTAGAAGGGGTTTCTGTGGGGGTTTGAGGTTAGGTTAATATGTGGGTGAAAGTGTGGGGTAATGTAATGTTTGACGTTTGTGGGGTGTTTTTTCGATTGATTGTTAGTCGTTACTTACCATTTTGTCGAAAAACTGGACGTTTTTTTGAGGGTTTTGATGATTACACGCTTGTTTTTTGACAGTTGTTTGACAGAAGAGATGTCAAAATGAACTGTCATGGCGGGATGGGCAGTGACTGATATAGGGGATGCTAGAACTTGTCATCATCAGAAAAATAAATGTACAGAAACGTACATTGACCGAAAATTGTCAAGACAGAATGTGTCCGTAATTGCACAGAACCGTAACCGACAGGAAAATTCAAATAATGCAGTGATCTGCTAAGTCGGTAATTAGTTCAGGCATTATTCGCTAGATGTCGCCACTACAAAAATATTATTTTGTACTATAATGACGAAATATAACAGTCAGTAAATCCGGAAAAGCCGAATGTAAAAGAAAAATTATAAAATGTTCATTTTTTTCATTTTTAGTTATTCTATTGTTGACTAATAAGACCGATAACATTTTATAATTTTTTATTTCATGATTTCATCTAACTTATAATTACATGGTTCCATCCAAAAAATGTAGGGAATAACGTATAGAATAAAACCTGTGATAAAACAAAGTCCCCATTAAAGTAATTTGTTACGTTAGGAGCGTAAATTGGCAATCTAACAAGAAAATAATAGTTTTGAAAAAACAAGTAGTCCTTAAGCTACTAATATCTGCATAAAATTGTGTAAGAATAAGATCAAGACTAAAATCAAGAATTTGTAGAAATAAAGAAAATAGTATTCGTCAGAATTATGAATAAAGTAATGTGGTACTAATAATGACACTTGCTGATTTTAATAATGATTTCGATTTCTTGTTTTGAAATTGTAAGAAGAAAATAAAAAGTATATAATTACTCAGTATTTTATTTGTCCCTAGCTTTAAATATTATGCTACTGTCATAGAGATGGCACTAAATCAAATATAAATTATTAATTTTATGAAAATAGCTAATTTATTAAATTTATAAAGTCACCTTTAATGATTATAATAAAAAAATTGCTTGTTCGTTTACGTTTCATGGATGAATTAATCTGATTTAACATTTATTTACACAATATAATTAGTAATTATTAGTTGTTTCAAAACTATAAAAACGCCAACGTCGCATTTTTTCTTAAAATTCGCTGTTATAAATTATTCATGCACTTCAAAAAAATAAAAGCTAATGTAATTCATAGTTTCAATGAGAGATCTAATCATTAATAACTATTTTACAATTTTATCAACCTTATTTAAAAAAATATTTGGGTAAAATGCGACGTTGGCGTTTTTATAGTTTTGAAACAGTTAATATTTTACAATTTTATCAATCTTATTTAAAAAAATAATTCGGTAAATTGCGACGTTGCCGTTTAATAGTTTTGAAACAGCTAATACATTTTTATCAATAGCATTGAAGTTTATGTCGTTCTGTTTTGTATGTTTCTGTTTATGTATGTTTCTAGATTTGTCCGATTCTGCCAGTGTATGTTTCTAGATTTGTATGGTTCTGCCATTTTACGTTTCGTTTCGGAAAATGTACAGTTCTGTCTTGTACGTTTCTGTCTATGTACGGTTCTGTGAGTGTACTTTTCTAGGCTTGACAAACGGACAATTTATTGTACGAAAAATTTCAATTTGTGATGTTTTATTAATTTAAATTGTTTGTGATAACAAGAATTGTCAAAATTAACCGATAAATGTCAAGTTGTGGGAAGGAAATGGCGTTATTGTCGCCATTTTGTTAATTTTTAGCAATTGGGAACATATTAAATAAAATTAACTGTGATTATTGATTAATTAATTGATTAATCATACACTCCTTGGGCGGTCTTTATTGATTTTTGATTTTTCTTTTAATTGTTGTCTTTACAAACTTTATTTTTTAACCACATTCCATTGGAGCGATTTTGTTTATTTTTGCTTGAAATAAAGCATCACTTTTGAATGTAGAAGAATTAATTAGAGACAAATATTCCTTCAGACCTTACAGCTTTTCTTCTTTTTTGATAATATACATAATCTCAACTTTAATAAGAATAAACTTTATTTTTTTCAACTCCCTTTCCGTCTTTCGATTTTGTTCATTTCGCAGGAAAATGGGGCTTTTGACTGTAAAAAAATGAAGTGGGGATAAATATTCACTGGGGTCTAACTGAATTTTTTCTTTTTTTTTTCTGACAAATATTTTAACTTTTCAAAGATTTTTTTTCAGGTCCCTTTCCATTTCTTGATTTTGTTCATTTTTGCAAGGAATAAAGCCTACTCATAGAACTTTCGACTGTAGAAAAGTTAAGTGGTGACAGACATTCCTTCAGGCATTACTGAATTTTTTTCATTTCATTTTTGGAAATATTTTCACTTTTTAAACTTTATTTTTTTCAATTCCTTTTCCGTAAAGCAATTTTGTTCATTTTTGCAGGAAATAAAGCTCTTATTGGGACAAACACTCCTTGGAGTCTTACTGACTTTTTTCTTTTTAATATCTTAACTTTATTTTTTTAAACCCTCTTTTTGTGTATCCATTTTGTTCATTTTTGCAAAGGACAAAGCCTATCCATAGGGCTTTCGACTGTAAAAGAATTAAGTAGTGACAAACACTCCTTAGGGCTTTACTGAATATTTATCTTTTTTTTGGAAATATTTTGACTTTTTAAATTTCACTTTTTCAACCACCTTTCCGTACAGCAATTTCGTTCATTGTTACATAAAATAAAGCTCTTTCGTAGAGCTTTCAACTGCAAAACAATAATTAAGTGGAGCCTTAACATTTTTTTTTTCGAAATTATTTTGAATTTTGGAACTTCATTTTTTTCTACTCTCTTTCCGTGTAATAGCGTTTCAATAGGGCTTTGGCTTGTAAAAAATTAAGTGGGGACAAATATTCCTTGGGGCTTTATTGCATTTTTTTTTTGTTTTTGAAAATGTCTTCACCTTTCAAACTTTTTTTTAACTCCCTTTCCGTTTAGCGATTTTGTTCATTTTTGTAATGAAGAAAGCCCTTTGATAGTGCTTTCTACTATAAAAAAATCAAAGGGGGACAAACACTCCTTAGGGCTTTAATGATTTTTTTTTCAAACTTTATTTTTTCAACCCCATTTCGGTATAACGATTTGGTTCATTTTTGTAAATAACAAAGCCCTTCCTTTGATGGAGTTTTCACTTGTAAAGTGGAGACAAATATTCTTTAGGACCTTATTAAATTTTTTTATTTTGGAAAATTTCTTGACTTTTCAATTTGTATTTTTTTAAGTAGCGATTTCGTTTATTTTTACATGAAATAAAGGTTTTTGATTGGACTTTCGACTGAAAAAAAAAGAGTCCGGGACAAACACTCCTTAGGGACCTTATTGAATTTTTGTGACATAATATATCTTCATTTACGGTACTAAACCTTTACATTTACATATTCACAAGATTTAACAATTTAGTACATTTTTGATGGAAACACAGAGTGTTACAAAAAGTTAGAGACAAAAGATTTAACCCTTTTTGATAAAAAAAATTCCAATTAAAATCTGAACAAGAATTTTATTGTAAAATAACACAATACTCTAAATATTTACACACAATTGCGTCAATTTGTAATGAAAAAAATCAACTACTGAATAACATGAAATTTAGTTGCCCTTGAGTAGACTCCCTTTACTTGTTGTTATCAACGAAGGACCCTTGTAATAACGAACCAAAAGACTAGACCCTCTTTTCAATTGATTACGACTCGACAAATCATTCCAACAATCAATCCAAGTGTTGTAGTGCAACATGTAAGGGGGCGATCCAGCCAACAAGCCCGAATTCGAGACAGCCATGCAATTCGACACCACTTGGAAGGGGTACATTATTGATGAGGACACCATCTGCGAAATGTGATTCTTGAACAACAAATACTATAAATGTTTTAGTTATTTTTTGGCCAAAAGTTGGCAACAATGCGGCCATAACCTCTGTGTTTTGAAAAAGTCTTTTCAATTATTTAGGACTTTTTCAAATCGCTGGGATAATGTTGGCAATCCTGAATTTCATTGAATGACAGTCGGGCTCACCAACTGTTTTTTTTTTTTTTTCAAATTTACTTACACACACGGCGGCTGAAGTATAATTTTGTATTTCCTTCTCTTCTATTAGATACTTATTGACAACATAGGTCAGACTGCTTGCCAACAAAACGGACAAAATATCCCCAATCAGTCTGGGTATGAGTCCGCTGAAAAACCCCAAAATTCCATTCTGTCTGTATATTTCACCAATGGAACCAAACACACCCCTGTAAACCAACCCCCAGGAATAATAATCCCCTAAAATTAATTATAACAAACAAAACTTACACATATTTGGCTTCTTTGCCTACAAATTGTGCCATAATTCGTATAGTGATGACGTGAAACGGCTGACTGATGATTATTGCTGTTGTGTGTGTGATGATATCGCCTTTGAGACACTTCAAAAATTTCTGTTTTCGATTTTCCTCAACATCTGTATCTTCCTCTTCGTCCTGTTGGTTCAAGTCCAAATACTCCATCATTTTCTGTGTAGCGACAAGATTTATCAAACTGCCGCATACTTTGGGGCCCAAGCCGCGGTAGCACCCCGATAAGCCATCAACCGACTTGATGTGTTTGACTGTAATAAGGGGGCTGTTGATTTTGGTTTGAAAAATTCGGGGGTTTACCGTATTGGAAGATGTTTGGCAGTTTAAGGGCTGGTTTACCGAGCAGGGTTTTGGACGAGTGTGGTGGTATGGGTTCGTATCCGATCTACAATGAGACAATCAGAATTTTCACTCGATTTTCACCACAATTTCCTAACCTGTATGAGCACTTTGGCGTATTCGAATGGGTGCGATAGGGTGTTGAGGAAAATGCGAAGTCCGTATCCTGACCATTTGTTTTCGTTGTCTTTGACGACTTTCATCGTGGGTTTGTTTTTGGAAATTTTGGTAAATTGCTGAGACTTGGACACGATTTGATTTCTGTCTGTCAAAAGTGGGCACAACTGTCAATTATGCCAACTGGGATCGCTTCTCTTTTCGTCTGTGTGTGATAAAGTGATAAAAATTAAAGATAAGGCGGGTTTTTGGAGGATTATTTTTGTGATTTTTTAAATAAATCTAATTGCAAATGTTTACGATTGTGACAATACCGGCCGGTGTCTTACGTAATAAGAGGGAAATTTAAATATTTCGTGCGTGTTAGGCAACCAGTTATACAAGACTGTATAAATTTGAAACCTGTAATTTAAAAATAAAATAAAAGTAATAAAAAATAAAAATCATCGTGGGTTTGTTTTTGGAAATTTTGGTAAATTGCTGAGACTTGGACACGATTTGATTTCTGTCTGTCAAAAGTGGGCACAACTGTCAATTGTGCCAACTGGGATCGCTTATCTTTTCATCTGTGTGTGATAAAGTGATAAAAATTAAAGATAAGGCGGGTTTTTGGAGGATTATTTTTGTGATTTTTTAAATAAATCTAATTGCAAATGTTTACGATTGTGACAATACCGGCCGGTGTCTTACGTAATAAGAGGGAAATTTAAATATTTGTGCGTGTTAGGCAACCAGTTATACAAGACTGTATAATTTTAAACCTGTAATTTAAAAATAAAATGTTTAATTGAAATAGCTACGTTTTATCTTATTTGTTTTTTGTGAACTGGAGTAATTCTAAAGGCTTCGAATGTTCCTGCTGTTTACACCCTAAAATTTGTTTAATGTTTTTGTTTATTAGCTGCACAGATTACGCTTGAAAGAGGAGATGTCAGATTGTAGTCGGAACGAAAACTGGGACTGTTTTGCACTTTTTTTGTTATGAATTCGGGAAATATTGATTTGAAAGATTTATATCTTTAGTCGATTCTTATTCACTACACTAAATTTTAATATGGTGTTGGATTTTTTTCCGGTTGTTTTAATACTAATATTCTATTAACTGTTTCAAAACTATAAAAACGCCAACGTTGCATTTTCTCTCAAAATTAGCTGTTATAAATAATTCATGCACTTCAAAAAAATAATAGCCAATGAAATTCATACTTTCAATGATGGATATAATCGTTAATAACTATTTTACAATTTTATCAATCTTATTTAAAAAAATAATTCGGTAAAATGCGACGTTGGCGTTTTTATAGTTATGAAACAGCTAATATATGTCTTGAAAAGCAACAGTAGACTCAGAAAACTTAAAAATGTCGTGTCGAAAAACCGACCCTCATTACTCGGGTCTTCCTACCTAGAGCTGGGAATTTTTACCGATATATCGATAAAAATATCGATAAATCGTTGATCGATATAATTATCAAAAAATATCGATATATCGATAATTATCGATATACCGATAAATATCGATATACCGAATACCGATAAATATCGATAACTATCGATATACCGAATACCGATAAATATCGATAATTATCAATATTTATCGATATTCCGAAAAATTTCGATAATATCGTTTTAGTTTCGTTAGAAGCTAAATTCATAAATTAATTGTGCAATTTTTTGTAAAGAATAATATTGTAATAATAAATATTGATGATTCAATATAATATATCGATATTTTGCTAATTTTCGATATTTCGATAAGTATCGATATATCGATATATATCGATATTTCGATATCTCGATATATATCGATATTTCGATATATCGATATTTCGATATATCGATGTTTATAGATAATTTTAATGTATCGATTATCGATATTTAATCCAAGATTAAGCAAATTAGACATTAAGTTGCCATTTCAAATGCATTGACATACGTCAAACTAATCACGAATTAAATTTTAATTGCAATTGAAATGTTCTGTAAACCAACCCTAAAACAATAGTTTAATCAAAAATATGAATCAAATGAATCAAACAATGTCTATTATTTAATTCGTGTTTCTTTTAATTCGCAATTAATTTCGCGTTTGTCATTGCAACTAACTGGCAACTTAATTTAATTTAATCCTGAATTAACCTTTAATTCGCTCTCTAAAAACATGGTCCTAAATATTATTTTATTGTAGTTTAACGAAAAAGATGAATAAAATGAATCAAAACAACAAATAATATATTATTTTTTTTACTTATTTATTCGTAATGGCAATAGCAGTGTGAGTAAAGTGTTGGTTGCTATAAACATTTTATTCAATCTCCAAATGAATAATTCCATTCATTATTTATTTTTATCAATGAAAAGGAAATAAGATTTTTAAAACGTAATTTATGATTCTTCGAAACTGTGATTCTCAGGTAAAAGTGCCCAAAAACTAACCGTTCACTTTCTATGTTTATATTATTTGTGGCATTATAACAAGTGTTCATTAAAAAAAAACACTTTAGAGTGCTTTGAAATTAAAAACAATTATTTTGTATGCCTGTGATTAATTCGTTCTCTTATAACCTTACTTTTTGACAATTAAAAATATAACAGATTTTCATAAAAATATTTATTTATTTATAAAAATATACGTTACGGAAATGAGGCATTTTCCTGGATCACGGTAGCTATGGAGGGCAACTATACCCGTGGCGCCCTCACACGGTAATTTATATAAGTCTCCAATTTGGAATCGAATTTTTTATTATTCCAATAGTTTTTTGGATAATTCTCATCATAAAATTCTGTCATTTTGTTCATGTGAACTTTATTTCTTATCCCGTTTTTTGTCTACTTTACGTGATAACCTCTGGGACTTGATTACCTCTCGTATGTCAAAAATTGAATTATAATAGACAGGAAAATCTAAAAAAAAATTAAAACCTAAATAAGATAATGTTTTCAACGCGAATGGAAAATTTTGACATGATTATCGTTTTGTCATTGTTTTTTTAATAAAAAAAAGGAGAGAAAGGAAAAATGAAATAAATTCAAGAAAAATTAATTTTATTACAAAGAAAAAACACAAATAAATAGTCAAGTTTTAGGTATAACCTATTTTTTTCCAAGATTCCAAATATTAGAGCATTATTATTAGCATCCAAAACTTTATTGAAACGTTTTCGCAATATCAGAAATGGCAGCTTTCGACCCAAAAACAACAGCAAGCAGTGCCATACAAACAACAACTAAATGTTTAAACAATTTCCAATAAAACCTTCCAAATCCCTGATCCCAAAACGTAAAAATCTCGATAATTACAGGACATACAAGACCCAAAATCGAGAAACAAAACGCTCCGATTAAACCAACAAACGGTACAATGGCAGGCACTAGAATCGCAATTATGATATTGATTATCACAAGAATAGTTCTTAGGGCATAATTGGCAAGTGCTGTTTTGGTGGTGAAACGATGTTTGATTTCGGTCCAGAAAATGTCCAAACACACGTAAAACACTAGACCGTAAGTGAAGAATACTGCAAGGCCAATGAGGAGGTTCACAGCTTGGGCAGCACTGAAATACAAATTTTTTTAGCACTTTTTCAAAAATTTTTTTTCAATTTTTTTCAGTAACAATAAAAACACTGGTTACACTATACATTTGAAATCTTTGAATAATTTTGTACCAGTTGTTATGTGGACTGTGATGAAATGTAAAATGATAATTCTGTTGTTATTTCTTACTTTTTCTACGATTGGTAATTTTGTTTTTTTTAATAGGGAAATGCCAGTTAATTACTCAAAAAATAAAATACCTATAAGTTTTCAAAAATGACCATTTCCTACATAAAAAAGCTAGGGAACCCAAATCTGTTTGCTGAATTTGTGCAAGAGTTTGTGTTTTAGTAAAATAATCTCGAGTTCTGTGACTGGCTGATTCAAAGATTCGGTCAGGCCAGGAATTTTGACCTTTTCATTTTGTTTTCTGAAAAACGGTAGAACTTTGCTTAAAATAAAAAAATAAGGGTCGCCTATTTCATTGTTGGCTATCCATTCAAAAATTTTCATTTTTTAGTATAACACTCCATTAGTATTTCGATGAATTTTCGGTTCCCAAAATTTTTAATTTTTAGTAGATAGTTTCTCTAAAAGTCCAAAGATGATCAGACGATTACGAAAATGTTAAAATTTTTTATATGCCTTTTCGGGTTTTAAAGATATTTAAATTTTTAATTAATATATTTTAATTTTTTTGAGTCGAAAGATTTCAAAATTTTGAAATTTTTTAGCACCATGTGGCAAAGGTTGAGTTTAAAAATACTTAATATAAATATTTGCTGATGTGAGAAGACAGTAGGATTGCAAATTCATGCTTAAAACTTGTTTACGACCAATTTTTTTTTCAAAATTTCTAAAAATTTAACTAAATGTTGTAGAAAAATCGAACAAAAATAGTATTTCTTATGTAGAATGATCCGAACAATCAGATTATAGCACAAATAAGCACTGTTCGAGAAGTTCTTGTTTACTCTGCAATTTTGACAATGATTTGTAAAAAAAATACTGAACAAGACCTTTTATTCTGTGGATTACTGTGGAATGAGTCAAAGAGTCTGAATTTAATACCAAAATTGCCATTTTTGGTAAAATAAACAAATATAATTTTGAAACTTATCCAAAGATTATGTTGATCTCTATGACCTTGAGAAATTATAATACTGGCGCTTGAGACAATTTTTGAAAAAACCAACCTCAAAAATTGACCGATTTGTCGAAAACCAGAAACGATAATTAAAAAATCCTTTGATATTTCTGCATGAGAAGAATTAGTTCTTTGTCCAAAATATTGATTTCTATGACCTTGAGAACTTTGGCTGATTTCTCGAAAACTAGTAAAGATAGTTAGAATTTTATAAAACATTTGAAATTCTTGAACCATCCTGCGGTAGAGAAACTTATCCCTGCCTAGTTTATTGATTTTTGTAACCTTGACAAATTTTAATTTTAGCACTTGACTAGATAAGACGTTAATTTGTCGAAGAACGTTTACAAATTTTGGCCAATAACTCGAAAACCTGAAACGACAATTAAAAACTGATTACATATTTGAAATCCTTGGTCAATTCTACATCAGAAAGGTGTATTCTGACCGATATGTTGATTTCTATGTCCTTGTGAAACTGTAATTCTAGCATAGACGATTTTTAAAAGGAAAAGTTAACAAATTCGAAAATCAGAAACGATAAATAAAAACTGATCACATATTCTAAATCCTTGGACAATTACCCTTTGGAAAAACTTATTCTGTCAATATGTCAATTTATGTGACCTTGAAAAATTATAATCTAGCACTTGATTAGAGACGAACAAATTTCGGCCAATATTTTGAAAACCAATAAAGATAATTAAAAAACAATTACATATTCGAAATCGTTGCTTAATTCTGCACCAGAAAGATGTATTATCTGCCTAAAACGTTGATTTATATGACCTTGAGAAATTGATATATATTGACCTTGAGAAACGATATTTAAAAACTGGTTACATATTCTTCTCTTCAATTTGTTGATTTCTGTGGCCTTGAAAAATTATCAAAAAAATGCTGATATGTCACAATAAACTATTAATGATAAACAAAAACCGAATTCGAGTTCGGAACACTCGACCAATTTTTTCATTACATATACAGGGTGACTCAAGTTATACCACCACACCCACGTGAATCACCCTGTATACGATATACTTACTATTCCTCTCGTGGAAGATTCAACGTGATTGAATCAGCCGTAAGTTCACCATATTTGAGATACCCCAAGAAGCCTAAAATTATATACAGGATGGTCACATAAGTCATCCCTTGATTAAGTACTCCAAAAAGTCCGACGAATTTTTGCGGCGATTTCATGTTGTTTTCAAGTGGCATTACCTACAATTATTAATAAAAAAGCACTTCGAAAAAATTCGAAAAACAACTCACAACTCCGATAGCTTCAATTGCAAAAATCACTATACTGATACAAACTGGCAACGTTGCCAGATTTGTCACAGCCGGTCTGTCAGAAATGGACGGAATGTCACTCAGGAGGTAATAACACGTGATCCCTAACCCTATAGCCATACAAAAATTGGCAACCATGGACACCGGTGCCAAATACTTTAAATTTGGCACGTAAGCAATGAGCAAAAAGGGCAAAAACAGCATAGCTATAGTGATTCTTTTATCAAAATTGCCCAAATAGTTGAAAGCCACGTAATTGAAATTTTCGGCAACTATGACAGCATAGCAACTTCCTGTGGCATAATAAGTCACGAAAATCCCCCATAAGACCAACTGTTTGAGCAAGATGGCGTATTTTTTTGCCCAGGGGGGTCCCCGAAGACACGATTCTTCGGCAACTTCCGCATAGCTCATCGACGTTTTGCCCGCTTTTCGGTACAAGGCGTGAGCCGAGGTGACTAGAGCATAGGCAGTGTGTGTGCAAATCAGGGATACCAACATGGTGGTGATGACACCAAGCCAAAGGCCGGAAGCTTTGAAGGCTGCAGGCATTGACAGGATGCCGGTGCCGAGGGAGGATTTGAGGAGGTGGGTGAGGGTGGCGCCGCTCCTGAAACACATACAATGTTTTTTCTACGATTCGAAAAAATTTTGAAAAAAAATAGGTTTGTCCAGATTTCGAACTGTGCAAAATTATTTATTTATGGTTTCGGACAAAATTTCAAAATTTGGTGCCAAAATTGCCGTTTTTAGTAAAATTAAATAAATGAATATACAGACTGAACCAAAAGTAACGACTAAAACTCATATATCTTTGTTAATGGTCACTTTTCCAAAAAATCTTCATTCAGGTTGATTTTATTTTTTATATAGTGCCATTTGTAATATTTTTGTGTTATAACGTCATTTTAAATTTTTTTAAATGACAACCAAACATTTTTGTATACTGTTTTAAATACTACACGTCTTTATCTTTCTAATAATAAAAAAATTAAATTTAAATTAAAGAAAAATAATTTAATATAATAAAAAAATATTCACAATTAAACACAGAAGGCTTTATCTTTTTGTTCTTGCCTTATTTTAAAAGAGGCAATTGTTTTTTATGTTTATTAATAATCAGCTTAAAAACATTTAATACGAAACCTAGACAAAAAAATAAACAAAAACAATCAGCATAGATTATACAGGGTGTTTCAAGTTTTAGGTCCAGTCAAAAAATAAATACTTCTAGTTATCCAAAAGAAAAAAAATATATCTCAAACGATAGAGTTTCTAACACGCTTCAATTTGATGCTTTAATGTTATACGAAATTTTCATGGTATGAGCGTGAATTGTGAAAAACTAGATAAAAATTTTTTTGTTTCCAAATTATTGCAATCGTTTTCTCATAATAAAATTCCTCCTATTTTTTAAGTGAGACTTCCGAAACTGAAACAGTAAAAAACCCAAGGCGTATTGAGCAATTGAAATTCCAATTTGCAAAAGATCAAATAAATGTTTTATCTTAGTCACCTTTGAAAAAACAGAGCTCGTGTCTTTGCTTGATTCACAAAAAATTGAAACGTCATTAACTGTCAGACTAAAATTTTACTTGTCAATTAAAAAATGCCCTTTTTTTTGCAAATTGAAATTTCAATTGCTCAATACGCCTTGGGTTTTTTACTGTTTCAGTTTCGGAAGTCTTACTTAAAAAATAGGAGGAATTTTATTATAAAAAAATTATTGGAATAATTTGAAAAAAAAATTTTTTTAATGTAGTTTTTTGCGTTTTACGCTTATATCATGAAAATTTGGGATATCAGCAAAGCATCAAATTGAAGCGTGTTAGAAACTCTATCGTTTGCGATATATATTTTTTATTTTGGAATACTAGAAGTATTTATTTTTTGACTGGACCTAAAACTTGAAACACCCTGTATAATAAAACAAGAACAAAAAGATAAGGCTCTTTGTATAAAACTTTCAAAAACTTTTGTAATTAATTTTATTTTCTTCTTTTTTTAAATTTTTTATTGCTTTTTTATTACCAGAAGTCTTATATCTTATGAATTATGATGTCAAAATGTAGCACTAAATTGACCTTTTCCAGGTTTTTTTTTGAAAAAGGCTAATAACAAAGATATGAATGAAGATATGTATAAAAACAGATTACATATTCGAGGTCCTGAAACAATTCGGCATCAGAAAATGATTTTCTTTGTCTGAAATGTTGATTTAGGTATTTGGCCTTGGGAAATTATAATTCGGGTTTTTTTCTAGACAATTTTTGAAAGAAACTTAACAAACTTGTCCCAGATTTCGGAAACCAAAAACTATAATTAGAAACTCATTAGTGATTACATATTCCAAATCCTTGGGCATTTTTTTTTTCAGAAAAACTTATACTCTCTGTTCAATACACTGGTCTCTATGTCCTTGAGCAGTTAGTATAATAATTGGAAACGAGTTTTAGTAAAACGTTAAGAAATTTTGGATATCTCATAAAAAACCAAATGGTTTGAACAAATTCTGTACAAAAAAATTTATTTTCTCGTAAATTTGTTGCTTCATGTGATGTTGAAAAATTATAATTATAGTACTAGACTATTTTAAGGACAATTTTTCCAAAACTGTTAACAAATTTTCGCTGATTTCTCGAAAACCAGTAAAGATAATTGAAATCTGAACAAATATTCGAAATTCTTGATTTATCCGTTTAGTTTGTTAATTTCTGTGATCTTGACAATTTGGCTACTCGTAAATAAATGTTAAGGAATTTTGAATTTAGTCTAGATTTCGTAACACAATTCGGAAATTTTGAAAATATACTTACGAAATAAATTGATCTAGATTACGGCCATAGAACATTTTTTCTGCGATTTGAAAATTTTTGAAAAAAAATGGTTTTTCCTGATTTCAAACTGTAACACTGCATGATCTTATTATATTTTATTATTTGTGTTTAGATAATCGATCGAAGTATCAGTTACAAAAAGTACAATTTAAAAAGCATATTTTTTAATATCTAGTTTTACTCTCTGTCCTTTTTCTTCAGTAGTTTTTCTATTTTATTTTTCTGTTTACTTGTTAATAGCAATTGCTCGACTTTGCCTTCCGTGTTGTATTTATAATAATTATTATTATTTTTTCTTTTTTATATTTCGTAGTAATTTTGAACTACAGACTGATTCACATAACTTTACGACCCTGACCCCTTATACATTATGTACTTATAACTTGACAATGGCAATTGCATTTAAAATTCGTCAGGGTCGTAAAGTTATGTGAATCACCCTGTATACTTACGAGACAGGTTGGTCCAAATGTCGGGCTTTGAACGGGTCAAAATCTTCCTTAACTTGGCCCAGATCTTTCTCATTTTCACTCACAGTCACCTTAACATCAACTTGAGGACTAGGTCTGTAATCATCAACAATTAAACACAATTACTAAGATTCCAAGTGATAATTTTATGGCGGTATTAATCGTGTTTTAATACCTAATGTAGATGAATTTTTGATGTGATTTATAAACACTTCCATAACGTGTGGTTCTTGCAGCAAGCAAGTATTGTTTTAAATTGGCTTCGTAAGAAGAGCCGAAATAATAAATTCTATAACAAGGAGTGTAGTAATACATTTGTTACATACATAGTGGTGTAATTTTTTTTTCTGAAAAATACTTACTGACTGGGTACTGGATTGATGTAAGTTGGTTGGCTGTGAGGGAGGAAAGTTTCCAACTCGTGTGTGTCATATTGTAGGACTTTGGCCGACTAAAACGCACATTGGGAATAAAAATTAAATTAAATTTATCCAAAACTCGAAAAAAATACGAATTTTCAATAACCGGTTTGAAGTACAGGGTGTTTCAGAGGAGGTTTCCAATTTCTTTTCTTTGATAAACATCGATTGGTATACACTTACTTTTTCATAAATTTTATGACAAAAATTTTTTTTTTTTTCAAATCAATTGAAGCTAAAAGTATTGTTTGTTTATAATCATTTTATCTTTGAGATTTATTAAAAACTGGTCGAATAATTAGATCAGACATGACGCTATTTCGGTTTATTAATTGTTTAACAATAGATGTTCGTTAGTGGTCAATGTTATCAAAGTTTAGGAACTTTAACCTTAAAGATTCCTTGCTAAAAGTTGAATAGCATTGATGTGTCATTCCACTTTTCATTGTTTTATTAACATTGATTTATCAAAACTAGAATTCAAAATCAAATTCCGTATTTACGTTTAAGATTTATGATGCAACAAAGATGATCTTTAGATCAGCACTGGTTTTATCAGAAGAGAAAACAAAAATATATTTAATCAATTTTTAAAACGTCATTTTCAATCATTTCCTCATTCAACTAAAAATAATTTTCTGCGAAACTGTCGTTATTCTATTTTTACATTTGTTGGCAACAATGATTATCACTTTTTGGGAAAATATAAGTTACTAGGATTATCGTTCTCAGGGGATTTTCTCAAAACCTACTTTCATGAATAAATAAATAATGAATTAAAAAACTCGCACATCTTGTGATTTCAATTAGCACAATCAAATGCAATTATTTGTTCTTGTAATTGGAATAAATTAAAGTAAAATTGTAAAAAAATACGTATTAAAGGTTAAAATATTTGTAAACAATATATTAGATAACCGGGGTTTAGCAATCTAACAGACGTCTATTTTTAATTATCATTTGGAAATTACATAATTCTATTGCACTTTGTCACGGAATGTACTGAATAATCTGACCACAAAAATTTAGTTAAAACACACTTTTTATTGGTGATACCTGTTTTGCAACAAATTGACATCCTCAGGATACGAACTATAAGTAATTTGTTTGTTCAAAAACAACAATTTGTAAAAAAGTTTGTTTAAAAAACACATTTTGTATTTTGCTGCTCTATTTTTTTCGAATAATAAAGAAATTGGCAGTAATTTTAAAGTTAGACGAACAAATATTTGGATAAAATTAAAGAAAAAAAGAGAAATTGATGTAGAACTTACCATATTTTACGGAAAAAGTGTGACTGCTTCTACTCACAACTCTTCTTCATGTTCAGCAGAAAAATATTGAGAGCTTCCCACCAACAAATTGAATATATCTTAGCATTGAAAATTGCTTTATTGGCCTTTAACCCGATGTCTTATCAATATTTTCAATAAATTTTTACGAATTTAATCCACATAATTCACACTCGCAATAAAAGACAGGTTTTTAAAACTCGTTTACAAATAAATTATTGATTGTTTGAGAAATAAGATTCTCAAGGTTGGCAGTGTCGCGATTTGTATACTCTCTGATTAAACAATGAATAAAAAAATACTAATTTAATTTAAATGACTTGATAAAATCGTGACGTGTGAAATTATGTTTGTTTTTCCTTAAACAAACTAATAAAAATTACGTTATTTTGACTTTTTCGGACGCTTTTGAGTTGATTTTTGGGAGCAAAGAATCACTAATTAGGTTTGTTTTTTGCTCATTTGGTAAAGCTACTTTACATTTTCGAACGTTTAGGTAGGTTTTTTTGTTTAAAAGCTCAGTTGTTTCGCAAAATGTTGCCTATTTTGATTGAAAACTGCAAAATTTTTGATTTTTTTAATAATAATAATAATGAACAATATCATAATTAGATTTTTTATTTTTTCCTTTTTTTCAAATTTTTCATCATAAAAATAGCCTAATTAGGTCAAAAGTTATGTTATTTTTGACTTTGTCGAACGGTTAAACACGTTTTTGAGCTCATAATTCACTCAGACTGAGATCTCGTTCAAATTTTGTTGAAGGAAGCCGAAAAACAACACTTTTGGACAAAGTAAATGCGATTTTAGGTTAGAAATGGGCCGAAAAATCGCCTATTTAGTTGAAAAATTTAAATTATTATTGAGCTTTTAAACTCTTTTATGATCATTTTTTCAGGAAGAAAATAACTTAAAAAGTACCTGAAAAATCAATCTCTTTGATCAAAATAATTACTTTTTTAGGCGTTTTCTTTTCGTTTTTTGTACTCATCTGAACAACAGATTCGGTCGAAAAAGATCACTTTTACGACCTTATTGATACACAAATAACTGTTCCCAGCGTTTAAATTGACATTTTTTAGAATTTCTCTAGAAAAATCCTAAATTTTTGTCGTTTTTGAGGGTCATTTTACTTAAATAACTTAAACTAAAACTAATCGAAAACATTGGACAATTAATTGACTTATTTTTGAAATTTTTTCTAAAAAAATATTTGAACTGATAAAAATCCAATTTTGCTTTCATAAAAATTACAAATGAAGGTAAAAATTACTTTATTTGGACATTGTCTAATGGTTCTAAGCACGTTTTTTAGCTCAAAATTCGATTTTTTGTACTTTTTTGACATTTCAAGCTTAAATTCTTCGGTCAAATTTTACTTTTTTTATTGGCATTCCTTTAAAAAAAGTCGAAAGATTTTGCTCAAACAAATCGAAAATTCACTCATTTTTGATGTTTTTCGCACTATTTTGCTGAGACAAATCGGAAACACCCAGTTTTTTTATTTGAAATTTTTCTTAAAAACTTAAACTAATAAAAATGCAATCTTTTCTGGTCACAAATTTAGGTCAAAAATTACGTTATTTTTGACTTCTTTGGACGTTTTGAGTTCATTTTTGTCCAAGACGCATTTTTGGGAGCAAAGAATTACTAATTAAGTTTGTTTTTTGCTCATTTGCTCATTTGGTAAAGCAATTTTTACATTTTCGAACGTTTAGGTACGTTTTTTGTTTTTTATTTTGCAAAAAGTTACTTATTTGAATTAAAAAAAACATCACCCATTTTGCAAAAATCACAAATTTTGACCTAATATAACATCTTTTATTAGATAAATACGATTATTTGCCACTTTCAAGTCTTTAAATCTACTTTTGGGCAAAGAACTTTATTGTTACAAAAAGGCGAAAAAATAGCTACAATTCGACAAAGTAAACACATTTTAAAGCTAGAAATAAGCCGAAAAAACACCTATTTAGGTCGAAAAATTTTTGTTTTTTGTTTGAAAAAGTTTGTGGAAAAATTATGTATTTTATGTAAATTTTTCATGTTTTTGGAAAAAATATAAAGTACCCGAAAATTGAGCTATTTTTCTCAGCATTTAAATTCACATTTTTGCTAGAATTTCTTTATTAAAACAGATCGAACACTTATAAATTATTCAAACCTGAAGTCGAGCGTCAATGCACAATTTTGCTTGAATAAATCGAAAACACTCATTTAAGTCGATTGACTAATTTTTGTTTTTGTTTTACTCTCTTATTTTCTACTTTTCAGTAAAATTTACCTTTTTTTATTTGAAAATAATAATAAAATAATAATCTTTCTTTATGTTAAAATACAGCATCAGTGGTATTTGAGATTATTTCTTCAAAATTGCTCGAAAAATTTTACCCAAACAAAACGAAAACACTCATTTGAATCGGCGATTGATATATTTTTTTATTTTTCTTATTTCCATTTAGTCTTAAAAAATATTAAAACTCCAAGTTTTTCATCATAAAAATGATCAAATTTGACCAAAAATTACTTTGACGTTTTCGAACACTTAAGCACATTTTTATTTATTCATTCAAAATGAGATTTCATTCAAATTTTGTCAAAGAAAGCCGAAGCAACAACTTTTCGAAGTTAAAAATGAGCCGAGAAATCGCCTATTTAGTTGAAAAATTTAAATGATTAGCGAACTCTTTAAGCTTTTTTGTGATCATTTTTCAAAAAAAAAACCAGCTGCTTTGGTCGAAATAATTACTTTTTCGAGCGTTTAAATTGGCATTTTTTTGAATTTCATAAATTTATTCTAAACAGTTTTTGTCGTTTTCAGGCGTCATTTTACTTAAATAACTTAAACTAAAACAAATCGAAAACATTCAACAATTGACTTATTTTTGATATTTAAAAAAAAAAAAATTTACTGACATAAATGCAATTTTTCTTTCGTAAAAATTACAAATTAGGTAAAAAATTACTCTATTTGGAGATTGTCTAATTGTCTTATATTTTTCGGTCAAATTTTACCTTTTTCAATGACACTCATTTTAGAAATATAAATTATGCAAGGTTTTGCTCAAGAGTAGGTTATAAAATGTTATTCTGGGCCAGGACATTTGGCGTCTTAAAAATCAAGGCAAAATCTTACAGATTTAGCTGTTTGCCCAAAAGCAAACAACCGAATAGGGCCTAAAACCTCTCAAAAATCATTAATTTTTATCCACCCCAAAAGTTCCCAAATATGTGTAGGCCACCAAAAGTTGGGCACACGAAAACAGGGTAGAATCCTACAAATTTACTGTTTTCCCAAAAATAACCATGCGAAAAAGATCTAAAAAACTTACAAAATGCCTTGATTTCAGACACCCCAAAAATAGCTTTTCATTTCTGGACCAAGCCAATTGGCGCATGGCAAAGGTCTTAAAAATTATTACCAAATAAATTTTGCATACCCCAACTGTATTCAACTATTATATGCACATAAAAAAATACACCTAATTGTTCGAAGTCTACTAAAATATCTGAACACTCCATTATGGATTTTCATTTAGAGATCGCTATTAAAACTTTAATGTTATCGTAAACATGTTCGGTTTGTGTCTTAATTATCAAAAAATATCACACGACAACGTTTAACCTTAATCAAGCGTTGGTAATTTTAACAAAGACGTGAACGTAAACGTTGTCATGGGGCATGGAAATATTTGTTTTCAACACCCCAATACTCGACTATGCCTTCATGATAAATCTTGGATTCAGAATATTTACAGAATTAATAAAAATAAGTGCAAAACATTCCCCGTTTACATTCCGACTACAGTCCGATCTATTCTTACAGCATCTCCTCTTTCACGACAGCTTATACCGTTTATAGGTATGTATCTATCGAGGAGAATCATCGGCACGACCATCAATCCTGAATTCGTCTTCGACTCATGAGCCTTTGGCGAATTAACAGTTTTGTTCAATACGCTAGTTAATTGTTACAATTATATTCAACAAATCAGCATTGCTACATCAATAACAGTGCAACAAGCAAAGGTATAAAGACAAAAAAATGCTATTTTTTCACAAAATAAATTTATTAAATGAAGAGAAAGCAAACTCTTATCAGTAAATAACTCAATCTCAATTTCATAACACCATTCTAACCAGTTCTATCATTTGAGATGAGTTGATATTAGTTCTACAACATGATTTTCAGGATTAACTTGAATTACATTTTCCCATTTGGATGTATCTCGAAAGACAAGCATATGAGTAGTATAATCACCATCCACAGCCAGACCTATAAGAACGTAGTTCTCAATTTGAGACCCCAGTACCTTTAAATCTCTGCCAGTGCCAGCTTTACCGCTTGTTCTGTCTTCTGGTTTTTTTTTACCAGGTAGAAGTTCAACTATGTCCTCTGCAGCAGCAAGGGAGCTTTTTGTCATAGATCCAATTTTGCCAGGTTCACCGGTAGCCTCAGAATTGTATTTAACTTCAAAGATAATGGCGAAATTATCCTGATGCCCCCAAACATCAATGTAGACAAATCGCTTATTATTATCATCATTAATATAGTTTACTGGATATTCCGTCGCACCTTTCTTATATCCAGCATAAAGCGTTAAGATTGCACATATCTGAGCGCATATTGTAGGTTCGTTTATACACTGTAGAAATTCAAAAATACAACTCAAGTGTTCACAGAGGTTATTTAGTTTGTTGCGAAACTCTGTACAGTCTAGCGTTGGTAATGAGTTGAAGATTTGTCCGCAAGAAGTCAATTTTGATTTAATATCTTCTGGAAGATTTTCATAATAAAGCATGAACATTTTTTTGTAAAGTGTTTTAATTTCCAGATTTGGAATTTTTACATATATATTTCCGCTCTTTGGTACATTTTCTGTTGGTTCCTCTAGCTTGCGTGCCAAATAACCTCGTTGTAAAAAAAAATTGAAAACTTCATTTGTGTCCGGAGATATTTCCTCACGATACAGCCCGAGAATATATTGAACATGTACTGCCCGTTGATATCTGATTTCAATGGTACCAGAATCTTCATAAAACAGTTTTTGAATAGCACTCATAATTTCCTCAGATTTCCTGAGTACTGACACAAATTTTCCAGTCAAATAACCTCCGTCCGACCAAAAACACCAATTTTCAAGATCTCTATTTTTTATGTAATTAAGGACGGAGAATAAGCAGTATCTGGCACCTTTCTTGTATTCACCAGAACACGAAGACTGATAATAGCCGTTGTATTTTTCTTTGATGTCGCTAATTATTTCCTTGGTCTTCTCAGCATCTCCCTCTAAGCCACAGAGTCTCTTCACTAAAGTTTCAACCTCTTGAGCAGACAACCCGTAATATTTAGAAAATCTCTCGTCGCTCAAGAAGTATACTGGAGTTGTGTTGTCCATAGATGACATTCCATAACTTACAAATTTGCAAATGCCAGTGACCAAGGCAGTTTGAAGTTCTAACTGTTTATCTTCTGGCTTCAAAAGAGAACCTAACACATGCGTGATCACAGTTCCTATATCACGTACTTGTTTTTCAGAAAGCTCACTCTCCATGGCGAATACACAAGGCTTGTCAACTTCATCTACCAAAAACACTGGTTTTCTATCCCAATGTACCCTCAAGCTCTTAATCAAATTTTTCAAACCATCCATCACATCCTCCACAGAGAGACTCTCAAGGTCATCATCACTGTAGTTTAACCACTTTGTACATCTTTGTTTCAACTGGACATGTCTAGGATCATCAGATTGAAATTCTTTACTATTTCTAAGATACTTGTGTTCCACATAAGCATTCTTCACTCGCTCAGCACAAAAAATTATTGCTTCTGATTCATTTTTGGCGCTACATCCTTTGAAATTGAAGTAAACCACTGGATGACGCCCAAAATGTTGGATGACAAATTGTTCTCGTTTCAAGATCAAACATTCTTCATATTGTTTGTCATCAAACTGCCTAAGAAATACTTTCATGTTCTTTGAGGGATTCGATCGAAGCTCGTCCATTGTTGGGTCCTTTGCAACATCTTCCTTTGTCCTTGTATTTTTATCTTCAATGTCGCAGAATAAACGAATCATTTTAAGGTTTAGAGTTTTGCCAAATTTTGATGGTGCAAAAATCATGGCGTAGGTGTCCGCTTGCTCCCCTCCCTGTAGTAACTCCTCTATGAGCATTGTTCTATCCACAAATCCGTCCGAGTTGGCAACCTCTTCAAACTTCTGAATATTCACCTTAATGACAATTTTCTGTGAAAGAGAAGAAGTTATAGTTACCAATTAGTTAGCACAAGCCATTAGGGAGTCGACTTGAAAATTTTATGTTACCTGTTTGGAAGTTGATGGTGTGTTTGTTGCATTCCCAGTCTGAATTTCAACGTCTTTCATTGGTGAAACCTGCATGTGAAAATAAACAAAAGTTAATTACCTTGAACTGGAAGTGAAGTGAACTGGAACTTACCTTCGACATCTTTGCAACTGAATTTACGTCGTCTGCCAGCTTCTGCCGTTTACAATCAGGTGAAGACATCAAGCTGCAAACAGATTATAGTAGTAAATATATTAGTGTGTAAAATCATGTTGATTAAAAGTATTAAAATACAAAGTCAAAACAAAACTATTCAATCAGAGAATTTGATGGCTGTTAATCTTTCTAATATTAGTCCCTTTTTTAGTAGTTTTTATACTTTTTTAAGTTAACCGTAAATTCCTTCTTTAGAAAATATTGGTTCAAAATCATCACAAGATTTAATATCTGTAATTGATTTATTCATGTATTCTGCCTTTTATGAAATTATCTACAAAAACGTGTTATAAATATGAATAAAGGAATAAAGAATTTGTTGGGAATAGACGGTGCAACACGGGTTGCGCTTACTTTAGTATTAGGGTTTTTAGAGTTTTAAGTTTTTAGTTTCTTTAGTTACTTTTACTCTTTTAATAGATTGTCAATAAGATCAACCAATGTAACTGTGCTGATATAAATCGTTGATGATTTCTACAATCCCTGAAAAAGTTTTCAACAGAATTAAAATAATCATCTCAATGAATTATCATTTATTAATTCCCCAGGACGGCCAAAAAACAAATCTTATTTACTGTCTCAATGGTTTCGAGGTTGTTTCGTTGACAAGAGTTTTAAATAAAACAGACAAGTATTAGAATTTATGCAACTTAGCAATCTGTTGATATCTAGTTTGGAAGAGTAGAATGCAATTTTATACATGTGGTCCGAATAATTCAAGTGATCGACGGAGACGCTGCACAAAAAATCCGCGTCCGGATAATCGAGGTCCTACTGTACGTATTATTTCAATTCCAGTCTCGATGTGTATGTACTACCCAATCGGACACTAATCTCTTTCACTGAGACTACTAATAGGTAATATAACAAAAAATTTTACAATAAATTAAAAAATGACCAATACTAAAGAGAACAAAATTGTACACCATTAAAAACAAGACAACCATCTGAACTCCAGCAATTTAAAAATAGTTACAAATCTTTTACTCAAGATAAAAAATTAAATATACCAAAAAATATCAATGAAGTAACTCAAATGAGAAATTGTAATTTTGCTATTGAATACCTCAATTCTATCGTAAATAAAAAATTAACAAAGACGGAATTTTGCAAATCTAAAAATATTTCCAGAAATTCCCTTAATATGGGACTAAATTCAGTTGGCATAAAGATTACATGTAAAACGAGAACAAATGAGAACAAACGGGAACAATCCGGAACAAAATACAACAAATCGGAACAATTGGGAACAAAAGAGAGAAAAAGTAAAATAAAAAGTCGATAATGTAGAACACAAAGCAGATAGTCGCAAACATATAAGTTTAGATGAAGAAGCAGATGAATTAATTAGTAAATCTTTTCACTCATAAATGGACAAACTACTTTCATACATTCCCAACGATGAGAAAGAAAAATGGAAAAAAGATTTAAAACCTATTATTACTGAAATAGACAGATTAGAAGATGGAGCAAAAATAGTTGGTTTCAAACAAGAAGTTGTAGATAAATATATTGCAAGAAAAACAGCTAATTTATTCCTCGAACAATTAATTATGACTGACTGTGAACTAGAGTCCGCTAATAATAAAATAGATGAATTGAAATATAAATTAGATAACTACAATAATTATGATCCTAAGAAACTAGCAGAACTAAGAAACAAAACAGTAGTAATACAAAACATTTCAAAGACATACTAAAAATATGAGAGCAATAAATGAAATTTGAATTATATAATTTTTCTTATCATAGAAATGACATAGTAGTTTTTCTACTTTTCCGCCCGGAGGAATTCTATTTTCCGGAGCTAAAGAGAGATCATTGAATTTGTTATGAATAGCTAAGTCTACTGGAAATGTTAAATCGACTTCCAAAACATAACCCGTATCACTATCTGATACCAATATACCGTCATCACAAGTCAACCATTTAAAGTCTTTTTCTGGTAATTTCTGAGATAATTAGCATCTATATAGATAATCTGAGTATTTTCATTTGCTTACAAATACATTTCATAATCAGTTAATAATTCTAATTCCACTGAAGTATATTTGAGCATACAGTCCCAAACTAACCCCGGAGTTGTATAATACCAAACAGGATCGAGTCCATAACTCTTTTCCAAACATAAGTCTCTAAAATTTTCAAATACATCAGTTAACAGCAAAATATCTAGTTTTAAGTATAAATCATGCCATTCACCCAAGTTTTTAATTTTAAAATGTTTCCATACTTGAACTGCATGTTTGAATTCTTCATGAGAAATTCCTTCTTTTGTGAGCGAAGAATAAAATTTATCTATTGATGGAAGTTTTGTTTCAGAAAATTTCTCAAAAGAATCCATGTATTCATATGGATCTAATTATCTTGCTTTTTTCTTTCCTAAATAACACATCTAATTCACTATTTGAAAAGTATTTAATTATTTCTCTCAACTGACTTGATTCCAGATTAGGCTACTTGCTAAAAATCGAAATGAATCGATAAATCTCAATTCGATATATCCATTATCATCCATTCTTAAAATTTTACTGAAAGAAATATATTTCTCTTCGTTATTAAGTATTAATTTCAATTGACTTTTATCTTCTCCTAGATTTTTTATAAACAAATGACAATCGTAAGAACTTAAATTATGAAACAAAATTGGAATAACAATGGTTGTCTAAATTTCAAATTGCATTTTCTACAAGCAGCTCCCCTATATTTTCCAGTGTAGTGATCATGATTTCTATAGAAAACACATTTTCACAAAGATAACAAATTTTTGTTTTTTTTATATTCTTCTAGTTCGATATCTTTTATGGGTTTATTTTCTTTTAATAACTTATATATTGTTCTGGCATGTTCAGTTATTCTTTTTATAAAACATTTATCACTTTCCTCTCCTCTGTAAATTTCCAATGGGTTATCAATATTATTATAAGCACTCTTAACGTATAATCCATAACCACAGGGAATATGAGATTGTGTTTTATGTGTATATGATGATTCAGGATTTGGTTCGCATGTATGAATAGGTTTCAGAATAGATTCAAAATTAGAATAAATTACATACGGATGTCTTAACATTCTTTGAATATTTTTAAATTTTAATACACTATCTTCAGGCATGTTCGGAAAACATTTTGATGTTTCTTTAAAGCATCTTCAGTTCTAGTGGAGTAGTTCTTCTTAAAGCATCTTCTACAGAAATGTTTTTTGTTTCTATTTACTTCCAACTGATCATTTAACAATCGACTCAAATTCTTAATCCAACAATAATGATTGTTGTCTTTATTTCCAAAGTATAGTAAGTCGATATTTATTTCATAGAATCGCTTCTTATTATGATACAAAGGATAAAATATTTGTTCTTCGTAACTAAACACGGTAACATTAATTTTATTATGTGATTCAAATTAAGGTATGTCCTGGATTTTGACAGGAAAATTTATTCCTTCAAAATTTAATTCGTTTATATATTCCGGCTTATTATAATGATTCAGTCTATCTACATGTCCTTTTGCTTGATGGTAAACAGGATATTACGCTGTACATAAAGCATTTGTTATCGTTGTTTTTAACATTAACGCAAGCTTTTTTATCTTTAATCCACTTTCCGCTTAAAGGTGTATATTTGTTTATATTAATGCGCAAATAATTTATATTTTTCAAAGTCCATCCAGATCCCTTTTCTTGTAATTCATCACATTTTGATATAAATAAATTCTTTTGTTCTTCTTTTCTCTTAGTATAACATTTAGTAACTGAAATTTATGTATCACTTCATTTTCCAGTTTCATAAACTCGCATTCCATCTCTAAATTAATTTTAATATTTTGGTGGAGATTTAAAGCATTTATAATTATTTTAATAGCCTTTTCTTTTATCATCTCCATGTATGTTTCCATATCTATACCTTCTTCTAGATTATTATGTTGATACGTTAATAATCTTCCCTTAAAAGCAACCTGAACTAAAATAAAATCTGGCTCTGCTGGATTATGTCTTGCTTTATGCAACTGCATTCGACTTTCCTTAATATACTTTCCACATTCATCACATTTGATCTTTCTTACTCTTTCTTTTTTCGGGGTTGGAAAATATGGCATCATCAAACGGAAATATTTCCAAGCTCTTCTTGTTTTCTCTTTTTATTTTTAATTGCTCTTCAGCATTAATAATCTCGTTTATCAATTCTGCCTTATTGTATCTTTTAATGTATCTTATACCTAAGGATTTTGCCATATTACGTAATTCGAGCAAACGACGACTATTCAAATCATGTTTTAATTTATGCAAATGTATTCGAGTTTCCTCGATATATGTTCCACACATATCACATTTTATTTTCTTTACTCTATTTTTTTTTTGGTTTAGCAAATATATCGTTATCAAACTGAAATGTTTTTAGATTCTTTTTGTTTTCTTTCTCTTTATGGAGCTGCATTCGGGTGCTTTTGATATATTTTCCACATATGTCACATTTGTTTTTCCTAACTCTCTTTTTCCTTGGTTCAGCAAATAAATCATCATCAAATGAAAATATTTCTGAATTCGCTTCGCTCATGAGGACTCTGTCCGAATTCCGCAAAGGAGGCATAACTGATTTTTTTCCGTTTTTTATTTCGTTATGTAATTGCTCTTCAGCTTTAATAATAGCTTTTATTAAGTCTGCTTTATTATATTTTCTAATATATTTGATGTCTAATGATTTTGCAATATTAAACAGTTCAGATAAACGAAGATTACTTAAGTTCCTTCGTTTCATTTATTATAGGAAAAAATCTAACAAACAATTTTTAGTAAATAAATAAATTCAATCCATTTTTATGCAAATCTGTTTTTATATGCCTTTTAAAATTAGTTTTAGTGTAATATCTACCACAATCACATAATAAACGAGTAGAATTAACTGTTTTTTTACGTTGTTTACATGTTTTTTCATATTTATTTCTATAGTTATAAAAATCATCTGGACATTTTAATTCCAAACAAATGGAGCAAAGACTTGTCATTTATTAGAAAATTTATTCATCAAATACTTCAAGATTACGAAAATGTATTTTAAGAAAATTTAGTTTTGCCAAGGTTAATACGTTATTTTCATACATTTTAAACTGATTAAACATATTCCGATATACTAATCGTTCAAAGTCATTATTGGCTTTACTTCTCATATCGTTTAACATTTTCTGAAACGTTTGCCATGCTTCTTGATCATCGGTATGTGAGCGATTCATTTAATTTATCACATTTTTTTTCATAAGAAATTATTCATAAACAATGCGTGTTTGGGTAAAACTATGAGAATTCAAGCCTCAGAATTCAAGAATACGTGTTATATATGGAGGTGATCATTTTAATGATCATTTAATCAATTGTCGAAAAAAATAATACATAATACTTGTAATAAAAGGGATCCAGTACAATATATGAGGCAATATGAAACCTACGTATGTATATAGAGAAAGAGAAAGCTTTATGAAATAATTATATGATGAAAACAAATAACGTATGTAGCTAGTATAAATGGGAACGGTCACCCAATAATAAAAAATAAATTAAATTATTGACACAGATAATACTGTTACTTGTAAGTTTATGATCAAGACGTATTTTTCATATTAGATAATGGTAATCAACCTTTGTTTAAAGGTAAAGATTTAGCAGAAATATTGGGTTATGAAAAATCAACAAATGCTATAAGTAAAGACGTAGGTGTTGATTTTAAGAGAAAATTGATAGTCGTATTTTTTGGAAATATGTTGTTTTTGCAGAAAAAGAAAAATATTAATCACAAATAATTTGCTTCAATTCATGGGATTTATTGAAGAAATAACGCGATTTTAAGAACTTTTTAAAAGACAAGGAAATCTCATGCGAAGATTTTATAAACACGCTAAAGCAAATTTGTATAAATATACAGGCTGATTCTTTTAGGGCCTATATTAGAAACTTTTTAACTTCTAATATAACTAGAGCTTTAAAATTTTGTGTACGATCTAAATCGACCATTCTGAATTCAATTAAATTATTTTCAAAATGGCTGAACTTCCGGAACTACGAGAAATGGGCGCCAACTTTGAAATTTTAAATAGTAACCCGACATTTTTAATACATTTTTGAATTCACCTTCTCAAACTGACTAAAATGTACCTTAGTTGTTGGTACTTATCTGTCATAGTTTTTGACATTTGTCAATTTTTTTGTTAAAATTTTTACTTGCAGGAGTTTATTTTAAATGGGACAGCCCTTCAACCCCTTGCGATAAGTGAATAATTTTTACCGAATACCACGAGGTTGATCCCCTTTGTGACAATACTATTAATTATGGTTTATTATAACTTAGTGAATTATGTAAAGTAACTCAGTCAGTATGCCATTGAATTTGGAACTTCTAGAATGAAAATGGTAGACCAATCGAACATTTCTTTTAATTAATAGCAAAACTTTATCGCATTTTTCGAAAGTTTACTCGTTTAAAAATGAAAATAATGAGCTAAAATTCAGTTTTTTGCAATTATTTCAAAAACTGTAAGAGATAGATATGGAAGATGTTGATAAAAGTCTCCATAAAAATCGATGTTCTTTTGATTGCCATTGAAAAAACAAGGTCATTCCATTTGAAAAAACTGAATTATAATCATTTCTTGATCATCATTTTCAAAAAATCATAGTAGCCTTGCAATTTGACAGTTCAAAATTCTGAAGATTTTAGAAGATCTTTCAAACCTTTGGTTATCAAATGCAAAAAGAATTATTCACTTACTGTAAAGGGTTCAAGAGCTGTGATATTTGAAATAAACCCCGGTAAATGAAAATTTGCACAAAAAAATTGACATACGTCAAAAACTATGACAGATAAGTTCTAACAACTTGGGTATATTTTAGTCAGTTTCAAAAGGCGAATTCAAAAATGTAATAAAAATAGGTGGTTACTATTTAAAATTTCAAAGTTGGCGCCAATTTCTCCTCGTTCCGGAAGTTCAGCCATTTTGAAAATAATTTAGTTGAACTCAGAATGGTCGATTTGGATCGTATACTAAGTTTTAAAGTTCTATCTATACTAGAAGTTAAAAAGTTTCTAATGTAGGCCCTAAAAAAATCACCCTGTATACAAAATGTTGAATAACAATAAGGCAAAAAAAAGTTAGGAAATATTATTTTAAATTAGAAGAATTGCTAGATAAATAGGAAACTAACGTTGACGAATATAATCTTTTAAAGCAATACATAATTATAAAATTAATGCTAATCCATTAAACCTGTTTGACTTTATAAATAAAAATAACTACTCCTATAAAATTAATTTGAGTACGTGGTTAACCAATATATGGTTTACGTTTTTTAAAAAAAATATATAACAAATGATCTTTTATCCTTTATACAATATGGAATTTACGCGATATTAAGAAAGATTTAAAGAAAATTTTAGAAAACTATAAAATAGAATACCAAATAATAAATTATGATAAGATTAAAAATGAATTATCATATTATAAAAAATTGATAACAAAATATATTATAAATGTTTCGCCAAATAATTTAAATAAAACAATATGGATTTTATTGAGTGTTCGTAATATTAAATCCATAATAATAACATTAAATACAAAAACGGATCAAAAAATTAAAGAATATTATATTACTTTGGAAGAAATATTTTATTCATATTTGGAATACACTAAAAAGTTTTATTTGAATATAGGAGAATCACTCGAAAAGATAGTCAGATAAAGCAAATTGAAACGATAATTGAAATTAAGAGAGATGGTTAAAAATATTATCAAGTTAACCAAAGATCATATAATAGTAAATAGTTTTATAGCAAAGATTCGGTAATAAACAATATAACAACAATTGTGGTAAAGACATGTTTTCATTATAATTTAATCGATGATGATAATGTAAACAGATAACTCATCTTTGATAACCTAAGCACAACAAATTGTCCTTAAAAAAAATCCAACTTTTAGATTTCTTCAATATTGTTTTTTTTTGGAATGCAACTAACTTTGAGAGAAATTGTGTTGTTGATAGAATAACTAGGTAAGTTTATTAATGGTCAAGCTTATTTGCCTGTAAAGTATGCTATTATAATGTAACTGCGAAAGGCAATTAGTTAACTTTAACAAACAAGTTGAGTTTAATGAATAATTGGTATTCTGAATATAGGTATGCCTTTCTTCCGATAAATGAGATTATTCACTTACTTCCAAATATAAAAAAAATACCTATTGTGTGATTTGGACCTAAGAATAGAAACAACTTACAGTAGGAGTCAGCTTTAAGCAGATATTTTCTCTGCGATATTTAAAAACCTTTACAAAAACACAAATTCAGATAAGCAATTTTGCCTACCGTACAACAGTGATAAATATAATTATTCTAGTTATTAATTACTGCCATGTTTTGGACGCGAAAACAATTACAATATAAAAACCACGTTCGTGGGTCAGGATTCAGTTATTTGATTTACTTTAATTTTAGACACAATCGTTGAAAATAAACATAATGTCAGACGAATTACATTTTACTTATAACATTTAATAAATATCAAGACAATCAAGACTTACCTGTTAATCGATGCAACGACAAGTAAAGAAGTAAAAAGCCAAACTGAATTATCGACCGAAACAGCGCCGCGCGCGATCCTGGTCTAGATGGCGCCATCTGTTTAAACCTGTGATTAAACTCTATTATAAAAATGTCCCCAAAACCCAAAACCCCAAAAGTTCCCAAATATGTGTAATATTTGGGAACTTTTGGGGTGGATAAAAATTAATGATTTTTGAGAGGTTTTAGGCCCTATTCGGTTGTTTGCTTTTGGGCAAACAGCTAAATTTGTAAGATTTTGCCTTGATTTTTAAGACGCCCAATGTCCTGGCCCAGAAGTAACATTTTATAACCTACTCTCAAGTGAATCTAAAAATCACTTATTTTCGACAATTCATTTATCTTTTGAATTTTTTTCTTAAATTTTAGCTGAAACGAATCGAGAACACTCATTTGAGCCAACAATTGATTTATTTTAGAGTATTTCTTTCCTTATTATTTTTTCTTAAGAACTCCTAAACTATTAAAAATATAATTTTTTCTAGATAAAAGTTACAAAGTTGGGTCAAAAATTTCTTTATTTTTGACTTTGTGGAACAGTTAAGCAGATTTTCGAGCTCATAATTCACTCAAAAAGAGATTTCGTTCAAATTTTGTCAAAGCAATAAGCCGGAAAAACACTTATTTCGACAGTTTCAACCTATTTAAATGACATTTTTTAGAATTTCTCTAGAAAAATAATAAATTTATTAAAAACTGTAGTTTTTGTCGTTTTCAGGCGTCATTTTACTTAAATAACTTAAACTAAAACAAATCGAAAACTTTCAACAATTGACTTATTTTTGATATTTTTTCTAAAAGAAAAACTTTAACTGACAAATGCAATTTTTCTTTCATAAAAATTACAAATTAAGGGAAAAAATTACTCTATTTGGACATTATCTAACGGTTAAGCACGTTTTTGAACTCAATAAAATTTGATTTTTTGTACTTTATATTTTTCGGTCAAATTTCACTTTTTTTATTGACATTCCCTCAAAAAATGTCGAAAGATTTTGCTCAAACAAATCGAAATTCACTCATTTTTGATTTTTTTTCGCACTATTTTGCTGAGACAAATCGAAAACACACACAGAATTTTTTCTTAAAAACTCAACTATTAAAAATGCAATCTTTTCTGGTCACACATTTAAGTCAAAAGATACTTTATTTTTTACTTTGTCGAACAGTTTCAACCAATTTTGAGCCAAAAAATCGATTTTTTCAGTATATTTTTGGCTCAATTTCGTTGAGATTTCTTTAAAACAAGTCGAAAAATCTCGTAATTAGATAGAAAGTGATGCTCAGATTAATGTTTTTGATGTTTTTTTTTAAATCGCTGTTTTGCAAGATTTTGTTAGTTTCAGTATTAGGGTAATTTTGGTGTTTTTTATTTCTGTGGTTGGTGTAATTATTTTTTGAACGAAAAAACCAAAACAAACTATTTGTAGGTTTTTTAGGAAATGAAACGACTTGTTCTTATCGAAATTATATTTGTTTTTCTTTAAAAATACACAGTTTTTGTCAAAAATTATAAAACAAACACACAGTTTTATGTACATTTACAACTTTCATCCTGCTAAAAGCTCAACATCCTTCAAACACTTTATGTTTCCGATTTCTTGTTCATATCGCGGAACAAAATATACAAATACTATTCCATTGCCTATTTAAACACTTAAAATAATTGCAAATATGTTTATTGTGCTTAAATAAATAAATACTTTTTACAGTCATTTATTGGTAAATTAATTGTCCCGAATTTCGAATAAATTACAGTTGGAATGTAAGTAAAACATTGAGTATTTTTTTTTTGTGTAAAACCAAGCCAATTTTTTTTTTACAAGTGGACGTAAAAATAATACTTCAACAACAATTTACCAATAGAATTGTCTCGCTCCAATAAATAAATAACCTATCTACGAAACGGTCAAAAAAGTACTAAAATTTTTTGGTCTTCTAATAAAACAACTTAATTATATCCTGAATTTGTATACTCTCTGATTAAACAATGAATAAAAAAATACTAATTTAATTTAAATGACTTGATAAAATCGTGACGTGTGAAATTATGTTTGTTTTTCCTTACACAAACTAATAAAAATTACGTTATTTTGACTTTTTCGGACGCTTTTGAGTTGATTTTTGGCAGCAAAGAATCACTAATTAGGTTTGTATTTTTGCTCATTTGGTAAAGCTATTTTTACATTTTCGAATGTTTAGGTACGTTTTTTGTTTTTTATTTTACAAAAACTTACTTATTTTAATCACCCATTTTGCAAAAATCACAAATTTTGACCTAATATAACATCTTTTATTAGATAAATACGATTATTTGCCACTTTCAAGTCTTTAAATCTACTTTTGGGCAACGAAACTTGTTAAAATTCACCTTTTTCGCTAACTTTATTGTTGCAAAAAGTCGAAAAAATAGCTACAATTCGACAAAGTAAACACATTTTAAAGCTAAAAATAAGCCAAAAACCACCTATTTAGGTCGAAAAATTTAAATTATTATTGACTTTTAGTTTTTCGTTTGCAAAATTTTGTTGGAAAATTGTGTATTTTATATACATTTTTCATTTTTTTTTTTGGAAAAAAATATAATGCCCGAAAATTGAGCTATTTTTTTTTCTTCGAGCGTCA